>CM047580.1:19683208-19718313 GCA_026184515.1 Peronosclerospora sorghi
TTGGTCAAAGCCATCCAATCGTATGCGACCGATGCATACTTGTCGTAAACATTCAACCGTAAATTCCAGTCACTTCACCACAAATTGGCAAGATAGGCACTTGTTGGTCCGTTGATATATTGCAGTTGCTCTTTACCATCTACAGTTCTACAGTTCAACAGGGTTATGAGCGCAAGCGAGTCGCGCCAGAAGGAACTACAGTGCAATCATGTGCTAGTGAATGGGAATCTATGCTGGTGTTCTTGGACAAGGACACTGACCAGTGGACCAATAACTTCCTACCTGTACATGATGGCGAGGAGATCGATTGGCGTTAACGCAAGTGGCTCTTACGGACAACGTTCAAGAATATGGAATTCTTGATCTTACCGATGGAAGTTTCACAAGGGAGCAACTCACAACTGCTGAAGGGAAGATGGCGTTTTGGTCGTCGGTAATGCAAAATCCAATGTACGATCGCCATGGCGATACCGCCGTATCTTCTTCAGCACGTTGATCAACTGGAGACTGGTACGGAGATGTGGGCTGCCGTGCACGAGAACTACGAACGGCGGATGAATCCGATGATCAGGGAGAGCGTCATCCTTATTAAGTCCGACGAACTAAAGAACCTTAAGTGCTCATAAACGAGCGATGTTACCAATCATTTGTCAAAGTGTCGTAAAGCGTGTTATAATTGGTCCCAATAACGGGCCTAATTATAAGGCCTTCTTATAGGGCCTTCTTATAGGGCCTTATTTAGGGGGGGGGGCGATTACGGTCAGAATCGGTACGTAATCGTATAGGATTGTGGGTACCACGGCGTATACAGTTGCGTGTACAACCGTGGTGCACATAGTCAGGACATAGACATGGCATAGGAAGATGGGAAAATTACGTACAGGTACTCCGCGAACATCGACGAGCGGCGACGGACGACGGACAAATCAGGTCGACTGGTCGACGAGGACGCTGGAACGGGTAGTTCTGATTGGTGGATATTAGGAAATTGGTAGTTCATAGGATTTAAGCAATAATAAAGTTCTCCTTTTGCGTTCGATCTAGCAGATCGTTTTAGGGACGGCACCTTTGCGCCTCCCTCACTAGTATATACCTCTACGTCCCGGGTGGGAGCACTTAGTGCATTTTTGGCCCACCGGCAGACATAGAGTGTTGTGAACTCACTCCGCAACTCCGCCCGCTGTGTCAGCGGTTCTTCAGTAAAGGTTTTTGGTTTTGAGAGTGTGATTGAGAAGTTCTTTCACCTCTACACGTTTGGTTCGCGTTTGGCCCCTAGAGTTCGGCTGCTGTAAGCGCCCCACGGGAACTCTAGGTGGATTAAGCAAAATTTACCCCCCTCCTCGTAGGTCTAGGTTAGGAATACATATATTTGGGTGTTCGTTTAGCTGTTTGAAGACTCAGAGGCTCCGTGATAGGGCAGTGAAGACTTCCACTGCCTGATCAAATACCCCCTTCGCCGATCAACACCTGATCGACACTCTGCAACTCATGACCCACGATCAACAGCTCGCAGACCGCACCAACTTGTACCTGAGCGACGTTTGGCAACTGATCAAGTCTGATCACCGCTGATCAACTACTTTTGGTGCCTGATCAAGTCTGATCACCGCTGATCAACTACTTTTGGTGCCTGATCAAGCCTGATCAAGCCTGATCACAGCTGATCAACGACTTTCGGTGCCTGCCCAAGCCTGATCACTGCTGATCAAGCCTGTTCGCACCTGACTTGAGCTCGATTACACCGGATCACGTCTGATCAGCACCTCGATCGACTCATTACAAGTTCCCCAATCTTGCATCAAGGAATTGCCGTGTCTACATTCCCGCCACCTGGAGAGCGACCCACGCCTAAGCCGTCGGGTACACAAGGTGAGCAGAAACACAAGCAGTCAAGGACAACCGGAGTACCCCCTTCGTTAGTCGGCATTCCTGGCGCCGGGGTACCGCCTGATCAAGCGTCAAAACTTTGATCAGCCGCTCCACCACAAAAGCTGTTCCACTCTGAGTTGAAGAGCTACAACTACGAGGTCAATGATATCAACATGAAGCATCCTTTGCATTGGAATACCATCGACGGCGCGATGATACATCATGTTCTTGATGTACACGCCATTTTACAGCGCATACCACCAAAATGATCTGAAAAATCCTGATTTGCGCATTTTTGTCTTCGTACTATCGTTTAGCGATTCTATCGCACGCTGAACCTAGTTCAGATGCGAGCTCTTCGGACCAATTTTGAAGTGTTCATATCCCTTTTCTTCTCATAGAACTCCTTCATGTCCTTGTTCACAACCCCCCCCCCCCCCGCCTCAGACGATGAGTACACGCTGCACTGAAAACTTGGTACTCTCCGCAGGTTCAAGCTCACGCTGTATGATCTTCGAATCCCTCGTCCTTCTTGACGTTAAAACCATATTAGGTAGTATGATGAAGTAGCATTTCGATTTCAAGTTGTTAAGTATTGGAATTGTAAGTGGACATTTTCGACCAATCAGCGGCGACCCTGGGCGTTCGTCTCGCGCCGGCCGTCTCGCGACTGACTGAGTTATGGGAAGGATAAGTACGATTGGTGTGGATTTGGAGTTTTGGATAAATAATTTTAACCAATCAGAAGCGACCCTGGGCAGCCGTCTCGCGACTAATTGAATTATTATTGGTGTGAATCTGGAGTTTTGGATGAAGATTTTTATCCAATCAGAAGCGACCTTGGGCGGCCTTCTCACGACCTATCGGATTACGGAGGGTTTCAGAAATAACTGTCAAGTATTGGAGTCAGCACTGAAGTAACCAAGAAGAAGTAAGTAAAAGAAGTGTTTGACTTAGATATAGGATTTGGTAATACTTAATAGATTCTAATTTCCCTTGAACCCCAACAGTCTCTTGAAACCTTCCAGCAATCCTTCTTCATAGTTCCGATACTAAAAACAAGTCTAAAACAAGAGGGTCTTTAAGGGAACATCTAGGCGAGAGAACCAACAATTATCTAAGACCAGATAGAGTTGGGGCAGCCTGAGAAGCTCGGGAAGTGTGTCCTTAACGTGTTTGGTAAACTTTATGGTTCGGACGTCAGTATTAAGAACCTGGGAAGTTAAGCAAGAAGGGTAGATTTATTGCTTTCTTGTGTTATAATTTGAGTGGAAACACTAAAATTTAAGTTCCTTCACGACAACTGGTGCCGCGACCCGGGACTAACGTCGACGTTAAAGTTAACATACACAATGGCTTTGGTATCGAAAGGGAAAGGCCAAGAGCTCTATTTCACGTTGGAGTACTCTCAAGATGACCCCCATCGGACATACACATTCTCAGAGGCCTGTGCAAAATGGCACAGTACCAGCAACAGGTGCTAAAATTGCCGGGTGATTCAGGTAGTTGGTTCTCACTATTTGAAATACGCAAAGTTAAGCAGGCTGCACCCAACTTTAGAGTGAGGGAGTGTAACGGGGTTACATTTAGTTATGTTGGTGTATGTAAATACACAACGGGTAAGGTCAATTATTGAACGGTTTGAAAGGTTCGGACCTATTGGCTGTTTTAGCCAATCAGGGAGAGAGCCCATGGTGAAGACGTGGCAGCCTGCCACGTGTTGGTACACAGGTGGTGTACATTATATTTCGGCTAGGTACGAATTAAGTAAGTTCTACCTAGTATTACATTTAGTTTACATTAGCTTATTAATTTAGGCTAATTACATATTAAATAAAAATAAGTTTCCAATTAACACTAAACCCAGCTAGACGCTCGATCGCAAGGGTCGAGCGTGCTGTAGTAGGGAAGTGCCTCCCCTAGCTACTCCCTACTTAGGGAAATCGTTAAGCTTAAGTGTTAGCGTGCGCTAACCGGAAACTGGGTAAATATTGGCCCCGAGAGAGAGAGTTATCTCACGCTAAGCCCTTTCATAAGGGCGTATCGGCTAAGTAGCGGCAAATCGCCGCTTAAGGAAAGTCTTCCTCTGTGCGCTAGCCGCCCCGTGCGTTTACGCACCGGATACATCTGGTAGCACTAGTAGTCAATCCAACACCTGTGTTGATAGGCTACGGCATCCTCTGCAAAGGATAAATCAGGAGGATTGGGGTAAGCTAACCCCCATCCAACAAGAAGCCTTTAAGAGGCTGTTATACATATTGGGTTAGGATGGTATACACCTCCTAGTGGAGCAGGGCCTTGGTGCCGTGCGTGAGAGGGTTAACGCCCTCATCGCCCATTGAGGCGAATTTTCGTGGAAGTCACTCCACGTCTACGGGAGTGCGTCATCCGTTATCCTTTAAAATAAAGGAATTAACCGGGGAAAAGGGTTATAACCTCTATATGTGGCTTCGCGAGGTCGAAACGGCCTTCGCCACAGCGAATGTGATAGAGGATCACTTGGAAGTGGGACTTGAACTAACCCATCTTACGGGCAAAGCCCGTGCATGGGTGTTTACGTGTCCGGATTTGGTCACGAACGTGTTCCCGACCTGGGAAGTCCTTAAGCGAAAGCTTATGGACATGTATGCAACCCCTGATCTGGTTCTACAGAATCAGTTGGCGTTTCTGAGGTGCGGTCAGGGCACTAGGGACTTGGAGACATAAGTCCAAGAACTGAAGACCCTGTTGGCAGGGATATACACGAAAGAGTATTCGGACGGTGTGTCCATTCCCGTGTTCATGGGAGGCCTGAAAGAAGGGCCAGAACATTCGGAGCTCTTCCGATGCCGACCCCAATCCCTGGGGGAGGCGTTTAAGATGGCGTTTAACGCCAAAAGGAACTTCGTTCCTCAAAGGTGGGTCCTGAACCCATGGACCTTAGCCAGGTTGAAGCGGAGGAGAAACCTTCCGCTAAGAGTCACTCTGACTCTACTTCGTAGAGCTTCGAGTAGGAGCTCCTTGTAATGCTGCAGCGGCAGGGGCCGCTAAGATGCTTCCTGTGTGGAAGTGCGGAACATCTGCGGAACAGATTCCGCGAACCCCAGCGAGACACTCGCTATAAGGGGCAGAGGGCGGGTAAAAAGCCCTTGCCCAAGCCGACGGGAAACGACGGCTCCCAGTAGGTGCGGGGAGCCCTACTGGGGGATCCCTCAGTGCTGTTAAACCCCAGGGTAGGGGCCGACAGCACAAATCCCCGAGGGAAACGGTGCTTTCTAGCACCGAGTTGGTATACCAGACGGGATTGCTGGTCGTCCTTTCGGACGTGAATGGATTTGATAAGCCTCGGAGAGTCTTGATAGACTTTAGATCGTCTGAAAATTATGTCAGACGAGATTCTGTTGAGAATTGTCGGCTGTATGCCGAGGCACTAGAGGCACGTTCTCGTTACGTTGTCACGGTCCGTTGCGACGGGCGTACATGTTTCTGTACCCAAGGTCTCGATTGACCTTAAGCTGAAGTTTGCAGACTTCGACAGCTTAGAACGTTGCCTAGTATTGGATTTGGACTCGAGGTATGACCTCATTCTGGGCATGAAGTGGCTGGAACGCCACGAGCCATGGATAGACTGGAAGTCAAATTCTATTGGCTCAACGCACTCGCGATAGGGTGAAGCATTGGCGAGACATGAACCCACCTTTGCTCGATCGAAAAAGAGATTCTGGCGAGAGATGCCAGAGATTGGGATGTCTGAGATGATCAGTCCCAATGAGTTCAAGGAAGTGTTCCTTGACGAGGGTGATTCGGCGGTTAATCCCCACGCCGTTATAGGCGAGACTGGTGAGTCGCCAGTGGTAGAGGTGTATTCTTCTGAGGATAAGCGCGTGGCGCTTCCTAGAGAAGAGACACGACGTTTGTCTCTTCTGCAGGTCGGGGTTCCCAACCACGTCATGTTAGGCGAGACTGGTGCGACTCCAGAGGTAGGGGTAGAGCCCCCTGTGGTTAAGCGCGAGGCGCTTCGAAGCGGAGAAACCGGTAGTTCGTCTCTTCCGCACGTCGGAATTGATTCTGACCACGCCGTAGGTGAGACCGGCGAGTCACCGGTGGTAGAGGTAAAGAAAAACCTATGTGGATAAGCGCGATGCGCTTCCAATAGATGAGGCAATTGACTACCCTCATCTGGGTCCCGGGAAGAGTCCCGAGGCCAGTAGTCCGCAGTCCTATCGGATGCTGAATAGCGTGACAGGTGTTGTCACGGAGGGCGTAATCCTGGAACGGTTGCCTGTGGTAGGCGAACTGTTGTCGTTGGAGGAGATGTCCTTCAACGAGTTTGAGACTGCTTTAAAAGCAGGTGAACTCGACGAGATCGTCGTTTTGCGTCCGGAGAGGAGTTAAACTCCTCTTCCACGAAGGACGAGTCAGTTTTGGCGCAAACAAAACAGGCGTTGAATACCCGAAGCGGTCACAAAATCCTTGCGGATCCTGAGGACCCTTTCCATTCCTTATTAAAGAAATTCGGAGATGTCATCAGTGACAACCCACCTATGGGGTTACCACCGGATCGGGGAGTCTGACATGAAATTGACTTGGTTCCTGGAACCAAATACTGCGTCACTAGGGAGTGGCCCCTACCCAAGGAGCAATGCGACGTCATCGACGCATTCTTCAAGGGGAAAGAAGAGAAAGGGATGGTACGGGAGAGCAAGTCTCCCCATTCATCTCCCACTTTTTGTGCCCGTAAAACGAACGGAAAGTGGCGCATTGTGCATGCGTACAACAAGCTGAATGCAGCTACTGTACCCATGCAAACTCCGATTCCTCGGAAGGATGTCCTTCACAACAATATGGCAGGTTGTATTGTTTACAGCGCCTTAGATCTGGTTGACGGGTATTATCAGGTGCTCATGCGAGCATCCGATATTCCACTTACAGCGGTCAGCACGCCTAGTGGCATGCTGTGGGAGTGGCTTGTTATGCCACAGGGGCTTTCGAATGCACCAGCGACTTTTAATCGCTTGGTGACACAACTCTTCCGCCCTCATAAAAAGTACGCTCGGACGTACTTCGACGATTTATTCGTTCATAGTCGCGCGGAAGGAGACTCGTCTGATGTTTAGACCCACCTTATTCACCTTCGAGCGGTGCTCAAATGTATGCGAGAGCATACGATATATGCAAACGCATCCAAATGTATTTTTGGTGCCGAAGAAATCCCTTTTCTCGGATGCTTCATCGGTAAGGATAGAGTGCGGGCGGATACAGCAAAGGTGAAAGCTATTGTGGAGTGGCCTTCGCCTGTAAATCTTAGCGATTTACGGAAGCGGCTTGGATTAGCGAATTATCTACACAAATACAGCGAGCACTACTCTGAGATGGCAAAGTCATGGACAGACCTTCTTAAGAAGAACGTAGATTGGTGTTGGGAAACCAAACAGCAAAACGCTTTCGAGGCGGTTAAGGGGAGCTTGTTGAAAGCCCCCGTTCTTGCTCTCCCAGATTCGGGGAAACCATTTAGCGTCGTCTGCGACGCCTCCGAATTTGCAATCGGATGTGCTTTGTTACAAGCAGACGATGCGGGACGGGAACGCGTGATCGCTTTTGATTCGAGGCAGCTTAAAGATTCGGAACGGAATTATCACCTTCATGATAAGGAGCTAGTTGCTATGAAGTATTCCCTTGTCAAACGGAAAGCGACGAAGTCGTCTCATCTCTCCCAACGGATGGCCTCTTGGCTCTCCTTCTTTGCGGAGTACAACTTTGAGGTAAAGTACAAACCTGGTAAACAGAATGTACTTGCAGACGCGTTGTCGCGTCGTACCGATTACGAGCTCGCTCACGCGACATGCATCACCTCGTATGTGGTGAATCTCATACGCCAGGCGTATGAGAAAGACCCAAAATGTACGGCGCTTATCAGCGCTTTGGGTGACAAGGGACTTGGCTCATCTGATCCTACCGTGTCAAGTCAAGATAGAGCTCGGATACACCGTTGCAGTTACTGTGACGGTTTGCTATATTATAGCGCGAGCGCGGAAGACACTCCGCGCGTGGTTGTTCCTCATAATGAGGAACTGAAGTATAGAGTCCTCTTTGAGGCACATGACGCCCCTACGGGGGTCATTTAGGTCGGGATAAGACCTACAGCGCTCTAAGCGCTTTGTATTGGTGGACCAAAATGTATATGGGTCGGTGCGTATATTCGCACCTGTGAGACGTGTCAGAGGGTCAAACCCTCTGCAGATTCAGCTGCGCCCTTGGCGAGCTTATCCGTTCTTACGTAGTGTTGAAAATCCATCAGTATGGAATTTATCTTCGGTTTCCCGAAGGTCAAGGCCGGTAACACCGGCATATTGGTCTTTGTAGACCGTTTGAGAAAGATGGCTCACCTGGCGGCGGTGCCAGAGTCCATTGATGGACAAGGAACAGCGAAGGCGTTCCTAGATCGTGTCTTTCGACAGCATGGTCTACTTGATTCCCTTATATCGGATCGGGATCCCCGTTTTACGAGACAGTTTTGGGGGGCGTTGTTTAAGGTATTGTGCACCAAACTTCTCATGTCCACTGCGGATCATCCGAAGACAGACGGCCAAACGGAACGCGTTAATCACGTTGTGGAAGATATTCTCCGGAGTTTATGCCCGGAGTCAGGGAGATGCTTCCTATGGCCGAATTTGATATAAACAATTCTGTCGATGCATCTACGGGGCTTACCGTTTTTTACCGTTTTACGTGAATGGATTTGTGAATCCGAGGGTTCCTTTGCCGCCACGTGTGTGTGGCCCAGGGATTAAGGGGGAAGTATTCCCTGATGTCAGCCCTGTATATGTGCGCAAGCACATCGATAGGTTTTTATCGACGCGCCTTATGTTTTACGACACGTGTGCGATGCCATGGCGGAAAGCCAACACAAGCAAAAGGAACAGGCCGACCGCAAGGGTCGGCGTAACAGAAAGGCGTATATAGGAAAAAGTGTTTTATTAAACGCGAAAAACCTTCCTACACATGCATTTTCTAACGTGTTAAGGAACAAACTGCGCCCCAGGTTTGTGGGGCCTTTCAAGGTGCTAGCCCGAAAGGCTGACGTATACCTTGGATATACTGAAGGCGATGCGTACGCATCCAACCTTCTATGTGGGTATGCTTAAGCCATACCAGAACCCGGAGGCGGGTCCCCCCTTGGAGGAGGTGGGGAATCCGGATAGCCGAAAAGACAAACAGGTCGGAATAACTCCGGCAGTGTCTAAATGCGACCATGAAACTCCGCAACGACAGACTCGAGAGAGTCAAGCCGCCTCTCGTTGCGATCGATCGCATTCCGCTCATCGCGGAGTTTTCCTGGACGTCCAGGATGCGACGGCTGTGTCGATCACAGCGCTCGTGAACCTCACGTCGCAATTGCGCGACCTCCTCCTACAGGTATCGATTCGGAGGGTATTCCACATTATGTGGGGCGCCTGATGGCGCGACTCCATCATCGGGGTGAAACCCAGTATCTTGTGAAGTGGAAAGGTTATCCACATTCACAGAGTTCGTGGGAGTCCGAGACCCACCTGCGGCAGGATTGCCGTGACGTCGTTGACGCTTTCGAGCGGGAGAATCCCGCTGCGAGTCGACTACCAAAGGGGTAGGAGAAGCCCCTGCACTCCCAGTATTTGGGAGTTTGCATGAGGCAGATGCAGAGTTTGCATTGCTCTCCGGCACCGCATCGAGGGCAAGGGCGCTAGCAGGGCGCGTGTAATAAGGGGCAGGTAGTTGCCCCAACACTTTGGCTCTGGCAAACGCCAAACGCAATGCCCTCTCCACCCGAACGTCACGCTCGGCATAGCTGTTGTACAGCTATGTAGAGTCAGGGAGACGTTTCTCCCCTTCCGCCAAAGCGCGGAATTTCTGCTCTGCCTCCTCGACATTCTCTCCTTGGAGGAGAACGAAGGGATCCTCGCGGAGGCTCTCAAAAACGGCATCTCGTGCCTGTTTCCCGAGGCGCGCTCGGTACGAGGTGACAGTGAACTTCTTCGGCGTGAGCAGTTTTGCTCGGAGTTGTCTCCGGCGAGCGATTTCACGCGGCTGTACAGCCGCATGACCAGGGATATGGGAGGCTAAACCCCTCTTTACCTCGTTTTTAGCCTTCTTTTGGGGGTCACGAGGACCCTTTAGTGCCTGTACGGCAAGTTAAGCTTCCTGAGCCGCACACAGCTCATTGGTGATGGTCGCCTTCAGTGACCCGGATGCATCATCCGAAGTTGATAGGGGTGGCGCACGAGTTAGTGCATTTTCCCCACGTGTGGGGAACGGATTAGGCTGCCTACATCGCCGTTCGGCGTTGTCGTAGAGGACATCCTTAGGGGACGTATCCCCTAGGGCCTCCTCCGATGAAATACCGGAGTTAGAATAGTTGTCATCCCCTTCTCGGTGAGAATCTTCAGCACCACTAAAGGTACTCATGGTAGGCCATAGTTCTGGCAGTTGGAGCTCTCCAACTATAATTGATTATTGCGTGGAAATAGTCTTGATGGGGGAGGATGTAACAGGGTTACATTTGCTTACGTTGGTGTACGTAAGTACACAACGGTTAAGGTCATGTATTTACCAGTCCGAAAGGTTCGGGCTTGTCGGTTGTTTCAACCAATCAGGGCGAAAGCCCTTAGTGAAGGTGTGGCAGCCTGCCACGTGGTGTACATTACATTTCGGCTAGGTACGAATTGAGTAAGTTCTACTTAGTATTACATATAGTTTACATTAGTTTAATTATTTTAGGCTAATTACATATAAAAATAAATCAGTTTACAAAATACTCTAATGCTGCCACACGCACGACCCAGACCGGTCGCGCGCGCAGTGAGCGTTAAAGCAAAAGGTAGTACCTCCCTTATCTTTTCCCTTTCTACGGGAAGCCTTGTAACAAGGCGTTAGTGTTTACTAACAGTAAACTCAGGGAACCTTGGCCCCGAGTGAGAGAGCGATCTCTCACTAAGCCCTTATATAAGGGCGTATCGGCTAAGTAGCGGCATACCGCCGCTAAAGGTAAGTCTTCCTCTGTGCGCTAGCCGCACCGTTCGTGTACGCACCTGCCACAATGATAGTACCGCAAGATCAGGAATGATTGCGGAGAGGCGGAGGGATGGTCATGCTTGTACCGCAAACACCGGAATGATTGCGGCATGGTAGAATGATGGTCATGCTCGAACCGAAAGAAGAGGAATGATTGCGTAAAGGCAGAGGGATGATCATGCTCGTACCGCAAGAACAGGAATGATAGCGGAAAGGCGGAGGGATGGTCATGCTTGTACCACAAACACCGGAGTTATAGCGGCATGGTAGAATGATGGTCATGATTGTACCGCAAGAAAAAGGAATGATTGCGTAAAGGAAGAGGGATGATCATGCTCGTACCGCAAGAACAGGAATGATAGCGGAAAGGCGGAGGGATGGTCATGCTTGTACCACAAACACCGGAGTTATAGCGGCATGGTAGAATGATGGTCATGATTGTACCGAAAATAACGGAAGATTGCTGAAAGGCGGAGGGATGTTAATTCTTGTACCAAAAACACAGTAATGATTGCGCAAAGTCGGAGGGATGGTCATGCTTGTACCGCAAACACCCGAATGATTGAGGTATGGCGGAATGCTTTTCATGCTTTTACCGCAAAAAACGGAATGATTGCGGCATGGAAGAATGCTGGTCATCCACGTAACCCAAGAACAGGAATGATTGCAGAAAGGCGGAGGTATGGTCTTGCTTTACGGCAAACACCGGAAAGATTGAGGCATGTCGGAATGATGGTCATGCTCGAATCGTAAGAACAGTAATGATTGTGGAATGGCTGAGGGATGGTCATGCTTGTCCCGCAAAAATCAGAATGGTTGCTGCATGGCAGAGTGATGGTCATGTTGTGGAGCGGCTGATCAAAATTTTTGAAGTTCGATCAGGCGTTACCACGGCGCCCGGACTGCCGACTAACGAAGGGGGTCCTCCGCTTGTCCTTGACTGATTGTGTTCTGCTCACCTTGTGTACCCGACGGCTTAGGCGTGGGTCGTTCTCCAGGTGACGAGGATGTAGAACACTGCAATTACTTGATGCAAGATTGGGGAAATTTGTTGTGAATCGACCGATGTGCTGATCAAGTGTGATCAGGCTTGATAAGGCTTGACCAGGCTTGATCAGGTGTGGTGTGAAAAGTCGATGGTCAAGACCGACGGTCGATGATCAGGGGATGATCAAGGTCGGTGATTGATCTAGTTCATTATGCACGAATTGGCGCGATTGCGAGTTGATGGTCGCAGGTTGCAGGCTGCAGATCGATGATCAGGGGATGATCAGCGAAGGGGGTACTTGATCAGGTGGCGGAAGTCTTCACCACTTGATCACGGAGCCTCTTAAGCCTATTCTGCTAATAGAACACCCAATATAGTATGTATTCTTAGCTTAGACTTAAGAGGGAGGGCAAATTCCACAATATCCACCAAGAGTTCCCGTGGGGCGCTTAGAGCAGCCGAACTTCTAGGGGACAAAACGTGGACCAATGGGGGAAGAGGTGAGAGCGCACTGCTCGATCACTTTCCCAGAAAGAAAACCTTTTTTTTTACAAAATCTACCACTGGCACAGCGGGAGGAGTTGAAGCTGAGTCCCCAAGAACTCTACGTCTTCCGGTGGGCCAAAAATGCACTAGGTGTTCCCTCCCGGGACGTAAAGGTGCGTATAATGGAAGGAGGCGCTAAAGTTCCGTCCCTGTAGGTGATCTGTGGGATCAGACGCAAAAGGAAAACTTAATAACTGCTTTTATCCTAGAATCTACCAATTACCTAATATCTACCAATCAGAACTACGCATTCCAATGTGCTCCGTCGACCAGTCGACTTGATTTCTCAGTCGTCCATCGTTAGGTACCCTTACCTAATGCCGCTTCTAATCCGATGACCCTTCCATGTTCACCACAGTGGTACCCACACTTGTACCCAAAATCTATAGTACACTTCACCACAGCCGCCCCAGAACCTCGTCCCATCCGGAAAGCGGTTGGGGCGGGGGCCGACCATGCCGTTACCACCCATTGATCATGCCATCGTTGATCATGAAGTCATCACCCATCAACTATGACGTCGTTGATCAGGCAGTCAAAAAAAAAAAAAAAAAAAAAACACCCATCTATCAGCCCTTTCTCATCGATCATGTCCGTGCGGAGTTCAACGCTCTCAAGTCCAAGCTAAAGTCTGCTAAGGCAACTATAGCCGACCAACGCGCCCAGATCACATATCTGGATGGCGGTCGTGATCGTGATCGCTATCTATTATCGTTTCAAAAGGAGACCATTGCTGATCACGCACAAGAACTCTCGCGCCTTGAGGCGCTCCCCGATCAAGTGATGATTAATCAACTCCAGAACCGATTAAGAGTACTACAAGAGGCGTATGATCAAGCCGCCTCCAAGAACAAGCGACTGATCGAGAAGACGTTCAGGCTCAACTCGAAGGCTGAGAAGCACAAGAAGCAACGCGATCGCATCCGGGAGGAAAATGAAGTCAATATTTGGAGAATGGAGGAACATGTCGCTATCACAACCCAGATGGATGAGCTACGTGATCGCGTCGATGGGGCATAGGCTAGCAGGACCGAGCTGAAGGGTCTAAGTATCGAGATTTCAAGTTAAAGACGGAACTTTCAACGGCGCGGCACCGCCTCAATCACGTATCTGCAGACCGTGACACACTGCGCGACAAGTTGCGACAGGCTCAAGATGAAAATGCGCAATTGCATTCGTTCCACTCGCGCCTCCAATCCGTGTTGGCTGGTGTGTCACTAAAGATGTAGATTGCCCCGGTTACCGGCGTCTCTCGTGCAAGTTCTGATCAAGCCACAGACTCGTCTGCTGACCCTCAGGGTGACTCGCCAGAAGATTCCACCATTCGGCACACTTCTCCGCCCGAGAGACGCCCTCAACATTTGCGGTCCACACCTCGGTCCAAGCGACAGCGTAAAGACCCTCCTACTGCAGAAAAAAAGTCAGATGATGATCGCACTCTTAGTCCTGATCAGCCAGATGACGATCAAGGCGGTTCTTCGGCGTTGATCAGCCCAGACATTCCATCAAGTCCATCGATCAGCGATCTTGCGAGCGAAACTGGGATCGATCAAGATTCTGCTGGGTTACTCTTCCCTCGCACGGGTGCGCACAAGTCGCTGATGTTGGTGCCTGATGGTGCATCAGACCCAGACATTTTGCTGTGGACTCCGATTCAACTTGGCGGCTTTGATCTGGGCAACGCCTCGGCATAAGTGGTCTTCGACTACTTGACGCGCCCCGAGGGATCGTTGTTCCCAGTTTCCACGAGCACCCCTTCGATTGATCAGTGGTGCGCTCACTTGATCACCCAGTCGGAAGTGGAGTTGATTTACTCACGACGTCCCTTGGAATCCTTCAAGTGTATGCTGCCACACGTCTCTTTCCGCTCCGTCGGCTGGTTTGCTGACTTTGAGGCGAAGTATCAGACGTACCTGGACCACCATGCGATGGCGATCTGGGAGTCAACCCATTACCTCCCCATAGATCAAGGCCTCAGAGAGCGCGACGCCTTATTACATGAATATTATCAAGGTCGACGTCAGCGGAGAAGTCGCGCCGGGGCACTGTGGAAGAAGGTCGTGGAGGTCGTCTTGCAGGGCATGATCAGCGGGGTGTGCGATCTCGACATTTTATTGGACCCGGAGATCTCATACTGCGCCCGGAATGGCCCCCTGAAATACGCTCCAGCTGATGGTGGATCATGGCACCCAGGGTCCCTATCAGATCCACCACCTCGGACCCTGCAGGATGCGCTGCGCGAAGTCGACGCTTATGAACCTTGGCGGATCCAGTATCGTGTTGCTGTTGAGGATCATCCTGGCTATCATATCCCTCGTCCTTGCCGTAAGTTTTATGGTTCAAGCTAGATGACTGATCACTTCTTTAATTAAAACACTCTTGATCATACCATTTCCAACTGTTTCCTCGTCACTTTTCATGCATAACATAAATTTATCTTCCATCGGCTCATCTGCCGTTACTCCGTCACCATACCTCGCAATATCCGTCGTAAATTCACCACTTCAAGTCAATCGTCATTTCTTCATTAATCGGGAGTTTTGGCAATCGTTCTTCTCCAATCAGAGGTTTTCAATCATAATTTCATAATCAGCTCGTCGATCATGCGTTAGTTGGACTTTTCGTCCACCTGCATTACGTCAAACCGATGTCTGTTGATCATCTTCCTTTCGAAGTCCTTGTCAGAGCTTCACAGTTCAGATCTGCCTCGTCTACCCATGACGGCTCGTCATAACCCTTCCAGTAGACTTGATATTCGCGTAACGTTCTGTCATAGCTAGCCTTTCGACCAGATCAGAAATCGATTATGCGATCAACTTCAAATTCGTCTGGCTAAAGGGTCCTTTCCAGCTGTCTTCGGGTAGTAAAGCTTCATCGAAATCAAGACGATCTTCTACCCCAGCTGCTAGCACAGTAGTGGGTCTATCTGGAAATACCTTGACCAATTTCAACTTGGACAGGTGTACCACTGGGAATATGCGATAGTCGGTGCAAGACGTAATCAATCTTGCAGAATGATCACCGATCACCTCATTGACTCTGAAGGGTCCATGCCACATATGCGCCAGTTTCTTTGCGAACCCTTCTTTCACCCGATTGAGTTATAACCAGACCCTTTACCCCGCTTCGATCTTGTGTGGCGTCACTTGATCATTGTGCTTTTCAGCTCGATCAGCCATTGCTTGGTGCAATCGAGTGCTAACTTGATCACGGGCGTAGCGGTAGTCTTTCTGTAGCCTATATCTCCTCCTACTATCATCACGGTCTTTACGCCGAATTCCACAAAGTTCCAGTGTTGATTCCAAAGATGATCGCGGATCCCACCCATACGCCAAATAAAAGGGTGTTTATCCACAAATGCGATCAGGGGTCGAATTTAGCGCGAGTACTAGTCGCTCTGCATACGAGCTCCAATCCTTCTGACCGACGTCTGAAACATACATCTTGATCGCCCGAGTGATTATTTGCACAGTTCTTTCTGCCTTGCCGTTCGCATGTGGACGATATGCCACAGAGGCACTCTGTCGTTGTACCACGATCTTGTTGAACGCACGAAATACTTCGGACATAAACCGGGCTCTCGATCATGCCTGATAACCGCGCTAGCTCCAAATCGTCGAAATACACATTCTTCGTAATTTTCGGTGACTTTCTGAGCTGTACGAGACGATCCAGCTTTCGCGATCACCATACCCGTGAACAGATCAGTCCAGATCACCAGTTCCGTATGCCCATCAGTTGATCGGGGCAACGACTGGATATGATCCATGGCTATCACTTGAAATGGGTACGTAGCTTCAATATTTCCAGGCGACATACCCTTGATCGTAGGCTGGCCCTTCCCCGTCTCACAATCTACGCATTGCCAACAAATCTTTGCACGCTGCAAAATAGACCACTCCGATGGAAATTTGATCTGATCCGATGATATGTACGCCCTATACCCTGGTTTCCTCCTTCCAGACTCGTATGATAATGGTGGAGGACATCCGCATGCAGGGCCTCATGTAGGACCAGATTGATCAAAGAGTGTCGATCATCTCGATCAACTTGATCACAACAGGCTTTTCCTTTAGCCATATTTCCACAGTAAATCATCAACCCTTCAACATCAATATCACAGTTGTCGGCAATTTTAGCACAATCTTTCACCTCATCTGCGCTCAATTGTGACACGTTTCCATGCAAGTAACTCCGCAAATCACAAATCCACTTCTCTTCGTCTTGCGCCATTTTAATACGTTCCACCCTTATCCCCTCTAATGATATTTCGGGACACGTTGATGGTCGCGTTTGACGAAGGTTACGTGATCGCGTCGTCACCAGCACTTGTGAGACAGTGGGATCTTCCTTCCAAGTAATCACTTCAAACAATCTGTTGAGATCAACCAGTTCTTCCAGCTGGTGTTCGTCAACATTCTCACATCGTGTTCCATATCGCATGGCCGTATTGGTTATGTGGTCGGTACTCTTATTCCACTCCCTTTTAACGTGCAGCAGATCGTGATCAGGCCATTCGCGAAGGATTTTCAACGTACGCTGCTGCAGTACTTGCGAATCGCGGTGCCTTGCACTCTATTTTGCCACGTATTTGCCAGATCACCAAATTCGAGTCTCCACACACGATCATCCTTCCTTTGGGATATTTAGAAGCAATCCATGGTACTCGGCTTCATTCACCGTCATGCTAGTTGCATGATCATCAACCGCGATCATGATCTTCCACTGGTAATTTCCACACGATGGCACCAAACGCCCCAACACATCGCTTAACACTTGCAGATCCATCGAAACTGATCACGTATAGATCTTCGCCTTTATCAACCGTGGGAGGTGGCACTTCAATCATCTGTCGAGGTTGCTTTTTCGGTGCTATCGCGATCAGGGCTTCATCAATTTCGGTGCGAGGGGTGATACTTGTGGCTGACGCCCCTAGTACCTCCTCTTCTCCATGCACACATTTCTTGATCTCCAAGTCCGATTGTGACAAGATTGAAGCCCATTTCCCCAATCGTCCGTCTAGCTCGTTGGATGTTAACAAACACTACAGCGTAGATCGACGTGACAGGACAGTGATCGCCTTTCTGACCAACATCGTAAAATAGACGTCCAGAATTCGCTGAAGAGCCAAAACTTCCTTTTCGACGGGGCTGTAATTCAGCTCACCGCTCTTCAGTGTCCGTCTAGCGAATGCGACGGGGCAATACACTTGATCATGTTCTTGTACCAATGCGCCAGACACTGCCCACTTGCTGGAATAAACCACAATCACCGGCGTTTTGGCTTGATCGAAATGGCGCAGGGTTGGGGCTGACGCAATCTTCGCTGTCAGCATACTGAATGCCAGTCGTGCCCTGGTTAATCGATCGTCTTCGCAAAACGGACTCTCCTTGATCGATGATTGGCTCTTTAACTCTTTATAATCTATCTCTCGTAATTCGTAGAGCACAGAGGCATAGATCGCGAAGTCTCAATAAATCGACGGTAATAATTCAGACTTCCCAAAAACGATTGCATAGCACGCAAAGTGCCAGGAAAAGGCTAATCGATCAGATCATCTAAATTCTTCGTATTTGTTTCCAAACCGCGGCCAAAGATGTGATGTACTAAATAAGGAACTTCGCTTCGCCCCCAGTACAATTTAGCCATGCTGATCGACAAGTTCCACTGATCGCACTTTTCCAATAGGTTCCGCACTTTATCACACAAGGTTGTCCATGTAGATGCAGGGATCAAGATATCATCGATATATGATGGTCTTTGCAGTACAGACGGGCCCGGTGTTTGGTCGGGCTCTCCCACCGTGAATACATCATCCGATTCGCCAGAACCGTCCTTAACCTTGAGATACCCATATAATGCGTTATCAATCAACCGCTGGTAGATTTGCGGAGCATTCTTTAGGCCAAAAGGCATCCGATTCCATTCAAAAAATCCGAACGGGGTAACAAAACCCGAGATTTGACGTGCTAGATCGGTCATAGACACGACCCAAAAACCACTTGCCATCTCCAAAGAACAAAACCACAACGTTTTATCCAAATCTTCGATCAAATCAGAGATCAGAGGCATAGGGTACACCATCAAACGCGTGAGTTGATTCACCGCGCGATAGTCGATGCATAATCGAATATCAACCCCATTCTTCTTCACTATGATCACTATAAGTGATTCCCAGGGTGAAGTAGACGGTTGGATGATCTTCGTGGCCAATAGCCCCTTGATCAAGGATGATAACGTATCGAGAAATTGTGGAGCAACCGTCCGACACTTTTGAGCGATCGGGCGCGCAGTGCCTACATCGATATCACAAACAACTCCACGTGCAGCAGGAGGCAGCGCGTTTCCTTTACCGATTAATAGATGTCTCTTCGCCCAAATTATATCTCGAAGCTGATCCATTTTCTCTGCTGTGTTGATCAATGGGTCACCAACTTGCAGATCATCCTTGGTAACTTCTTCGGTACTTGCGGACACTTCAGGCAGCGTGACGAGCTTTTTCTCCAGTTCTTTCACGAACAAATCTCCACCTTGATGGTAGAAAACTTGATCATCGATAGGAATCACACCAAATTCACCGTGATCGGCTGAGACGGGGTGGTCACACATATCTTGACCAGGCTGTTCTCTTGCAACAGCTTGTTCAACTTCGTGATCCAGGGTCGGACCTTTCCCACTCGGCTCATGATCGCACTTCTTTGCGCTTCTTGCACCTTCTGCGAAATTCCGGTTACTAATGCCACAGATGTCGTGATCGGGTCGGTAGGTCGTACCAAAATTCTTTGAGGAGTAGGATACTCTTTCTTCTCGACCAGGGTACCTTGATCGACACTTTCTTGATCGTCATGCACAGAATCGGTAGAAGATTGATACGCAAGATTCTACCACTCCTTATAGCGATTGGATCCCACTGAAATAAATCCAGGGCGACGGGGCACGTCGTCTTTGTTCATTCAGATACCTAAAATCGTATCGTCTTGTAGGATGATCGGATGATCAGCAACGTTCGTAATACGCAGATACCGTAAATTACCCACATCCCTAGTAATAGTGGGGACCCAATCTTTTCCGCGAGTAATCGACAACTTCCGAGATCGTTGATCACGAATCCGAACCTCAGCAGATCGACCTACTGGGATCTGCTCGTACTGATCAAGTTCCATATAGTTTCCACTTGACCCATACAACTGTCGACGCCCTTCTAATGAGATGATTACTTCATCAGGAAAACTTAGTGCACCGTGGGCGACGTCCAATCGAACAACATCTGGGATCATAAAATCCATACCCAATATAGCATCTTGACCAGCGACTTTCCCACCCATGCACATGCATGGAGATAATAAACCAACGATCCCGCTAACGTAAACTTTATTTTAGTGCGCCCTTCTGTGAGGTCTGCACTTTCTCCAAATGCCGACACATTCTTGTCTTTGGTTCGTATCGATCTGACAACCCACCTTACGAGCAAAGGTTGAGTCGATGATCGACACTTCGGCACCAGAATCAAATAACAACGTGGCACGTTCGTTATTAATTCTACCCTTCGCCTTGGCTCATTTAAAACATTGCTTGGGCGAGTGGTACTTACAATATCCACGTGATTCGCCTGGCAGTGGATAAACCTCCATGATCACCGGGGACCGAGAAAACTCATCAATACGGAAATTAGCCAAACGTGGTAAACTAGGCTAATCACATTTATCATTATCTTTTTCTGCTGCTTGAGCAGCCCTCTTCTTATCCACATATGCAAAAATACACATACAAGAACGCTCGTCTCGTACCAGATTCCAACCTGGAGAGCGTCCTAGTTACACATGTCTTCGGCTACCTTGGGCAACATTCCGGCATGCTTAGTAGGGTTGTACCACTGGCAAATGCGATTATGAAATTCTTCCATAGGGCACTTGTGGCAGATCGGCTTATCAGAGTTCTTGAATCTTGATCAGGCGCTACCACGGCGCCCGGACTGCCGACTGACGAAGGGGGTACTCGGGTTGTCTTGTGTGACTGACATGTGTTCCTGCTCACCTCTTGTACCCGACGGCTTGGGCGTGGGTCGATCTCCAGGTGGCGGGGATGTCACGATACAATTCCTCGATGCAACATTAGGGTAATTCACAGTGTCGACCGATGTACTGATCTGGTGTGTTCAGGCTTGATCAAGTTGATCAGGACCGCTTGATCGGTCTAGCGAATTACTCATGAGTTGGAGCGAGTTGCAAACAGTTGATTACAGGTCGCAGGTTGTAGATTGTCTGTAGCCGGTGCGTATACGCACGGTGCGGCTAGCGCACAGAGGAAGCCTCTTCCTTAAAGCGGTAGCTACCGCTACTTAGCCGATACGCCCTTGTAAAGGGTTTAGTAGGAGAACTCTCCTACTCGGGGCCAAGATTCCCGGGTTGGTTTACTACTTAGCCTTAACGGCTGTGTTCCCTTTACGGGATGTAAGTAAAGGGAGGGCTCCCTCTTACCTACGACACTCACTGCGCGCGCGACCGGTCGAGGTCGCACGTCCGCAAGATAGAGTGAAATGTAAACGGAATATATTTAATATGTAATTAGCCTAAATTAATTTAAACTAATATAAACTATATGTAATACTAAGTAGAATATTCCTAATTCGTACCTAGCTAAAATGTAGTGTACACATCTGTGTACTGACACGTGGATGGCTGACACACTACCACACCAAGGGCCCCTGCCCTGATTGGTTAAAATAACCAAAGGTTCAAAACTTTTCAAACCGGTCATTACTGACCTCAACCGTGGTGTACTCATGTACACCAACATTATATGTAACTCGAATGTAGCCCCGTTATATTGTCGATCTTGGTGGCGATCGGCGAAGTGGTACTTGATCAGGCAGCGGAAATCTTCACCACCTGATCGCCGAGCCTCTTAAACTTGATACGCTAATAGAATACCCAATATACTATGTATTCTACGCTTAAATTAAGAGGAGGTCGATCGGCTACGGGCTGATCGACGGTTTACCCTAAAAATCCGCCCAGTAGTTCCCGTGGGGCGCTTAAAGCATCCGAATTACCAGGGGACAAACGTGTATCAATGGGGGAAGAGGTGAGAGCGCACTGCTTGATCACGTTCCCCAAGACCAAAACAAAAGAAAACCTTTAAAAATTACCGCTGAACCAGCGGGCGGAGTCGCGGGGTGAGTTCTAGACACTCTACGTCTGTCGGTGGGCCAAAAACACATAAAGTGCTCCCGCCCGGGACGTAGAGGTGTGTTGTAATAGGGGTAGGCGCAAAGGTGCCGTCCCCAGGTGTCCTAGGAGGTTGGACGCAAAACGAGAACTATATTATTGCTTATATCCTAATATCTACAAAAAAACTAATATCAGCCACTCAGAACTACCCATTCCTACGCATTTTGTCGACCATTCTACCTGATTCCTTCGCTTACCTTCAGGTTACCGTTAGGTAACTGTGCCGGTTGTCGCATCGTCTCAGATGTCCCGTCCACGCCTCGTCCATGCCCTCCACCGTTGTGTCAACAGTTGTACTGACTGATGTACCAATTGTGGTGCCAACTGTGGTTCCCACTATCGTACCACTTGTTGTACCAACAAAATTTGTGGTACACTTACCACAGCTACACCCATAGTGGTGTCCACAGTTGTACCCATAATTACGTACCAATGTCATGGTACGCTTTACCACACACTGGCCCGCATCGTGAACTTTGCCGCATGCTCGGCAGACGTACAAGCACTGATCGATCGGATGTTCCTTCTTGCCACACTTTAGACAGGTCAGGAGCTTTCAACAACGTAAATTATCATGCTTGATCGATCCACAATGACTGTACTTCTTCGTCGCCCCTTGATCATCTGCACATGATTCACTTCGTTTACCAGATCGGGGCTCACCAGGTTGATCGTGCGTCACTGGTTGATCGCGAATGGCAGCAATAATGTAACGGAGCTGATCAACATCACTTCCTCTGTCGTCGGAACTTGATTCCTCGCTCCCAGACATCACCTTGATCACTCGCACTGCTTTAGACTTTCGCGCCGCGTCAGGTACTCGATCATCGCCGAATTTCTGGGGGAATCGGCTAGTGCCTACCGCCACCTGAGGCCGGCACGACTTATTGCGTACATATTCCCGCAGCGTCTCTTTCAAATCCGTAACATTATTCAAACGAAGAAGTGCCAGTTGATCAGCGAATTCGCGATTAGTCAAAGTGTCGAGAAAATGTTGCACATGTTCACGTCAGATCGTAGATGGTCCGTCCTTTATCGGCAACTTGGCTCGAATTCTTGCCGCATTCAACCGGTGAAGATACTCAATAGGAGTTTCATCAGATCGCTGCTTCGTGTAGTAATAGTGGTGAGATGCCGATTGACCACTTCCACAGTACTGACTTTCAAACTTATCAACGAGACTTTTCTAACTTCCACGAGTAGAACTGCTCAGTTGGCGATGCCAATTCCGCGCCGGTACTTTTAGCAGATCACCCATGATTAAAAACTTCTCGTGATCAGAGGCTAGATCACGCATAAATGCTGACTTCAAACGACTAATCCAATTCCGCGCTTGATCTTCATCCACTTCTTTCCCTAAAAATTCTTTAAGATCACTGATCGCGGACATCCGGATCCTGGAAATCGGCTGTTATCAGGCACTCCAGTGTACGCTGACGCAACAGTGGCTTGTCGAGGAAGAGTGATTGGCTCATCTGGATCGATGTAATCACGCTGGGATTGTTGATCATGGAACGAACACATAGATTCCATGTCAACATCCTTTACCGTCGCCGATCTTCCTGGCTTTGACTAATGATCACGGAGTCAATGCACGGATTCCATGTCAACATACTTGATCATAGCAGCTCTTTCTGGCTTTGGTGGTGACGTTTCGTGAGTACCACTTCAGGTGTCGCCTTGCCTCTTTCTTCAGCCAAAACCAACCCCATAGCCTTATTGAAAAACGCTTGCAGCCGTGGGTCCTGCGGTTATTGATCATCTTCTGCTTCAACTGATCGAGGCTCTTTCTTCACGGCTGAAAACTTGGCTTCAACCGTCTGGCAGATCGTCATCCTGGTAATCTTCGGATCCACACTATCAGCACTACTTGACTCCACTTCAGCCATATCGCTCTCGGAAGGAGCAGATTCATAACAGGATGACCCCGTGTGTTCTGACACGTTGATCGACGGACCCGCTTCGATTTCCAGCATAGTACGAAAGGGTTCCACCATAGCATATCGACCCACTATAGGCACCAACAGATCAAATAGTCGCTGGGTAGTGGTCGCAACATCTTCTGGGTACTGATCGAACACTTCTTCAGCATATTAGGCGCCTGTCGTCAGACCAACTTGCTTGATCAGGCGCGTTAGCCCTAACAACAGCTGAAGCTTGTCCTTCCTGTCCGTCACCGGTTGATAGACCGGTCCGTTCAACTTTCCGCTGATCGTGACCCCGAGTAAGATCATGATCGAATTCGTCAATAAGAAATCTTCCAGTTCCCCTTTGTAAACTTTCCTGTAAAACGTCCTCACCAGATCAGCAGGTTCTGATGGCGGCATACTTGATCGACTTTCGTCGCTCTCCAACCCCGGCGCCTTCATCAACGCCTTCGGTTGGTCGGACTTGTAATATGTCACCACAGGCTTCCAATCCGGATCACTATACAAACATGCAATTGGCGGATCACAACTTGCGTTGTGATCCGCACGGGATTCCGAAGGAGTCTCGGGAGGTGATTGAGGATTTCCCTCCTTTATCTCATCTGGGTACCTCCCAGGCCCTGATGATCAGCATTTTTCTTTCTTCTTCAAACTTTACGACGGCGAACTGCCTTTCATCGTCACAACCACCTCCTCCTTTTCCCTTAAATCTTCAATTCTGCTTCTGCTTCCGTTTTGACGTCCGCATCAGCGCCATCTTGCGTAGAATCGCGGTTATATCCTGCGTTGCCCAAAGATCCGGGCACGCGCACCATTGTGGTAGAGCGGCTAATCAGAATTGTTGAAGTTCGATCAGGCGTTACCACGGCGCCCGGACTGCCGAATAACGAAGGGGGTCCTCCGGTTGTCCTGTGACTGCTTGTGTTATTGTTCATCTTGTGTACCCGACGGCTTGGGCGTGAGTCGCTCTCGAGGTGACGGGGATGTAGAACACTGCAATTCCTTGATGCAAGATTGGGGAAATTCGTAGTGAATCTGTAACGGGGTTACATTCGAGTAACACTGTTTGTTGGTGTACATGATTACACCACGGTTGAGGTCAGTATTGGCCGGGTTGAAAGGTTTCGAACCTTTGGTTATTTTAACCAATCAGGGCATGGGCCCTTGGTGTGGTGGTGTGTCAGCCATCCACGTGTCAGTACACAGGTGTGTACACTACATTTTAGCTAGGTACGAATTAGGAATATTCTACTTAGTGTTACATATGTTTTATATTATTTTAAACAATTACATATTAAATATATTCAGTTTACATTTCACTCTTTCATACAGACGCACGACCCCGACCGGTCGTGCGTGTAGTGAGTGCAGTAGCGTAAGGGGAGCCCCCCCTTAGCCACACCCTTTGTAAGGGAGCCTTGCGGTTAAGGCACTAGCAAAGGCTATAGTAAACTAACCCGGGAATCTTGGCCCCGAGTAGGATAGCTCTATCCTAATACGCCCTTAATAAGGGCGTATCGGCTAAGTAGCGGCGAACGCCGCTTTAAGGAAAGTCTTCCTCTGTGCGCTAGCCGCACCGTGCGTATACGCACCGGCTACATCTGGTAGCACTTGTAGTCAATCCAACACCTGTGTTGGTAGACTAGGCATCCTCTGCAAAGGATGAATCAGGACGATTGGGATAGTTTGACCCTCGTCAGCAGGAAGACTTTAAAAGGCTGTTACCCTTAACGGGGGAAGAAGGTATGAAGCTCCTAGTGGAGCAGGGCCTTGAGGCCGTAAAGGCAAAGGTGAATTCCCTCATCGCTCATGAGGCGAGTTGCGGTGGAGGTCATTCCACGGGGGTGCGCCCTCCATTATCGTTTAAGATAAAGGAGTTCACCGGAGAGAAGGGTGACAACTTTATGTTTGGTTGCGAGAGGTCGAAACGTCCTTCGCCACAGCGAACATGACCGCTGATTACTTGCAAGTGGGACTTGCATTGACCCATCTTACGTGCAAAGCCCGTACATGGGCGCTTACATGCTCGGAATCAGTCAAGGACGTGTTTCCAACATGGAAGGTCCTTAAGCAGAAGCTTATGGACATGTACGCAACGCCTGATCTTGTTTTCCAGAATCAACTGGCGTTCCTGAGGTGCCGTCAAGGCACTAAGGACCTGGAGGTTTATATCCAGGATCTTAAGACCCTGTTGGCAGGGATGTACGCGAAAGCGTATTCGGACGGTGTGTCCATCCCCTTCTTCATGGGAGGCCTGAGAGAAGGGCCAGCACGTTCGGAATTGTTACGATGCCGACCCGAATCCCTGGAAGAGGCATTCAAGATGGCGTTCAACGCCGAGAGGAACTTCCGTTCCTCTAAGGTGGGTCCCGAACCCATGGACCTGAGTCAGGTTGAAGCGGAGGAGAAACCTCCCCCTAAGATTCATTATGACTCTTTTTTCACAGAGCTTCTAGACAGAGCTCTTGGCTATGTTGCAGCGGCGTGGGACGCTGAGATGCTTCCTGTGTGAGAGCATGGATCATCTGAAGAACAGATGTCCGAAAAATCCCCAGCGAGACACTTGCTACAAGGGACCAAGGATGGGGAAAAAGCTCTTGACCAAGCCGTCGGGAAACGACGGCTCCCAGTAGGTGCGGGGCGCCCTACTGGGGGACCCCTCAGTGCTGTTAAGCCCCAAGGTAGGGTACGACAGCACAAATCCCCGAGGGAAGCGGTGCTTTCTAGCACGGAGTTGGTGTACCAGCCAGGTTTGCTGGTAGTCCTTGCGGACGTGAAAGGCTTTGATAAGCCTTGGAGAGTCTTGATAGACTCTGGAGCGTCTGACAATTATGTCAGACGGGCTTCTGTTGAGAAGAGTTGGCCGTATGCCGAGGCCCTAGAGGCACGTTCTCGTGACGTTGTCACGGTCCGTCTAGCGACGGGCGTACAGGTTTCTGTACCCAAGGTCTCGATTGACCTTAAGCTGAAGTTTGCAGGCTTCGAAAGCTTAGCACGTTGCCTAGTCCTGGATTTGGACTCGAGGTATGACCTCATTCTGGGCATGAAGTGGCTGGAACGCCACGAGCCATGGATAGACTGGAAGTCTAAGTCCATTGGCTCAACGCGCCCGCGGTCGGGTGAAGCATTGGCGAGTCATGAACCCACCTTTGCTCGATCGCAAGAGCGATTCTGGCGTGAGATGCCAGAGATTGGGATGTCTGAAACGATCATTCCAAATGGCGTTAAGGAAGAGTTCCTTAACGAGGGGGATTCGGCGGTTAATCCCCGCGCCGATGTAGGCGAGACTGGTGAGTCGCCAGTGATAGAGGTGGAATCCTCTGAGGGTAAGCGCGAGGCGCTTAGAGAAGAGACCCGAAGTTCGTCTCTTCTACAGGTCGGAATTGATTCCGACCACGCCGTGTCCGGCGAACAAGTTGCGACTCCAGTGGTAGGGGTAGATACCCCTGTGGTTAAGCGCGAGGCGCTTCCAAGCGAAGAGACCCGAAGTTCGTCTCTTTCGCACGTCGGAAATGATTCCGATTACGCCGTTATAGGCGAGACCGGTGAGTCACCGGTGGTAGAGGTAGAGACCTCTGTGGATAGGCGCGTGGTGCTTCCAGTAGATGGGGCAATTGACTCCCCCCATCTGGGTCTCGGGATGAGTCCCGAGGGCAGTATTCAGCAGTCCTACAGGATGCTGAATAGTTGACAGGTGTTGTCACAGAAGGCTTAAGCCTGGAACGGTTGCCTGGGGTAGGCGAACTGTTCTCGTTGGAGGAGATGTCCTTCGACGAGTTTGAGACTGCTTTGAAAGCAGATAAAATCGACGAGGTCGTCGTGTTGAGTCCGGAAGAGGTATTGAACTCCTCATCCACGATGGACGAGTCAGTTTTGGTGAAAACCAAACAGGCATTAAATGCCCGAAGCGGCCTCAAGATCCTCGCGGATCCTGAGGACCCTTCCCATTCCTTATTAAAGGAATTTGGGGATGTCATTAGTGACAACCCGCCGATGGGGTTACCACCGGATCGGGGAGTCCGACATGAAATTGATTTGGTTCCCGGAACCAAATACTGCGTCACTAGGCAGTGGCCTCTCCCCAAGGAACAATGCGACGTCATCGACGCATTCTTCAAGGGGAAAGAAGAGGCAGGGATGGTACGGGAGAGTAAGTCTCCCCACTCATCTCCCACTTTTTGTGTTCGTAAACCGAACGGAAAGTGGCGCATTGTGCATGCGTATAACAAGCTGAATGCAGCTACTGTACCCATGCAGACTCCGATTCCTCGGAAGGATGTCCTCCAGAACAATATGGCGGGCTGTACTGTGTACAGTGCCTTAGATCTGGTGGACGGGTATTATCTGGTGCTCATGCGAGCGTCCGATATTCCGCTGACAGCGGTTAGCACGCCTAGTGGCATGCTGTGGGAGTGGCTTGTTATGCCACAAGGGCTTTCAAATGCACCAGCGACTTTTAATCGCTTGGTGACACAACTCTTCCGCCCTCATAGAAAGTACGCTCAGGACGTACTTTGACGATATATTCGTCCATAGTCGTGCGGAAGGCGACTCGGCTGATGTTCAGACGCATCTGATACACCTTCGGGCAGTGCTCGAATGTATGCCAGAGCATAAGTTATATGCGAACGCATCCAAATGTATATTGGGTGCTGAGGAAATTCCTTTCCTCGGATGCTTCATCGGTAAGGATGGAGTGCGGGTGGATCCCGCGAAGGTGAAAGCCATTGTGGAGTGGACTTCGCCTGTAAATCTTAGAGATTTAAGGAAGTGGCTTGGGTTAGCCAACTATCTCCACAAGTACAGCGAGAACTACGCTGAAATGGCGAAGCCATTGACCGACCTTCTTAGGAAGGATGTTGATTGGTGTTGGGAAACTGAACACCAAAAAGCTTTTGAAGCGGTTAAGGGGAGCTTGTTAAAAGCTCCCGTTCTTGCTCTCCCAGACTCTGGGAAACCATTTAGTGTCGTCTGCGACGCCTCCGATTTTGCAATCGAATGTGCTTTGTTACAAGCAGACGATGCAGGAAGGGAACGCTTAATTGCGTTTGAGTCGAGGCATCTTAAAGCTGCAGAACGGAATTACCCCGTTCATGAAAAGGAGCTACTTGCAATGAAGTATGCCCTTGTCAAACGGAAAGCGACGAAGTCTCATCTCTCCCAACGGATTGCCCGTTGGCTCTCCTTATTTGCGGAGTACAACTTTGAGGTAGAGTACAAACCTGGAAAGCAGAACGTGCTTGCAGACGCGTTGTCGCGTCGTCCCGATTACGAGCTCGCTCACGCGACATTCGTCACCACGTCTGTGGTGGATCTCATACGCCAGGCGTATGAGAAAGACACACAATGTACGGCGCTTATCCGCGCGTTAGGTGAAAAGGGTCTTGGATCGTCTGAGCCAACCCTGTCAAGTCGAGCTAGAGCTCGTTTACACCGTTACAGGTACTGTGACGGTCTGCTATTTTCTATCACGAGCGCGGAGGACACTCCGCGGGTGGTAGTTCCTCATAATGAGGAACGGAAGTATGGAGTACTCTTTGAGGCACATGACGCCCCTACCGGGGGTCATTTAGGTCGGGATAAGACCTACAGCGCTTTAAGCGCTTTGTATTGGTGGCCCAATATGTATAAGTGGGTCGGTGCGTATATACGCACCTGTGAGACGTGTCAGAGGGTTAAACCCTCTGCAAGTTCAGCTGCGCCTTTGGCGAGCTTATCGGTTCCAACGGAGTGTTGGAAATCTATTAGCATGGATTTTATCTTCGGTTTTACGAAGGATAAGGCCGGAAACACCGGCGTATTGGTCTTTGTAGACCGTTTGAGCAAGATGGCTCACCTGGCGGCGGTGCCAGAGTCCATTGATGGACAAGGAACAACAAAAGTGTTCCTAGACCGTGTCTTTCGACAGCATGGTCTACCCGATTCCGTTGTGTCGGATCGGGATCCCCGTTTTACGGGACAATTCTGGGGAGCGTTGTTTAAGGTGCTAGGCACCAAGCTCCTCATGTCCACAGCGGATCATACGCAGACAGACGGTCAGACGGAACGCGTTAATCGCGTTGTGGAGGATATTCTCCGGAGTTTATGTCCGGATTATCCAAAGAGTTGGAGTGAGATGCTCCCGATGGTTGAATTTGATATAAACAATTCGGTACATGCATCTACGGGGTTTACCCCGTTTTACCTGAACGGATTGGTGAATCCGAGGGTTCCGTTAATGCCACGTGTGTGTGGCCCAGGGCTTGAGGGGGGAGGATTCCCCGATATGAGCCCTGTATCTGTGCGAAATCACATCGATAAGTTTTTATCGACGCGCCTTAGTGTCTTACGACCCGTCTGCGATGCCATGGCGGAAAGCCAAGACAAGCAGAAGGAGCAAGCTGACCGAAAAGGACGGCGTAACAAAAAGGTATACAGAGTAGGAGAAAGTGTTTTATTAAACGCTACAAATCGTCCTACACATGCAGTTTCAAATGTGTTGCTCAATAAACTGCGCCCCAGGTTTGTGGGCCCCTTTAAGGTGTTAGCCCGAAAGGGCTTGTCGTACACCTTAGACATCCCGAAGGCGATGCGTACGCATCCAAACTTTTATGTCGGTATGCTTAAGCCATACCAGGACCCGGAGGCGGGGCCCCTCCTGGAGGAGGGTGGAAAGGCGGATAGCCGTAAGGCACCGCAGGGCGAAGGAAGCCCGAAAGGGCTAAAATGCGACCACGAAGCCCCGCAACGGTCGTCTCGAGAGAGGCAAGCCGCCCCTCGAAGCGATCAGTGGCATCCCGCTCATTGCGGATCCCCTCGTGGAGATCATGGATGCAAAGGCTGTGTCGATCACAGCGCGCGCGAATCTCACGTCGCAATTATGCGACCTCCTCCTCCAATGCTCGATGCGGAGAGTACTCCACACTTTTATGTGGAGCGGCTGATGGCGCGGTGCCATCATCGGGGTCAAACCCAGTATCTGGTGAAGTGGAAAGGTTATCCACACTCACAGAGTTCGTGGGAGTTCGAGACTCCCCTACGGCAGGATTGCCGCGCCGTCGTTGACGCTTCTGAGCGGGAGAATCCCGCTGTAGGTCAACGACCAGAGGGCATGAGAAGCCTCTTCACTCCCAATAAGTGGGAGTTGGCCGGAGGCAGATGTGGCGATCACACTGTCTCCGGACACCATGGTGGAGACAGGGGCGCTGGCGTAGCGCGTGCGATACGGAGCACGTAGTTGCTCCATCGCCTTAGCTTTGGCAAATGTAAGGCGTAACACCCTCTCCACCCAAATGTCTCGACGGGAATAGCTGTCATGCAGCTCATCGAAGCTGGGGAGAAGCTTCTCCCCTTCCGCCCAAGCGCGGAACTTCTTCTCTACATCATCGGCACTTTCTCCCGGAGAAAGAACGAAAGGAACCTCGCGGAGGTTCTCAACAGGGACACCTTGTGCCTGCCTGTTTAAGCGCTCTCGGTACGAGACGCTAGTGAACTGCTTTTGTGTAAGCAGTTGTTGCCGGAGTTTCTCACGGCGTTCGCGTAGGTACGGCTGTTCAGCCGCGGGGCCAGGGGTATAGGACGCTAGACTAGTACTTACCAAACGCCTGGCCCATCTTGGAAGGTCACGAGGACCATCGAAATTATAAGCCGCCCTTGACGGGCGTTTGGGGGAGCGTAACGCAGCCCTTAGTGCCTGTGCGGAAAGTTGGGAGTCTTGAGCTGCGTCCAGCTCATTAATGATGATCGCCTTTGGCGATTTGGATATATCATCCGATATGGGCAGGGGTGCCGCACTGGTTAGTGCATTTTCCTCACGTGTGGGGAAGGGATTAGGCTGCCGACAACGCCGTTCGGCGCTGTCGGAGCGGCTCATCATTGGGGAGGTATCCCCAAAGGTATCCACTTCCGAGTTTTCGGAGTAGTCTACCTCTTCTAGAGGAGACGCCATCGCACCACTGGAGGTGTACATATGGATAGCCAGGGGAACCGGCGTTGGATTTTTCCAACAAAGTTTTGATTATTGCGTAAGCAATAGTCTTAATGGGGGAGGATGTAACGGGGTTACATTCGAGTAACACTGAGTGTTGGTGTACATGAGTACACCACGGTTGAGGTCAGTATTGGCCGGGTTGAAAGGTTTCGAACCATTGGTTATTTTAACCAATCAGGGCAGGAGCCCTTGGGGGTGGTGTGTCAGCCATCCACGTGTCAGTACACAGGTGTGTACACTACATTTTAGCTAGGTACGAATTAGGAATATTCTACTTAGTGTTACATATAATTTATATTAGTTTAAATAATTACATATTAAATATATTCAGTTTACATTTCACTCTTTCATACAGACGCACGACCCCGACCGGTCGTGCGTGTAGTGAGTGCCGTAGCGTAAGGGGAGCCCTCCCCTTAGCTACACCCTTTGTAAGGGAGCCTTGCGGTTAAGGCACTAGCAAAGGCTATAGTAAACTAACCCGGGAATCTTGGCCCCGAGTAGGAGAGCTCTCTCCTACTAAGCCCTTAAAAGGGCGTATCGTCTAAGTAGCGGCGAACGCCGCTTTAAGGAAAGTCTTCCTCTGTGCGCTAGCCGCACCGTGCGTATACGCACCGGCTACAGAATCGACCGATGTGCTGATCAGGTGTGATCAGGTGTGAAAAGTCGATGGTCAAGACCGACGGTCGATGATCAGGGGATGATCAAGGTCGGTGATTGATCTAGTTCATTCTGCACGAATTGGCGCGATTGCGAGTTGATGGTAGCAGGTTGCAGGCTGCAGATCGATGATCAGGGGATGATCAGCGAAGGGGGTACTTAATCAGGTGGCGGAAGGCTTCACCACTTGATCACGGAGCCTCTTAAGCCTAGTCTGCTAATAGAACACCCAATATAGTATGTATTCTTAGCTTAGACTTAAGAGGGAGGGCAAATTCCACAATATCCACCAAGAGTTCCCGTGGGGCGCTTAGAGCAGCCGAACTTCTAGGGGACAAAACGTGGACCAATGGGGGAAGAGGTGAGAGCGCACTGCTCGATCACTTTCCCAGAAAGAAAACCTTTTTTTTACAAAATCTACCACTGGCACAGCGGGAGGAGTTGAAGCTGAGTCCCCAAGAACTCTACGTCTTCCGGTGGGCCAAAAATGCACTAGGTGTTCCCTCCCGGGACGTAAAGGTGCGTATAATGGAAGGAGGCGCTAAAGTTCCGTCCCTGTAGGTGATCTGTGGGATCAGACGCAAAAGGAGAACTTAATAACTGCTTATATTCTAGAATCTACCAATTACCTAATATCTACCAATCAGAACTACGCATTCCAATGTGCTCCGTCGACCAGTCGACTTGATTTCTCAGTCGTCCATCGTTAGGTACCCTTACCTAATGCCGCTTCTAATCCGATGACCCTTCCATGTTCACCACAGTGGTACCCACAGTTGTACCCACATTTGTACCCAAAATCTACGGTACAATTCACCACAGTCATGATTGTACAACCAAAACAGGAATTATTGCGGCATGGCAGAGTGATGGTCATGCTTGTACTGCAAAAACAGGAACGAATGTGGCATGTCAAAGTGATGGTAATGCTTGTACCAAAAAAGAGGAATGATTAAGGTATGACAGAGTGATAGTTATGCTTATACAGCAAAAAAAAGAAATGATGGTGGAATGGCAGAGTGATGGTCATGCTTCTACAACAAAAACAGGAATGGTTGCGTCATGGCAGAGTGATGGTCATGCTTGTACCGCAAAAACAGGAATAATTGCGGCATGGCAGATTGATGGCCATGCTACTACCACAAAAACAGGAATGGTTGCGGCATGGCAGATAATGGTCATGCTTGTACAGCAAAAACGTAGATTATTGCGGCATGGCAGAGTAATGGTCATACTTATACGGCAAAAAGGGGAATGGTTGCGTCACGGCAGAGTGATGGTCATGCTTGTACCGCAAAAACAGGAATAATTGCGGCATGGCAGAGTGATGGGCATGCTTATACAGCAAGAATTGGAATGATTGCGGCATGACAGAGTGGTGGTCATACTTGTATCCCAAAAACAGGAATGGTTGCGGCATGGCAGAGTGAGTGTCATGCTTTTACCGCAAAAATAGGAATGATTGAGGCATGGGAGATTTATGGTCGTTCTTGTACTGCAAAAACAGGAATGATTGTGGTATGGCAGAATGATAGTCATGCTTGTACCGCAAAAAACAGGATTGAGTGCGGCATGGCAGAGTGATGGTCATTCTTATACCGCAAAAACAGAAATGATTGCAGCATGGAAGAGTGATGGTCATGCTTGTACAGCAAAAACGGAAATGATTGCGGTACGGTAGAGCGATGGTAATTCTTGTACCACAAAAAAGGGAATAATTGCAGCATAGCAGAGTGATGGCCATGCTTGTACCGCAAAAACAGGAATGATTAAGGCATGGCAGAATGATGGTCGTGCTTGAACCACAAAAAAAGAAACGATTGCATCATAGCATAGTTATAGTCATGCTTTTACCACAAAAACAGGAATGGTTGCGGCAAGGCAGAGTGATGGTCATGCTTAAAAAACCAAAACAGGAATGATTGTGGCATGACAGAGTGATGGTCATGCTCGTACCGCAAGAAAAGGATTGATTGCGGAAAGGCGGAGGGATGGTCATGCTTGTACCGCAATAACCGGATAAGTGCGGCATGGCAGAATTATGTTCATTCTAGTACCGCAACAACAGGAATAATTGCAGAAAGGCGAAGGGATGTTCATGCTTGTACCGCAAACACCGGAATGATTGCGTCATGGCAGAATGATGGTCATGCTTGTACTGTAAACACCGGAGTGATAGTGGAATGGTAGAATGATGGTCATGCTCGTACCGCAACAACAGGAATGATTGCAGAAATGCGGATGGATGGTCATTCTTGTATCGCAATACCGGAATGATTGAAGAAAGGATGAGGGATGGTCATGATTTTACCGCAAAAACAGGAATAATTGCGGCATGGCATAATGATGGTCATGCTTGTTCCGTAAACACCGGAGTGAAAGCGGCATGGTAGAATGATGGTCATGCTTGTGCCGTAAGCACAAGATTGATTGTGGAAAGGCGGAGGAAATATCATGCTTGTACCGCAAACACCGGAATGATAACGGCATCGCCAAATGATGGTCATGCTTGTTCCGCAAACATAGGAATGATTGCGGTAAGACGGAGGGATGGTCATGCTTGTATCGCAAACACAGGAATGATTTCGGAAAGGCGGAGGAATGGTCATAGTTGTACCGCAATCACCGGAATGATTGCGGCATGGCAGAATTATGGTCATGCTTGTACCGTAAACACCGGAGTGATAGAGGCATGGTAGATGGATGGTCATGCTGGTACCACAACAACAGGAATGATTGCACAAAGGCGGATGGATGGTCATGCTTGTACCGCAATACCGGAATAATTGCAGAAAAGATGAGGGATACTCATGATTTTAACGCGAACACAGGAATGATTGTGGCATGGCATAATGATGGTCATGCTTGTTCCGTAAACACCGGAGTGA
>CM047580.1:19724110-19772374 GCA_026184515.1 Peronosclerospora sorghi
GAGACTCCTGTGGTTAAGAGCGAGGCGCTTCCACGCGAAGAGACCCGAAGTTCGTCTCTTTTGCACGTCGGAAATGATTCCGACCACGCCGTTATAGACGATACTGGTGAGTTACCTGTGGTAACTCCAGTGGTAGGGGTAGATACCCCTGTGGTTAAGCGCGAGGCGCTTCCTAGCGAAGAGACCCGTAGAGATCCCTGTGGTTAAGCGCGAAGCGCTTCCAAGCGAAGAGACCCGAAGTTTGTCTCTTTTGCTCGTCGTAAATGATTCCGACTACGCCGTTATAGGTGAGACCGGCGAGTCACCGGTGGTAGAGGTAGAGACCTCTGTGGATAGGCGCGTGGCGCTTCCAATAGATGGGGCAATTGACTCCCCCCATCTGGGTCTCGGGATGAGTCCCGAGGCCAGTAGTCAGCAGTCCTATCGGATGCTGAATAGTGTGACAGGTATTGTCACAAAAGGCGTAAGCCTTGAACGGCTGCCTGGTGTAGGCGAACTGTTGTCGTTGGAGGAGATGACCTCAACGAGTTTGAGACTGCTGTAAAAGCATATGAAATCGACGAGGTTGTCGTATTGCGTTCGGAGGAGGAGTTTAACTCCTCATCCACGATGGACGAGTCAGTTTTGGTGAAAACCAAACCATGAACCAGCGATTTTTAATCGCTTGGTGACCCAACTCTTCCGCCGTCATAGAAAGTACGCTCAGACGTACTTCGACGATATATTCGTCCATAGTCGTGCGGAAGGCGACTTGTCTGATATTCAGACGCACCTGATACATCTTCGAGCGGCGCTCGAATGTATGCGAGAGAATCAGTTATATGCAAACGCATCCAAATGTATCTTTGGTGCTGAGGAAATTCCTTTCCTCGGATGCTTCATCGGTAAGGATGGAGTGCGGGCGGATCGCGCGAAGGTGAAAGCCATTGTGGAGTGGCATTCGCCTGTAAATCCTAGAGATTTATGGAAGTGGCTTGGATCTCCACAAATACAGCGAGAACTACGCTGAAATGGCGAAGCCATTGACGGACCTTCTTAAGAAGGATGTTGACTGGTGTTGGGAAACCAAACACCAAAACGCTTTCGAAGCGCTAAAGGGGAGCTTGTTAAAAGCTTCCGTTCTTGCTCTCCCAGACTCTGGGAAACCTTTTAGCGTCGTCTGCGACGCCTCCGATTTCGCAATCGGATGTGCTTTGTTACAAGCAGACTACGAGGGACGAGAAAGCGTGATTGCGTTTGAGTCGAGGCATCTTAAAGCTGCAGAACGGAATTATCCCGTTCATGATAAGGAGATACTTGCTATGAAGTATCCTTTGTCAAATTTAGGGTTCACCTACTCGGCTCAAAGCCGTTCGTGGTTTATACTGACCACGCGTCCTTACGGATAGCGACAAAGTCGCCTCATCTATCGCAACGGATTGCCCGTTGGCTCTCCTTATTTGCGGAGTACAACTTTGATGTTAAATATAAACCTGGAAAGCAGAACGTGCTTGCAGACGCGTTGTCGCGTCGTCCCGATTACGAGCTCGCTCAAGCGACATTCGTCACCTCGTCTGTGGTGGATCTCATACGCCAGGCGTATGCGAAAGACCCACAGTGTACGGCGCTTATCAGCGCGTTGGGTGAAAAGGGACTTGGCTCGTCTGAGCCAACCCTGTCAAGTCGAGCTAAAGCTCGCTTACACCGTTACAGGTACTGTGACGGTCTGCTATTTTATAGCACGAGCGCGGAGGACACTCCGCGGGTGGTAGTTCCTCATAACGAGGAACCGAAGTATAGAGTCCTCTTTGAGGCACATGACGCCCCTACCGGGGGTCATTTAGGTCGGGATAAGACCTACAGCGCTTTAAGCGCTTTGTATTGGTGGCCCAATATGTATAAGTGAGTCGGTGCGTATATACGCACCTGTGAGACGTGTCAGAGGGTTAAACCCTCTGCAAGTTCAGCTTCGCCTTTGGCGAGCTTATCGGTTCCAACGGAGTGTTGGAAATCCATTAGCATGGATTTCATCTTCAGTTTTCCGAAGGATAAGGCCGGGAATACCGGCATATTGGTCTTTGTAGACCGTTTGAGCAAGATGGCTCACCTGGCGGCGGTGCCAGAGTCCATAGATGGACAAGGAACAGCAAAAGTGTTCCTAGACCGTGTCTTTCGACAGCATGGTCTACCCGATTCCGTTGTGTCGGATCGGGATCCCCGTTTTACGGGACAGTTCTGGGGAGCGTTGTTTAAGGTGCTAGGCACCAAGCCCCTCATGTCCAGTGTGGATCATCCGCAGACGGACGGTCAGACGGAACGCGTTAATCGCGTTGTGGAGGAAATTTTCCGGAGTTTATGTCGGATTCTCCAAAGAGTTGGAGTGAGATGCTTCCGATGGTTGAATTTGCTATCAACAATTCGGTACGTGCATCTACGGGGCTTACCCCGTTTTACGTGAACGGATTGGTGAATCCGAGGGTTCCGTTGACGCCACGTGTGTGTGGCCCAGGGCTTGAGGGGGGAGGATTCCCCGATATGAGCCCTGTATCTGTGCCAAAGCACATCGATAAGTTTTTATCGACGCGCCTTAGTGTCTTACGACACGTCTGCGATGCCATGGCGGAAAGCCAAGACAAGCAGAAGGAGCAAGATGACCGAAAGGGGCGGCGTAATAAAAAGGTATACAGAGTAGGAGAAAGTGTTTTATTAAACGCTAAAAATCTTCCTACACATGCAGTTTCAAATGTGTTGCGAAATAAACTGCGCCCCAGGTTTGTGGGTCCCTTTAAGGTGTTACCCCGAAAGGGCTTGTCGTACACATTAGACATCCCGAAGGCGATGCGTACGCATCCAACCTTTTATGTGGGTATGCTTAAGCCATACCAGAACCCGGAGGCGGGTCCCCTCGCGGAGGAGGGTGAGAAACCGGATAGCCGAAAGGTGCAACAGGTCGGAACATCTCCGACAGGGTTGATATACGACCCTGAAGCTCCGCAACGAAAGTTTCGAGAGAGGCAAGCCGCTCCTCGAGGCGTTCATTCGCACTCCCTCATTGCGGAGTTCCTCCTGAGCATCTTGGATGCGAAGGCTGTGCCGATCACAGCGCTCGTGGAATCACGCCGCACTAGCGCGACCCCCTCCTCCAGTGCTCGATACGGAGGTTACGCCACATTATCATGTGGAACGCCTGATGGCACGACGCCATCACCGGGGTGAGACCCAGTACCTGGTGAAGTGGAAAGGGTATCCACATTCCCAGAACTCGTGGGAGTACGAGACTCCCCTGCGGCAGGATTGCCGCGACGTCGTTGACGCTTTCGAGCGGGAGAATCCCACTGAGAGTCAACGACCAAAGGGGCTGAAGAAGCCCCTTCACTCCCAATAGCTGGGAGTTCGCCGGAGGCAGATGCTGTGCTTGCATTGATCTCCGGCACCACATCGAGAGCAGAGCGCGTATAATAGGAGGCAGGCAATTGCCCTTGCGCTTTGGCCTGAGCATAGGCCAAGCGTAGCGCTCTCTCTACCCGAACGTCGTGTTCGGAAAAGCTGTTGTACAGCGCATCGAAACTGGGGAGGTGTTTCTCCCTTTCCGCCCAGGCGCGGAACGCCTGTTCTGCGTCTTCGACGCTTTCGTACCTCAGGAGAACAAGGGGAATCTTGCGGAGAATATCCACGAGGGCACCGCGTGCCTGTTTCCCGAGGCGCGTCCGGTAGGCCTTAACGGAATAATGTTTGGGCTTTAGTAGTCGGGCCCGGAGTTGGTTTCGATGCGCAATTTAGCGTGATAGGATAGCCGCTGTCCAGGGGTATAAGAGTCTAAGCCTCTCTTGACCGCGTTCTTAGCCCTCTTTTGAGGGTCGCGAGGTCCCTTACGTGCCCGTCCGGCACGTCGGGCCCTTTGAACAAAGGACGCTTCATTGGCGGTGGTTGCCTGTGGCAACCTGGAGGTATCACCCCTAGCGGGTAACGGTGGCGCACGAGTTAGTGCGTTCTCCCCACGTGTGGGGAATGGGTTGGATGACTGATAGCGCCGTTCGGCGCTATCAACATGGCCAGCCGTTGGGGAGAGCTCCCCAAGGGCGTCCACTTCCGAGCCGTCGGAATAGTTTGCGTCCTTAGCACCGCTGAGGGTGTACAATGGACAGCCAGAGGTACTGGCGTTGGAGTTCTCCAACAAAATTTTGATTATTGCGTAAGCAATAGTCTTGATGGGGGTGGATGTAACGGGGTTACATTCGGGTAACACTGAGTGTTGCTGTACATTGGTACACCACGGTTAAGGCCAGTATTGGCCGGGTTGAAAGGTTTCGAACCTTTGGTTATTTTAAACAATCAGGACATGGGTCCTTGGTGTGGTGGTGTCAGCCATCCACGTGTCAGTACACAGGTGTGTACACTACATTTTAGCTAGGTATAAATTAGGAATATTCTACTTAGTGTTACATATAGTTTATATTAAATTAAATAATTACATATTAAATATATACTCAGTTTACAAAAATACTTAAGACTGCCAGACACGCGACCACGCCCGGTCGCGCGCGCAGTGAGTATTGTAGCCTAAGGGAGTTCTCCCTTACGCTACCTCCCTTTATAAGTTAAGTCTTGTTACAAGGGGTTAGCGAAAGCTATCTGTAAACCACCCCGGGAATCTTGGCCCCGAGTAGGAGAGCTCTCTCCTACTAAGCCCTTTTTAAGGGCGTATCGGCTAAGTAGCGGTGAAAGCCGCTTAAAGGAAAGTCTTCCTCTGTGCGCTAGCCGCACCGTGCGTGTACGCACCCGGCTACACGTATGCCATACTGGGGATCTTTCGAGAGTGCAACAATTGTGTTAAAATTTAGTTGCCCCACCCGAGAATGGAAGTCCATGAGCGTTCCACTCTGGACATCTTTATTAGCCGCAAAATCAGCGTCGTTCGCTTCGGCCACCGACATAATCATTTCTTTGTACGCCTTTTAAGGCCTATCCACCGTTCCTTGAACGGTTAGGATGTTACTGTCCATGTCCACTTTAACGATTCCAATACCGGAATCACGCTTAACCAGCGTTCTCATTCCATTCAGATACGATAGAATTAGTCCTCCTTCTTCAAAAATTCCATACGAAAAAATATCTGTTGTTACGCCTTTCACGTAGTACACATTCTTCACCTTCACTCGCGTACTCTTTTTTCCGCACTTGAAGTGTATGAATAGCGTCCCCTTTTTCGTAATCTCGAATTTCTTCCCATCGGCTTGGTAGCACTGGTGGGTCACGTCTCTTACATCGATTAAACACGTCAATTCCGACGTCAGGTGCATGCTGGCACCACTATCCAGGACCCACGTATCTGGCAAGATTTCTCCATCGCCAGAGGCGGCAATCATGAGGGCGAAATATTCCTTTTCCGTCTTTTTCTTCTTCGGGCAATGCCTTTTAATATGCCCTTATTCGCCTCATAAGTAACAACCGCGTTTCTTGTTCGATAATTTCGCCCTTTCGTCCACCAAATTCACTGTTCCACCTTGGAAATTCTTGATCGGCCTGTCGTTAAAATCCACCGCCTGTGCGAACTGACACAGCTCGTCTGCCTGTAGCAGATAATCAGGCCTTGTGTGGTTGTACTTGGAGATGAATATCTGCCTCATCTCGGGTGCTGCGTGGTATACCACGTTGTTAAGCACCAAGGACTCACAATTTGACCCGACAGCGTCTGCAATAGCAGTCAGGTACAAAAAGTGGTCAGACCGACCTCCCAAGCGCCTTTTTCCTCAATAAAAGCTTCATTCCTTGCGCCGGGGTCACTTGTACGTGAAAGACAGACAACATCTTGTCCATAACGTACCAAAGGGCTGGTGTTTAGCACCACCACCCTTCTACTTGCCAGTTGTAATAAGACTATGCTGGTCCCGCCAAAAAAAATAATGGCCCAGCAGGTCTACGTTGGCGTCTTCAATCCATTGAGAGCCGCAAGCCGCTTCGGCAAGGCTGTTCTGTCGCAGCAACTTTCGCCCGCATGCTTTAAATCCATATCCTAGCCCTTTGTAGACTTCTTCATCCTCGAAAGGCTTGATTTGTAACATCTTCTTCTTAGGTGAGGGCGTACGCGCCACTCCAAACCCTTGAGCCGGTACATGCCCATGTATACCATACGCTTGCAACTCCGTCGATAGGAGATCTTATGAGTTATTAGCCTGTTATTCCCGGAGTAACTTTTATTCGTTGAGCGATAATCTTTCCACAAAGAATTATCGGATCACTATGACCGACTTTCCTCCCTGTTTGATACGTTTATCTTACAGTCAAGCAAGCTTATACCATTATGCTCTTCAGTAGATATAATCCAATATGGTGCTATGTTCGCGTTGTGCGAGTGCACATGCGGCCTACCAGCACCGGGGTTTCCAATTCGAGTGAAGGCATCCCTGCCAGCATGGCTGATGCCTTCAAAACTCATCCTTCCCTGTATACCAGTACCAAACCCCCTCTTGTCGTCACCGCTTTCACCAAGAGAGGCAAGACTCATCTTGGTGTCTCCCTTGGCCTTGAGTGGGACGTTTTCCTGCTGCCCTTCGGTGCTAATCGAAACATCCAGACTATCCAGGTGATCCATTATGTTTCCGAGCATCCGCACCACGTCGGCAGGCTTGACTTTGTCATCTGATGTGTTACGGCCCTCTTTTGGGCTCATAACATTTAAGAGTCACTCATGTCGCTTCAGTGTACTAACACACGCGCGTTCCAAACACTATGCGAGTACTATTTTTGCAAGTCTTTCCACGAGAAAACGATATCAACAGAAAGAAACGTAATACCAGCAATAAAACGCAAACAACTTGTATTATCCACGTTAAATCCACTTAATGTAACACGTAACTTGACGCGAGACCGTAACGTAATCCACAAACCACGAGACAATCCAGAGAAATTTCCACCCGCAAAGACGGCGTACTTCTCCCCACAATAATCACGTGACAGGAGTAAATCAAAATCAAAAGTGATTTTATTAGTGTTAATATTTAGACTTAAACTAATAATATGCGTATATGTAAGTTGCTGTACTTAACCTAAGTTATGTACTGCACACCACGTTTCATCGAAAAGTCACCAAGAAAAAACGATTCATGCGACGCAAGGTGCCGCAGGAATTGCGCGCCCTTCCAACAGATGAAAATTTAGCAAAAAAGATTCGACCTTGTGCTCACTGTGTCTTGTGGAGACCTCTGCACAGACGATAGTACATGGTTAATTAGGCTGAGTTTTGGCCAGAAAAACTGACTCCCAAATTATGTTTCACATATCACGCATGAACCAGTGCTTCATCCTATTGTAGAAGTGCATAGTGATAGCCGAGCCGTAGATTTGCTTGAGTTCGTCAACTTCTATGAGCCGCTAGATCGCTGCCTGGTCTATTTCTTTTAAATAGCGTACGACTTCGCATATACTGGGCAGAAATAATGGCAAGATGTAATCATCGAATCGCATATGCCTGAACCGGCCATCATAGTCTTTGATAAGAAACAAACATTTCATGCGTTTTGCTCTTGGACCCTTTTATTGAGGGTCGCCCTACCAGCTGCATTGAACATATTTCTATTTGTCGAAGGTCACGTGAGGGTGTGCCCGTAGGGCGAAGGGGTGTGCTGGTAGGGCGACCCATTAAATATTGGAATGTTTCAGTACGTGGATTTACAAAAATGTACGTTGATTTACCTATTCCCAAGTTTTAATTATTACTTTCTCTTTTATAAATTTTCCACGGAAGTGGACAGTCTATGTGAAAAAGTGTCCTATTCTGTGAAATTAAAAAGAAGCTTCCTATTCTGTGAAATACTGCTAAAAGTGTCCTATTTCTATAAAATTTCTCATAAAAGAAAGGCCGTTTTGACAAATTTCAGTTATGGCCATTTTGAGACAAAAAAACCTTATGCATTACAAATGCAAAGTCAAAGCAGCTGCGCCGTTTCAAATCTCATCTGGTAAAAATCGATGGAAATGTCGGACGCCAACGAGCATGCCTTGTGTACAAACTCGCGGCCGGGGGCAGGGAAGTTGCGAGTGATTTCGATGCCATCAACACATCTGGGGCTAAGTGGACGTCATCGCAGTAGCAGCTTTAACAACGAACGCTTGTGGCGTCCGACAAGTGGTTTTGCATCCAAGCACCAAGCTGAATTAAGGGCCAAACGCCTCCATCGCGAGCAAAAGATGAACTATGCAGAACAAATTCAGCAGATTGAAGAGGATAAAACAATGAGGCGGGAGGCAAAGCTTGCCAAAGGGCCGAAACCCAACGATTACATGGTTGTGGAGGGAGGTGAATGGAAGAGGGTAGTTTCTCATGGCGAAAGAGTGCGAACAGACCACCAGACGACGGAAGATGATAACCCTATCAATTTTCATTCGCTATTATCTGAACCGCCAGATTGTGGATTCAGACGGCCATTAGATAGTATACCAAGGTCTGTTGCGATTAGTGCCGGACGCTCCTTGAGTCAAGACGAAATGGAAGCGGCCGATTTGTTAAGGAGACGAAAGAGGCAGCAGATGAAAAGACGACAAAAGGCACCTTTGCGACGATTTGAATCTAAAGTAGACACTTTGGACAACTTTCCGCATCCATCCTTACTAGGAAAAGCGATGTTCTCACGGCGAAGCATTTTGCATAGACTTGCGGACAGTCTTCATGTAGACGATAAACTGCAGACTGCAAAATACTTAAACACTGACGTACAGCGATGTAGACATAAAGATGGGGTTCAGTGTCCACATCAGAACTTGAGGAAAACAAAGAGCGCTTCATCCATGGTAACGCATCAAGGCATCACAACAATGCATAAGAACGACGATTCAAGTTCTCGTGATTACAAAAATCAGGTAAATAACCGAATAACCCGACGGTTTTCTATCAAATTGGACTTGCCTCAATCGCGCCGTCCTGGATCAGATTCTCATGCTAACTCACCCCGCTCGAGGAAATGTGGCGATAAACGCGACTTTTTCTTCAGAAACTTAAATTATGAAATCCGGAATCAATTGCAAGTTGACGAGGTAGCGGAGTTTAGCGTGACAGACTTTGAAATTGCCACAAAAATTTCTCAGACAGTGCTGAATTTTTTTTCTCCAACAAAAGATAATACTATGCCAAAGGGCGCCAGTGAATGCGAGGAAAACAAAACCAAAATGAAGCCAGAAAAATACCCACTTGTCGTGACGGATGGCACTGCATGCGTCGGAGGCAATGTGCTGTCGTTTTCTGACTTTTTTGCGCATGTGAATGCTATTGAAATTAATCCTACGCGTGTACGAATGCTGCGACACAACTTGCAAGTTCTGAAAAAGACGAATGTAGAATGTATTCATGCTGACTATCTCGATGTGATGCTGGAGCTGAAACAAGACGTGGTGTTTTTGGACCCGCCCTGGGGTGGACCAGAGTATAAGGATCTAGACAAGGTGGATCTGTTTCTCGGAGGTCTCCCGCTGCACGAAATCTGCATACAGTTGCAAGCAAGGACAAAGTGCATCCTCTTGAAAGTACCGAGCAATTTTAACGATGCTAAGTTCTCTCGCCACGTGCCTGGTAAGATGACTATTATGCGGGATCTCAAGAAGATGCACCTCGTTCTTCTCGATTTCCGATAGATACAAAGCCCGCACTATCGCTTTTTTGTCGTACTACAGTTTTTTGTATGTCTAATGCTATAAGAAACAAACTGGTCTGTATCATACACTAAAATATCAATTATCGAGAGTTTTGGTCACAGAAACACGTAAATACAGACCCCAAAATTGGAACAGAATAATAGCAACCTCATTGGATAGGATTGTAGGATCTATAGCCTCACTGGATAAACAAATAGTACTCGCTCTAGTCCAAGCTCGTCGTAACGCCATCATTAATCTCTTTCCTAAACTCCCCGTAACTTAGTCACACAGACGGCTTAGTCAGTCAGTCTGCATCGGAATGGACAGTCTTTGTGTGGCCTCCAACGCGGTTAATCGCAAAAGTGACCTGTGATTTCAGGTATCTGATGCCTCAAGCTTTGATGTTTGCTTTGAAAGCATCAGCCATCGTAAAAGCGATACCCCTTCACCTTCGATCCTGAAGGTTCCGACGCGTGGTGTCGAAAAGCTTTGGTTGCGTCGCCATAGCTTTGTAATTACGACAAATTTTGTCGTAATTACAAAGCTCAGACTGTAACAGGGTTACATTTGGTTATGTTATGTACGTAAGTACACTACGGTTGAGGTCAGTATTGACCGGTCCGAAAAATTTGGACCTATTGGTTATTTTAACCAATCAGGGCAGGAGCCCTTGGTCGAGGCGTGGCAGTCTGTCACGTGTTGGTACACAGGTGGTGTGCATTACATTTCGGCTGGGTACGAATTGAGTAATTTCTACTTAGTATTACATATAGTTTACCTTAGTTTAATTAAATTAGGCTAATTATATATTAAATGTACATCAGTTTACAAATCACACTAAAGACTGCAGGCGCACGACCTCGTCCGGTCGCGCGCGCAGTGAGTGTTGTCGTGAAAGGGAATACCTTCCCTTAACTACCCCCTTACTAAGGGAGCCTTGTATCAAGGCGTTAGTTTATACTAACTAGTAAAACAAGAGAAATCTTGGCCCCTAGTAAGAGAGTGATCTCTTACTAAGCCCTTTATAGGAGCGTATCGGCTATGTAGAGGCGTATCGCCGCTTTAGGAAAGTCTTTCTCTGTGCGCTAGCCGCACCGGGCGTATACGCACCTGCTACACAGACGACGCAAGATTTTTAATAAATATGTGTTCCACATATAAAATTATTTGTGGAACACATATTTAAAAAAAACAGATAGCAGAACTCGGATATCAGATATCAGAAAGCAGGTATCGAAATGAAGAGTCTTTAGTTGTCAATGGATGGAACATGCGTATACTTACATTTCGCGACTCTATTGGTGACTCTAATTCGAGCAGCAACCGCAAAAAGGTAATCAGTTCCCAGTATACGGATCTAGGTTGGCCATCAAAGTCTCGACGCGCGATGTCGTAGGTGCTGATGGGGACGTCGAAGAAGTAACTAAATTTCTTAGAAATTAGTCCATGGTTCGATTTTCTCGGAGCCCCAAGTATTGTTTTTATGTCAGGTCCATGTGGTGGAGTCAAGTTCAAAATCGAACACCGAAGTGTCCTGAACCCGAACACCATCGTGCCCAGCCGACCATCTTAAAGGGGGGAACCCCGCGAACCTTTGCCTGCATCCCGATCGGATGGTCGATCTGCATTGCAGGACGCCAGTTCCGATTTGTCTTGATACTTCTCACCTTGTGTACCCATTGGTTTGGGTGGCAACACACTCGGTGGACCGTCACCCAATATGAATTTCGGTGGGGATCTATATGGAATGTACCACTTCTGGGGCAACTTGTGTTGAGGGAAGAAATTCACTCTAGATACGTCAATGTCCAACGATATATATAGTCCGAAAATAATTCCGTGTGTATATGGAGCGGAAATAGTTACTTCAAATTCCTTAACAATTTTGGGGCAGACCGCGTGCAGCAATGTGTAGACCCAACCAATAATTTGGGATAGACCTCGTGTAGCGATGTGTAGACACAACCACTAAAATTTGGGGCATACCGCGTGTAGCGATGTGTAGACCAACCAATAATTTGTGGAAGACCGCGAGTAGCGATGTGTATACCCAACCAATAAAATGAGAGATCCAAATAAGAAACATCCATACGAACGTATTCAAGCTTGGGGCTCCACCAATGTAATCTCCCGTAAACCAATGAAATGATAACACGTTCCAAACGTGTGCGACTTAAGGGTGAGTGTCGTTAAGAGATACACTTCCCGACGTGGGACTTCCGGTGGACCTAGTGCGTATGTTACGTGTCCCGGAGTAAGTTGAGCTAGAGAGGGGGCCTTGTTATCCCTCTTCTCCCAAAGACTCCGTGGTAGGAGGGGGCGACTTTTGCGTAAACCAAAGAAAAACGAACACTACATTTAATATCCAATTAAAAAACTAATATGTAAGCTACATGAAAAATCCGGTGACTCACCTAAAAGTGCGTACTTGACACTCCTGATACACGATTGATCCAAAATACTCTCCCCTTTCAACCCACCCGATCGCTCCAAACCGATCAATGGTATACCGGTATAAACTGGTCATAAATTTCTTTTCCACTTCACCACAGACGCCCCTGAGTCTGGTCGCAGCCGCACAACGGTAGCTGACCAATCTCACCAACAGTCTCCAATTTCCATGCATCTATCTGGGTCCACTCCGCCAGGTAATTCCGCTTGACCCCCGATCGCCCCATTTCTTTCATTCACATTTGTCTTCTTAGTCGATCGGTGTTCGCACTTTCCTCACATTCTCATCCCTAGCCAATAGGACCAATCTGACGACTCCGACGATACTCAAATTGTCGGTGAGCAAGACGAGTACCGAGTCGATGTCGATCGGCTTCGGAAAGCGAACGATATGTTCCAGCAAGAGTTAAAGGTTGAACGTCAGAAACGGACCACGGTCGACGCCACGTATCAGCGGTTGAGTCAAGACGTAAAACGGTTTTACAACCAGGTTGATGAAATCAAAGTCGATCGTACGCTCTTGACAGCCGATAATGAACGTCTAAAGACCTTGGTTTCGCAACAAGTCACACAAGATATGTTGATCATACATTAACTCCACCTTGAATCGGTTCTCACTTTCTTCCATGTGCAGATCCATTGCCGATCGGTATCATCCAAGCCGTGAACGATCTTCTTACTGCCGATCGCCAGATACATAACCACTTTGATCAACTCCGACCGATATTGGAGGGGTTGATCAGCGCTCGTCACGATCTGGATCGCTTCGAGGTCTGCAAGTCACCTCTCCAAGAACAGCTCGCGCTGATCACTCGGCAGAGGTCCGAAAATCAATCCGGCCGCTCGTTCTTGCACTCTCAGCAGCGCGACTTGGAGCGGCACATCACCGACTTGCAACTATCGACACGAAATACACTGAAAGCGTCAACACCTTCCAGGGTCGGTTGGACGTTTGTACTCAGGAGTCGAACCGACGCTGGGCCACCATCCACCAGTGCCTTCATGATTTGACTGGTCCACTGTCCAATCCATTGATCGCTAGCTCCAATCCTTGCGGATCGGCCTCGGGCGCCCTAGAGGGTCTTCGATCGAATTTAAACGGCTACACCTCTAAATCAAGACCGGGTGGATTATCACGCCATTAATTGGCTGAAACTCCACCCCACAAAATTCACAAACATAATCGGAAGCGTAAGGACGCGGTGAGAGGCGCGATGGCGCGGGGCGTAGCAATCTACCCAGAATACGAAGAGAACCAGAAGCACCGCAAAAGAAGGCCAAGGCACAGGCAAAGCTCCCATGCGCGACAGATTATTCAAGTACGCCAATACAAGCAACGAAAAATCAAGCGACCTCTGATCCACACACTGTCCAGCTCAAGAGCACGCCAATCTCGCTTGGGGAAGACGCGGAGGGTGTATAGATGGTTTCAGATGAGCTACTTCCTGCTCTCTCTCAGTATAGATCCACACAACGTCGTCGTTCCACTGCAGCTATCGAGAAGCCAGCGTCAGAAACCAATCAAGTGGTGCACAAGAAGGACGACAATGTTGAGGGGGCATCAGGACTGGCCGGTAAGGCGTCTGGACCCTCTCACCAGTCTGGCACTTCAACCCTCCCAATGACGCATGACTGTGTAAAACCGTCATCCGTCATTGAGAGGTTGAAGATCGGTGTGCCTCTCCCCCCTTAAAGTCTGGATGTCGCCTTCCCTTGGTCGCCGGCGCATATAGATCTCTTGATCCGGTCATTTCCGACTAAACAGCTGCTGTTCCGCACTTTATCACGCCCAGACTTCAGGATTTTTCCTCCGGCAGTGAGTCATCCCAATTCGACTGAGGGGCGGCCCGATCTTGTCCCGGGTCCACGGATTGCCCGTCTGTATGAAACCAAGTCATGGAAGGTCCTGCTTCGCTCCGGTTTGGACACCATGTTTGCGTCGACTCCCTGGATCAGCTTGTTTTTGGATCGTCTTGGGCAATTCTACGATGCAAATGGTCAAGCGATCTGGGGGTCTACGCATTACCTACTGCTCCCCACGGGTCGGGTAAAACAGGACCAAGATCTGAATGCCTTCCAAAAGAAGCGCAAGCAACGTCGTAGCCGTGCGGGTGAAGCCTGACTGTACATATACCAGTTCGTACTGGAGGGCATGAAGTCACTTGAATACGACATCGACATTTTTCTGTAAACGGTCGTCCTATATATGGCCAAGCGTCGCGTGGAGAAATCCGGGGAATTGACCGAAGATGACGCTTGGTATCCCGTATATCACTGCGACTCGGTGGTCGACAATTTGCAGGACTCTCTGACTCAGATTGACCAGGAACAATCTTGGCGCAACCAGTTTAGCCACAAGATTGCGGATCATCCAGCCATTACTGTCAGTCAAATATGGGGAGACCGCGAACTTTGATGTCGTAGGAACCGATCGGGTAATTGTTCATATATTCATCAATAATCAACTTCATTTTCATATTACCCGATTGTCCCATCTGTTATAGCATTTATCAACATTAGTCACGGTCCACCCTTACCATATCCAACTGTATCCACACCGAGAGAATCGTTACCATTTCTATCGAAACATATCCATATCCTTAAGTCACTCAACTGCCGTCGATATATCACTCCAGTTCATCACGCATCGTTGCACACGCATAGTCGTAATAATAATATAAACATCAAACATATTCACGTCAATCGGTATTAATGCCTGCCGACCGATGTTACTGTGAGCCTTGATCTTCAACTTCATAAGTCTGCATCATTCCGAAAAGATCATGGCTGACTCGATTTTGCTCGAACTCTCTCAGAAGATCACCACAATTCAGGTCGAGTTCATCGATACAAGTTTCTTCTTCATGATCTTTCTAGCGGATCAGATATTCCCGGTGAATCCGACCAAAACGCGTTCTCTTGACCGTTGTGACATCCAGTACTTACTCCACTTCAAATTCATCGTTATTTAGTGGCCTATCTTTATGTCTTAGGGCAATAGGACTTCGTCGAAGTCGAATCTGGACGATTCGTTCACCAGCTGCAGCTTGGAAATATGGGCGATCGCCTGACATTACTCCTACCGATATCACAAATACCCTTCCCGATCAGCAAATATCTTTTCTTCCAAATTATTTTCTTGAGCTGATCGGTCTGTTCAGGGGTGTCGACGTCTTGGTCACCTGCTTGCAGATTGTCTAGGGTCACTTAAGGCGGAATGTTTGACACTTCGGATAGAGCAGCCATCTGGCTCTCTAATCCTCCAGCGCACTCCTCTTCGCCCCCGAGTATACACAACTGGTCATCCTCTGAGGTAACTTCGCTCAACCCGCCCCTGTCGAATGGACAATGCCGTTCCCTATCGACGACTGTCCTTCTGCGATATCAACTCGGGTGGAAGCGCCATTACACTCGTCTTCGACAATATTACGACCGAAACTACCATCGGTTCCACTGTCACCTGGTCTTGTAACACAACTGTGTTGACGAATCTCGGCACATCTTCCTGTAAGCCCACTGAAACAGGTAGCTGTGTTGACGAACTTCGGCACAACTTACGAAATCTGGCCTTTCCACTAAAGGTGAGATGTCTTCTTCGTCCGGTCATCATCGCTGACCAGATCGGTGGTAGCTTCATATGCCAAGTTTTGCCACTCAACATATCTTCTCGAGCCGATCGAAATAAACCCCTTCTTCCCTGGAACTTTTCGTTCGGCCAGCCACATACCAACGATCGCATTATTGTCTAACCTCAGTGGTTCGTTACCGATGTTAGTAATCCGTATGTAACCTTTTCGGCCTCCACTTTTCACAAAAGTCCATACCCAGCGTTATCCCCTGGTTATCCACAACTTCTTCGATCGGTAGCCTTTTTCAACGGGTAGCCTTTTTTCCACGGGGGTATCCGCCGATCGGCCCACAGGAATAGTAATATCCTGGTTCCACCTTACCAGATCAGTATGTGATCCGTATAAGGGACGTCGACCAGCCAGTTGTATCTGGACTTCATCCAGAAGCGTGAGTACCCCATGGGACAAATCAAGACGTATACCAGCCGGTACCAGGAAATCCATGCCAAGGGGAGCATCCTGGCCGGTCATCTTACCGAACCAGGCGATAAAGAAATATACCAATGAACCAGATCGATTAATCTTGACACGCGTCCTTCCTTCGGTCATATGGGGATTCTCCCCAATACCGACGCATTCTTGCCTCTGTGAGTAGTCTATTGGACATCCGACCTTACGAGCAAACGTGAAGCCAATAATCGAGACTTCTGATCCAGAGTCAAATAACATGGTCGCTTTTTCATTGGTGATTTTTCCATAAGCTTTCGCTTGCTTAAACCATTTGTCAGGAGCTTGATACTTCTAATATCCTCGTGATTTGCCACGCAGCAGGTCCAACTGCATAACGAAGTTCGATAGGGTATATTCATCAGTCTCAAGACTGTGAATTGAATGACTCCGGTAGAATGTCCTTTTTGCCGTTGTCTAGTTGTCCTTTCCTACATATGCATAGATGATGAACGTAGAACTCTCGGCTCGACCCAGATTCCAACCTGGAGAGCGACTTAGTTTAACATCTTCTCCACATCCGGTGGTAACATTCCTGCATGCTTGTCCGGCACATACCACTTGTGCATCTGTTTGTAAAACTCCTCCATCTTGCATTGTCCATATTCTTGAATTGCTCCGCACGCTTGCATACAAACAAACCGTGATCGGTGGTGTGGCCGCGTCTTTCACACTTCTTGCAGGTTATCCTTTTCCAGCAGCCTCGATCATCATCTTTATTTAATTCGCAGTTTGTGCACTCTTCCGCGGGCGGTCTGGGTCCGACTTGTCGCCGCCTTTTCCTTTCCATTCGGCATTTTTAACACCGATCAGTTTCTCGGCGCAGATTATGCGACGAAAATGTGTCGGTACTGCTCCTCGTCTGGCTCCAGGCTGTACCAACCACTACTCTCCTCTTCCGATCCGGTTCTATCATCGGTCACGATCGCTATAATCGCTCGGACCGACCTGGCCGTGGGCCTCTTCAATGGATCAGCTTGAGACTTCGATCGGAATCGGCTGGATCCAACAGCAACCTTCGCTCTTATACTGCCGGAGTGCTGCAACATACGCAGTGTCTGCTCCATATCACCTACATCCTTGAGACGTAGAAAGGTAAGCTAATCGGATAGCTCTTGATCTTCAAGCGTGCTAATGAAATTGCTAACATGTCCACTGGCAGCGCCGGCCGGCGGAACGGTCTCCTTGATCGGGACCCCTGCACGCATCGCGGCCACGGTTAGTCGATTATATACTTAGTTGAAAGTATTTAATCGGCGTTTCATCGCCCCTTTGCTTCATGTGATGATATTTTCTGGTGGTAGAAAAGCCAGAGTGGAAATACTGCCCTTTAAATTCCACACATAATAGGTCCCAATAAGACCGGACATCCCGACTTAGTTCCTGAATTCAATTTGCAGCAGGTCCCTTCATTAAATCACGGGGAACTAGGCACCGTTCTTTCTTCGGTGTCTGACCACGGAGGAAGCGGACTTTTTTCGGCTGAACACAATCGGGCTTGCGCTTCATCAGCATCTTTCCCCGTAAAATCTTTCCGATCTGTCGTTACAGCCATACGAATCCTGGGGATCGCCGTCGAACATAAATCAAAAGTCTTAGTCGAGGCTAAGTTCTCCTTGCGAGACCTGACTATGTCCGTACCACCATAGCCATCGTCAATTTCTCCAGTCGACTCCATATCCAAAATCGCTGCTACTTGTCGATCGGCGAGGGTGGGCTGCGTGCGTCTTGCGCTTAGCTTAAAAAAACACTCCTCCACCTTCAAATACATTTATGCCGATGTGACCGATTCTATATCGACGTCCGTGTAAACAGTGTCGTTTCGCCGGACTTGTCGGCTTGGGGCATGAGGTCGCTGAGATGATCGGTGCTGATTTTCCATGAAACGTTCCATCATAGCTTCAAACATGGCCACCATGCTTCCTTGAGTTACGGGAGAGGTGACTGGTCCCTTTTAGGAGGGTTTCAGTACCTGTAGGCGCCCCTGGGCTATGCCTTTAAGTGAACGCGTGTTAAGGCGTGATAAAGATCCTTTGCGATTACCTAAGCTAAGGGGAAGCCTGAGCGTTACCAGGAAGTGTCCATTTTCGGTAATTTTGTATGAAGGTTCGGACGTAAGTATCCAGAACCTGGGAAGTATAAGCAAGAGAGGTGTATTCTATCGCTTCCTTGTGTTTTTTTTGAGTGGAAACCTCGAAAATTTAAGTTCCTTCACGACATGCCTGGCTCACCCACTAAACCCCCAAAGTCAGTTGGTTCCCATTTAAATAAAAGCAGCAAACGTAAGGGTATAGTCAACTTCAAAGCGCTATTCGTTGCCGCATGCAATCAGCCTTGCCTTGTACCGTTCGAACTTGCCATTTTCATCCAACTTGGTTTCTTTCCTTTCAAGATCATTAAGCTCCTCCAACTTCGTTCCTTTCAAGAGCATTAAGCTCCTCCTGCATAGAGATTCTCCACTTGTCCGTGTTATTGCACTTCATGTATTGACCGAAATTTTTGGGTCTATTTCCCTTACGAAATTGACGGACCCAATTTCGTCAACGTCTTGACCATCTTGAATTTTCAGTCGCAAATTCATCAATAATCTCTGGATATTCTTGTTTTTTCTTGGATTGACTTCGCGTTACATGCCGCTGGTGTTGCCACATGTCTTGCCTTGGTTTTTTATTGGACTCCCGATAGCCGAATGCTTCCCTCTGATTATTGACTGCACTCCAAAAGTTTCTAGTTGATCCATTGAATATTTCAATGCCTTGCAGTACTTTTAGGTGGACGTCATACATACCCATAATCATTATTTTTCCTTAAGATAGGCACTTGTTACGTCATCGTGGCGTGTAACACCCTCCCGATATAAGTCATTGTCAGGATCTCCATCATCCATCATTGTCAAAAATGTAGAGTATTAATCTTCACCGTAACTTATCGCCTCTCGCCACCAACCGCGCCTTGTAACTTACAATGGTACCATCTGACTTTAATTTAGTTTTTTGGTCTTGTAAACACATCCGTGGGCAAAGTGTCCTTGCTAGGTAGCATTTTTACCAATCTCACTTTCCCAGATCTTTAAGTGATTTTAACTCAGATTGTTTGCTAATTTCTAAGAGTCCACATTTAAGGACGAGTTAAGAGCACACAGTCTCAAAAGACCAACCCGGCAAGAACGCCAGTTTTGGATCTGGATAATATGAAAGATATCAAGGAATTTCTACCAGTGAATTCAAGTAAAAATTACGTGTATCAATAATTTTAATAACTGGTCGACGAGATTGCTCTGGATATAACGATCTTATATCGCATTCTCTGTGAACCGTGCTACCCGATGCACCTCCAACTCGGAAAATTTAAAACAGAAGATAATTGTGAAGTACTTCAAAGGTACCAAGGATTTAGAGGTGAAAGTAAAACATGATGACGGATCGTCTCTATCGGTGCAAATCACGTGCTACACTGACGGCGATTTCGCGGCAAGCTAAGTGAATAGAAAAAGCGTCAGCAGTATGGTTATCGATGTGAATGGTTTGGGGATAGGTTGGTAATTCAAGAAAACAGACCACAGTTCGTTATTGGTGGTGGAAGATGAATTTGTAGCTACTTAGCGGAAAGGCTAGGGCTCAGAGAACTGTCGTGAAGGAACTTAAATTTTCGAGGCTTCCACTCAAAAACAACACAAGGAAGCGATAGACTACACTTCTCTTGCTTATACTTCCCAGGTTCTTGGTACTTACGTCCGAACCTTAACACAAATTCACTGAAAATGGACACTTCCCTGTAACACTCAGGCTGCCCCTTAGCTTAGGTTACTGCAAAGGATCTTTATCACGCCATAACACGCGTCCATTTAAAGGTTTCCTCGGGATGTACTTAGACTTAATTTTTGTATGGGTTGAAAAATGTTGGTTGGTTAGAAGAACGACTCTCTGAAAAGGGGGAAAATTTGATTATAATTAAAGTACTAAGAAATCCTATATCTACCTCTAGTGTATGTTCACCTGGTTACTTCTTAGTTACTTCAGCACTGGCTTCAATACCGAAAAACTTACTTCATGGTCGGCTAAACTGTCGTGGACGGTCACCCATATACTCTTTATGTATACTTTTCATATACACTTAACCACAGACTCCAGCCACTTCACCACAGAACTGTTTCACAAAATTGGAATATACCAAAGACACCTCTTGAGCTAAAGATTTACAGCAAAGCCTCTATTCGGAACGTGGAAAAAGAGACCAGTGGTGGAAGGACTATGAAATATCGATATCAAGATGATATTTCCAAAGGAACGCTAAAAAGATCAGGTTACGACGATGCATGCATCGGGTTTGCTGATCTATTGAAGAACAACCTAAATGCGCAGCGAATGCAAGAGCTGCCGAAAACAAATTGGTTTATATTAAAGGTGTTATAGCTCCCAGTTTCAGGAGGTATAAACCCAGGTTTGTAGCTCTTGTTAAAATGCAAATTCGAAATGACGAAACTACACTGGCTATAATTACATATTTATATTCGCGTTGGAATATCAAGACTAATTTTAGTAGTTTTCTTTAATACACTATGCTTAAGTATTTCTTTCTTAGTGTCAAACTTTTCTGTGGCCGACACTAGCTGACCAACAGGCTCCTTACCAAACTAATCAGAAATTACCAGCACAAAGGAACGCTTTTACAAGATCTTCAGACAAGCTTCGCTGAAATTCGTCAAAATCTTCTTGACGTTCGGATCCGAATGCCGTTCAAGTTTTCTTAAAACGTATGTAAAAGAGGGCGTATTATGCCTGCATTATTACATGAATATTTTTTCAAATATGTTGCCAATATCAAGGGACGTACGAATCTCCTTGACGTCGTGTAGTGGTAGCCATTCATCTATCACTCAGATCTAATCTGGAGCAGGGCAAACTCCGTTTTTGCCAACAAGGCAGTCAAGAGCTGTACCAAAGTTGTATTTCATTAAGTTCTTATAAAGTTTATGCGTACGTATGAGCTTTAACAAATGGTGTAGATACTTTTTCTGCACTTCTACGTCGCTTTTATCGTTTTTTTTTTGTTTGCGTTTTTCAAGGAATAGCTCGGTTGACTACTTCATCAAAATAACTTAGTGCGATTTCCGCACCGGAAAAGCAGAATTTTAACATATCTGTTGAATACTGAAGGAGCCCCTGTGGTATAACTAGGCACTCCCAAAAGAATTTCGCTTTTTTTGAGTGCTTATCGCCGAGATAGGGGCATCCTTCTAACGCATCATGATTTGATAGAAATCCATTTCTCAAATTAGAGCACTGAAGACGGTGCTCCCGCTCATAGTATCAATGATGACTTCTTTCCTCGGTATCAATGTTTGCGGCGGTAACGTTTTCGTGTCCAGGTTGTTATAAGGGGGGGGTACCCCGCCCGTAAGTTGGACGGCCGGGCACGATGGTGGTCAGGTTCTCGACACTATGGTGTTCGATTTTGAACTTGACTCCACCACAATGGTGCGCTTGCCCGTATCACTCGGTGATCGTGGATATCACCGAGATGATATCTCGCGAAGAATCGATTATAACGAGTTAAATGTGGAATAGTTCTGGAGAGGACATAAGGAACGGCTATCGCCTTATGTTCTCGTTGTCGATAAGGATGGCGATGTCCGATCTGGCCGGGTGGAAGACCACGTCGATCACGACCGTGCGACGCTTGAGCGAGTTTCTCGGCGACGATATGATCAAAGATCGAGGCACGATTTGCCATCGTCCTGCGGATTTATTCACTTACAGGTGTTCGGTCAAATTGACTCTCCCACATGGCCTGATTACAGCGAGCTTAAAAGAAGTCGTCGATGCCTTTTATCTGACCACGTGGTAAAGGCCATTGCCGCGTGAAGCAATAATTCGTACCTGGTACGAGACTTACCTCATGTCGAGTCCCTTTATCTCTCAGGCGCTCTCATGGAATTTCTCCTGGAAATGCGTCAGTACGTTCTCAATTTACATCAAAATAAGGGATGTGTCGATTTAATCAACTATCAGGTTTTGTCCTTAAAGCCCGGATCTTTGAGTTTGTCATCGGAAATGAAATCGTTCTTGATTACACGTGTTTGTAACGTGGGTACTTGTTCGTTTGTATCCAAGATTTCATCATTTGCAACGATGATACAGATATGCTCGATCTGATCGTCACGTAATTTTTTGTGAACTTCTTCGAACTAAGAGTTGGAAGACCCATCATTTTAGAACCCAATTTCAGAAAGTTACCGATGGGTAGCTAGTTTGGTCTTTGTTTGCATTAGGACGTTGAACAGTCCCAACGTCCTCCGTAATCAAGTCAGTTGACCCCATCTGACCTGTCTCTTCCTCACCGTGACCACTGCCTACCGCGCATAGTTTCTTTTTACGATGGTCAGTGCACGCCGTGGTAACGTTCTTTGCGAGGGTCACTTCCTGCCGCGGTATATTTTGCCTCATGGTGGCCATTTCCTACCAGGGGTAGCTCTCTTCACGGTGGCTGTCGCCTATCGTGATTGTATCCCTAAGAACGACCATTGTATGTCGTGAATACTCCAGCACAGTGTTATTTATCGCCTGTGTTCACAGACCACTTCCTCTTCACGCTGCTGTTCCGCTTCTTCATGAGCAAGTCCCTTAATTGTCAACAGATGTACCGTCCGTTACCGTTGTTGGATCAGATCTGGTGGTGCCATTACTAACCCACTGGTCTATCTGACGGTTCGAGTGTAAGCACTTATACACTTGAATTACCCACAGGGTGATGCATCCCTGTGCCATATCCGCACGAAATCGATAGGGTGTCGCAGTGGATTGCCAGTTTGTTTATGCTTGGACATCTATCCATAAGAGTTTAACATACTATAAAACTTATATCAAGTTCGAGGATGATGAATTCATCCTAGAGTGACAGCTTATTCATCTTATAGCGTGTCGTAAACGTGCTTGGTTATAGTCACGGTTTGCACCTGTTGCTAACTGGAATAAAACGGTGCTTTGTGTTTTTTCATCGACGCTAAACCTCGTGCTCTCACAAAGTTGTTTTGATGCGCCGGTATCAAGCAATGCACGCTTGTAAAATCGGTCCAATGTGGCTTTAAACTTCAGGTGTTGAGCGTTTTTGCATCATCGTGCACACATTGACGAGACATGTTCCCTTCTGGGGCTATCGCCCGATGTTGGCACGAGAAAAAACTTTCCAGTAGGGCTCCCCGTCCCTACTGGGTGTTCACGTTTGTTGAACCGACAGGAGGTCGTCCCTATTGATTACGTTTAGAAGCGGGATTATTCGTCCGCTAACTGCGTGGCGCCGGACGTGGTGCCATGCAATCAGGGGAAAGTGCCCTATCTTTGAACATCTATTGCAGAGAAGGATTTTTGTATTTTCGGTTGCCTCGGTATCGAAGCACCGCAACCAATATGTCCATCGGTTCTGGAGTTCCACCCCCGCTATTTCGCGGTACGAGGAAGTGTTGAATAGCCTATATATTATTACCTGTTGCTGCACGTTAAAATCGAAGTCTCGTTTCATCTTAGGCTGACAACAGTATACTAGGTAGATGTCCGTATACAAAAGTCTACCTAAATGCTTTGGAAGATAGAATCCTTGATGTTACCGATGGAGATATCGATTGGCGGGACCTTGTTACAGCCCCATCATTTTCATAGGTAGTTGAGTAGCTATATCTAGTGACTTGCTCAAATGTTTGATATCAACACTGCGCTTTCTGCGCGTAAGCTTTTACATCAGGCTTACCTGGACGCAGAACCAAAAATCCAGATCAACATCTTAGATCATTTTGAGGAGGCTCAAAGATGAGCATAAAATCACCCTTAGACTCTTCTAATGTTTCCAACGCAGAAAGGTCAGCCAGTCCTCTTCCCATGCGCATGCATTGGCACGACCGCCGAGATATGAAAGGAAAAAGTGTATTTATAACCTTGGTACGCTTATATTTCGCGACTATGGCTCTCTCTCTAATTCAAGCCGCCACCCCAGGAGAAGTTTCTCCATTTTTTTCGTGTACCGGGATCGGTCGGTCTTAAAGTACTGAACGTGCGATGGCGCGAGAGATGATGGCGCCGGCGAAGAAGAGACTAAAATTTTTTCGATGAAAATTTCCATTTGCTCGTCAGGGTATATTCTCATGATCATGTGAACCAGCGTAGTGAACCTGTTCAAAATAAGGGAAACCATCGTGAGTAGTTACGCTATTCCAATCAGGGACTATTTGTCGCCCTACGCTCTGCACAACTAGCAGAACAAGCCAACTAAGTATTCTAATAAGAACAAGGATATTTCATCCTAAACATTACGGTTCTTAAATTAAATGGAGTACTATTGCACAAAGTGAGACAGAATAAAACACAAATCATCATGTCCCTCCTTATCGTTGAGTTGGTCGATATCACGAGGATTGAGTAGTCACGCCATACCTATGGGTCCAGTCGAAATTCGGATTATTATGGTCGACGGAGTGCCCCTCCTATAGTTGAGAGTATTGGCCAGAGCGACTTAAGATTTCTACTACTAATATCCAAATTTGCCACCAAAACGGTGCGCGAGACCGAATTACTTGGCGAATGTAGTTATCGCCATGATGCCAGCGCTGATAATGATTTTTGATCGCAGAATACTTTCTAGGGTAGATTATTGGTCCTCAACACTGAAAAATCTATGATCGATCAGTTATGATGGAGTGTCAGATCGATAATTTGATGTAACTACTCCCCCCGTAAGAACGATCAGAGCCGGATCCGATTATAGTAAGTTAACTGTAACTAGGAGTTCCGTTATGGTTCGGTGGATCACTAAATCTAAATGAAAGAAGAATTTGGTACGATCGGAATTGGATTGGGTTATAATAAAATTAACTATAATCCAAAATTCTGATCTGGTTCCGTGGTGTACCCAATCGGAATTTATTCCCCTTCAGGCACCGTTCCGGTTTATAGTTAATTTCACTATAACCTGGGAAGGGATCGAAGGTGCATATAATACATATGGGAAACACCGGAAAAAGAAATAAAAAAATGGAGAGAGCCGTACGACCTTCCTAAGAACTGCGGGATGTAGGATGATGACCAAGAGGAGGAGGACAATAGGGCTCCCGAGAAGATTTGGGGCAGTTTCTGATACAGGTCTGGAGATAGCATTCTCCATACGCGATTTGCGCTGATTTGTGAAGTAGAACTGTGATTGACCCAAGATTCTGGGCAACCCGGAGGTCCGATCACGAGCGACAACTCTGGATCTAATTAGAGATTTATCATAAAGGTCGGGACCACCCTGTCTACTGCGATAGGAATTGATATTGGATCCGGATCGCCAATCTAGCTGCAAGCGCTTTTGGTCGGATTGGGTTGCATTTAGATCGGTACTGACTCTAACCCATAGCCAACTTGGGTTGGCGACTTTGAGCACGTTGGATGGACAATGTCTACTTCAGTACGTCCGTGTTAATTATGTGTAGCCATGTGAGGGGAACCGCTAGATCTAGCACATCCAGAGTACTCAGAAAGTGTTTAAAATGTTCAAGAGCAGTTCGGATCTTCCAATAGTCCTTGATGTCCTTAGGCAATCCATGTGGATACTTGCTCGGCGTACTCCTCGTATATTTTTCCATATGGTAGTATTGTTTCACGACAGATACATCAATGATGCAGTACATTATCTCATACTATCCCCATAAATCGGGCCAGTCAGATCGAACTTCTCAGATCAGCTGTTACATCCATTTATTGGCCGGTCCTTTCATTAAGTCACCAAGTGTCAGATATCTCCTTATCAGGGGTCCGATGTCTTAGGGATGCCAAATTTGTCCGAGTGAGCCACGATTGGGTCTGTTCCTCGCGCATGTCTTATCCAGTAAAATTGCTTAGCTTTGAGGTAGTGAACATCCAAAAGTGACTGATCGTTCCCAAATCCACTTCAAAAGCTCCATATTGCTTTTCGGGGTATTCCTAGACAGAGATCATCCGGATCCAAATGATCGCTGTGAGACTTGACTGAATCGATGCATTCTCACGTTGCTAACGGGTGGGGCTTAGTGTGTTGTCCTGATAGGTGCGCCCGATCTACTTGTAAAAGTGATCAGTCCACCTTCGCAATAGTGCGGTCCAATCTGACTGCCTCCATGTTCCACTACTGCTGCCGGTTGGGCAGTAATTTGCGTCGCCCTGTCGGCCTCCAGATCTGATCGATTTGATATGTTCTTATCTGATTGGCCTCGATCCGATCGGCACTTTCCAACATCAGCGCTGATCTTTGCGAAACGCTCTATCATCGACGCAAACATCGTTTCAATAGGTTCTGGCACTTCAGCAGCTGTAACGGTAATTGGATCGGCGAATTACTTCACTACTCCATCGGTCGATCTTCGTTCAAGTTTCTTTTGTATTTCCATACAACTTCTTCAGATCCAAACTCTCCAGCTTGATTGAAGTCAGCATTGCTGTCACGTCATCCATGTAATTACAACTGATGAACTTCTCGAATGAGGTAGACCTGTATGAGGACGGGTACGAAAGTACGCTACATTCCGGCATTCGGTTAGCGCTCGGCTGTGATCGATGATATTAGGTAGAGCGCGTCAATGGTCTAGAAAAGATCGTAGCATCAAATGATCATGTAACGTTACCATGGCCTTCCTTAATAACTTTGCGAATGGTGATACGGTGTGTAGCCGGTGTGTAAACGCACGGTGCGGCTAGCGCACATAGGAAGACTTTCCTTAAGCGGCGATACGCCGCTACTTAGCCGATACGCCCTAATAAAAGGGCTTAGCGTGAGATTACTCTCTCGCTCGGGGCCAAGATTTCCCCAGTTCCTGTCATTTGATTTTCTTTACGCCAATGTCCTCTTGTATAAGGGGCAGGGACAAAAAAAGTGGATGGGTTGCTTTGTTTCCCAACAAAATCTTAGGCATACGCTAACGAGTTAGCTTTATGCTTCCCTAAGTAGGAACTAGCTAGGGGAGGTACACCCCTGCTACAACACTCACAGCACGCTCGACCTTGCACGGTCAAACGTCTAGCTGGCTAGTGTAAAATGGAAACTGATTTATATTTAATATGTAATTAGCCTAAATTAATAAACTAATGTAAACTATATGTAATACTAGGTAGAACTTACTTTATTCGTACCTAGCCGAAATGTAATGTACACCACCTGTGTACCAACACGTGGCAGGCAGTCACGCCTTCACCAAGGGATCCCGCCCTGATTGGCTAAGACAACCCATAAGTCCGAACCTTTCGGACTGGTCAATACTTGACCTTAACCGTTGTGTATTTACGTACACCAACGTAACTCAATGTAACCCCGTTACACCCTCCCCCATCAAGAATATTGCTACGCAATAATCGATTATAGTTGGAGACCCCAACTTCCAGAACTCTGGCGTCGATGAGCACCTATAGAGGTGGTGATGATTCTCCCCGAGAAGAGGAGGTCCTCTACTCGGGAGACGATATATCAGAGAAGGGGGCCCTTGGGGATAGCTCCCCTAAGGATGAACGCTCCGACGACGCCAAACGGCGATGTCGGCAGCCTGATCCTTTCCCCATACATGGGGAAAATGCGCTAACTAGCGCGCCACCATTGCCAACCTCGGATGTCAAATCCGAGGTTGCCGAAGGCGACCACCACCAATGAGTTCGACGCGGCTCAGGAATCTCAACTTGCCGCACAGGCACGAGAGGCGGAAGTACGCCCCCCCCCCCAAACGCCCTTCCCGGGCGGAATATCGCTTTGACGGTCCTCGTGACCTCCAAAACTGGGCTAAGAACGAGGTAAAGATGGGTTCATCATTCCCCTGGCCTGCGGCTGAATAGCCGTATCAATTCGAACGCCGGAAACAACTCCGGGAAAAACTGCTCACGCAGAAGCGGTTTACTGCCACCTCGTACCGAGAGAGTCTCGGGAAACAGGCACAGGGTGCCTTTGTTGAGAACCTCCGCGAGGTTCCCTTCGTTCTCCTACAAGGAGAGAATGCCGAATAGGCAGAGCAGAAGTTCCGAGCTTGGGCGGAAGGGGAGAAACGTCTCCCTGACTTTAAAAAGCAGTTCAACAGCTATTCCGAACGTGACGTTCGGATAGAGAGGGCATTGCGCTTGGCGTTTACCAGAGTCAAAGCGATGGGGAAATTATCTTCCCCTTATTGCGCGCGCTATACTAGCGCCCGTGTCCTCACTGTGGTGCCGGAGCGCAGTGCAAGTTCCGCATCTGCCTCCGGCGAACTCCCAACTACTGGGAGTGAAGGGCTTCTCCCGCCCTTCTGGTTGTCGACTCGCAGCGGGATTCTCCCGCTCGAAAGCGTCAACGACGTCTCGGCAATCCTAACGCAGGGGAGTCTCGGGACTCCCACGAACTGTGTGAGTGTGGATAACCCTTCCACTTCACAAGATACTGGGTTTTACCCCGATTATGGCGTAGCGCCATCAGAAGCTCAACATGGTAATGTGGAATACCCTCCGAATAGAGAACCGGTCACGCAATTGCGACGTGAGGTTCACGAGCGCTGTGATAGACACAGCCGTCGCATCCGAGAAGTCGACTATGGACTCCATGATGAGGGGAATGCGATTGACCGCATCGAGAGACGGATTGTCTCTCTCGAGTCTTCCCTTGCGGAGATTCTTGGTCGTATTTCGACCCTGACGGAGATTTTATTACTCCGCCATGCCGTGTCTTACGTCTATGCGCCTTCCAAACATCCCCCAAGAAGGTACCCACCTCGGGGTTCTGGTATGGCTTAAGCATACCCACGTAGAAGTTGAATGCGTACGCATCGACTTCGGAATATCCAAGGTGTACGCCAAGCCCTATCGGGCTAGCACCTTGAAAGTCCCCACAAACCTGGGGCGCAGTTTGTTGCTTAAGACATTCGAAACTGCATGTGTAGGAAGGTTTTTAGCGTTTAATAAAACACTTTCTCTTACTTTATACGCCCTTTTGTTACGCCGGACCTTGCGGTCGGCCTGTTCCTTTTGCTTGTCTTGGCTTTCTGCCATGGCATCGCAAACGTGTCGTAAGACACTAAGGCGCGTCGATAAAAACTTATCGATGTGCTTTCCCACAGATACAGGGTTGAGATCGGGGAATCCTCCCCCCTTAAGCCCTGGGCCACACACACGTGGCGTCAACGGAACCCTCGGATTCACTAATCCGTCCACGTAAAACGGGGTAAACCCCGTATATGCATGAACCGAATTGTTTATAGAAAATTAGGCCATAGGAAGCATCTCATTCCAACTCTTTGGAGAGTCCGGACATAAACTCCGGAGAATGGCTAATACAACACGATTAACGCGTTCCGTTTGTCCATCCTTCTACGGATGATCCGCAGTGGACATGAGAAGCTTGGTGCCCAGCGCCTTAAACAGCGCCCCCCAAAACTGCCCGTAAAACGGGGATCCCGATCCGATACAAGGGAATCCGGTAGACCATTCTGTCGAAAGACACGGTCTAGGAACGCTTTCGCTGTTCCTTGTCCATCAATGGACTCTGGCACCGCCGCCAGGTGAGCCATCTTGCTCAAACTGTAGCCGGTGCGTAAACGCACGGTGCGGCTAGCGCACAGAGGAAGACTTTCCTTAAGAGACGATTCGACGCTGCTTAGGCGATACGCCCTTATAAAAGGGCTTAGCGTGAGATTACTCTCTCGCTCGGGGCCAAGATTTACCCAGTTTCCGGTTAGCGTATGCTAACGCTAAAGCGTAACGTTTTCCCTTAGCAGGGACTAGCTAGGGGAGGTACTCCCCTGCTACAACACTCACAGCACGCTCGACCTTGCACGGTCGAACGTCTAGCTGTACTTAGAGTGAAAATGGAAACTGATTTATATTTAATATGTAATTAGCCTAAATTAATAAACTAATGTAAACTATATGTAATACTAGGTAGAACTTACTTTATTCGTACCTAGCCGAAATATAATGTACACCACCTGTGTACCAACACGTGGAAGGCTGTCACGCCTTCACTAAGGGCTCTCGCCCTGATTGGTTCAAACAACCAATAGGTCCAAACCTTTCGGACTGGTCAATACTTGACCTTAACCGTTGTGTATTTACGTACACCAACGTAACTCAATGTAACCCCGTTACATCCTCCCCCATCAAGACTGTTGCTACGCAATAATCAATTATAGTTTGGAACCCCAACTGCCAGAACTCTGGCATCAAATGAACACCTTTAGTGGTTGTGAAGTTTCTCCCCGAGAAGGGGATGACAACTACTCCGACTCCGGTATCTCGGAGGAGGGGGGCCTTGGGGATAGCTCCTCTAAGGATGACCGCTCCGACATCGCCGAACGGCGATTTCGGCAGCCTAATCCGTTCCCCACACATGGGGAAAATGCACTAACTCGTGCGCCACCTTTACCTACTTCGGATGCCATATCCGGGTCGCCGAAGGCGATTATTACCAACGATTTGGACGCGGCGCAAGAGTCTGAGCTTGCCGCACAGGCACGAGAGGCTGCGTTACGCGCCCTTAAACGCCCGTCGCGGGCGTCATATAATTTTGGGTCCTCGTGACCCCCAGATGTGGGCTAAGGGCGAGGTAAGGAGGGGTTTATCCCTCTATACCCCTGGCCCTGCGGCTGGATAGCCGTATCAATTCGAACGCCGGAGGCAACTCCGGGAAAAACTGCTCACGCAGAAGCAGTTCACTGGCGTCTCATACCGAGAGAGCCTCGGTAAACAGGCACAGGAAGCCCATTTCAGAACCTCAGCGAGGTTACCGTTCTCCTACAAGGAGAGACTGCCGATGAGGCAGAACAAAAGTTTCGCGCTTAAGCGGAAGGGGAGAAACGTCTCCCTGACTTTAACAAGGTGTTCAACAGCTATTCCGCCTGTGACCATCGGGTGGAGAGGGCATCGCGCTTGGCGTTTTCCAAAGCCAAAGCGATGAGGCAATTACGTGCCCCGTATTGCACGCGCTACACTAGCGCCCCTGCCCTCAACGCGGTGCCGGAGAACAGTGCGAGCGCCGCATCTGCCTCCAGCAAACTCCCAACTACTGGGAGTGAAGGGCTTCTCCCGCCCTTTTGGTCGTCAAATCGCAGAGGGATTCTCCCGCTCGAAAGCGTCAACGACGTCTCGGCAATTCTGCCGCAGGGGAGTCTCGGACTCCCACGAACTCTGTGAATGTGGATAACATTTCCAATTCACCAGATACTGGGTTTCACCCCGATGATGGCGTCGCGCCATCAGACGCTCCACATGGTAATGTGGAGTACCCTCCGAATAGAGAATTGGAGGAGGAGGTCGCACAATTGCGACGTGAGGTTTACGCACGCTGTGATCGACACAGCCATCGCATCCTGGAAGTCGAGGTTGAACTCCACAATGATGTGGGTGCGACTGACCGCATCTAGAGGCGGCTTGAATCTCTCGAGTCTGCCCTTGACGGCTTTCACCGTCTTGAAGCTTCCGTTGCGGAACTTCGTGGTCGTATTCGATCCTGATGTTATTACTTCGCCCTGCCGTGTCTTACGTCTATGCGCCTTCCCAACCTCCTCCAAGAGGGGACCCACCTCCGGGTTCTGGTATGGCTTAATCATACCCTCGTAGAAGGTTGGATGCGTACGCATCGCCTTCGGCATATCCAAGGTGTACGCCAAGCCCTATCGGGCTAGCACCTTGAAAGGCCCCACAAACCTGGGCGCAGTTTGTTGCTTAAGACATTCGAAACTGCATGTGTAAGAAGGTTTTTAGCGTTTAATAAAACACTTTCTCCTACTTTATACGATCTTTTGTTGCGCCGACCCTTGCGGTCGGCCTGTTCCTTTTGCTTGTCTTGGCTTTCCGCCATGGCGTCGCAAACGTGTCGTAAGACACTAAGGCGCGTCGATAAAAACTTATCGATGTGCTTTCGCACACATACAGGGTTGACATCGGGGAATCCTCCCCCCCTCAAGACCTAGGCCACACACACGTGGCGTCAACGGAACCCTCAGATTCACATATCCGTTCACGTAAAACGGGGTAAACCCCGTATATGCATGAACCGAATTGTTTATAGAAAATTAGGCCATAGGAAGCATCTCATTCCAACTCTTTGGAGAGTCCGGACATAAATTCCGGAGAATGGCTTATACAACACGATTAACGCGTTCCGTTTGTCCATCCGTCTGCGGATGATCCGCGGTGGACATGAAGAGCTTGGTGCCAAGCACCTTAAGCAACGCCCCCCCCAACTGTCCCGTAAAACGGGGATCACTATACGATATAAGGGATACCCGTATCCGGAAGACCATGCTGTCGAAAGACACGGTCTAGGAACACTTTCGATGTTCCTTGTCCATCAATGGACTCTGGAACCGCCGCCAGGTGAGCCATCTTGCTCAATTGGTCTACAAAGACCAATATGCCGGTGTTACCGGCCTTATCCTTCGGAAAACCGAAGATAAAATCCATACTGATGGATTTACAACACTCCGTAGGAACGGATAAGCTCGTCAAAGGCGCCGCTGAATCTGCAGAGGGTTTGACCATCTGACACGTCTCACAGGTGCGAAAATACGCACCGACCCACTTATAAACTTTGGGCCACTATACAAAGCGCTTAAAGCGCTGTAGGTCTTATCCCGACCTTAATGACCCCCGATAGGGGCGTCACGTGCCTCAAAGAGGACTCTATACTTCAGTTCCTCATCATGATGAGCAACAACCCGCGGAGTGTCCTCCGCACTCGTGCTATAATAAAGCAAACCTTCACTATACATGTTACGGTGTAACCGAGCTCTAGCACGACTTGACAGGGTTGGCTCAGACTAGCCAAGTCCCTCGTCACCCAATGCGCTGATAAGCGCCGTACATTGTGGATCTTTCCCATACGCCTGGCGTATGAGGTCCACCACAGACGAGGTGATGAATGTCGCGTGACAGAGCTCGGAATCGGGACGACGCGACAACGCGTCTGCAAGTAAATCCTGTTTGCCAGGTTTGTACTTTACCTCAAAGTTATACTCCGCAAAGAAGAAGGGCCAAATGGCCATCCGTTGGGAGAGAGAAGGCGACTTTGTCGCTGTCCGTAAGGACGCGTGGTCTGTATAAGCCACGAACGGCTTTGATCCGAGTAGGTGAACCCTAAATTTGACAAGGGCATACTTCATTGTCGTGAAGGAGTTGAAAATTATGATAAATCCACTTAACAACACAAAGATGTAATAAGATTGTCCTCCTTGTTTTAATTCCCGGGTAGGTACTTAATAATTCCTCCCGAACCAACAAATCAATCAAACAAATTAGGGACACACTTCCAAAGGCGGTTCCGGGCTGCTCCCAACACTAGCGCAATTCAAACAGCTGCTGCTCCACTTGCTAGGGCGTTCACTCAACGGCTTCCTTGTATTACACTTGGTTTTTGTATTGGATCAAAAAGAAGGTTTTTTAAGGGCCGCCAGAGATCTGCTCAGTTCAAGTGAAATTTCGTTCTATTCAGAGTTACTAATTCCTACATCAAAGTCAATCACTTTTTCACCCACTACTTTTTGGTTACGTCAGCGCTGACTTCAATACGTGGCAGTTACCACTAAGTCCCTCAGTAACCTGATTGATCATCCTTGACAGTTACTTCAGAAACCCTCTGTAATATGATTGAGCGAGGTGGCCGTCGCGATGTGGCCGTCGCATGTCGCTCCTGATTGGTTAAAAATATCCATTTATATCTCCACATCCATACCAATCATAAATCAATTAGCCGTGAGGTGGCCGTCGCGAGGTGGCCGTCGCATGTCGCTCCTGATTGGTTAAAAATTACATTTATATCTCCACATTCATACCAATCATAAATCAATTAGTCGCGACGGCCACCTCTGATTGGCTGAAAACATCTTTTCCAAAATAAAATACTTAACCAGTTGAGAACAATCGAGAATGCCCAATTAACCAACTTGGGCGGCCGAGGGCGCAAGACTTTCCGGGAGCTTCCCACCACAATCAGACCTGACGTTATGCTTATAGGGTGCGCTTGTGTCTTGACTTTCTGTAGTGGTGCTGACAGTTTGTTTTCGTGACCTGGTTTGTCTGCTACAGCCCGCGCCCTAGCGCCCACAGCTACAGGACAGTCTGCGAAGCTGAGGGCACGTGAATTCTTGTTGGATTTACTGCTAGGATCGTACCTGCCGTCGGGCATGTAAGATGCGTCTGTGTCTTGGCTTTCTGTAGTGGTGCTGACAGTTTGTTTTCGTGGTCTGTTTGTCTGCCAGTACCCGCGCCCTAGCGCCCATAGCTGCAGGACAGTATGTGAACAGTTTTCGCAGCCAAAAGTGCAGGACCTTTTGTTGACTTATTTGCCAGGATTGGATTTGCCATAGTACATGTAAGCTGTGTCCATGTCTTGATTCTCCTAGTTGATGTTACTCAAAAGAACATAGTATTTTGACTAAAACACTTGCACCTTAGGATGTGTTAGGGCTACCACGACTTTGTTGAAACAGGTATTCTCGTGATGGACGCACACAAAGATGTTTGATGTTAATGTTCAGTGTTGACAAGACAAGAAGGTTTTAATTGATACTTTCTTTGATGAGCACATGAGATGGTTGTAGACATATCTTTGAGGAAATTGACAGCGTAAAAAGCAACATTGTGCTAGTATTTAAAGTCTTGGTATGAACAAATATACCATGAAGTAATATATGTTGCAGATCACATCCTACATATTGTAAATATAGATCCACTTCAACACAATTGCCTCTTGCGTAACTTCAGGGCATGCGAGCAAAAGGCACGCACACACATAGTTCTTAGTAATCATACTTCAGATATTTACGTGCCTCATTTTCATCCATAGTTTTCGTGAGAACTGGAACCTAATTTTCCTTGCATATGTTAATCACCCTTTTCCAGGTACTCTCGCATTCAAAAAAATAACGCGACGCAACTATGAAGAGGTATTCACGGGATCTGCTAAGTGTCACTAATGATCTTGAGGGGTATCCGTCAAGGAATCCCAGCGTGTGTGAACGAACGATAGATACAATAACGACATTTGCTTCACGACCCTGACTAGAGTCGGTCGTAGCGCCACCTCAATATCTAGATATTCGTCATACACATAACCCATGTACTTTTATTGCCTCCGTATAGCCTTGACTTGATTTTGATATGGCGAAATAATTTACAATGATTTCCTCACAGCTATTCTTGTTCTTCGCATCTCGCTTTCCAGAATACCGTAAATCTTCCCCAATAAGTATATTACCATTGCTAGCTCAATAATATTAGTATGCCTGAACTCTTGATGCTCCATATCTCTCACCCACTCTTGACAACTAATCCAAATAACTCGATCACTCTTGAGACTTCGCTTTCCAGAAATATTGCGATCAACTGGTTTACCCCAATCAACCACGTCCAGGCTATTGAAACGCATACCACTCAAATAATCCTTCGATATAGCTGCTCTATCTCCGATTGTATACGGGTAAAATACTTGTAACAATATCGTGATTTTCGAATGACTTCTAAATTCTGCATTCATAGTGACTCCGGGGAACACTGGTAATAACCGATGAGTAGCGCGAAAATGTTCTATAGAATGCAACAACCCCCAGGTGATTTTATGATGACGGGCTCCACTGTGAAACCAGTGTCTTAACTTTTCACTTATGTGAGAGTACGCAAAAAAGCTGATAGGGATCACCTACAGATACCAGAACTTCAACTTTTGGCATGATAGCTTGTAATAACGCTACCTCTGCCGTTTGAGCTCCTTCATCATTAATGATTACGTTGTTAGATACCGTGTGGTAGTCTGGTCGCCCTAATTGGGCCAAGGTAGCAACGATTACATGTGCTTGCTCTAATGTCTCCACCCCCTTCATTCTTAATTCTGCAGAAATATCTTCGCAAACCACACTGCCTTCCAATGAACGTCGCTCTCGTTGTAATATTTCTGAAAGAAACCTCCGTCGGTAATGTTCGGCTTCTGGTAGTGCCATAGTACCCTTTATTTCACCAAACCGTACTATATCGTGATCCGGTATCGCCTTGGAATCCATCAACCTATTAAGATCCTCATCAATGGCTGCATTAGTTTCTAAGACGATATCAATGCGACACCGTGGAAACACCGCTAATAGCGTTAACACAATCACAGTAATTGTAAATGTTTTCCCACATTCGTAAGGACCACGAGCTAGAACAAATCCTTTTGTCTCCACAGCTGCTCGTACTACTTTCAATTGGTCCATATCTAGCGTACGTTTAGATTCCTTATACACATGCTTCTGTTCCATTTCAGCCATCACTGATGCGGACCTCAGCGACTCAATAGTCTGTATTTTGGTCATTAATTGTAGTAATGAAGATGACGGTTTTCTAGTCAATTTATCTACCGTGCTGAAGCTTCTGACATAATTCATGATATTGACCACGGGTAACCATCGCAATTTGCAGATGTTCCTACGTATATCCCCCAAATTAGCGGTGGTTATAATTATGTATCGGAATCCAACTGAGCAAAATTTTCCCCAGTCCAGAAAAATCAATTCATGATATCGCACGACGCAAAGTCTTCCATAATCCCATCTCCTCAAGCTGACTTGATCCATATTTATACACTCAGTCCTAAAATCTCCAGTTACTTGTAAATATAACACCCCTCTCATTAACGGCATGAAATGATCCGGACCATGATCATTGTCGTATGTTTTCCATCTTTTAGCTAAACATTGCCCCACTCCCTAAGATGTCACATGAAGATCCATTGTTGATTTAACATCCTTTGAGTCCCATCCATACTTGCACTGAATCGGATCGGTAGCACAACGTGCTTCCAAGTGTGTTATTTAAAAACATAGTGAGGAGATAGTCACTCACTGACGTGAACTTATCCATATACACCTCCCGCAATTTGAAGTACAACCAATGCCTGCGAGTTCCCTGATAGTTAAACTGTGGTATTGTGACATCATACAATAGACAGCACAATTCATCTCTACATGGTCCATAACCTCCACCCCAACATTCCCGAAGGAAAACTGCTAGAGACTCCGAATCTCTTAGTAATAGCGTGACCACGAATAATACATTTCTTGCATCTTCTGGATTGATGGCTCGGAGTTTTTGTTTTCCACCTAATTCTCTGTGGAAGTCCAAAGACTTTGCCACACTAATAATAGTTCCTGGATCAATAGTGACGTTATCAACTTCTTGACACCACTCCCTTTCAACATCTTTCATGAGTAATATCACCTGTCTTGCGGTTGACCCTGGGTGACACTTACTTTTCCACAATAAGTGTGGTTAGTCTATTGGAACCAAAATATTACTGAACGTGTATTTCCGATACGCATGGCCTCTGAGCCACTGTTTGAGTTATTTCTGTATCCACATCAGCCATTGGGGTGTGGTGACTCAAGACTTCTCCGTATGATTTTTCATTTTCAATATCTCCAGTTATAGATACATCAAAACACTCCGTGGTATCTTCATCCTTCTCTTCCACTTTTCCACATTCTATATTACAGTGCGTCTCATCTTCTTCCGAGACCAAGTCCATTTCATCCCTATTACTTGCACTGGACTCCGAATCCTCTGTCGACTCGGCCAGATTAATCAATAGTGGAGGAGCTGGCTTCTCTTCTTCCTCATTTTCTATAGTGTGCCCAGATTTATCACCATCTAATGGAGCTTCTATTGTCTGTCCACTCCTAGGATCCATTTATTGGGCCTCCATAGTGGAATGCTCCATATCTGCATCGGTTACGTTCTCATCCTCATTTGCTATTGAAGATCGTTCTGTTGGATGTGGGATGTATTCGACTGACTTTTTCTGCTTGTCCTTCTCCTCTAATCCCATTCTCTGACTCTCTGGAACTACTCGGTCAGCAATTACTGAAAGGGCTGGGTTTTTCTCTTCCTCATGCTCTACAGTGCATTTGGATCCCTCATCGTCTAATGGATCTTCTATCATGTGTCCACTCATAACATCAGATTCTTGATTCACCACGTTATAATCCCTTATGCCCATGACATCCAATTGGTTTGACTTGTCTTCTTCTTCGGACTCCAATCTCTGGCTTTCAGACATTGTTTGATTGATATAACCTTGGTTCTCATCATCTCCCCAAATGCTTGCTTGATCTGATGTAAATATTGACTGTGTGAGCGATTGGTTGATATCACACAAATTGTTCTTCAATCGAAGGAGCCTATGCCTAATTCCATTTTCTGTCCTTGGCATTAGCTTATTTTCATTCATGTCTGTGACGTCACCCAACCTTTTTGCAATAACTTTCATATCCACAGTTCCATGTCTTATTGCTTCTATCCATATGTCATCTTCTCGTTTCATCCATTTTTTGCAGCGTCCTTTAGTTATGCGTTGGTTTTTTCTCGGTTCGGTGGTGTCTAAGTTTTACCTTTCCCAGACCGATACACCATCTACATCCTCTTTCGCACAGCTGCTATAGTACGTATCTTCTTCGATTGCGGGAATCTTATTGGATACCGCTCAACCACTTCTGTGGCGGTAGCCTCCTGTTCTATCATGATCGTTAACCACTCTATTTCATCCTTGTCCCATTCATCACCCCTCTTGCGCTTGACTCCCATTCGCTCTAACTTGCACATGACCCCTTTTTTAGTCCTCACGATCCATCCCTTGGCGTGACATTGTTGATTATACAAATCATATATATCATGCGCTGGGGTGTTTGTACTTTGCTGGCCTGTTGTATCTTCAATAATTCTTCCTCTTCCTCCTTAGTCCATGATGAGCTAGACCTGGATACTGATGCTGTTGTAGTTTCTGAGGCATTCGGATCTGGGGCTGTACTCTCACTGAAGAAACACCTTCTTCGTCGCCCTTTGCTTCATCATCTTCTCGTCCTATCTCTATCAAACTAAAGAGGGATTCTACCATATCAGTACTGTCCAACTGAAGTTCCCGTTGAAGTCGTAATCAGTCACCAACGTTTTCTTCTTCTCTCAGTGAAATATCTTCATGTTACTCAGTTTAGATGGGATGTAAACTTCAGGTAGATGCTTCACTAACTGCTTCTGATTGGCTGAAAATATCCATTTATATCTCCACATACATACCAATCATAAGTCAATCCGTCGTGAAGTGGCCGTCGTGAGGTCGCCGTCGCAGGTCGCCTCTGATTGGCTGAAAATATCCATTTATATCTCCACATTCATACCAATCATAAGTCAATCCGTCGCGAGGTGGCCGTTGCAAGGTGGCCGTTGCGAGGTGGCAGTCGCAGGTCTCCTCTGATTGGCTGAAAATATCCATTTATATCTCCATATACATACCAATCATAAGTCAATCCGTCGCGAGGTGGCCGTCGCGGGTCGCATCTGATTGGCCAAAAAATCTTTTTCTCAAAATGTCAACATCACACGCCAATTCCCAGCCTGCCATATTCATTCTTCTCAGGTAATGCGTGCGCTCTATTGACTTCTAAAAATGAACTTCTGGCATCCGGACTAATCATAGTATATGATCCCATTCCATATACATCCTATGGTCCCAGTGAGTCAACTGCTGCCTCTTCCTTTCTTCATATATATTGTCCTTCTCATGCAACAGGTATCTCACTCACTGGGCTCGCCACCTGGTGAATCCACTTATACTGTCCGGGTCTACTCTTTCATGTCGTACGTTTTGTCTTGCTATCATCTTATCAAATCCCAACTAACTGAATTGCAACGCAATTTCTTCTGCATCCCTCTGACCGCTATATAGGTGTTGCCCCTTAATTATTCAACTTAATATCCCTTGTATAAGGTTATCAGCGACGTCCAGGTTTGTCGCCTCATGGCCTATTTTTTCTTGATAACATCCCGTGACTCTGCGTAAATTTTTCATCCATTGGACCTGTTAGATCCTATTGGATATCTCCTATACAGTCTTCCTCGATGCTCTGATTTTCTTCCTTTTATTTTACAATGACGTACAGGGTTCTCACCTTTAATACCCTGACAGGTTTCTATTTGTACGATCTTTGTTGTTGCCGCACAGGTTTCACACCTTTAATACCCTGATAGGTTTCTCTTCGTACGATCTCACTCTTGTTATATGATGTCCGTGGTGGATTGACACTAGATGTGCAGGTTTCACACCTTTAATATCCTGACAGGTTTCTCTTCATACGAGCTTGTTGTCGCCGTATAGATTTCACACCTTTCATACCCTGATAGGCTTCTCTTCGCACAATCTTGTTCTTGTTGTCTTTCCTCCATATATGATTGACAATTGATGTACAGGATTCAAACCTTTTAATACCTTGGAGGTTTTTCTTCGTATCATCTTGTTGCTGCCGTACAGGTTTCACACCTTTGGGACCTTAATAGGCTTCTCTTCGTAAGATCTCCATATTATACGGATTCCACATCTTATTGTTAATTCACCGATCACTTATAGACTTGATTTCATTACCATTCGTCAACTTAAACACGCCGCGCCAATGAACGCTAGTTTGCAACTGTTTACTCCACATGCTCAAACAAATTCCAGTTCTCGTGTAAACATGTATCTTTGTTTTTATTTTGTTCTTTTTTTGCTATGACGCCAACGCAACCAACTTGGGTCACCATTCTACTTATCACAACCAACATGGGTACGTGATAGGGATGTACTAAATCTTCTGTGGCCTTGTATTTCTTATTCTCTTTGCCTTTTTATCTTGTTATTTTCTTGAAGGTCTTGACGCTTTCGTCTCTTGTTTTTTATTTTATGAGGACTCTACATTTCAGCCTCTGTAGTATCCTCTTCTGCTGTTTGAGCTGCATAATGCCGATTCTCCCAATCTCGCTCCGCATCAAACTCATACAATAAAACGGTGCATGGAAGATTGTCTTCTGGCTCCCAAGTCATCTCATCTGTATCCTTCCACTTGACATAATATTCCTTGGTTCGACGTCCATTCCTTGTTCGCTTTTTGACCCGACAATCCACGATTCGTTCTACTTCCCACTCATCATAATGATCTGGTGCATACCACGAGTCCTCAGGGAGTAACGCTTCATCCAATTCAAGTGTGTCCTCAACCTGGAGTTTCTCCCGAGGTCGTCTCATTTATTGATGTATAGTTTTAACCTGGCAATGTGCACAAGAGGGAATATTCTACTTTCACCAATAGGTATCACTAGCCGATACACCATGTCATTTATCCGTTCATCTACTACATATGGTCCATGCCATAAATGTGCCAACTTCCTGACCAACCCTGGTTTAACCAGATCATGATACAACCAAACCAATTCACCCGGTCGATAAGTTGTTTTGGTAGCTGACCATAATTTAGACGCTACTGCGTCATTATGACGTTGGATTCTCTCTTTCATTACTTGTTCCTGGATAATAGCAGCCTGCGCCTGCTCTCTCATATGCTTCTCAGTTGTAGCCAACCTCCACACTCTAATGCATTTTTTTCAGTGATTGGCGTATCTTTGGGTGGTATCATTGCTTCAAATGTATTTCTGGGTTCCCAGCCATGTACCAAGTAAAATGGAGTTTGATGATGCTGAATATCCACTGATGTATTCAATGCAAACTCCAAAGGAGCCACATATTCATCCCAATCTCTCTGCTCCGGATCCGTGATGTAACATTTGATTGCCTCAATCACTGTCTGCACAGATCGTTCCTGCTTTCCATTGGCCTGTGGTCGATATGCTAAGGTGGGTCTCTGCTTCTGTTTTAGCATTCGATTGAATCTTCTGAAGACTGAACTGATGAATCTTGGGTCTCTATCATGTCTCAATATTTCTTGGGCTCCAAATCTCTTATAAACTCCCACCAAATACGCTTCTGATACATCTTGCGCAGTGGTGGTGCTCATTGGAAATAAGATAACATATCCAGAGAACAGACATATAAAGCACAACAACGCTTCATGCCCCATTGCAGTTTGTGGTAATGGCAATGCGAAATCCATCGCTAAAATTTGAAATCGTCTTGACGCTATGATGTTTCCACTAGTGCGCCCCTGGTATCTTGGCCTCCCTTTTGCGCTGTCACAATCTTCGCACGCTGCAACAAAACTTTCAATGTGGGCATACATCCCTCGCCAATAATATTTGAGCCTCAACCGAGCATAAACCTTTCCGACTCCTTGATGTCCTCCACTTCCGATCTCCACATGATATGCATGTAATACATCTTCTTGAAATATGGTCGGTACCACCAATCTCCACACATATTCTTCGGGTTTATCTTGAGCTTTCGAGACATAGTACATGACACCTTTATTATCCAACACGTAAGTGAGCGCATGTCAAGCTATCTTTTTCCATTCACTGGCGGAATTCATCTGATCATCATCTCCTCGTAATACGCCATGACTTTACTGCACCACTCATCCTGTATCTGGGCTTCTCCAATTCGTTCAATTCGAATAACTGTTGCATTTTCATATGGGTCGTTGTCTTCTTTATCTTGAAGTTATTGAGATCTAATCGCATCATTGTCCACTGAGTGTGGGTCACCAGTAGTGACCGCCCCTTGTCCAACAGTAACATTCTCTTGAGGTTGGAGTTGCTAATTACGTGGCTTTGTCATACTTCGAGTGAGCACAAATACTTGTGGTGACACATAATCGACATACTCCCATATATATTTCTGCTCTGTGACAACCTGAGCCTCATCTGCATTGGCATACAACAAGTCTGGCAGACGATTCAGCAGCTGTAGATCTTCTTGTATCTCTTCATTGATAATTTTCCCCGCCTGATGTTCTTTCATAGCACATTTGAGTCAAAAAATCAGCCGCTTGGTTATACTTGCGAGCCACGTGTATCAGACTAATTGCTTGGAATTTCTCTACCAGCGAGCGCACTCGGCCCAACCAAACCAATAGTGATGCATGATTGCAGCGTAGATCTCCATTGAATTGTCCAATAACCAATCTAGAGTCTCCACACACAATTGATTTCGTTACATTATGGTCTTGCGCGAGTTGTAGCACATGGATTATTCCATTATATTCACTCTCATTCACGGTAAGGTTATCTTAAATCCCATATTCTGCTGCCACTACATCCCAGGTTGGTAAATCCCACACTATCATGCCAAATGCTCCTTTCGGGTCATTCCTAAGACGCACTGCACCAGCAAACGATAAAACATATCTAGTGCTATGACGTTGTAGACTAGGAATTGGCTTAATGATCGGCACATCTTTCAACGATTTTAACGGAGCAATGTCTTCTAGCACTTCATTCATCTTTTCTGCGGGCAAAATGGACGTGGATAATAAAGCAGGTAATCTTACAGCCTCATGATTCGTTCGTATGATTTCCAATGACCACGGAGACAACATTACTGCCCATTGGATTCCTCTGCCTGTCAAACTTTTCGATGTGAACAGCCATCGCATTGTAGAATATCTTGCATAAACCGTTATATGCTGTCCAAACAAAATGTGACTGTCATTATGTAACTTTTTAGCAACGCTAGCACCTCTTGTTCCGCCCCTGTATATCTCGTTTCAGCATCTTTGAAAACCTGGCTAACGTAACGCACTGGGTGCATATTCCATCCTAATCTTGACACACTGTTGCTCCGAACGCCCATGGATTGGTATATAGAACAATACTCAATGGTTTTGATCGTTCAATATGTCGTAACAAGGGTGCATTCACCAGACGATCCTTAAGCAACGAAAACTACTTTTCAGCGTGCTTCAGTTGTGTACCATCCTTTAACTGTAGTTCGGTTAACTCCTACAGAGATGCAGCTAGTGTTGCCAAATTATCAATAAACCGTAGGTAGTATATCAAACTTCCAGTGAATCTTTGAACTCTTTTTAGTGTTCGTGGGAACGCCATTTTAACAATCGAGTCCAAATTGCGAGGGGACGCTTTAATTCCTTCTGAAGATATACGATGGCTCAAAAACTCCACGCTGTGTTTGCCAAACGCACTCTTTGGTAAACTTATAGTGATCCGCCAATATTTAAATGACTCCAGGATATTCTTAAGCATGATACACAATGTATCCCAACTGCTTGCACCAAAGGTAATATCATCGATATACGACCGCCTCCCAATAACAGGTTGTTCATCAATCATCACTACTTGGCCGTTATGAAAGACATCTTGGGAGATGGAACATCTGTTTCCACCTCATGTGCCTCTTCGTTTTCATTGTCCATGTCTAACTTGCCGCCTAGCAGTTTATATTTTACCCCCATCTTGTGTGACCGCCGACCATTGTCCACAGAGCGTTATCCACTATACGCTGATATATTTGAGGAGCGTTCTTAAGTCCTTGAGGCATTCGAAGCCATTCGAAATGTCCTAAGGGACAAATAAATGCTGTGGTCAACCGAGCTCTCTTGGTCATCGGTACATCCCAATACCCACTCGCATTATCCATTGAACACAACCATTTTACTCCCTCAAAATTGTCCAGTAAATCATCAATAAACGGCATAGCATACACCATCAATCTCGTCTTCTCATTTACTGACCGGTAATCAATACACAGCCGTATGCCGTTTGGTTCTTTTTTAACACTATGACGATCGGTGATGCCCAAGCAGACTCCGAATACCGAATTAGTCCAGCCTGTAATAGGCCTCGTATTAATTCATATAATTAAGGCAATAGTGTAGGCGGTACTCTTCGTGCTCTTTGTGTAATAGGTGCATTGTCACCAACATCCACATCACAAACTACACCTTTAGCTGGAGGTGGTAACGCATTACCAGAACTTATAAAACCATCAGCATACTCAGACAACAAGGCACGTAGATTATCTTCTTGTTCTTTATTAGTAACTCCTGGTTCTCCTATGTCTGCAGTAGTCATATCTGGTGGTTCGATTGGGCGTTTATCTACTTCTGGAATGAGTACCAGCTGTTCTTCCATAGCTTCAGACGACATCTCAACTCCTTCGTGCAAGTACACCTCTCTTTACAATTTTGTCTGGTCCACCTTCATTGGATCTATTTCATCCATTACATACACCGCAGGAGGTTTATCTCCAACAATTCTCACTGCGTCCACGTTAGTCCAATTAATCGGTGTGTTAGCGCTTTCCATCACTTGTGTGTGCACTCGTAGATAATCCTCTGACTTTAGATCTGCTTGTGTAATTAGCGGCAATGGTTCTTCCTTAGGAATCTGACAACTTTGGTTCTTCATGTTCAATATTACACCTGCCTTGACCAAAAAGTATGTACCCAGTATAGCTATCGCCTGTGTATCAATACTAGCGACCCACATATCACAAGTGAAAACCACTGATGAGCCCATGCGAACCTTGACTGTAGCCACACCTATTGCTCCAATGGTACTGTCAGTCACGCCACAAAAGCTAGTTGGTGTATCAAACATCCGAACCGCTACTTGTAGCTTCCGTGCCACATTGGTATGTAAAACGGATATATTTGCGCCTGAATCCAACATTAATGGTAATTCCAGATCATCAATGTCCCCATTTACATAAACTTGGGTTGCAGGCTGCTTTTCTTCCATTGGCCGTTGCCATCCATCTCTTTCTCCCACATGTTTTCCACCGGTGTGACACATGCTGGAGCCTCTGTTACTTCATCACTTGTCATTCGTTCGGCTTGTCTCTTATCCTCACTGGAAATAGCGTGTTTATTTGTTTTTTCTTGTTTTTTCTTCTTTTCTTGATCCTCATCCAACGTGAGTGATCCATCCACATAACATGTATCATTTTTCTTGGTTTTCTTTGTTTCTTGATCCTCATCCAAAGTGAGTGATCCATCCATATAACATGTATCATTTTTCTTGGTGTTCTTCGTTTCTTGATCCTCATCCAAAGTGAGTGATCCATCCATACAATATGTATTATTTTTCTTGGTTTTCTTCTGTGTGTAGGGTAACACCGGTGTCGCTTTAACTTCGTTTGACAATTCCCCCCCTTCCTCTCGACAGTGGTTGCAATGCACTGTGGGGCTAGGCGTTTAACTGCTCCAATACTTGAGCATCAGTCAATTCCCCTGACTTCAATTTAGCACGCATCTCGACCATCTCTTCGATGAACTTCCGGCAATACTTTGCATCATGACCAACATTACCGCAATGCTAACACTTCACTAATTTCCAGCAGTGACTTTTGTCATATCCCCGTAGATTACAATGCTCACAGATCACTGCATTGTGAGTATTGGGGGTTGTTGACGCTCGCACACTCTTGTCTTCATATACCGGTCGTGTCCGCTGTGCTGCATGTACTTCTCCGCCCATCATATGCACGCTAGGTTGCAGGTCCTCATACATAGCATCAGCGTTCTTACGGGCAGCTACCTTCTTTCCTGGCCTCATAAGCCGCGCTTCATGTTTGATTAGTAGCTTTTCTATCTCCTCGATAGTTGAGAAGGTTATGTGTTGATGCTGCATCTGTATGGTGCGGTCATGAATACTATAAAAAAACTGCTGAATGTGTTCTTCCAATAATGATGTGTTGAACGCATTTCTAAAATCCATCCCTGCTCGCAACGCTGCTACGTTTAATCGGTATAGATATGTGGTGGCCAACTCATCATGTTTCTGCGTTAATCTTGAATACATAACTCGAGGCGACACTTTGTCCACACAAAACTTCTTTTGGAAAAGCGCAATCACCTTACTCCAGTCATATTTTACCGAATCTGCGAGTTGTTCATACCGCCATGATGCTGTGCTTGTCAAGCTATCAACAAACATCCCCAGACGTTGACTATCATTCCAATGTGATATATTAGCCACGTGTGAAAATCGAGCGACCCAATCCCGTGCGCTTCCGGCATTCTGCCTATTCCCATCAAAAAAAATTATCTCAGCATTCTTAATGATGGCTGTAACTGGTTGAGGTGAGGGTGCCCATGCGTTTGCACTTCCACCAGGCATACCATACCCTGAAGTACTATGATGCATTCGTGGCTGCGTAGCCGGTGTTTGATATGAAGTACTAGGCGCCCCTCTCGGTGTATTGGGTGTGCGACTAGCTGACAAGGCTGCCGTGACTTTAGTTAATTCTTCCAAACTCAAATATCCATCTTGCATCACCATCAACAAATTGGCCACCACCGGATCTTGTTTGGGTGCAGCCATCCCTGAGCCCTGTCTAGGTGCAGCCACCCCTGGACCCTGGCTAGGTGCGGCCACCCCTGGTTCTTGCTTGAGCCCAGCTCGTTTTGGTGTGGACATGATTTCATCGTCATCAGATGAGAACTCCAACTTCTTCTTAGTTTTTGCAATCTTTCTGGGTCTCAACTGTGGTACTTCTTCAGACTCACTTCTGTCAATGAGCTCCAACATACCCGGTGTTTTAGACTCCCTTACCGGTGTATGTACAGTATCTGATTCTATGTAATAAGTGGGAATGATATTGTCAGTCTCTTCCCGATATACCTTTAATGATGTTTCCCACTGATTTTCTGATAATAGCAAAAACATCATCAATCCAATATCTTCTGCGGTCCGTACCAAATCGTAATCACACGCATTCTCAAACTCATCCCGTCTGATAATCTCATACCCTAAATTTGGGAACAAATCCTCCAGTGTCATCACAGATGCTTGTAGATTCCCAAATGTGGTGAGATCGTCTCGCACCCTAAAGTTGGGTGCAGCCTGCTTCACCTTACGTATCTCGAATAATGAAAACCAACAGCTCGAATCACCTGGTAATTTGAGCACCTGTTGTTGATATTGCGTCATCTTTGCACACGCTTCAGAAAATGTGTAAGTCCTGTTATGTAGCTTGGTGCGTACACGCACGGTGCGGCTAGTGCACAGAGGAAGACTTTCCTTTAAGCGGCGTTCGCCGCTACTTAGCCGATACGTCCTTATAAAAGGGCTTAGTAGGAGAGAGCTCTCCTACTCGGGGCCAAGATTCCCGGGGTGGTTTACAGATAGCTTTCGCTAACCCCTTGTAACAAGGCTTCCCTTATAAAGGGAGGTAGCGCAAGGGAGAACTCCCTTGGGCTACAATACTCACCGCGCGCGCGACCGGGCGTGGTCGTGCGCCTAGCCCCGCTAATGCCTTAACGACAAGGAGCTCCGCTAATGCCTTAACGGCAAGGCTCCCTTACTAAGGGTGTAGATAAAGGGAGGGCTCCCTCTTACCTACGGCACTCTCTGCGCGCGCGACCGGGCGTGGTCGCGCGCCTGCACTTTAGAGTGAAATGTAAACTGAATATATTTAATATGTAATTAGCCTA
>CM047580.1:19772384-19834431 GCA_026184515.1 Peronosclerospora sorghi
TTTAGAGTGAAATGTAAACTGAATATATTTAATATGTAATTAGCCTAAATTAATTAAAACTAATATAAACTATATGTAATACTAAGTAGAATATTCCTAATTCGTACCTAGCTAAAATGTAGTGTACACACCTGTGTACTGACACGTGGATGGCTGACACACCACCACACCAAGGGCCCACGCCCTGATTGGTTAAAATAACCAAAGGTTCGAAACCTTTCAACCTGGCCAATACTGACCTCAACCGTGGTGTACTCATCTACACCAACACTCAGTGTTACCCGAATGTAACCCCGTTACATGTTAGCATCATCATCTGAGTATTCTAGTGTAAAATGGAGATCTGGACCACCCTCTTGTGATACTAATGCCATTATGTAAGATTGAGTTTGATGTCGACTTTAGTACCGGGTCGCGGCACCAGTTGTCGTGAAGGGGTTGAAAATTATTATAATTCCACGTAATTAACAACACAAAGAGGTATTAAGCCAGTCCTCCTTGTTTAACTTCCCCGGTACTTAATACTTCCGTCCGAACCAACAAATCAATCAATTACACTTGGAGTGCACTTCAAAAGGCTGTCCCGGGCTCCCCCAACACTTGAGCACTTCAACAGGCTGCTGCTTCACTCACTAGGGCGTGTGCTCACTGACTTCCTTGTGTTACACTTGGTTTTTGTATGGGGTTAAAAAGGAAAGGTTTTTGAAAGCCGCCTGAGACCTGTGCAGTACAGGGGAAATTTCGTTCTATTAAGTGCTACTAACTCCTACATCAAAGTCAATCACTTTTCTCACCCACTACTTCTTGGTTACTTCAGCGCTGACTTCAATACTGGACTCTGGGGCCGTCGAAATCCTCTGTAATTTGATTGATCATATTTGCCGTTGCAATCTGGCCGCCGCATCCTCTGACACTTGATTGATCAGTTTTGACATGGCGATCTGTCCGTCGCGATATGTCCGTCGCACCCACTGGAACTTGATTGATTAGTTTTGACATCGCGAGCAATCTGTCTGTCGCGATCTGGTCGTCGCACCCTCTGTAACTTGATTGACCATTTTTGACATTGCGATCTGGCCGTCGCGATCTGGCCGTCGCACCCTCTGAAACTTGATTGATTAGCTTTGACATCGCGATCCGTCTGTCGGAATCTGTCCATCGCAGGTTGCTGATGATTGGTCAAAATCACTCATACAAAATCAAAATACTTCATCACTTGAGAACATTCAAGACCATCCAAGCGAGCGACCCAAGCAGCCGAGGGCGCCTAACTTTTCGTTGGCTCTTCCTCTCAGTACGGACCCGCCGTTGTGCTGGTAAGTTGCGCCTATGTCTTGACTCCCTTATGCAATGCTAACAATTCTCCTTCAGAGTCTGTTGGCCTCGTTATATCATGTGCCCTAGCGCCATTCGATGATGCATTATGATGCCGAGGGCGCATAACTTTTCGTTGGCTTCACTCTCATGAACGCACCCGCCGTTGTGCTAGTAAGTTGCGCCTATGTCTTGACTCCCTTATGCAATGCTAACAGTTCATCTTCACAGTTTGTTGGCCTCGTTATATCATGTGCCCTAGCGCCATTTGATGATGCATTATGACGCCGAGGGCGCATAATTTTCCGTTGGCTTCACTCTCATGAACGAACCCGCCATTGTGCTGGTAAGTTGCTCCTATGTCTTGAATCCCTTATGCAATGCTAATAGTTCATTTTCACAGTTGGTTGACCTCTTTATATCATGTGTCCTAGCGCCATTCGGTGATGCATTGTGACTCCGAGGGAGCATAACTTTTCGTTGACTTCACTGCCATGAACGGACCCGCCGTTGTGCTGGTAAGTTGTGCCCTTGTCTTGATTCCCTTACGCAATGCTAACTGTTCATTTTCACAGTCTCTTTACTTGATTGTTTGATGTGCCTTAGTGCACCTAGTTGTTGGACCTCAAATTAGGCAGTTATGATGCTGAAGACGCTTAACTTAGCGTTTAGCGTCACTGCTATGATGCTAGAGCTAAAGCAACTGTGTCGAAACATTGTAAAATGTGGGAAGCATTACTTGGCACTAGTAATGAATTGAAGCATCTTGTTAGAAGACAGAATCTTCGCACTACTAACAATGTTGAATTAAGTGTTCGTATTGTTCACCTATTGAAGGCATTGCACAATCTTTGTCACTAATATTCAGTGTTTGAAGGAACCACCAGCGTAACAAACGTCATCGCGTTAGTATATAGAATTTGGCGAGAAAAAAATACTAAGCATTGATAACTGCCATAGTTCATTTTTTATATGCTATAAATATAGCTTCCACTTCAACACACGCAGATGATCCGCACTTCCACACTGGAAGCATCTTTTCGGCCCATGCCGCTGCAACGTTGCAAGGACCTCCTCTTCGAAGCCCTGCGAAAAGGAGTCAGAGTGACTCCTAGCGGAAGGTTTCTCTTCCGCTTCGAACTGACTAAGGTCCATGGGTTCAGGACCCACCTTCGAGGAACGAAAGTTCCTTTCGGCGTTAAACGCCATCTTGAACGTCTCCACCAGGGATTTGGGTCGGTATCGGAACAGCTCCGAACGTGCTGACTTTCTTTCAGGACTCCATGAACACGGGAATGGACACATCGTCCGAATACGCGTTCGCGTACATCCCTGCCAACAGGATCTTCAGTTCTTGGACGTATGTCTCCAAGTCCCTAGTTCCCTGAAGGCACCTCAAAAACACAAGCTGATTCCGGAAAACCATATCAGGCGTAGCGTACATTTCCATAAGCTTTCGCTTAAGGACTTCCCAGGTCGGGAACACGTTCGTGACCAAATCCGGACACGTAAACGCCCATGTACGGCTTTGACCGTAAAATGGGTAAGTGCAAGTCCCACTTGCAAGTGATTCTCGATCTCATTCGCTGTGGCGGAGGCCGTTTTGACCTCGCGAAGCCACACATAAAGGTTATCGGTTAATGTTTTTATATATTTTTAATTTTATAAAAATTAAATTTATTCCAACACGTTCATCATATTAAAAATACTTTTTGCTAACATCGATTTTACTGTACCTGCCGGTATACAATATATAAGAATGATTTATGTATTAATATTTCGTTTAAAAAATTATTTCGAAAATGCAAAAAAAGTTCTTAAAGCAGGATCAAATAAATTACCTGTTAAAACAAAATTTATTTATAAAGGCTTATAGTTTAATTGGTTAGAGCATACCGCTCATAACGGTATAGTTGTAGGTTTAAATCCTACTAGGCCTATAATCATAATCATTTAGAAAAATGAAAAAATTAACTATTGTAACAAATACTAAAAATATTAAGTCTATATATATTATAATGTATTTATTACGTAAAATATTTTAATATATAACATGAATAAATTAAATCCAAGAAATAAAATTTGTTTTCAATAAAACCAATACCTTGTAAAACTAAACTAATTTTAAAACCTTGTGAAACACCTTTTATTTTTATTTTAATTAATTTATCATATAAATTTAAAATATTTTTTTTAATTTTTAATTTTAGTATAATTAATTAAGGCAATTGATATCCATATCCCCCCAAATAACTACCCGTATCCCCCCTCAAATATAGACGTATCCCCCCAAAACTGGAATTTGATACCAAGTGCGAATGTGTATACTTAATGACTGATAGGCTATTGTTTTTCTCCGAGAAGCACATAACAAACTCGATAAACCACACCTGAATGCCGCACCGCTTGCGTTCAACGTCTACGGCATGGACGAGAAACTCATCGCAGTACTCGGCAAGTCAAAGAAACAGGACTTAACTGCAGTGGAAAGCAAACGAGACAGCGTCAACACCTTTCCGTTGCATGTGTTGCCTTTGTCCACAAACTGTCACGTACTCAAGCGACGTGGTCGTGAACGTCTGCCACCGATCGGTCATGACGTAAAACTTGTTGTCCTTGACACTTTGGCGGCAGCTTAAATCCAGCACGAACTTTTGCTTGCCAATGCGTTTTCGTAACGTGTCCAGTCGATCAAAGTCGATCTGGCCGTCGCGGAACACATAGGACGTGACAATAACATGACTCGCCCCTTTGGCTTCAAAAACTGACAATTGTCGGCAGTGATTCCTCCACCCACTTGGAGTCCTCCTGGAAACGCCTCGAGCGCATCGAGCACGGCGTTTGTATTGGCTTCGGACGTTCCTAACATGATGACGTGACCACCGACTAACCCATCGCGCTTGTACATTCTAAAGAGGATGGACAATGGAATTTCAGATGGTGGCACCGAGTGAGTGTACGTTCAATTGTGTGGGAGACGCACCGTGCAAACTCGCCCGCACTTTTCGACGCGACAAAGTTCGTGATGAGCTCCGTCTCGTTGCAGACAGTGAGCTTGGAGCTGACGATGTGCTTTCACCTCGCCCGCATGGATATCAATGCATGGAGGAAACGCATCGAGTTGAGACGCTTCGTGGAGGAATATAATCCCACCTTTTTTATAGGATTCCCTATTGTGTCACCAAGGACCTAAAAAGGCCAAAAAAGGCCTAAGCGGCGATCCCCGCGATACATGTTGGGAAGTTTTAAAGGTGGTCTGTGAATTTTTTGAAGATAGGTAGTGTTTAAAGACAACGGCAACGTATACAAACTTCAAGTGATACGCTATCACTGTGGCCGAAAAAACTGCATTATGGGTACATTTGGGGGGGATACGCCTATAATTGATGGGGGGATATGTATATCAATTGCCTTAATTAATAATTTATTTTTTATACTAAAATTAAAAAATAAAAAAAATATTTTAAATTTATATGATAAATTAATCACCTTTTTCACCGGTGAATTTCTTTATCTTCAAGGACAACGGAGGACGCACCCCCGTAGACGTGGAGTGACGTCCACGAAAATTCGCCTCATGGGCGATGAGGGCGTTAACCCTCTCTCTCACGGCATCAAACCCTGCTCCACAAGGAGCTGCATGCCATCCTCACCCAATATGGATAGCAGCCTCTTAAAGGCTTCTTGTTGGACGGGGGTTAGCTTACCCCAATCCTACTGATTCATCCTTTGCAGAGGATGCCGTATACCAACACAGGTGTTGGATTGGCTACGAGTGTTACCAGATGTAGCCGGTGCGTAAACGCACGGTGCAGCTAGTGCACAGAGGAAGACTTTCCTTAAGCGGCGATACGCCGCTACTTAGCTGATACGCCCTAATCAAGGGGCTTAGCGTGAGATTACTCTCTCGCTCGGGGCCAAGATTTCCCCAGTTTCCTGTTAGCGTACGCTAACGCGTTAGCTTTACGCTTCCCTAAGTAGGGACTAGCTAGGGGAGGTACTCCCCTGCTACAACACTCACAGCACGCTCGACCTTGCACGGTAGAACGTATAGCTGGCTAGTGTAAAATGGAAACTGATTTATATTTAATATGTAATTAGCCTAAATTAATAAACTAATGTAAACTATATGTAATACTATGTAGAACTTACTTTATTCGTACCTAGCCGAAATATAATGTACACCACCTGTGTACCAACACGTGGCAGGCTGTCACGCCTTCACCAAGGGCTCCCGCCCTGTTTGGCTAAAACAACCAATAAGTCCGAACCTTTCGGACTGGTCAATACCTGACCTTAACCGTTGTGTATTTACGTACACCAACGTAACTAAATGTAACCCCGTTACACGGTGGGTGATGTGAATCTTGAGGTATATTCAAGAGTGAGAGTTAGGTCCTTAGTTCGCTATCTGTGCTACCTCTAAGCCTATCGTTCTAGAACGTTCTCCGTACGACGTCATGGCGTACTCTATATCGTACGAGGTCATGACTTAGACATGTAATATAATATATGTATGTTCTAATCTATTAGGTACGTGATATATCACGTACCCCACGATATGACATCCCCCCTGAATTGACTTCGCGTTGGCTTTCTAGAAAGTACTTTACTAGTTTCTGCCAATGCGAAACGTGTCGTATATCTTTCTCGCTTTCCCAAGTACTTTCACACTATGGGAGTCCATGCCATTTCACTAGCCATTCGATTTGGCGGCTGTGCTGACGACGACGAAGCAATTTTTCAACGATTTGTAACTCGTCTCCAATATCCGACTCTAGGATAACCGGAGATGCTTTTGGAATCGGTCGTCCAGCGAACTCAGAGCAATTCGGTTTGTATGGCGAGAGTAGGTCGACGTTTAATGATGAGTGTAACCTCCTCATATTTCGCGGTAGCTTCAACTAGCTACATTCGGGTTGATCATCTTCATCACTTCAAACGGTCCCACATTTTTCGCTGCGAGATTTTGCCTTCTTTAACTCCGTGTGAGAGTTAACTGTCTTTAGTGGTAAGTTCTTGGTGCCCAATAATCCTAAGTCACCAACCTTAAATGTGAGGTTTACTCGTTTCAAGTCGTAGTATTTCTTCTGCCTCTCTTGGGCTTGTCTCAGGTTTTTGCGTGTCTTTCTTACTAGTTCTTGACGATCCTTGGCGAATCTCGAGTCGAACTCTGATATTTATTGCGTTTACAGACTATCGCAATCTCTTTCCTGAGAAATAAGATTGGATACTTTTCTTCCGGTATCAATCTCGAATGGGGTGAGCTTGGTAGACGCATTCACCGATGTGTCATGTGCGTAATCTATACTACCAAGTATTTTGGCCCAATTTTCTCCGCTGTATGATACCAGACAGCGTGAAGCGTCTTCTAACACCAAGTTTTGGCGTTCCGTTTGACCATCCGCTTGAGCTCTATGAGCGGTCGTCATGCTTAGCTTTACACCCATGATGCTCATTAGTGACTTCCAGAAGTTTGCTGTAAACTTCGGATCTCGATCGCTGATAATGACTTTCAGCAGTCCATGATGTCGGACTACAGCGTCAAAAAACAACTTTGCAGTGTATTTCGAGTCGGCAGTCGTGTAAGTTGGTGAATAAATCGGTCTTTTTGACAACTTGTCCACAACCACAACAATAGCGTCATACCCTTATGACACGGGTAGACCAGTAATGAAGTCCATTTAGACCACATCCCATCATTCCTTCGGAATGGGGATATGAATCATTAATCCTTTCTTTCGCTAGATATTTGACTTCCATCGAGCACATGTTTCGCATGTCTCGACGTACTTCTGCACAGTTTCGAGTAACTTTGGCCAGTAGTAGCATTGCTTTAACTTCATGTAAGCTCTTCAAACTCCTGGATGTGCTGCTGTGGCTGCATCGTGAAACTCGTACAGTATCTTCGTCTTTATATCTGGTATGTCCGGAATTTCTATTTGCTGCATTGCTTCATCTTGCCTCAGATATATGAGTCCTTTGTCGAAGATGAAGTTTCCATTCGACTTCTTTGTTTTGTAAATATCCTTGAAGAACTTGTCTTTTTTATAACCTTGCTGAATCGCTTTTCGCACTTTGTCACTGATATGTGCCGTACCACGTAAATTCAGCGTTGTTGATTTGCTCTTGTGCGACTCCTATCGGACGACTCTCCCCCCGCAACTCTACTTCGTCGCGTAAGAGTTGGAAAACATCCAGCGGAATATTCTGAATGATGGTGGAGTGAACCATGTGTCTTTCCAAAAGTTTGGAATGCTGAGCACAGTCTTCAGTACACTCATGTACGACGTGTGACATATCCGGAACCTGGGACGGAGTCACAGAAATTTCTGCTGAATCTTCCCCAGACACAGCTGAGCGCGATAATGCGTAAGCCACGACATTCGAACTTCCTTTGACATGATATAAGACGAAGTCAAACTGGGAAAAGAACGTCAACATGCGTGCCAATTTCGGAGACACTTTTGTATGATGAAGCATACACTTGCATGCGGAATTGTCAGTATAGACTGAAAAATGTCTTCCATAGAGATACGGACGCCATTTATCCAGAGCTGTCTTGATGGCTAAGAGCTCCTTCTCGTGTTCAAGCCATTTTAGTTCATGGGACCCAAATGCTTTGATTAAAACGCGATGGCGTGGTCTTTTCCGTTTATGCTTTGTGACAGAACTCCACCGATGCAAAATCCAGATGGATCCGTTGTCACAATGAACGGGTGACTAAAGTCCGGTAACTTTAGAGTAGGTGACTGCTGAAGTGCGACTTTCAATGTTGCAAATGCTCTTTGCCGATCTGGACCCCAATTCCATTGGGAACCTTTCTTGGTAAATCTCGAAGGGGACGCAAGATCATTGCAAAATTGCAGATAAATTTACGATAATATCCAGCTAATCCCAGAAAGGTAAGCAACTCTTTGCGACATGTTTGTGCTTGGAACGTTGCGATAGCATCTGTTTTATTTGGGTCGAACCGTAGACCATCTTCGGAAACCATGTGTCCTAAGAACGCGATTTCTTTATGCCCAAATTCACATTTGGAGAGTCGAGCATATAGTTTCTCCTTGCGCAACACTTCGCATACTGCGCGAAAGTATTTTACGTGATCTTCTATTGTACGCGAGAAGATGCATATATCGTCGAGATACACGACAACAAAGTCTCCCAACTCATCGAACAATGTTCGCATAAGACGTGACCACACTCCAGGCATTCCTGATAATCCCATTGGTGCAACACACCGCTGATATGTTTCCTTTTGGTTTCTGAAAGCCGTATACGGTCGACTTGATGGCAAAACTACCATTTGATCGTATCCCTGTGCGATATCAAGCAACGTAAAATAATTGCACCCAACCATACGATCGAATAAGTCTTCGATCAATGGCAAGGGAATTTTTGCCACGACTGACATGCTATTCATATAGCGATAGTCAATCACCCAACGAATGGGGATATTCGAATTTCCACTTCGAATCCATTCTGCGCGTTTTGGGAACCTTCCCGTTGCAGGATCTTTCTTGGAAATCCCAAAAAATATTTGAGACACATGGAGAGTTGGACACTTCTACCCATCCCTTACGAATGTTCGGCTCCACGAATTGCTGCAACTCTTCCTGTTCTACCTTCGAGAGACGGAAGGGAGCACGGGAACTCGGCACTGCGTCAGGCTTCATTTGCAATTCGAAATTAACTGCTCTCTTCGGCGGCATTTTATTCGGGAGCTGTTCTGGAAATACGTCCTTGAATTTATCCAGAACTGGTTTCAACTCCTGCGGCACTTCTGATGGTTCGACGTTGGATATCTTGAAATGGTATACCTCATCGTAGGCTCCACTTTTCATCTTCTCTTGGAAGGTTGTACCATCTATGTCCTCGAATCTCGTAATAGCTGCAACTTTAATCTGTTGCGTGCGCCAATCTATCTGTGGATTGTACTTGGTGAACCACGGTTGACCAAATATCACTTCATGTGTTTCCGGCAGTTCCCATTCCGTAAAATGCATCTTTGGAAACTCCATACCATCTACACGAATGGTATCTTCCACTTTCTTCGTGGGCTGACTTGATGTCCATGTTCCATCTAAACGACGTGCTTGTACCTCTTGTGTGTTTAATATCTTCGAGGCCAAGCCAGGTTTGATAAGGTTTGTTGACGCACCAGAGTAGATTAAAATTTTAACGAATTTATTGTCAATGATTCCATTACGCACTAGCAATCGACCCTGTGATTGTGTGTCCGATTCAGAGCTGTTTGAATCTAAGACAACAGGTTGAACCTCGTTCCTTTTTTTTACATTTGCGGCATTAACCGTGACGCGATCGTACACGGTTGTCTCTTGCTCTTCTTCACGGCTGTCCATATTGTTGACATGCTGACGATTCACATGCTGTTTATTGCTCCGGCCTGAACGATTATTTCCTCTATCGTTGCGCGTTCGGCGTTGATTACATTGAGCAGATCGGTGATTCGAATTTCCACACTTAAAGCATAATTTCTGCGGCGGCATTCGTCACGAGACGGAATCTGAACGTTACTTATGTCCATAGGTTCTGGAACATTGTTTGAGCGACTTCGCCGACTGTTGTCATACGACCTGTACCTCGGTCTGTCGTGCGAATTTCCTCTCGAAAATCTCTGAGGATGAGAGCGGTCAAAGTCCGACGCAACGGTAATTGCTTCGGACAATGTAGCACAGCGACGATACTGAACCTCTTCCTTCATACGACTGGAAAGTCCACGTAGGAAGTACATGATCTGGTCCAACGCACTCATGTCTCGGACTTGGGTGGCTAGGTTCTGGCAAATACTTGCAGTCGCGCTCTCTGGTATTATTCATATCTTCGCGCAAACGCTCTTGCAAACCAGCAGGCACGAATTCTCGTTCGACTTTGCTGAAAAAGTCATCTACTGTTGTGATGTACTTCTTTAGCATCACATACCACTGAGCGGCACCTTGCTTCAATGTTCCTCCCAGAATGGCAAGAATTCTCTGTGCGAGCTCTTGGCTCTTCCAGTCCACTCCTCTAGCGAAGAAGTATTGTTCAACTTGTTCTTTATAGAGCTGGAACGATTCGTCCAATCTCCCTCCATATGTCGGAAGCTTTACACCTTCAAGCTTGATTTCCGATAACTGTTTCGACTTTTGCAGCTGTTCCAGTAAATGTGCTTGTTTTTCCATGGTCGCAAACATATTAAACAGCAATTGGGCATGCTGATCGGAAGTCATTGGAGAAGACATGATTTATATAATATCAGTTATAGCTTGATATTAACTACTTAATTACTTCTCTTGACAACTTTTGGTCCAGGTTTTAAGGACTTCTTCGACTTGGCGACCGGGGTGTTTTCGGCCTTGTGCTTAGCAATCTCACGAGATATTCGTAAGATTACAGTGCTCTCGAAGCTGAGCAGGTCAATGGCGTGCGCTAATAGGCGAGCCTTAATGTTCTTGCGCGAGTCGGTGCGCTGAGCCGTATCTAAGTGCATTTCGTACCAGCAGAGAATGCGGCTGGTTCGACGGATCGATTCGATAAGGTCGGCGCGGCACTTATCAGTGCCGTCCGGCTTCTGCACGGACAGCAGGGAAAGCGAGTCGGCGGTGTTTTTCTTCGCAGATTTCTTGTGTGAGTGACGGGTCATGAGCCGAAGCGCAGACCTTTCCGTTAACCCAACTGACTTATAACCGAAACAAGACGATTTATAGTCTAAAGACAACGTCTCGATAACGGCGGCAGTATCAATGGCTCGGTAGGATTTACAGCCAATGAAATATAGTCCCTTCCCTCAAAAAAGATCGGTACTGACGTGGACACTCCAAGTCACTGCTCTTGAGCGGCTAGCACAGCGGAAACGGCGGAAACAGCGGAAACGGCGGTGCTGCAGGTACGGCGAGCACGGCAAGCACGGCGGAAACGGCTGAAACGGCGGTGATGCGGGGACGGTGAGCACGGCGGAAACGGCGGTGCTGCAAGGAAGGCTAGCACGGAGGCAAGGCGGCGGCTGGGCGGCGGCGGGCGGGGGGCGGAGAGTAAGCGGTGGGGACCAACAAGTGATACCAGATGTGAAGCTTGAGGTATATTCAATAGTGAGAGTTAGTTCCTTAGTTCGCTATCTGTGCTACTTCTAAGCCTATCGTTCTAGAACGTTCTCCGTACGACGTCATGACGTACTCTATAACGTACGACGTCATGGCGTACTCTATATCGTGCGACGTCATGACTTAGACATGTAATATAATATATGTATGTTCTAATCTATTAGGTACGTTGTAATGGGGTGTCATTACATAATTGATATTCAAGTTAGAATATCACAGTTGAATTTCAGACGCGTTGTCTGAAATTCAAATAATATATTATAAGTTATTATAATCTACGAAGGAAAAGTCGATTCGGTATAAATACCGAATCATGCAGGTTAACTAATAGTACAGTTAGTTTAATACTTGATATTATTATATTAGTTAGGTAATTACTATACTGTTAGCCGCTAACCACCCATTTAATAAACACTCTTAATTTTGCGTTCTAAAGAATAAGTAAATACTTATATTTACTTTTAGTATAGGATTAGTTGTTACCAACTAATCCTGCCCTTATTGTATTGCGCGCTTCCTCGCAAAATACAGTGTAAGCCCGTAACAGGATCAGTCCTGTTACACCTGGTAGCACTTTGTGGTCCGCCCTAACGACCACAGTTCCGTTCCGCTAGTTAACTAGCGGAGCGAAGATTAAGAGCCGTTCGGCATCATGTCGCGAGACATGACGCCTGCCGAGCGAGAGAGAACGCTGGAAGTGGTGAATAAACACTCCCCTCACTTCTTGTCGCGTAGTAAAGACGCGACGGTGGAAATGGTTCGGTCTATGGGGACCGACATCATTACCTTCCTCCTGGGTAATACCCCGGAGGAAGCGATAGAGGTGGTGAATCGCTTTAGGTGAAACCACCTAGAAAAGCCAGCACGGCCCGCGCAAGAGGCAGCGCGGACCGGACCTGCACCTGCAACGCATAGCGTTGAAGTGGTAAAGGCGCGAGTACCGCCCTTTACCGGTGAAGGGGGCGAGCCCCTTCGTAGATGGTTCGCAGAGGTGGAAGATGCCATCTCTGCGCAAAATATTGTTGACGAACGTCAACAGGCGTACTTCGCCACAACATGTCTGGGAGGCAGAGCCAGGGCATGGGCTATGAGTCGCAGAGCCACTGATGACTCTGCGTTCCTTACTTATAAGGAATTAAAAGCTGAGCTAAAGCTCAACTTTGAAGCTCCAGAAATGGAGCTAAGTAGTCGGCAGGAGTTCATGGAACTCCGGCAAGGTAAGCTTGACCTTCAAGCTTACGCTCAGAAGACGCAATATTTGCTGTTAAATATTGTGTATGAGCCGGTTCCCCTGCTATGCAGGTCACTGGCTTCATGAAGGGACTCAATAATGGTCCCTTCAAACAGAGTCTCTACCGGCACCCGCCAGAGACTGTAAGGGATGCCATTGATATGAGCATCAGTGAAGAGTTCAGCATGCGATCAGCGTCATCGCATGCTGGGTACAGCCGAAGGGCTCAACAGCCCTTCGCTTCTGACATGCCGCAACAGCATGTCAACAATCAGCAGTCGGGCAGACGAAGTTCACACTTCGTCTCAAGAAACAGCCACCCGCGCCAGAGCATGGGCGGTGGAGGTCCAGAGCCGATGGACCTATCGGTTGCGGTTGCTTCGAACTCGAAGCAACCGAAATTTAAGAAGAACATTCGCTGCAATCGATGCGCGAAAGTCGGTCATTTTGCCCATGAGTGTATGGCACCGCGTCCAGTGCCACGCAGTCAGCGGACGGAACCGTCCGCTGCACGGCGACACCAACAGGGACATCACCCTGTTGGTGCAAAAAAACGTAAATCACCAGTAGGGGCGGGGCGCCCTACTGGGAATGTAATCCCACATGCCGAGATAGGCATGTGAGGGTAATAGCCCCAGACGGGACTATGTCCTGTCAAAAGGTACAGGGTGATGATAAGCCTCTTATCACCCTGGAGGTTAAGCCGCACGGGAGCGATGTCCCCATGCGAGCTTTGTTTGAAACAGGAGCGTCAAACAATTTCGTTAGAACTCAGAGTCTAACGCTGTTGAGATTCGTGGAGGTAGAAACCCCACGAAGTATGTTGTCAGTACGGTTAGCAACAGGTGCAACCGTGACTATTCCAAAGCGTGTGGTTAAAACAAGCTTCGAGTTGAATGAACTGTCATTCGAGGATGAATTCATCGTCCTCGATTTAGATGAAAAGTTTGATGTGATACTTGGAATCCCATGGATGTCCAAGTTTAAACCTTCGATCGAGTGGGTTAACCTATCGATCGACTGCGGCGGACCCACAGGATCTGATCATCCTGTGTGTAATCCGGCTGTATCAGAAGATACAACCGCAGCGTCGGACAGTCTGGTGGATAGCGATGGCACCACCAGGTCTGTTCCTACACGATCAGCGGAAGGTACCTCCGCTGGTGAGAGTCCAGAGGGACTACCACACGCAACGGAAGAGTCGTTGCATGTTGGAGAGATATCCACGGGTGATAAATACCACCGTTAGAAAGAAATAGTATCCACAGTGGGAAACACCCACTGTGCGACCGAAGGTTCCAACACGACGAAAGAATTCCGTGTTGATGATAGTGAACTCACGATCGAGTGCAATCGTGAGCACAACTCCGTGGTGGCCAGTTCCCACCACGTTGCGTTAGCCATACACACGGGTGATAAAGACCACCGTGTTGCAGAACAGGCGGCCGATCAGACAAGCACATCTGATCGCCAAAATTCCATGGTAGGCAGTGGCCACCATGATGATGAGTATTCGCACACGGTGAATCGTAATCACCGTGTAGCAGTCAATCAGACGAGTGCGTCTGATTGCATGGACAGTTCCGTCGAGACGAACAACGTCTTGACGCAAACGGATACCGGATTAGCTACCCAGTCTCTGTTGATGGAACACCCTCCGAAAGAAGGTTCGGAGGTGATGGCTCTTCCAGCGCTAAGCTGGAAGAAGTGTATGAAGAACTTGCACGATGATCAGATCGAACAGATCTGTATCATCGTTGCAACAGATGATGTAGTGGATATTCGTTCACGAATATCCACATTACAAGTGGAAAACATTGGGAACAAGCTTCCCAATGATCAAACCAAAGTTCAGCGCTTTGAAGCGCAGAGATGGGAGTCGCTTAAAGCGAACTCCCCATTTTATGAGGTACTTCGGGAATACGCTGACGTATTCCCAGAAGAAGTACCTAGAGATCTCCCTAAGGATAAGGGAATTCGTCATGAAATTGACCTCGTGCCAGGGACGAAGTATTGTGTCACGCGGCAATGGCCGTTGCCGCGTGATCAAGTTAAAGCGATCGACGAGTTTTTGAAGCTCGTCGTAAATCAGGCCAAGTGCGGGAGTCTATCTCACCGCACTATACCCCCACCTTTTGTGTGAAAAAGTCCACAGGTGGGTGGAGAATTGTTCACGCTTACAACAAGCTGAACGCAGCGACGGTACCGGTGCAGACGCCGATACTGCAAAAAGATGTCATCATAGATGGCATGTGCGGGATCACCATCTTTAGTGCTCTCGATCTAAGAGATGGATTTTATCAAATCCTAATGCGTGAGAAGGATATCCCTCTCACGCTCTCACGGCGGTAAGCACCCCAAGCGGCATGCTTTGGGAGTGGCTTGTTATGACGCAGGGGCTTCGAAATGCCCCTGCTACGTTTAACAGATACGTAACGCATCTATTACGCCCGGTGCGAGAATTTGCACCGAGTTATTTCGATGACGTGTTCATCCATAGTAAGGGTGAACACGATAAAAGCGATGTAGATGTCCATAGGGAACATCTACGTCGAGTGTTAGAGCTTATGCTTACGCATAAGCTCTAATAAAATCTAAAGAAGTGCACCTTTGGTGCACCTGAGATACCCGTTCTTGGATGTTTTGTGGGCAAGAACGGGGTGCGTCCTGATCCAGAAAAGATCAGGGTGATCGTTGAATGGCCTACGCCAAACAACGTTAAGGAACTTCGAAAGTTCCTTGGGTTGGCAACATTTTGCACAAGTATTCGTGCAACTATGCTGGGTTCATACGACCTCTTTCTCAATTACTTAAGAAAGATGTCGAATGGCATTGGGATACCCAATGCCAAGATGCTTTTGATGCAGTCAAGCAAAGCTTGACTGAAGCTCCTGTCTTGGCTATAGCCGATAACGATCGTCCGTTCCACGTCGTTTGCGACGCGAGCGATTTCGCTATCGGCTGTGCTTTGATGCATCGTGATCACGATGATCGTGATCGCGTAATCTGCTATCAATCGCGTCAGGTGCGCCCAGCCGAGCGCAACCATCCAGTGCATGACAAGGAACTCCTTGACATGAAGTATGCACTGGACAAGTTTCGGATCTATCTATTGGGCGATAGACCGTTTGTGGTTTACACGGACCATGCGTCGCTTTGCACGGCCGTGAATTCACCACACATTTCTCAAAGAATGGCTCGACGGCTGTCATTCTTTGATGAGTACAACTTTACGGTTGAATACAAACCCGGAAAGTTGAACGTGATAGCGGATGCGCTATCACGAAGGCCCGATTACGAGACGAAACTGTCCGTAACCGAAGGTTCCAGTGCAAACGCGATCCGTTGCACTGCTTTGTCGTCGTCAATTATACGACAAGTACGCGAGGCGTACAAAACAGACGAGGAGACACGTCTGTTGATTGACTACTTAAGTAATCAAACAAGTGAGAAGCGCGACGAACTCCCAGAGTTCCTCCGCGCTTGCGTGCATCGATATCGACTGCACGATGGTCTGCTGCTTTACAGCACAGACCAAAAAGATGAAAGTCGCATGGTCGTTCCAAACGACGATGATCTCAAACATCAAATTATGTTTGAGTATCATGATGCACCGATTTCGGGGCATTAAGGTCGAGAGAAGACATACGCTTCTCTCGCACGTGACTTTTACTAGCGAAACCAGTACAAGTGGGTACGGAAATACGTACGCGCTTGGTAGATTTGCCAGCGCGTTAAGCCTGCAGTCTGCACAGGCTCCGCTGCAATCTCTGCCGGTTCCGACAGAGTGTTGGAAGTCCATTTCAATGGACTTCGTATTCGGTCTTCAGCCCGACAATAGTCGGATAACCGGAATAGTGGTCTTTGTAGACCGTTTCGGTAAGATGGTACATCTTACTGCAGTACCAGCGAACGTAACCGCCGCTCAAACAGCGCGGATATTCGTTGATACGGTATTCCGTTTGCACGGAATGCCGGACGACATTGTCTCGGATCGAGATCCGAGATTTACAGGACGTTTCTGGCAAAACGTTCTCATTGTTGGGAACCCAGTTGAAGATGTCAACTGCGGAATATCCGGAAAGGGATGGGCAGACGGAACGGGTTAACCGCGTTCTTGGAGACATGTTGCGATCATACGCACATGCCTTTGAACAGTGGAGTGACTACCTGTCACTCACTGAATTCGCGATTAACAATTCGGTGCATGCTTCAACTAAGCATACACCGTTCTACGTGAATGCCTTAAGGCATCCACGAAACCCAGCTTTACTTGGCGGTACGCCAAATCTAAGTGGGGGAGTGACCCGCTCAAATTTTGAGCGAGTCAATGCGCAAGTTGCAACTGCAACTTGTTAACAAAACGATGGCCATTCTACTGAAAGTACAGTAGAAGCGGGAGCCGCTTCAAGTGAAAATAAAGCTGCATATGATGAATATGTGTCTGCAGCCATTGCTGCAGACAATGAGGTCAACGCACCTACTGCTGATAAAGCAGTAGATGAATTCGTATTACAGCGTCAAGCTGTAATACGCTATATAAAAGATGAACTTGCTTCTGCTTTGGATAAGCAGAAGAAAAATGCAGACAAGCAAGGAAGGAAGAACAAAAACTCCTTTCGGAAAGGCGAATTGGTATTATTAAGTACTACCAATTTGCCTATACATGCAATAAGCAACTTCCCTACACGGAAGTTGCTTCCTAAGTACATTCGACCTTTCAAGGTCCAAGAGATTCGGGGGAATGCCTATACTTTAGACATTCCCACAGCAATGCGTCTCCACCCAACATTCTATGTTGGGCGCTCAAACCGTATCATTCGTCTTCGTCTTACGACGAGACACAGAACCACGGAAGATACCGTGCTTCTCCAAGTCTTCCAAGAGAGACTTGTAATCGGCTTCCATTCGTTGATGAGCAGAGCGGAGAGTCATTACCTCCGCCTTCGACTGCTCAAGATCAACCTTGTGCCTATCGAGCTCTTCCTTACAGCGGGAAAGCTCGATGTACAGAAGATCATTCTTCTGCTGAAGGGCGGTGTGCGCCCCGAGAATGTCGCGGACATTTTCGCGAAGAGACCGTATGTCTTCACAAAGTGAGACATATCGCTGCTCAAGGAGGAATAACCCTCCTCGAGTTTGCGGAGCAAAGAACCATGCTCCGCAACAACAACGGCGAGGGAATTCTCAACCTCCGCCGCCCCTGATCGATAATCAGGGGAATAAGCGATACATTCTCGAGCGCTTGATCTCGAAGTGCTCGGTTCCTTCGAAGAAGGGGCAGCGTACCGAGTACTTAGTACGCTGGCTGGGTTACCCCCAAGAGTTCGACTCTTGGGAATAGATTTAGGTTCTGAGGGACGACTCCCCAGACCTTTTAACTGAGTTTGAGAAGGAGGCTCAAATTCATAATGCGAAGTATCATCAACACTAGGTGTTGATGCATTTAGGGCATCGATTAAGCCCTGAATTTCGGCGGGTACGGAAAAACCACCGTACCCCCGCAACTCCTCCTCTGACAGACGAGGAGCGCCCTGCGGACACCGCGGGCAAACGAGGTGAGAAAGGACACCACAGTTCAACCCTTCTTTGATGCAAGCAAAATGGATGTATTCCATTTTGCCTGTTCGCGATTGCTTTAAAAAGCGCTCGCGCATTACGTGAACTTTATTCACGTAATCATCTGGGCTTTTGTTGTAGTTGTCAACAAAAGCGTTCAAACTCTGAGTCAGGGCGTCTTTATCGTCCTTGTTCCTCCTTGAACCTTTCCGGCTCGAATAATATCGAACCTGGAAAAAGAGGTCAATAAAGTACAGACGTCTATCGTCTGTACTTCGATCGAATCGACGTGACTGGATGTCTTCGCAGTCATCCAGCACGTTGATATCGAACAACGCATATTGATAGTCCCGCTTACGGTGACCGCCACTGTTGGGGACAATAGCCCATCCAGGGGTCCAAAACCCCACTTTGTACGGAACATGTGGTTCCGTACGATGATACACTTCAGAAGCGTCAGGCGCCGCTTCTGTTCGAGCTCTTTTAGCAGGCGGAACACCGCCTACTTCAACACCACGCGCCGGGGTTAAACCACCCCGACGTGGAGACGTACTTGGTCCAGGTGGGTTTTTGCGTTCCCGCAACCATCTGTGATGATCATTGTCGCTGTCATAGCTGACAGCGACACCAGAGTTATCATCGCTGTTAGGCGATGAGCACCTAGCGAGTTTCGACTCGTAGATCCTTTCTCGGGGACAGCTGTGCCCCAATCACTTTGTTCGGAGTCACAACTGTCTCCGAACATGGAAGAACCCTTCTTGGCAACACACCATTCGGGTGTTGTCATCGTGCGAGATGTTGCATTAGCAACATCTCCCTGTTTATTGCCAGATGCCGCCTTAGCAGCATCTGTGGTCGAAGACGGTACGTCTTCCGACCTTTGCGTAGATGACGCTGCTAATGCAGCGTCACTATTGTCACTCACCACCTCAGCACCTAGTGCTAAGGCGGAGGAAGAAGCTCCTTCGATGTTTTCAGCAGCGCTCTTTAGAGCGCCGCCGTGCACTTCGACCATCGAGTCGATGGTCAATCAGTTGGTGAATGAGAAATTTCGACCAACAAGTGCCACCTATGATTGGCCAAAATAAGAATTATTATTGGCCAACCACCTTAACTGGGGGGTGATGTAATGGGGTGCCATTACATAATTGATATTCAAGTTAGAATATCACAGTTGAATTTCAGACGCGTTGTCTGAAATTCAAATAATAGATTATAAGTTATTATAATCTACGAAGGAAAAGTCGATTCGGTATAAAGACCGAATCATGCAGGTTAACTAATAGTACAGTTAGTTTAATACTTGATATTACTATATTAGTTAGGTAATTACTATACTGTTAGCCGCTAACCACCCATTTAATAAACACTCTTAATTTTGCGTTCTAAAGAATAAGTAAATACTTATATTTACTTTTAGTAAAGGATTAGTTGTTACCAACTAATCCTGCCCTTATTGTATTGCGCGCTTCCTCGCAAAATACAGTGTAAGCCCGTAACAGGATCAGTCCTGTTACATACGTGATATATCACGTACCCCACGATATGACAGGTGTAACAGGGTTACATTCGAGTCACATTTAGTTGGTGGTGTACGTGGGTACACTACGGTTGGGGTCAGTATTGACCGGCTCGAAGGGTTTTGAACCATTGGTTATTTTAACCAATCAGGGAAGGATCCCTTGGGGGTGGCGTGTCAGCCATCCACGTGTCGGTACACAGGTGGTATACACTACATTTTAGCTAGGTACGAATTTGGTAAGTTCTACTTAGTATTACATATAGTTTACATTAGTTTAAATTAATTTAGGCTAATTATATATTAAATATACATTCAGTTTACGTTTCACTCTATCACCTACAGACGCACGACATCGACCGGTCGTGCGTGTAGTGAGTGCAGTAGCGTAAAGGGATCCCTCCCTTTAGCTACACCCTTAGTAAGGGAGCCTTGCCGTTAAGGCATTAGCAAAGGATATGGTAAACCAACCCGGGAATCTTGGTCCCGAGTAGGAGATCTCTCTCCTACTAAGCCCTTTATAAGGGCGTATCGGCTAAGTAGCGGCGAACGCCGCTTTAAGGAAAGTTTTTCTCTGTGCGCTAGCCGCACCGTGCGTATACGCACCGGCTACAACAGGTGATATGAATGATCTGACAGCATTGGATCGGAAGACAAGTATAGTTGATCCAGTACCGGATCGGATGAAGAACAGTACCGTGTTGGATCGAGAAGCAATTCTACGGATAATACAGTACGTGTTGGCTCACTATGAAGATCTACCGCTATCGTTACGCATTATAATGCTACAGTGACGCTGACTTTTATGCGGATAAAGAATAACTGAAGAGCATCAGCGCCATGTTGATTTTCGTAAATTGTATCGTGGTTAATTGGCCATGTAATAGCAGACTACTGTGGCGCTCTCGAGTGCGAAAGCATAGTTTGTTGATGCTTCGATGGACGGTCGAGAGGCTCTGGAATTGAAAGAGCTATTGTTTGAAATGAGAATACGTGTGAAGACGCCCCTGGTTCTGAAGTTGGACAACCAGGCGGCAATAAAACAAGTGGAGAGCGAAGTGAGTGCCAAGCACATCGATATTAAGTTGAGATTTTAAAAGATTTTTCAAGGAAATGCATTGTTTCAACGACTCACGTTCCAATTGTGGACATGGTGGCTGATTTACTAACAAAGGACTCATGTGCGCCAAAGATGCAAGAATTGCGATTAAAAGTGGGATTGATTTGATGATGTCACAGCCTCGAGAAGTGCTGTATGTATATGTAGCCATTTTGTCTTTACGTTTCTCCATGATGGTGAAACACCATTGGCTGAAATGGGTAGCTTCATTTCTAGGCTACACTTTAGATATAACATTTTGTATGGCTATATTTGTTTAGGTAACCTTATATATTTTTTTAATTATTCAGAGTGTCTATTTAGTGTTAACCTCTATAAGCTACTCAATATTTATGTATATACTTTTAAAGGGACGTATCGTCGTCTGGGTTCGGACTTAGCTCATCTTCAACTTCGCCTGCTCCATCGATGTGGCGTGCTTTTGGTTCTTTCTTAATGCACTGGAGGCAAAATGCGAGTCGAAGCCCGTCCAAATGGGACTCCCCATTTCGGATTTCCTGCGCCGCCCATGCCTTCAGCTGATTCCAGCATATTTTCCATGTTTGGCGTACTTGTTCCACTTCAGAGCGCTTTTCCTTTCTGAAAACAGCCATATTACGATGATTCCATAGACACGTGATGGCTACACTGCATAGTGTCCACCATATTCGTTCGAAATGGCGTTCTACATCCTCTGCCGGTCTTCGGCATACTTGCGCAATGCGTCTCTTCATTTCCAACGTGACCTTCGGCAATTTTCGTGCCGCGACTGCATATTCATATCTTTGCACTTGGTCTTTGGTGACATTCTCACCGTTCCATTTAGAAATAATAAACTGCCATACACTGATGGATCTTGAGCACCCCCACAAGATATGTGGGACCCCTTTCCCCGGTGTCAGACATTTCTCGTCAACCGAACAGGAACTACTAGTGCCACTGTCCATAGTGAAAGTATTGAGTTGAAGTGTCGCCACTCTATAGTTCACCCAGAGTTGATAATCTGTGAGCACATGCCGATGTTACCACAGTTGTCTTGGACTTTGTTCCTGCACCGCTGACATCCATTTATCCACTCGGCACTTTTCCTTCCATTTCTCCATTATTTGTCCCAATTTTCGTGAAATATATTCATGATATAGCCGCTTGAATGCCCTTCGCATTTGAAAGGGCATCTTCGTTATCGGTGTTCCATCACATAGGCGACAGGGAGCACCATGTATTGCCGGGTGTGGTAGGAAAACAACCACTTGGTTCATATCGCTGGTATTGTTCCATAATATCCCATTGTTGGATTGCTTGAAAGTCACTGATGCCTTTCCATCCCTGGCGAACCCTGCTACCAAACCATCATCTAGCTTCTCCCAGGTCATGTCAGCATACAGGCTATTCGGTTCATACATCTGGATAGGAGGAAAGTCCCCGATATATTTGACCACGTCCACCCTCGGCGAGCAAACAATAATCCAGTACATCCACTCAATTATGATGCGTTGGACGTGACTGCTCTCGTCAATGGCTTGTACCTGCCACTCATATACAGCTCCAGATACACGTCTGATCCGCATTGTATTAATCGCGCCTTGGCGTATCTTCTTGTATCTGGCCACCCGTAACATATCACCTTTCCCATCTATGATTAAGGGATTTGAATGACATGCAAAGCTGCCCCAGAAGGTTTCCATCGCCGGCGTGAAGCTAGTATGCATCGGCCGGTCCGCTAAATCCAGATTTACAGTAATTCGACTCCCATGTCGGATACCTCTCCTGTCGTCCATGCTACCTCCTTTCCGAAAAGAATCTAGTTGGAATGGTACACTCTGAATATAACGTTGTAATTGGGTAGATGCTCTTCATCTGGGATCATCCACTGTCCGAGTTCCAGGCGTAAGTCAGCCCATTTTCCTCTGGTGGCCCCAGTATAACCTTTGCTCCTCTTCTGTATTTGAGGAGTGAGGTTCCTGAGTTGGTTACCCACCATCTGTACCCGGATCCAGCTTAGCCACGCCTGTTTGTATACAGAAGGCGGTTCTATTAGCCAAGAGGTAGCGTCTCTTATCCGTTGGACTCGGATATCCAGTGGGATCGCAATCAAGCCCATCCCCCCTGCCCCTTTTGGCGTATACAGAAGCGCCGGTGATATTTTATGCCGTACTGTATCCCCTGAAGTAGCCTTCACCCAAATAAACTGCTTCTGTATATGAACCAGTTGTTGCAGGATATGTTGAGGGGGAGGGTACATCTTCGCCGTGAAAAGGATGGCAGGCAGCGCAATGGTGTTGAATAACAGAACCCTTTCCATGACTGTTGTACCACATATTGTTGCCACATGAAGTCGTCTCCGTATTCTTTGAAGACTCCTCGCCCAATTAACTTCCGTAAGGTCTGTCCATCCAATATCATATCCTAGGTACTTCGTCGTCTCCGTCAGTTTTAAAACCGGGATGTCATGCCAGTCTTGGAGGACGATTGCCTTGTTCAGGAACAACAATTTGCTTTTATGAACTTGAACTTTTAGACCTGACAATTCCCCAAAACTCTCCACTAGTTGGAGCACTTTTGGGATCGATCCTGCCTCTTGTAAGAAGACCGTAGAATCGTCGACAAAAGATGAAAACTTGTGGAGAGTACCCAGTCGACACGGTTTGAGTCCCCGAATTGACTCCTCTCCCTGGATCGCTAACGATAAAAGTTCCACCGCTATAATGAACAGTAAAGGAGCCAATGGGCAACCTTGACGGATCCCGGAGGTTATCATGATTGGCTCGGATAATTCTCCATTAACTTTGAACTGCGCTGTTGTGCCAAAGAGGAGCCTTTCCACCAATCCAATGAAATTCGGCGAGAAACCAAACACTTTCAGTGTCTCGTACAAATAGATTCTGTCCACAGTGTCATATGCTTTCGCGAAATCGAGAAACAGGACTGCTGGACTTTTATCTGGTGCCAAACCTATGTCGTCTTGATCCGTTTGCAATACTGCCTGCATAAGAGTAACTGCCCGATGCAGTCGCCTCCCGACGACGAAGCCTAGCTGGGAGGCTCCTATCAGCTTCCCTAGAAATTGCTGAAGTCGAGTTGCTAATATATTCGCGAAAGTCTTTTAACTCGATTGAAGAAGGGATATAGGCCGGTAGTCCATCGCATTGGCCGAGTCTGCATTTTTTTCTTAGAGGGATGACTAGAGCTTGTAGGAACGATTACGGAGGCTTCTCTCCTTCAATGATCCTGTTAAATAGAACCCTTAACGGTTCTAAAAGGACGGTAGAAAAATCCTTGTAGAATTCATTTCCTATCCCGTCCGGTCCCGGTGACTTGTTCCGCGACAGCGATTTGATTGCTGTGAGGATTTCCTCCTCGTCCATCCTACGCATGAGTAGCTCATTCTGGGACGGCATCACCTTCCTCAAGCCTGCTCCGCGCAGGAAACATTGAAGTTTTGGGCCCATCTCGTCTTTAATAACGAGACTATGTCGGACTCCTAGTAATCGAACCCATGTAGCTGCGAATTTGTCTGCAATTGTGACCGGTAAATGTCGTGTCTTCTCTCACTCGAAGTCAATTTTCGTCACCGTTTGGTTTTTCTCCCAATTTGCGACCCGTTTATATAACCATCGGATGTCAGATGAAGCCCGGTGCAGAAAACGCCCTTTCCTGCATGACTTGATCATCTTTCGGTCGACCATGCCACTCGCTATCAGTCCCTCTCTTGTAGTGCAACTGTACCGCAGTCGTCGTCTCAAGCGGCTGGATCGTCTACGTCGGCGGTACTTGAGACGTCTCTTGGTCTGGTACAACGCTTGACGGTACTTCCCCAGTAAGCAGTCCCAAGGTGTCTGGTTACGCTACCACACATCTGTCACCTTTTGGATGGATTGCCTTACTTCTTCTTGGACCTCAACAACACCGGAACTTCGAAAAGGGTATGCCGCTGTCGGAATCCGTTTAGTGATCGTTTCAGTCCGTGGAGACCGAAGGTGTAATTGTAGCTCCTGATGGTCCGAGTGTTGAACCGGCTCCGTCGTGTGGATCCATTGGATCCAACCCACGAGACTACTTGAAAGATAGAACCGATCTATGCGGATAGCTTGTGTTCCTCTCCAGTACGTGAAGAAGTTCACAGACGTGATCGGTATGATCTCTTCGAGTGCTGAAGTCATACATAATCGCGCGTCTTGTAATCGTAGTAGCTCCACCATTGACGATAACTCCTTACTCTCCGTCTGTGCTGATATGGGCCCACCGAGCCTATCTAACACCGGGCTTTCCACGCAATTAAAATCTCCACCGACTATTAGGTGTTGATCAGGCGATGGGCATATCTTTAGGAGCGTGTGGAAAAAATTCCTTTTCCGGATTGTCTCCTGTTGGGCCGTAGATGTTTACCAGCGTCCATATTCGAAAAGTCACTCCAATAATTCGTGGACTCCATTCTTCTGTCTTCCCCGGGTTTGCCTCGGATGCTATTCGAGGACGGAGTAAAATCGCCACTCCTGCCGTCTTGGTTTTTGAAATACTCCAGTAAGAAAGTCGATTCGAAATACTGTTATTGGGCCACATGCGTTCCCAGGCTCTTGTCATTTTCTTCGCCGCTTCAGTTGAATCGATATGCGTTTCTTGGAGGAAAATGATATCAGGAGATATTCGTCTTTCTCTTCACGCCTGCATCCATTCTATTCAAATACGTGCCGGAAAACCCCTCACATTTTGGCTAGTTATCCATATGTCCTGTGTTCGCCGGACTAGTTGATCTTTTGGTGGCGTCAACGTATATTACGTCTCATGTAACGATCGAAAGGACGTATATACATCCGCTTTCAAAAAGTCACACTGAATGGGATGCTGGAATCGTTCCTTCGTCTGGCTGCCCTTAGCATCGATCCGCGCTCCCACCATCCGAGCACATCTGAGTCACTGTGGATACTTCCTCCAAGTTGGTGTGTCGTACCGGTTCACAGAAAAAGGAAGCTAAATTCCACCACGCTCTCGCTCCTCCACTCTCAATATTTCTTATTAAGTTCCGATAATCCACGTTTGTCACCGCGAGAGTGTGGTGGCGTTTGAGTAATGTTATGATCGAGTCAATCGGCCGGAATTCTGCACCTAGTAACTGAGCCTGTTGTTCCCCAAACAGATGCGCACAAAGGATGTTCCGTGCCAAAGTCGTGGTATGTTTCGGCGCACATAAACGAACGAATCAGTTTATTCTGGCCATACTGCACTTGACGTATCTTCTCCCACGAAGTTGTGCTGTTCATGATGGCCGCCTTCAATTGCAAGGTTGGGACACTGGAGACCCTACTTTCCCAATCCCGGAACCACGCCGCCCCGATTCCTTCACATGCCCCTCGTTTCCCTAGGTCTATCACCGCGTACCAACACTGTTCCCGAAATGATACCGTGAGTTGGTTCAGCACTGCTTCGTCCACTAGATCTAAGATCTTGGGTCCTCCTCGACTCGGTTTGAGCAAGCGTAGTAGTTGATTTGCTTTTCGCTTTGCCGCTTCCATCCATGTCATTCTTGTCGCTGTTACCATCGGAAATTCCACCCGTGTATGGACAGTCCAATATGCCTTGAGACTATTCCAGGCATTCTTCCATAACTGTTCCTCCCCTTCAGTCACTAGTTCGGACCGTTGAATCCTGGTCCCTTCCCCTCTTGGTAATGGATCCAGTCCACTAGAAAGGGGATCCGGAGGCATTGTCGGGTCAAGTTCGCATGCAGATGCCATCAGCACGTCTGGGCGTTCTGTAGGCTGTAACCCTAGAGCGCATGTTTCTACCCGCCCGCTGCACATGTCTACGTCCTGTACAGTTGATCCGGAGGCTCTGTCTCCTCCCCTTATTCCTTGCATACAGGCAGCGTAGTGCGCCTCTTCGAAGTGAAGAATCAGCGGCATTTGCTGTGTAACAATTTCCGCCTGCTTCTACAAATCCTTGACTTTTTTAACACACTCGTCCAGTCCGAGGGTGTATTCGCCACTATGTCGGTATGTAAGAGAGCTAATGGTCCGCACCTCAGGGTGGAAATATACCGCCCCATATGACACTCCTCCTGGTAATGTGTTTACCACGAAAATATCCCGCTGTAGCATCACGCAAATACTTGCTAGCGTGTCATTGCTTCCCCATGCTGTAACCAGGACGATGTCTTTTAGTGTGGAACCACTTAATGCATACTCGATTAGATACCGCCGGAACTCCTGTGCTGATGCCTTGGCAGACATTTTGTCGTTACCCCGCCCCAACGCTGTCAATGTCTGTTTCGAATCCCGGCCGGAAATTTCCTCTCAAAATCGATCAGTGCTCTGGCTCGGCCTCCGGCTTTCACGTTTCGGCTAAGGTCGCTAGTACTTTTGGGGATTTTTCCAGCTGTGAGCTCGCCAGTGCCTGTGCTATCGAGTATGCTTGACAGTTCCCGGTCGCCGGTGTCCGCACTGGTGTAACCCCCATCTCTGAAAAAGCCAGGGCAATTTGGGTGATCTTCCTCCGGGGTCGTGAACGTTGCCATGTGACTCTGTTCCAGCTCACTGTTCCTTCCACCTCATCCAAAGACGCTAGTGTCGATATGATCGCTTGTTTGTCCGTATGTTCTTGCATTCCAAGCTCCAATTCTTCCGAATTCGTCGATTTTCGCTGCACTTGTCCTGAGGTGTCTTTTAATACAGGTGGTATTGGACCAGCTGTCTCATCTGTTGGTGTGTCTACCCCTTTCTTTTGGCTGATCTCGGTGGTTCCTCCGTTGTTGACCTGTGAGACGGGGCCTTGTTGTCGTCGCCGTGAAGGTTCCTTTGTGATCCAAGTTGCCTTGTTTGGTCCCGCGTGTTGGGCACTTACGCCCTTCTCCTCCGAAACGGGTGTGTCGGAATTCTCTATCTCCTTTACATCTGGTATCTCAGGGGATGGTTCGTTCTTAGGTGGTACTTCCTGCTGTCCTGTTGGAACCGCACTGGGATGTTCTGCCTGACTTCGCTGCAGTCGATTAGCCGCTAATTCAGTACGAAGTTGTTCCAAGCTAGTGAAAGTCGGTGCGGGCGCCTTGAGCTCCCCAATCTCCTTCGTTGTGATGACTATGCTTCTTTCCTGGAGCAATTCTTGAAAATCTGTGGTGCAGGCTATGATTTGGTGGTCCGTTTGACCACAGCGTGCGCACTGTTTTCTTCCCCGCATGGTGGGATGCTCGATAGTGAATAGCGTTTCGCCCCAGGCTATTCTCAACTTTCCGCGCATACCTTCCGGACATCCCACCGATTCGCACACCACTATCCATTCCGTCGATGTCTCGGAGAAAGGTCCTCCAGTGTCCATGTTCTCCAGATGGAAGGGTGAGTGGATATGATGCTTGAGCAACATATGCACTTTAGTCATATCCACCATCCTGGAAATATTCCGGATAACCATTGTATACACGCCTCGTAACGGTAGGTCCGACCCTTGAGCCTCTCTATGTCGTCTCCAGGTGGCCTCCGTATCGCCAGGGTTATCTTCCTCCTCGTTGTGCATGTTGGATAGGCGATGATCTTTCCTCAAGAAAGGTACAACGACCCCGACATAACGTCTCGCTATCTCTCTGGTTGGAAAGAAAAAATAGATTGTGTGGTTCGGCTTGTCATAACTTATTGTGGTTACCTCGCCACCATTTCCCATAGGCGCGCTGACCCGGTACCTCGTGCTGTTGCTGCTGTGGCGATACTCTCTTGTAGTTTCCGGGTACTTAGAAATGCCTCATTGATCTCGTTTTCTCCATGCAGCTCCATCACTAGGCAGACTTCTACCTGGGCCCGTATCGTCTGCATTAGACGGAGCCTATCATCCATGGTCATTATCTTCCGTAGGAACTGCGGCAAGGAACGTGCTATGATCGTTCCTTCTGCCAGTCCTTTGACGATCAACCATTCATCGTCCGTGCCGTCGCGTAGATCTCCATTCATGCACCAACGACATTGTTGTTCGCAAAGAGACCGCAGCCGCTTAATTGTGTCCGGGGAGTACGCGTGCGTTAAAAACATGAAAGGGCGTTGAAATTGCTTCTGTTTGTGCTGCTCCGCTTGCTGATGTTGGCCCCGAACCTTTTCTGCCCATCGTTGCAATGGTGGTGGCGGCTCATCTGATTGTTCCGCTATGTGTACACGGGCTTGACCAATTTCGCGCTGTAGCAAGGTGGTCAATGATTGCTTAGATGACCACGACAACTCCACCGCCAATACGAGTCGTGAACTCCATCTCGTCCACGGCTGATCCAATTGGATAACTATCATTTCATACAATTCCAGTAAATTTTCCGTCTCCTTGACAGTCACCTTTGGCAACCTTTTCTGATCCAGTCTCGCAAATGTAAAATGTTTCTTCTTGGTTAGTTTTTTGTTAAAAATGCATACGAAAAGTTGCTGGATTAAATGTTTCCATGTTTGACGCCAAGGCCGTCGTGCTTGCGCCTCTCGCATCCCGTGTTCAAGCGCGGCCGATACTTGGCCCGCCTCCATCTCCGTGGGAGTGACATCCTTGTTCTGGACCGGTTTCGTTCTCGGAATATGATTGGCTGGACTATTGGTACATTGTACCGACATCTCCGAGCCTTCTACTGCCGAATCAGAAATTTGGCTTTCCGGTACAACCTCATCGAGAGGTCGTCCTCCGCCTTGCTGCATACCCCCCCCCCTGCCACCCTGGTTAGTGTAGCCAGTGTGGCAGTCAGGTCGGGAGGCACTCCCCCCGGCCCTGGGTCATGCCCATGCATGTTTATAATCTTCTGGGTCGACCCCAGTTTCCGCGCTTACTTATGTCCTGATCCACCAACTGTTGCTGAGTTGGTGGGCTTTGTTGCAAAATCAGAACTGGGTAACCTTATATGATACACTTTTCATTTTAATCTTTTCAGAATTAAGCGGCTCCGCGTGACGCACGTCACGCACAAGCTCTCCCTATCTCCTGAGATCCTACCTGGTCAAAACTTTTAGACCAGGTAGTATAAGATCTCCGCGCTCTTAACACTAGTGTGTGTTTGTGCCCTAGTTATTTTCCAACAGAACCATCTCTGTTGATTTGAGGTCTGGCGCTTCGCCTCATTCCCTGTGGCCGCTCGACACTGATGCGGGCATATTAGGAGTAAAAAAACGACAGTAGTACGTTAAATTGTACCAATGAACATGGTACCCTGTTCCTAATTCGCTCAACTTTTGCTACTTCACGACAGGCGACGTAAACATCCGGACAAGTTCCAGTACAGTAGATGTCGTACCTTACACGAGCAAGGGCGGATTTTGTGCACTATTACATACCTGTAGATGTATGTACCTACCAACACGGGGTACTAATCTTGAAAATAAGTGGTTCATGTCATCATTGCCTTCAATAAGTCCGGCATGTGAAGTAACACCTTCAGAACGCTCAATATCCAGCTGAAGAAAATATTGATTCTATTTATGCCTATGTATTTGGATGCAGACGGAACTGGGTATTTATTTATCATTTAGGTATGGGATCATTTCAGTATCATTATACCAACATGTTCCGATTCCTCACCAACCGCCCATATTCGGCAGAGGCGGAGTAAAAAGTAACAATATTAAGTGAACTCGGCGGAGAAAAATTTGGGGGTCACAAAGCGAGCTACCACCCTCTCTTCGCAGCTGCCCCTGGTACGTGTGTGTGCGGTCTCAATAATAGGGCCAGTGCACCCGTGTATCGATACTAACAATCTGCGTCCCGGTCGTCCTCTGCAGACCAAATGCCAACCCAGCAGTCCATCATATCCTCTAGACGCGGTGTCGCCGTGGCTTGCGCTTCCCCCGCCTCCTCGTCTGGTGCTCCTGTGTCGACCACCTCAGTCTCCACGTCTGCCTCATCCGCCTCGGCTTCTATGGCAGTAACTGCTGCCCCTGGACGACAACCTTTTCAAGATGCTTCGGCACTAGAGATTGCCTACAGTACTATCTCTCCCAAGGTTGAGCAGCCTCAGGGTCCCATGCACATTAAGCTTAATCTCATCGACCAGAATCCGCTATCGTCGGGTCTGTCTATCTGTGGCGATTCAACGTCATGTGAAAGCCCGTTCCCGATGACTCCTATAACCCCCGGTGGTTACTCCTCCAGCGGTGGCGACCTGAGCAAGAAGCAGCGACACAACTTGCGCGAACAGCGGCGAATTCTACGCATCAGCAACCAATTTGATATCCTGCGTAATAAGCTAGAAGCCGCTGGATACTCCTCTTCCAAAAAAGATAAGTATAGCGTGCTTCAAGCGACGCTCGAATATATCTCGAGTCTCGAGCGCAACCAAATTCCTGGCGTGGCGCCACATGCGCAGATGCAGCACCACATGCAACACCCATCGCCTCATCAGAATGGTGTTCCACGGCATCTGCCATCCCCGTGCGATTCTAATAGTCGCTTGTCCATCACAACACCGTCGACCAGCCATATTGGCAGCAAATGTCAGGTTTTCGTGATCGATAACATGCCATCTCCAGTGCCCGCACTGTCCATACCAGGGATGCAATCTCAAACCTCATACTCTCTCGATATGGACAATATGTATGGTGGTGCTGGTAGCGGTGCCGCAAACGCCGGTGTAAGTGACATCGAGGGCTCATTAGCGTCTTATCGTGACGTGTTCGCGAACAGTAGTATGCCTAGCCTTCTTGCCAAATTGGACGGAACTATTGTCGAAGCAAATACTCTCTTCTTGGAGCTATGCTGCAAGAACATTGACGAGCTTCGGTTACACAGCCTCTACACAATGTGCACTGCCATGGATGCACCCAAGATGTACACACTCGTGAGTAAAATACTCTCGTGCGAAATGGCGTCGGCTCAGAGTAAGATGATGTGGCATTTCTCGAGTACTGGCGACCGGAAGGTACGTTGATATGTTATTGATTGCTCCCGACGCCCAAACTTATTGTTTGCATTGTACTTTCTTAGGTTTTTGTGTCAGTGTCAATGATTCATGATAGCATGCACCGCCCTGCCAACTTGCACTGCAGCCTTCTGCCGCTGTCATGATTTCATCTTCATAATGGAACATGAACGGTTGTAGGGTCGGAGGCATGACTGAATGTGTGGCACACTCCATGTGCTCATCGGCGCTTGGACCATGCTTGTTCTGCATTTTGTCGGTGCACACATATATCAGACGGAGGTGGGCGAGGGAAGGTTTATCATTTGTGGAGATAGCTAAACGCTCCAGAGGCGAGTTAATGAGGTGGAGAAGAGTGTATAGCTCCTGTTCTTCTCCACCTTTTTTGCTTTTAATAGTTGTGCTGTACTATACGAAGCCGCACCAGAAACTGTACTGGTGAGGCATACTGACTATAAGAAAATTCTAACAGACATGGACGCTATTTATCATTCATTGGGCTACTTGTTGTAATGCCTGCTGTTTTAGCATCACTGCAGTCCTGTAATGATGAGTATTTTGGGGTTTCAAACAGGTGCGTCGTCGCTCGCCCAATTCCCGCAGCACAAAATGCTCCTGCACAGGCAAATAACCAGCGCCGTTGTCTCAAGTCATGTCGTGGCAGTTTAGAGCGCTGCATGGAATGACATTACTACAGTAGTCAGTATAGAACATTTTATTGGACGGAATAACGTCGTGGCGCACCTCGTTAAGAAAGAACGCGCCAACACCCACTAGTATAGTAGATCCCACGAGGCGGCAGCTATAATTAACTCACATATGAGATTACAGCAAGAGAATGGTATGTTTTCGATGGGTGCTTGCGTACCCTAGACAGTCCTCCACGGTACCATCATTATTCATCGTACGTTGTTATTTTTCGATTCTGCTGTTAGACCATTTTAATTGGCTAAAATACTTGAGATTAATTAGACAAACGAATGGATCAGTGAAATGTAATGGTACACTCCGTACGATGTCAGACTGCATTGTATTCGCTCAGATCATCTAATAAATTCTTTTGCGACCCAAAAGCTTACAAATATAAGTGTTGAAATTGTGGATTTTGTAGGAAAACTTAGACTTGGCACAGTCTTATACTATCTGATTTAACAATTTTGATCAGATAGTACAGGGCTTACCGGTCGCCGTTGTACGGTCTGCGCCAGAAGCGAATAAATCGAAAGGATGTAAAACGGAAAGGAAAAGATAAAGTGTATTATTATAAAGCTAGGGGACGGTACCCGTCGTTCCGACGAACTGTTTCATTGAAATTCCATTGACACTACAATATATCTACATGTACTTTGAAACAAAAAAAGTTTTTTTCTTGCTGTTAACGACTGCGTGGGCAATCTCTAACATTAGCCGCTCCCATCATTGTGAGATTTTCCAACCTCATTCAACGCAGTGCTTCGTCATATACGACGTTTCGCATTAGTCGTAGTTCTGCAGACTCAGCTTCCAAAAGGACGGATATGTTCTCCGGTGCTGTCGACCGTGAGAAGCCGACGTACAACTGGCCATGCAAGAACACTTCCCTCGTGAGACATATGCTAACCTTGTGCAGCGTCTGTCCCTGTGGTTTCTTTATAGTTATAGCATGGGCCAAGCGCAGAAGAAACTGCTTCCGACGGACCGTGTACGGCAGGCTTGATTGCTTAGTTATTAGTGCAATGCGTGGGATAAAGCAAACGTACCATGGATGGTCGCCCGTCAAGACTTCAGTCTCAATCACACGTGCGGAACCGGCGGACAATTAGGCGCGTCCCGTTGCGAAAACCTTGGATAGATCCAGATTCCGCAGGAAAATGATTGGTGAGCAAACCTTCAGTGCCAGTCGATGCGGCGGCCGTCCATTCAGGTAGAGCAGGTTAAAACATCTGTCGGAATTGCGTTTGCACCCTCCTCATCGTCAATTTTTTCAGCGGAGAAATTCCTGTCCCCCCCGGAACCATGGTCAGGATGGCTGTGTTGATCTCGGACACATTTTAATTGCGTGCGGAAAGGATTGCACGGTTGCCAAATTACGCACGCGTTCCTTGTAAAATTAGACAAATATGCATATGCAGTTATAGCCAATCCGTTTCCGTCTTTTGAATTTGGATTTCACCCATCTTCCAACATGGGTACATGTAAATTTAACTCCTCCTGAAGCGGCGCGAGCTATAAATCCATCAAATCAATCCAATTTTTTCGTAAATCTTGTATCCGTTGCGCATTGAGATCCTTCCTCAGTATGTCTGCAATCATTTCCATACTTGGCACATGAGTTGCGTTGAAAACGCCCTTCCTTGCATAGTCTTCCAAAAACTGCAATTTGGTGTCGACGTGTTTTGTTCTTCAGCACTAGCTTCACTTTCGACATTCTTGTTAACATCTTGATTATCGATCTTCAAGAAAAGAGGCGACTTCGGATGCATCTAATTTCGCAAACAATTCGTTTAATCCAAGCCACCCGATACTGCTAAAATAAAATCGACTTCTGCAGTAGATATATAGTGCGACCAAACTCTGTTTCTTGCGCTGCCAACAAATCTAAATTTTACTAACGTAAACCATGCGCTAGCACTTTTCTTGTCCATCTAGTCTGCCGCAAAATCTGCATTAGTATAGCGGGTAATGCGAATTTGCATAGGTAAATCCTCGTCATGCTTAGGTGAATCTTCATGAACTTTGAACCTTTTAAATACTTCACCACCCTCTTCGCTGTCTTGTAATCTCCCAGCGTCGGTGCATGAGTGCGTCTCGTTGCTCGACGTATAGCAAACGAAATTTTCAGTCGTTTACAGCAGGATATCCACAAAAGACTTTTGACCAAAGACTTAAATTATTTCACGCACGGTGATTTTCTCGCGCGATTTGGTGGATAATGGTTCCTCGAACACCTCATTAAATTCCAGATCCAGTATACGTGTTTTCGTGGGTTCACCTTATTCAAACCATGTACTTTCAGTAGTTCATCAATAGTTGTTTCATGATCCATCGTGAAACCTCACTAAGACTTCCGGAAATTCGAATGACCAAAAACATATCAGAATTACCCAAATCATTCAATTCGAGAATTTATATAACTTTGAAAAAACATTGACTAATTCAATTGTAGTCCCCGTGAACAATAGGTCGTCAACGTAATCTGACCAAAACATTGGCATTGTTCAACTTTTTAACAAAAACACACGTGTCTGTGATACACTTCATGGAAATCTGTAACAGGGTTACATTCGAGTCACATTTAGTTGGTGGTGTACGTGGGTACACTACGGTTGGGGTCAGTATTGACCGGCTCGAAGGGTTTTGAACCATTGGTTATTTTAACCAATCAGGGCAGGATCCCTTGGGGGTGGCGTGTCAGCCATCCGCGTGTCGGTACACAGGTGGTGTTCACTACACTTTAGCTACGTACGAATTTGGTAAGTTCTACTTAGTATTGCATATAGTTTACATTAGTTTAAATTAATTTAGGCTAATTATATATTAAATATACATTCAGTTTACGTTTCACTCTATCACCTACAGACGCACGACATCGACCGGTCGTGCGTGTAGTGAGTGCAGTAGCGTAAAGGGAGCCCTCCCTTTAGCTACACCCTTAGTAAGGGAGCCTTGCCGTTAAGGCATTAGCAAAGGCTATAGTAAACCAACCCGGGAATCTTGGCCCCGAGTAGGAGAGCTCTCTCCTACTAAGCCCTTTATAAGGGCGTATCGGCTAAGTAGCGGCGAACGCCGCTTTAAGGAAAGTCTTCCTCTGTGCGCTAGCCGCACCGTGCGTATACGCACGGGCTACATCTGGTAGCACTTGTAGTCAATCCAACACCTGTGTTGGTAGACTAAGTCATCCTCTGCAAGGGATGAATCAGGACGATTGGGATAGGTTGACCCTCGTCCAGCAGGAAGCCTTTAACAGGCTGTTATCCTTAATGGGTGACGAGGTTATGCAGCTCCTAGTGGAGCAGGGCCTGGATGCCTTAAAAGCGAGGGTAAACGCCCTCATCGCCCATGAGGCGAATTTTCGTGGAAGTCATTACACGGGGGTGCGTCCCCCATTATCATTTAAGATAAGGAGGTTCACCGGGGAGAAAGGTGACAACCTTTACGTGTGGTTGCGAGAGGTCGAAACGGCCTTCGCCACAGCGAATGTGATCGCTGATCACTTTCAAGTGGGACTTGCATTGACCCATCTTATGGGCAAAGCCCGTAAATGGGCGTTTACGTGTCCGGACTCGGTCACGAGTGTGTTCCCAACCTGGGAATTCCTCAATCAAAAGCTTATGGACATGTTCGCCACTCCTGATCTGGTTTTCCGAATCAGCTGGCGTTTTTGAAGTGCCAGTCAGGGCACTAGGGACTTAGAAACATATGTCCAAGAACTGAAGACCCTATTGGCAGGGATGTACGCGAAAGCGTATTTGGACGATGTGTCCATCCCCGTCTTCATGGGAGGCCTGAAAGAAGGGCCAGCACGTTCGGAACTGTTCCTATGCTGACCCCAATCCCTGGGGGAGGCGTTTAAGATGGCGTTTAACGCCGAGAGGAACTTTCGTTCCTCTAAGGTGGGTCCTGAACCCATGGACCTGAGTCAGGTCGAAGTGGAGGTGAAACCTTCCGCTAAAAGTCTTTCTGACTCTTTTTCGCAAAGCTTCGAGGCGGAGCTCTTAGCTATGTTGCAGTGGCGTGGGACGCTAAGGTGCTTCCTGTGTGGAAGCGTGGATCATCTGCGGAACAGATGTCCACAAAATCCCCAGCGAGATAGTCACTTGAAGGGGCCGAGGGCGGCAAAAAGGCCCTCCCCAAGCCGTCGGGAAACGACGGCTCCCAGTAGGTGCGGGGCGCTCTACTGGGGGATCCTTCAGTGCTGTTAAATCCCAGGGTAGGAGACGACAGCACAAAGCTCCGAGGGAAGCGGTGCTTTCTAGCACCGATTTGGTGTACCAGACAGGGTTGCTGGTAGTCCTTGCGGACGTGGAAGGCTTTGATAAGCCTTGGAGAGTCTTGATAGACTCTGGAGCGTCTGAAAATTATGTCAGAAGGGCTTCTGTTGAGAAGAGTAGGCTGTATGACGAGACCTTAGAGGCACGTTCTCGTGACGTTGACACGGTCCATCTTGCGACGGGCGTACAGGTTTCTGTACCAAGGTCTCGATTGACCTTAAGCTGAAGTTTGCAGACTTCGATAGCTCAGAACGTTGCCTAGTCCTGGATTTGGACTCGAGGTATGACCTCATTCTGGGCATGAAGTGGCTGGGACGCCACGAGCCATGGATAGACTGGAAGTCTAAGTCCATTGGCTCAACGCACCCGCGGTCGGGTGAAGCATTGGCGAGTCATGAACCCACCTGTGCTCGATCGCAAAAGTGATTCTGGCGTGAGATGCCAGAGATTGGGATGTCTGAAACGATCATTCCCAATGGCGTTAAGGAAGAGTTCCTTAACGAGGGGGATTCGGCGGTTGATCCCCGCGCCGATGTAGGCGAGACTGGTGAGTCGCCAGTGATAGAGGTGGAATCCTCTGAGGGTAAGCGCGAGGCTCTTCCTAGAGAAGAGACACGAGGTTTGTCTCTTCTGCAGGTCGGGGTTCCCGACCACGCCGTGTTAGTCGAGATCCAGTGGTTGGGGTAGAGACCCCTGTGGTTAAGCGCGAGGCGCTTCCAAGCGAAGAGAACCAAAGTTCGTCTCTTTCGCACGTCGGAAATGATTCCGATTACGCCGTTATAGGCGAGACTTGCGAGTCACGGGTGGTAGAGGTAGAGACCTCTGTGGGTAGGCGCGACGCACTTCCAGTAGATGGGGCAATTGACTCCCCCCATCTGGTTCTCGGATTTGTCCCGAGGCCAGTAGTCAGCAGTCCTATAGGATGCTGAAAAGTGTGACAGGTGTTGTCACAGAAGGCGTAAGCCTTGAACGGTTGCCTGGGATAGGCGAACTGTTGTCGTTGGAGGAGATGTCCTTCAACGAGTTTGAAACTGCTTTGAAAGCAGATGATATCGACGAGGTTGTCGTATTACGTCTGGAAGAGGAGTTGAACTCCGCATCCACGATGGACGAGTCAGTTTTGGTGCAAACAAAATAGGCGTTGAATGCCCGAAGCGGCCTCAAGATCCTCGCGGATCCTGAGGACCCTTACCATTCCTTATTGAAGGAATTTTGAGATGTCATTATTGACAACCCGCCGATGGGGTTACCACCGGATCGGGGAGTCCGACATGAAATCGATTTGGTTCCTGGAACCAAATACTGCGTCACTAGGCATTGTTCTCTCCCCAAGGAGCAATGAGACGTCATCGACGCATTCTTCAGGGGGAAAGAAGAGGCAGGGATGAGGGATGGTACGGGAGAGCAAGTCTCCCCATTCATCTCCCACTTTTTGTGCTCGTAAACCGAACGGAAATTGGCGCATTGTGCATGCGTACAACAAGCTGAATGCAGCTACTGTACCCATGCAGACTCCGATTCCTCGGAAGGATGTCCTCCAGAACAATATGGCGGGCTGTACTGTGTACAGTGCCTTAGATCTGGTGGATGGGTATTATCAGGTGCTCATGCGAGCGTCCGATATTACGCTTACGGCGGTCAGCACGCCTAGTGGCATGCTGTGGGAGTGGCTTGTTATGCCACAGGGGCTTTCGAATGTGCCAGCGACTTTCAATCGCTTGGTGACTCAACTCTTCCGCCCTCATAGAAAGTACGCTCAGACGTACTTTGACGATATATTCGTTCATAGTCGCGCGGAAGGCGACTCATCTGATGTTCAGACGCACCCTATACACCTTCGAGCTGTGCTCGAATGTATGCGAGAGCATAAGTTATATGCAAACGCATCAAAGTGTATCTTTGGTGCTGAGGAAATTCCTTTCCTCGGATGCTTCATCGGTAAGGATGGAGTGCGGGCGGATCCCGCGAAGGTGAAAGCCATTGTGGAGTGGACTTCGCCTGTAAATCTTAGAGATTTACGGAAGTGGATTGGATTAGCCAATTATCTCCACAAATACAGCGAGAACTACGCTGAAATGGCGAAGCCATTGACGGAACTTCTTAAGAAGGACGTTGATCGGTGTTGGGAAACCAAACACCAAAACGCTTTTGAAGCGGTTAAGGGGAGCTTGTTAAAAGCTCCCGTTCTTGCTCTCCCAGACTCTGGGAAACCATTTAGCGTCGTCTGCGACGCCTCCTATTTCGCAATCGGATGTGCTTTGTTACAAGCAGACAATGCAGGAAGGGAACGCGTAATTTCGTTTGAGTCGAGGCAGCTTAAAGCTGCGGAACGGAACTTCCCGTTCATGACAAGGAGCTACTTGCAATGAAGTATACCCTTGTCAAATTTAGGGTTCAACTACTCGGCTCAAAGCCGTTCGTGGTTTATACTGACCACGCGTCCTTACAGACAGCGCCAAGTCGCCTCATATCTCGCAACGGATGGCCCGGTGGCTCTCCTTCTTTGCGGAGTATAACTTTGAGGTTAAGTATAAACCTGGCAAGCAGAACGTGCTTGCAGACGCGTTATCGCGTCTTCCCGATTATAAGCTCGCTCACGCGACATTCGTCACCTCGTATGTGGTGGATTTCATACGCCAAGCGTATGAGAAAGACCCACAGTGTACGGCGCTGATCAGCGCGTTGGGTGAAAAGGGACTTGACTCGTCTGAGCCAACCCTGTCAAGTCGAGCTAAAGCTCGTTTACACCGTTACAGGTACTGTGACGGTTTGCTATATTATAGCACGAGCGCGGAGGACACTCCGCGGGTGGTAGTTCTCCATGATGGAGAACTGAAGTATAGAGTCCTCTTTTAGGCACATGACGCCCCTACCGGGGGTCATTTAGGTCGGGATAAGACCTACAGCGCTTTAAGCGCTTTGTATTGGTGGCCCAATATGTATAAGTGGGTCGGTGCGTATATACGCACCTGTGAGACGTGTAAGAGGGTTAAACCCTCTGCAAGTTCAGCTGCGCCTTTGGCGAGCTTATCGCATCCAACGGAGTGTTGGAAATCCATCAGTATAGATTTTATCTTCGGTTTTCCGAAGGATAAGGCCGGGAACACCGGCATATTGGTCTTTGTAGACCGTTTGAGCAAGATGGCTCATCCGGCGGCAGTGCCAGAGTCCATGGATGGACAAGGAACAACAAAAGTGTTCCTAGACCGTGTCTTTCGACAGCATGGTCTACCCGATTCCGTTGTGTCGGATCGGGATCCCCGGTTTACGGGACAGTTCTGGGGAGCGTTGTTCAAGGTGCTGGGCACCAAGCTCCTCATGTCCACTGCGGATCATCCGCAGACGGACGGTCAGACGGAACGCGTTAATAGCGTTGTGGATGATATTCTCCGGAGTTTATATCCGGATTCTCCAAAGAGTTGGAGTGAGATGCTCCCGATGGTTGAATTTGCTATCAACAATTCGGTACATGCATCTACGGGGTTTACCCCGTTTTACGTGAACGGATTGGTGAATCCGAGGGTTCTATTAACGCCACATGTGTGTGGCCCAGGGCTTGAGGGGGGAGGATTCCCCGATGTCAGCCCTGTATCTGTGCGAAAGCACATCGATAAGTTTTTATCGACGCGCCTTAGTGTCTTACGAAACGTCTGCGATGCCATGGAGGAAAGCCAAGACAAGCAGAAGGAGCAATCTGACCGCCAGGGGCGGCGTAACGAAAAGGTATACAAAGTAGGAGAAAGTGTTTTATTAAACGCTAAAAATCTTCCTACACATTGCAGTTTCAAATGCGTTGCGGAATAAACTTCGCCCCAGGTTTGTGGGCCCTTTTAAGGTACTAGCTCGAAAGGGTTTATCGTATACCTTGGACATCCCGAAGGTGATGCGTACGCATCCAACCTTTTATGTGGGTATGCTTAAGCCATACCAGAACCCGGAGGCGGGTCCCCTGCTGGAGGGGGTTGGAAAGGCGGATAGCCGTAAGAGCCGTAAGACACGGCAGGGCGGTGAAAGCCCGACAGGGTTAAAATGCGACCACGAAGCTCCGCAACGGTCGTCTCGAGAGAGTCAAGCCGCATCTCGAAGCGTTCAGTGGCATCCCACTCATCGCGGAGTCCCTCGTGGACATCATGGATGCGACGGCTGTGTCGATCACAGCGAACGCGAATCTCACGTCGCAATTGCGCGACCTCCTCCTCCAATGCTCGGCGGAGGGTACTCCACACTATCATGTGGAGCGTCTGATGGCGCGACGCCATCATCGGGGTCAAACCCAGTATCTGGTGAAGTGGAAGGGTTATCCACACTCACAGAGTTCGTGGGAGTCCGAGACTCCCCTACGGCAGGATTGCCGCGACGTCGTTGACGCTTTCGAGCGGGAGAATTCAGCTGCAGGTAAACGACCAAAGGGGCACGAGAAGCCCCTTCACTCCCAGTAATTGGAAGTTCGCCGGAGGCAGATGTGGCACTCACACTGCTCTCTGGCACCGTGGTGGAGACAAGGGCGCTGGCGTAGCGCGTGCGATATGAAGCACGTAATAGCTCCATCGCTTTGGCTCTGGCGAATGCCAGGCGCAACGCCCTCTCCACCCAAATGTCGCGACGGGAATAGCTGTTGTGCAGCTCATTGAAGCTGGGGAGAAGCTTCTCCCCTTCCGCCCAAGCGCGGATTTTCTTCTCCGCATCATCAGCACTTTCTCCCGGAGAAAGAACGATGGGAACCTCGCGGAGGTTCTCAACAGGGGAACCCTGTGCCTGCCTGTCTAGGCGCTCTCGGTATGAGACGCTAGTGAACTGCTTTTGCGTAATCAGTTGTTGCCGGAGTTTCTCCTGGCTCTCGCATTGATACGGCTGTTCAGCCGCGGAGACAGGGGTATAGGATGCTAAATCATTCCTTACCACACGCCTAGCCCACTTTGGAAGGTCACGAGGACCTTCAAAGTTATAGGCCGCCCTTGGCAGCCGTTGGGGAGCGCGTAATGCAGCCCATAGTGCCTTTGCGGCAAGTTGGCTTTCATGAGCTGCGTCCAGCTCATTGGTGATGATCGCCTTCGGCGATCCGGATGTATCATCCGACATTGGCAGGGGAGGCGCACTAGTTAGTGCATTTTCCCCACGTGTAGGGAACGGATTAAGGCTGACTACATCGCCGTTCGGCGTTGTCGGAGCGGTTAACTGTTGGGGAGATATCCCCAAGGGCATCCACTTTGTAGTTCTCGGAATAGTCTACCTCCTTTAGAGGAGACTCCATAGCACCACTAATGGTGTTCATGGATAGCCAGAGGTACTGGTAGTTGGAGTTCCCCAACAAAATTTTGTTTATTGCGTAAGCAATAGTCTTGATGGGGGAGGATGTAACAGGGCTACATTCGAGTCACATTTAGTTGGTGGTGTACGTGGGTACACTACGGTTGGGGTCAGTATTGACCGGCTCGAAGGGTTTTGAACCATTGGTTATTTTAAACAATCAGGGCAGGATCCCTTGGGGGTGGCGTGTCAGCCTTACGCGTGTCGGTACACAGGTGGTGTTCACTACATTTTAGCTACGTACGAATTTGGTAAGTTCTACTTAGTATTACATATAGTTTACATTAGTTTAAATTAATTTAGGCTAATTATATATTAAATATACATTCAGTTTACGTTTCACTCTATCACCTACAGACGCACGACCTCGACCGGTCGTGCGTGTAGTGAGTGCAGTAGCGTAAAGGGAGCCCTCCCTTTAGCTACACCCTTAGTAAGGGAGCCTTGACGTTAAGGCATTAGCAAAGGCTATAGTAAACCAACCCGGGAATCTTGGCCCCGAGTAGGAGAGCTCACTCCTACGAAGCCCTTTATAAGGGCGTATCGGCTAAGTAGCGGCGAACGCCGCTTTAAGGAAAGTCTTCCTCTGTGCGCTAGCCGCACCGTTCGTATACGCACCGGCTACAAAATCCATTCGTTGTTAGGTCTCTCAAAGCGACTTGTGCTAGAGCCTTTCAGCTTGCTTCAAACCAAATTCTTTTTAATTGCAATGCTAGTTCATCTCTAGATTCCACACCAAATATTTTCAGCGTTCCCGGTGTGATTTTCATACCCTGCGGCACCAGAAGAGGTATGTCGTAACCATCTTTGTTTTTTGCCTTTCCGTAAGCGCTAGGCACATTACCGTGCCACGCTGGCACTTTTAATCGCGAAAGGAAATGATGAGAAAGATGAAGAGGGCTTGTAGTCGAGGATGCAAAGCTAAAAGTGAGATTTATTCAAGTGAATTATCTGTTGTTTCTCCTTGTCACTTATTTTTACCTATCTGTGATTGTTTGGCTTGCCTATAGTAGTTACTAAGTAAAAACGTTTTGGCGACTTCAACTTCAGTGTAAGTACCTAACCGAAAAATACAGATGATGGAATGGGACGTAACTTCGGGGGGGGGGGGACGAAGTCCTGGTGAACCCTAAACACCAGCAACCGTATTCAACTTTTCCATTGTGAGAATCGAACTCAAGCCAAGTGATCAGAGATGAAGCCCCCCGGCACTAACAACTTCGGCTGCAGTGCGATTTAATGTTTGAGTTGTTGCACTCATACGTACAACTTTCCCTCAAGTGTTCCATCACTCAATTAATCGATCCCAATTAGTAAATGTAGACGCATGCACGGAATACATTATCTTCAACAGTCACACCACAAATTTAAGCCGTTTCAAAGATATCTTTCACATTAATAATATCCATAACAGAGGAAAACGTGAAAAATAGTCTTGACCAAACACCAGTTTGTCGTGTTCTTGCGACCAAACGGGCCTTGTCCCTCCCAATTGTACCACCAGAGCGTAGCTTGGTCTTCTAGACCGATTTGATGGCAGAGGGTCCTTTCCAGGTCGCCTATTTACCATTCCAAGTTCCCAGATCCTCGGGAGATTTTAATTCGTCTTGCTCAGCCAGTTTCCACATGTCAGCATTTCTGCTTCCATGGGCTTCCTTTAAGGATCTCGGAACTTGGAATGCCACACGGAACTACTTCAATAATGACAGTTTCGCACATTGTATAAGAAAACAGTGCGTTTTCATCTCTTTCATCGGTTCCGAAATTTGTTTCTACCCTGGTTTGTTGTATCTTCAATAGATGCAACGGTCTTTCAGGTCCATGTTTCCTTTTGAACTTTTCAAAAGCGATCGCCTTCGGGGTCTTCTTTTTCCGTCCAGACCTTGTATGATGTTATTAACTCTTTGAAATTCTATTTCCGTTCAAAATTCATTAATTTCAGATTTTTTCATGACTTGAAGCTTCTTATTCCAGCTTTCTGCAAGCTGTTTCAACTCTTTCACGTCAGCATTTTCGAGACTCTTTGCAATATTGTCGCTTGCCTCTTTGTCTAGCGTTCTAGTATCACTGATTGTGGTGAAGTGGCTGAAGTTTATAGTGAATTGTATACGGAAAGTATACATAAAGAGTATACGGTGTCGTAGTCGGCCATGAAGTGAGTTTTCGATTTGATTCCAGTGCTGAAGTAACCAAGAAGTAACACGATGAACAGATACTGGAGGTAGATATAAGATTTCTTAATACTTTTAATATAATCAAATTTCCCCCTTAGTGACCAGTCGACCTCCACCCAACAAAACCTTCTCTCTAAAACTATACAAAAACTAAGTACAACCCGAGGACACCTTTAAGTTAACGCGTGTGAAAGCGTGATAAAGATCCTCTGCGATTACCTAAGTTAAGGGGCAGCCTGAGTGTTACCAGGAAGTGTCCATTTTCAGTAACTATGTATTAAGGTTCGGACGTAAGTATCAAGAGCCTGGGAAGTTTAAGCAAGAGAGGTGTATTGTATCGCTTCCTTGTGTTGGTTTTGAGTGGAAACCTCGAAAATTTAAGTTCCTTCACGACAACTGGTGCCGCGACCCGGGACTTCACGTCGAATTAATACAATTACATATACAAAATGGCTTTAGTGTCTACTGAGGGAGAGAAAGAGCTGGTCTTCACTTTACAGCATGCTCAGGACGACCCTAATAGAACATACACTTTCTCTGATGCCATTGTGCAAGAATGGCACGGTATCAACGGCATGTATTGAAGTTACCTGGGGACTCAAGTAGTTGGTTTTCGCTATATGAAATCCGCAAGGTAGCAAGAGCTTCCCCTAACTTTAGAGTTAGAGAAGATATTACTTACTTTGGAGGACTGAAAGAATCAATTGGAGCTATAGAAACGCTGCTTCGAAATTGTAGCTACGAATTTGTACGACGGGAAGAATTTGACACTGCATGTGACTTCAATCTGGATCGTACCGCAGAAGATATTGGTTTGATGGTGTCACTATTGCTAGCGGAGAATCAGTGGGAAACATATTTGATGGTGTACCGGAAAGAGGCTACTGACATCAGCCCAAATTACTACATTGTGGCAGACACCACCCACACACCAGTGAAGGAGTCTAAACAACCAGGCATGCAGGAGTTGTGTAATGACGATGAGTTGGAAGACACTATGGATTGGAAAACAAAGCGTGGCCGTCGAGTACACAAAAAGTTGGAATTTTCCTCGGATGAGGACGAGGTCATGTCACCACCACGACCAGTGTCGCAACAACAGGACCCAGTGGTGGCAAATTTAGTCCAAATGATGCAAGACGGACACTTAAGTTTGGAGGAGTTGACTAAAATTACAGCATCTCTATCAGCTAGTCGCACGCCTGATACTACGAGAGGGGCGACTAGTGCAGCATATCGAAGAGCGGCGGTTCCGGAAAAGGCATATCCCAACCCGCCGAAACCATCAAGACACAGCATGTCAAGTGGAAGACACAAATCGTGGGCATCATCAGGTCAGCCTGTCACAGCTATCATTCAGAATAAAGAGATCAAGACATTTGACGGGAATAGACAAGACGCGGGAGTGCAAGGGCATGGGTAACAAGATTTTTCCATGTGGCAAACATCTCACGTTGGGATGACGATCAACGGCTAGGAATGTTAGTGGATAGTTTGACTTACACGGCGTCTTGGTGGTATGAACAATTGGCGGATACCGTGAAGTATGATTGGAATGCTGTGATAGATTTATTTCAACGGAAGTTTTGTGTGGACAAAGTGTCGCCTAGGGTCATGTATTCAAAATTGACCCAGAAGCAAGACGAGTTAGCGACCACTTATCTATACCGGCTGAATGCCGCAGCGTTACGAGCTGGGATGGATTTTAGGGATGTCTATAACGCCTCATTGTTGGACGAGCACATCCAACAATTCTTTGACACCATTCATGATCGTGTCATACAAATGCAATACCAGCATATGGCATTCTATAATATTGAGGAATTGGAAAGGGTGTTGACGAAGCATGAGGCACGCCTGACCAGGCCAGGGAAGAAAATGACTGCACGAAAGAGTGCAGAAGTGATATATGAAGATGCGCAACCCAGTGTACACGTGATGTGCGGAGAAGTACATACCATGCAGCGGTCAAGCTCTAATTATGATAACAAAGGTGCGCGAACGAGTGCGCATAATAACAATGACGTGGGCGTGGTATGTGAACATTGCAATCGAAGAGGACATGATAAAGACAAATGTTGGAGATTTCAAACGTGTGAGCATTGCAAAGCAGTCGGCCATGATGTGAAGTATTGTCGGAAGTTCATCGGAGATATGGCCGAGATGCGGAGCAAGCTGAAGTCTGGAGAACTAACCCAGGATCAAGTGGCCGCACAGTTAAATGCCTAACCCCACAGTGCGTTGCGACCACTGTCGAGAGAAAAGGGGGGCATTGTCAAGCAATGGGAGAGAAACACCGCGTTCACCCTTCAGTATAAAAGAAACCAATAAAAACGATACATTTTGCATGGAAGAATCACTCACAATGGTCGAGGATCAAGAAAAGAAGAAGTTACAAGAAAAAACGAAGAAACAAGTTACATTTGAAGAAAAAGAAGAAGAGAAAGAAGACGCATCAGCGACTACCGAAGCAACAGATGTCTTGGATTACGTCACGCTGGTGGATAAAAGAGATGGAGAACGGGAAGAATGGCAAAAATTGACCGAGACGACGCAGACGGCAACTCAAGTATACGTCAGAGGGGTAATTGATGATTTGGAACTGCCGTTAATGTTGGATTCTGGTGCGAACATTTCAGTATTGCATACCAATGTGGCGAAGATGTTACATATATCAGTCCGGATGTTTGATACCCCGACTAGTTTTTGTGGCGAAACGGAAAGCACCATTGGCCCAATTGGTTTGGCCACTGTCAAGGTTCGGATGGGCCCATCTGTTATTTTTAATGGTGAGATGTGGGTGGACAACATTGATTCGCAAGCTTTAGCGATACTTGGAACAGATTTCCTGGTGAAGGAGGGAGTAATTCTAAATATGAAGGATCAGTGTTGTCAGATTCCAAATGAAAATCCGCTACCGTTGATGACTCAGGAAGATCGAATCTTCAAGGAATTTGTTCAAGTACATGAGCGAATTATGGGGAGTGCTGGTATGATAATTAATTGGACCAGTGTACATGCGGTACAGATGGTTGGAGATAACCCCCCCCCCGCTGTATATGTGATGGATGCTATAGACCCATTGAAGGTAGATCAGACCAAAAAGAAAGGGATGTTTACCTGCATGAAGGGGTGGAAATGTCGGCTGAATCTATGGAAGAACAGTTGGCGCTTATACCTGAAGTGGAGCAGGGGCCGATAACGCCACCTGATATGGCAAACGCGGACATAGGAGAGCCCGGGATTACCACCAAGGAACAAGAGGACCAGTTACGAACATTGTTATACAAGTATGCTGATGGATTCATAAGCTCTGGTAATGAGCTGCCACCACCGGCCAAGGGTGTGGTTTGCGATGTGGATGTTGGAGACAATTCGCCTATAGCTCAGAAAGCGCGCAAGGTACGAGCGCATCTCCTACCAAAGTTGTACGAGTTGATACGAGGCCTGTTGCAAGCAGGATTAATTAAGTATTCGGAGTCAGCTTGGGCCTCACCAATCGTGATCATGTTAAAGAAAAATAAAACAGACATACGATTGTGCATTGGTTATCGAGCTGTGAATCAAAAGACGAGACTGATGGTGTATGCCATGCCTTTGATAGATGATTTGTTAGATAACTTTGAAGCAGTTAAATGGCTATGTTCGATGGATAACGCGAGTGGGTATTCGGCTATACCTATGACAAAAAGGGCTCGGTTAATTACCGCTTTCATTTGCCCGCTAGGACACTTTGAGTGGCTTCGAATGACACAAGGACTAAAGAATGCGCCGCAAATATATCAACGTATAGTGGACAATGCCTTGTGGACCATGGTCCGACGCTCACAACAGATGGGGTTGATGTGCAAGATCATGAACGATGATACCACTATGGATATCGATGATGATGCCACATATGTTTTGGAGACGGACGTACCTCTGTCGCAAGATGTGTTTCATAATGGCCAAGTGGTGGTAAATGATAGCGACCTATCATTGGGAGGCGCTCATACATTGATGACATTACGTTCTGTGCAAGTAATTGGGATAAACTGTGTGTTTAATGCTTAGGAACCTTTTTGGAGTCGTTCAAGTATTGGAGAGTCACCATAAGTCTACCCAAGAGTGCATTTGGGAAGCACAGTGTAGAGTTTCTGAGTCATCGCATATCTGCAAAGGGAATTGAAGCGTCCCCAGAAACTTGGAATCAATTATTAAGATGGCATTTCCACAGACATTAAAGGGGGTTCAGAGATTTACTGGCAGTCTGATTTATTATCTTAGGTTTATCTACAACTTCGCGACGTTAGCGGCATCACTATATGAATTGACAGACCTGCAGTTAAGGGATGGAACTCAATTGGAACACGCTGAGAAGTCTTTTGCATTGTTGAAGGATCGGCTGTGCACGCACCGTTGCTACGACATATCGAGCGTGCGAAACCATTAAGTGTAATTATATACACTAATACGTGGGCATTAGGAGCTACAGTGTGTCAAGAGCACGATGGGATCTTGCACCCAGTAAGATATGTCAGTAAAGTGTTCAAAGATGCGGAGACGCGATATACAGGAGCTGAACAAGATAACCTCACTGTGAATGACAGTGAATATCATGGGTTGATCGGTGTATTGCAGCTTGCGCAAGCACACCATATAAACAAGGCAATAGGGCGTGGGGATTCGAGATTGGTGATTGGACAAGTTAATGGAGACTTACGCTGTAACCATGCCTCGTTATTGGTCTGGCTAAATAGAGTGCACTCGCTGGTTGAAACTTTTGAGGCGATTAGTTTAGTGCATGTGGCACGCAAGTATAACCAAGCGGCAGATTTCCTCACGCAGTGCGCAATGAAAGAACAACGAGCAGGGAAAATCACAAGCGATCAACAAATGACGGACCTGAAAATGTTGAATCGATTACCAGAGTTGTTGTATGCGAACGCAGTGGTCCCCCAGAAAGGGATAAGAGTGAGGACATCCCGGAGGCAATTACTAAACCGTATGACAGAGGTGGTGATAATCCAAGTGATGAGGCGCAAGTGGATACCACGGAAGTCAGTGTATGGGGGGATGGTGGACATCAGTCACCACAAGTGTTCGTAATCACTCGCAGCATGGGTAAACTGAAGAAAGGACATCGTCAATACCATGGAAGTGAGACCTTAGAACAAGGGGCGGACATAGAAGAAGAGATGCACTCTGCGGAAGACGGTACTGTTGAAGCTAAACAAAGCCGAGAAGGTGCAGAAGAGGACCCCTATGAAACGGCGCCCGCCATTAGACTTGAGCGATGGCACGGCTCAGAGTGATGACGATTGGTGTGGGAAGGTTATAGCGCATTTGAAAGGAGAAGATGACAAGATAAATTCCGCCATCGAATGGAAATGAGTGGCTCGGCATGCGATGATGTATGTATTGGACAGTAAAAATGTTCTATATACGTCGCCTGCATACGAAGCAGAACTGAAGACCAAGTGTGGAGATTGGTCGTACCATCTATATTGCAAGAGGATGTGTTACATGCCTACCATGTTGAGATTGGTAGTGGAGCGCACCAAGGGGTTGGAAAAGTCTACGCTCGTTTGAGGTCTAAGTATTATTGGAGAGGAATGTATGCCCATATCGAAAATTATATTGCAGCGTGTGAAGATTGTGCCACGGCTAAAGGAAAGCCAAAATACCAGGGTCGTACTAGTGGCAATATTGTGGCATCAAGACCTTTTCAGATTCTGTCCATGGATTTTGCATTACCTCTGCCACAGACCACTATGGGTCATGAAACTCTATTGTGCTTTATCTGTTTCTTTTCCGGATATGTGATCCTTATCCCAATGAGTACCACTACAGCCCAGGATGTGGCAGAAGCGTACATGGTGGGAGTCTATAAGAGATTTGGAGCGCAAGAAACGCTAAGGAATGACCGAGACCCAAGGTTTATGAGCTCGGTGTTCAGGAGATTTAATCGAATGTTGAAGCAGAAACAAAGACCTACATTGGCATATCGACCGCAAGCCAACGGCAAACAGAAGAGATCGGTGCAGAAAGTGATCAAGGCAATAAAGTGCTATATAACGGACCCAGAACAAAGAGACTGGGATGAATGTGTAGCGCCATTGGAATTTGCTTTAAATACTTCAGTGGATTTACAGCATCATCAAAATCCGTTCTATTTGGTACATGGATGGGAACCCCGAGCCACGATGGAAGCAATGGTACCACCAAAGGATCAGTCTGTCACGGAAAAAGATGCACTGGATTGAAGAATAGCTATGAATAAAAAGCGCATGGAAGCTCAAGCGCAAGCAGCCATCATTCGGGAGAAAGTGGGTAAAGAAAGAGCCCAACGTCATAACGAGAAAGTCAAGTCAAAGCTGTGGTCGACTACAAAAACCGCTTACCGCCCTGGAGAGTTAGTTTGCCTGTAGCACGATTTGGTCAAGCCAGGGTTGGTGAGAAAGTTGTCTCACTTGTGGCATGGCCCATACGTGGTGGATGAACGGGTGAATGATATGGTGTATCGGTTGGTGATACCAACAACTGAGAGTCGGATATTCCCACTAGTGCGTATTGCTAGGCTGAAGCCCTATATCAGCAAGATGAGACGGCCCTGTGAAAAGATTCAGACTAAGGATGCATTAGAGTTAGATGAAGCATTACTTCCGGAAGAATCCTGGTATGAACCTGGCAGAGACGATGAATGGTTAGGTGGATTGTCGAGTGAAACAGCGGACAAGAAACGGGCGTCGGGTGGAAGAATACCTTGTCAAGTGGAATGATACCGAGGAGATGACGTGGGAGCCCGAAGACAACTTTTCTTGTACCATACTCTTGTATGAGTTTGATGCACAGCGAGCTTGGGAGAATCGGCATTACACAGCTCAGACGGAAGAAGAGGACATCACTGAAGGGGAAGTGTAGAATCCTCAACCGAGGGGAAGAGCGAAGATGAAAGACGACGGAAAAGATAACAAAAAGATAACAAGAAATCAAAACAAACAGGAAAACGAAACCCCAGAAGATGTAGCACATCCCTATCACGGACCCATGTTGGTTGTGATGAGTAAAATGCGGACCCGAGTTGGTTGCATTAAGGGAAAATCAGAAGAAACAAATACAAACAAAGAATAAAATAAAGACGCATGTTTGAACATAATTGGAAGATGTTGGAATATGTGGTACGTGATTAGCTATGTTGAGTGGAGCTACACAGCTAAATCATGAAAATGATGTGGCGAGCGTGCGAAGAGATGCCTGTCAAGGCCAAAGAGGTGAAAAAACATGTACCTCTCTCACATAACAAGACAGAACAACAATAAACCAGCTCAAGAACGTACGAAGAGATACCTCACGAGGTCCTAAGGGTGCAAAACCTGTACGGAGGTAACAAGATGATACGAAGAGATACCTATCACGGTCCAAAGGGTGAAAAACCTGTACATCTAACATAAAACAAGACAAAGTCACGACAAAGCAGTGCAAGATCGTACGAAGAGATAACTAACGAGGTCCTAAGGGTGCAAAACCTGTACGGCGGTAACAAGTTGATACGAATAGATACATATCACGGTCCAAAGGGTGAAAAACCTGTACATCTAACACAACATGATATGACTATGCCTGTGCGTCAACAAATCCCGTATGAAGAGATACCCAATGAGGTTCAACAGGTGCAAAACCTGTACGGAGAGGCACAAGGTGAGAAGAAAAAATAAGCAAGACACAGGGGCATTAAACCTGAGTGTCGATGGTGGTTATGCGAAGAAACACCTAGTTGGGGTGTTATCGGTGTGAAACCTGCATAACAACCACGAGAGACACAGAAGAAAAACGACGACTGAGCTTAAGCAGTAACAGCTGAATTTCAGTATGATGGGGCAGGAGCCGAATGTGTAAACTCGCCCTCAGCAGTGTAATGAAGCGAGAGAACCACCTGTTACACTGAGAAGGGTGATACACATCAAAAGAAAAAGAAAAGATTAAATGATATGGTTGGTAGGGCACTTACCGGATGGAGCCATATATGACAAGTTGCTGGAGTTCGGAGTAGACATGTGGAAGTTTGAGGACGCGCGGAGCACCTGTGGAGGCTGAGCATGACAACTGATTTTGGATGAAATTATAATGGGATTTTCAATTGGATGGTCTTTGACCAATCACGTGATATGGGTTCGTCCACGACATGTTCGTCCACGACAGACCTGGAACCGTATGCAGATATGTGGTCGCGCCTGATTGGAGGGTCTTTGGCCAATCACGTAAGATGTGTTCGTCCACGACATGTTTGTCCACGACAGAACTGGAACAGTATGCAGATATATGTTCGCACCTGATTGGATGGTCTTTGGCCAATCATGTGATATTTGGTCGTCCACGACATGATCGTTTACGACATGACCGTTCACGACAGTAAATCCCAGAGTGTGAGTGGTCTGCAAGGTGAGTATTACAAATAAATCACAGTGTTTGACTCGACAAAGTGCCGAGGATTCGCTTATGACGTGAGCGTTCACGACAGCCAACGTCACTGATTTGGTCAACCGGACGAATAGTAGAAGCTTATATTATACCAGTGCTGGGCTAACTCAGTGACACATTAGTCTCGGAGTTAACTTTAGGAGTGCCATCAAGAGATTCAATTGGAACGGTATAAGATGGATAACGTGGATATGGTACACACATTGTTGAGTCTGAAAGCGTCAGGAGGTTCAGCCAGTGGAGTAGAACACAACGAGGAAGAGGACGACATCTCAGGAGCTGCCCCTCATAGTATGTCCGCACTACAACCTACGACTGAGCAAGACTCTGCACATATGTATTACCCTCCTGCATGGACCAACCGTGAGAAGGAAGAGTTGTTACGTATACAATGTGGGAGTAAGGATCAGACGAAGTCAGTTTCCGAGATAATTAACTCATATAATCAGCGATGTCAAGTAAACGGATGGACCAAGAGAACCGAAGCTAGTGTTGAGATTATGCTAAGGCGATTGGGATCCAAGCGAAAACGAGATAATGAGTGGAATGAAGAAGAGGTGAAGTGGTTAACAAGTCGAGTGGAACAGAAGAACACGGCCATTCACATAGCTGAGCTATATCCTGTACAGTTCCCGCAAGCTAAGAAGATGCGCACCAAGGTATCTATGAGAAACAAGATACAAGCCTTGCGCCAGGAGAATGTGGGCAAAGCCCAGATAATATCGAATGGGGATAATGACCGAAGCGAATGCAGAAAAGGTGGTAGGAGGTGGACCCCACAAGAGGATCTCATACTGAAAGAAGCGATCGAATGTGGAGAAATGAGTGTGAAACTAATTGCGAAGAAGCTACATGATACATTAAATACGGGCGGAGTTAAGTATACGCCGAGATCGTATGACGGGATCAGGCAGAGACTCCGTCGATTAAAATGTAGTGTACAGAGCGTCGGGCATGCCGTTATAAGACCGGTCCACAGTCGGAACAGGAAGTTTCTACGAACGTCGAGGAAGATCAAAGTATTATAGATCATGCGATACCAGAGAGCCCGAGTCCATCATCAGGAGAAGAAGGAGAGTCAGAAAGTGCGCAAGATGTTGTGTTGACTCAACTTGAATTACAGAAGATGGGTGCAGAAGATGTCAATATATGTAAAGATATGGAGCTTGCAGGTACAGTGCAAGAAGTAAAAGAGACCAACTCCGGTGAAATCTCCGAACAACAGGAAATGGTGGACGAAAACACATTGGAACCAGCAATGAGTGAGGGACAAATTGACAGCACATTAAACGATGCTGGAGAATCAAAGCGAGAAAACCCCATGGCCGTATATTTCATAGTGTCGACGGAAGGTCCAAATTTAAGTCTTAGTGGAGGTAATGAAGAAGAGTCCGTGACCAATGAAGATGAGCTACCGTATAGACGAGATTTCGGTGTGCCAGAAGAATAGAATAAGTGCGTCTCGGGAGACGTAGACCTTCCTACAAGCATAACGCACGCCTATGAAGAGGTGTGTGAAAAAGTTCCGAACAACCCTATTCCTACGCCACCAGGGGTGGAAAGGGAATCAGAAACGGCGGAAGATTTGGTGTTGAATCAATGTGAACTACAAAGAATGTCGTCTGAAGATATCAATATATGCAAAATTGTGGAGCTAGGAGAATGTACATTGCAAGAAATAGAAGAGGCAAGCTCCGGTGAAACCTACGAAGTCAAAGGTCGGTGGATGATAAACTAGTGGTACCAGCACTAAGCGAAGAACAAGCTGACAACATTCTACCCGATGATGGAGAGACAAAACAAACCAACCCCACAGCCATAGATTTAACAGAGTTGACGGAAGACTCAAATTCAAGTCTTTGCGAAGGTAATAAAGAAAATCCAGTGACTACAGGAGATGAGCTACCATATAGACGAGATCTCAGTTAGACAGAAGAGGCGAACAATTGCATATCCAAATAGATAAATCCCACCACAAGCACAGTGCAGGACTATGATGAAGTGTGTGGAGAAGTTATGAACAACCTTACTTCGATGACTGATATGAATACAGAAACACCCAAGACGGTTGTACAGCGGAAAGAAGAGTATCGAGGCTATACTTTTAAGGAAGGTTTGCTCACAGCAGAGTGTCGAGAGTTCGCGTGGCGCAGCGCATGTAAGCAAGGCTCAACGACAAGGCGAGTGATAACGCGGATGTCAGAATTGGAAAGGAATTGGTGTCAGGAAGTCGAAAAGAGCACTATCAACCCGGGAACTATCATTAGTGAGAGTCGATCACTGGAGTAACACAAAGAAATTGGTATGAGAAGAAAAATCAAATCGATCACCCCGGAGGATGCAAGAAACGTATTGTTTGCTGTCACGTTATTATTACGAGATTCAGCGTCTCTAGTGGTTTTCTTACGCGAATGTTAGGGGGGTGGTTATGGACCTTGCAGGGATGACTTGTGTAGTCTAAAATATGATGTGACAATACCACAATTTCATTACCAAGGAAGTTGCAGACATTGGTTATATGCAAAATATCGGGAGGTGTATGTGTATGATTTCATATCAGTAAGTGATTACCTCCTTACTATGTGCCTAGTGACACATCTAGATGCATATTGGGCCACCAGCCCTGAGCAATACGACTGAATAACGGATGATGTTGATGTAACCATCAAGCTTCAGGTGTTATCATACGGCATTGGGCAATGTTTAGCCAAACGATGGAATACTTACACCAATGATAGTGGCACAACTCATTTCATGCCGTTAATGAGAGAGGTAATGTACCTTCAAGTAGCCGGAAATGATACGCATGAACATGTAAATACGAGTACAGAAGATATACAACGATGGGATTATGGACAATTATGTGTTCCACGAGAAGAAACCTGCAATTTTTAGGTTGGGGGATAATATGTTCTGTAGGATTCAGACATACCATCCTAACCACAGCCCAGGGAGGAAGTATTCACGAGAATATACATAAGTTACGATGGATACCCAAAACCAACACTATGAACTACATCCGAAGATTCGGAGGGATAGATAAGCTGACTGAAGATTCACCACCAGAGATTTTGAAACTTATAATTCGACGGGAAACTGTTCAATCGCTGCGAGGTTCATCAGTAATGGCTGATGCAGAACAAACACCAGTATATAAGACATTTCAGCGCAACTTGGATAGGGATCAAATGAAAGTGATCCGTGCAGCAATAGAGACGAAAGGGATAGTGTTGGCTCGTGGCCCTTATGGATGTGGGAAGACATCCACAATTACGGTTGTTGTACTGTCTCTATTGGCAATTTTTCCTTCATATCGGATTGCCATCGTATCCGAAACCAATGCAGCTATTGATAAAGATCTGAAAAGTTTGATGGATTCAAAGCAGTTGAACGATCAAGATATAGATCGGCTGGGAGAAATAAAGGGCACTATGTTAGCGCCAGATGCTGAGAAGTATCGACGAAGGTTCCTTTCGGAGATATTACGACGAGAGCGACAATCATTGGAAGGGTATGTGAATCGGAAAGAGATCTCTCCCAGATTGAAGTTAAAAGAGAGAGACACATTGGGTGGGTGTAGTCGGTGCGTATACGCACGGTGCGGCTAACGCACAGAGGAAGGTTTTCCTTAAAGCGGCGTTCGCCGCTACTTAGCCGATACGCCCTTATTTTTTTTATTTTTATTAAGGGCTTAGTAGGAGAGAGCTCTCCTACTCGGGGCCAAGATTCCCGGGTTAGTTTTATCTAGCCTGTACTAGTGCCTTAACGGCAAGGCTCCACTACAAAGGGTGTAGCTAAGGGGAGGGCTCCCCTTACGCTACGGCACTCACTAAACGCACGACCGGTCGAGGTCGTGCGTCTGTACTAAGGAGTGAAAAGTAAACTGAATATATTTAATATGTAATTATTTAAACTAATATAAACTATATGTAACACTAAGTAGAATATTCCTAATTCGTACCTAGCTAAAATGTAGTGTACACACCTTTGTACTGACACGTGGATGGCTGACACACCACCACACCAAGGGCCCATGCCCTGATTGGTTAAAATAACCAAAGGTTCGAAACCTTTCAACCCGGCCAATACTGGCCTCAACCGTGTTGTACTCATGTACACCAACACTCAGTGTTACCCGAATGTAACCCCGTTACATCCTCCCCCATCAAGGCTATTGCTTACGCAATAAACAAATTTTTTTTGGAGAACTCCAACGCCATACTCTGGCTGTCCATTGTACACCCTCAGCGGTGCGATGGACGCAAACTATTCCGACGGCTCGGAAGTGGACGCCCTTGGGGAGCTCTCCCCAACGGATGGCCATGCTGATAGCGCCAAACGGCGCTATCATTCATCCAACCCATTCCCCACACGTGGGGAGAACGCACTAACTCGTGCGCCACCGTTACCCGCTAGGGGTGATACCTCCAGGTTGCCACAGGCAACCACCACCAATGAACCGTCCTTGGTTCAAGAGGCCCGACGTGCCGGACGGGCACGTAAGGGACCTCGCGACCCTCAAAAGAGGGCTAAGAACGTGGTCAAGAGAGGCTTATCCTCTTATACCCCTGGACCAGCGGCTATACTGTCGCGTAAAATTGCGCATCGGAACCAACTCCGGGCCCGACTACTAACGCCCAAACATTATTCCGTTAAGGCCTACCGGACGCGCCTCGGGAAACAGGCGCGCGGTGCCCTCGTGGATGTTCTCCGCGAGATTCCCCTTGTTCTCCTGAGGGACGAAAGCGTCGAAGACGCAGAACAGGCGTTCCGCGCCTGGGCGTAAAGGGAGAAACACCTCCCCAGTTTCGATGCGCTGTACAACAGCTTTTCCGAACACGACGTTCGGGTAGATAGAGCGCTACGCTTGGCCTATGCTCAGGCCAAAGAACAAGGGCAATTGCCTGCCTCCTATTATACGCTCTCTGCTATCGATGTGGTGCCGGAGAGCAATGCAAGCACAGAATCTGCCTCCGGCGAGCTCCCAGATACTGGGAGTGAAGTAGCTTCTTCAGCCCCTTTGGTCGTTGACTCTCAGTGGGATTCTCCCGCTCGAAAGCGTCAACGACGTCACGGTAATCCTGCCGCAGGGGAGTCTCGTACTCCCACGAGTTCTGGGAATGTGGATACCCTTTCCACTTCACCATGTACTGGGTCTCACCCCGGTGATGGCGTCGTGCCATCAGGCGTTCCACATGATAATGTGGCGTACCCTCCGTATCGAGCACTGGAGGAGGGGGTAGCGCTATTGCGGCGTGACTTCCACGCGCGCTGTGATCGTCACAGCCTTCGCATCCAAGATGCTCAGGAGGAGCTCCGCAACGAGGGGAGTGCGAATGAAAGCCTGGAGGAGCGGCTTGCCTCTCTCGAGACTCTCGTTGCGGAGATTTAGGGTCGTATATCAACCCTGTAGGAGGTGTTCCGACCTGTTGCGCCTTTCGGCTATCCACCTTTCCAACCCCCTCCAGGAGGGGACCCGCCTCCGGGTTCTGGTATGGCTTAAGCATACCCACATAAAAGGTTGGATGCGTACGCATCGCCTTCGGGATGTTTAAGGTGTACGACAAGCCCTTTCGGGCTAACACCTTAAAGGGCCCCACAAACCTGGGGCGCAGTTTATTGCGCAACAAATTTGAAACTGCATGTGTAGGAAGATTTTTAGCGTCTAATAAAACACTTTCTCCTACTTTGTATACCTTTTTATTACGCCGCCCCTTTCGGTCAGCTTTCTCCTTCTGCCTGTATTGGCTTTCCGCCATGGCATCGCATACGTGTCGTAAGACACTAAGGCGCATCGATAAAAACTTATCGATGTGCTTTCGCACAGATACAGGGCTGACATCGGGGAATCCTCCTCCCTCAAGACCTGGGCCAGACACATGTGGCGTTAATGGAACCCTCGGATTCACCAATCCGTTCACGTAAAACGGGGTAAACCCCGTAGATGCATGTACCGAATTGTTGAAAGCAAATTCAACCATCGGAAGCATCTAACTCCAACTCTTTGGAGAATCAGGACATAAACTCCGGAGAATATCATCCACAACGCGATTAACGCGTTCCGTCTGACCGTCCGTATGCGGATGATCCGCAGTGGACATGAGGAGCTTGGTGCCCAGCACCTTGAACAACGTTCCCCAGAACTGTCCCGTAAAACGGGGATCCCGATCCGACACAACGAAATCGGGTAGACCGTGTTGTCGAAAGACACGGTCTAGGAACACTTTTGCTGTTCCTTGTCCATCTATGGACTCTGGCACCGCCGCCAGGTGAGCCATCTTGCTCAAACGGTCTACAAAGACCAATATGCCGGTGTTCCCGGCCTTATCCTTCGGAAAACCGAAGATAAAATCCATGCTAATGGATTTCCAACACTCCGTTGGAACCGATAAGCTCGCCAAAGGCGCAGCTGAGCTTGCAGAGGGTTTAACCCTCTGACACGTCTCACAGGTGCGTATATACGCACCGACCCACTTATACATATTGGGCCACCAATACAAAGCGCTTAAAGCGCTGTAGGTCTTATCCCAACCTAAATGACCCCCGGTAGGGGCGTCATGTGCCTCAAAGAGTACTCTATACTTCAGTTCCTCATTATGAGGAACTACCACCCGCGGAGTGTCCTCCGCACTCGTGCTATAAAATAGCAGACCGTCACAGTACCTGTAACGGTGTAAACGAGCTCTAGCTAGACTTGCCAGGGTTGACTCAGACGAGCCAAGACCCTTTTCACCTAATGCGCGGATAAGCGCCGTACATTGTGGGTCTTTCTCATACGCCTGGCGTATGAGATCCACTACAGACGTGGTGACGAATGTCGCGTGAGCGAGCTCGTAATCGGGACGACGCGACAACGCGTCTGCAAGCACGTTCTGCTTGCCAGGTCTATACTTAACCTCAAAGTTGTACTCCGCAAAGAAGGAGAGCCAACGGGCCATCCGTTGCGAGAGATGAGGCGACTTTGTCGCTGTCCGTAAGGACGCGCGGTCAGTATAAACCACGAACGGCTTTGAGCCGAGTAGGTGAACCCTAAAATTGACAGGAGCATACTTCATTGCAAGTAGATCCTTGTCATGAACGGGGTAATTCCGTTCTGCAGCTTTAAGCTGCCTCGACTCAAACGCAATTACGCGTTCCCTTCCTGAATCGTCTGCTTGTAACAAAGCACATCGGATTGCGAAATCGGAGGCGTCGCAGACGACACTAAATGGTTTCCCATAGTATGGGAGAGCAAGAAAGGGAGCTTTTTAACAAGCTCCCCTTTAGCGCTTCGAAAGCGTTTTGGTGTTTGGTTTCCCAACACAAATCAACATCCTTCTTAAGAAGGTCCGTCAATGGCTTCGCCATTTCAGCGTAGTTCTCGCTGTACCTGTGGAGATAGTTGGCTAATCCAAGCCACTTCCGTAAATCTCTAAGATTTACAGGCGAAGGCCACTCCACAATGGCTTTCACCTTCGCGGGATCCGCCCGCACTCCATCCTTACCGATGAAGCATCCGAGGAAAGGAATTTCCTCAGCACCAAAGATACACTTGGATGCGTTTGCATATAACTTATGTTCTCGCATACATTCGAGCACTGCTTGAAGGTGTATCAGATGCGTCTGAACATCAGACGAGTCGCCTTCCGCACGACTATGGACGAATATATCGTCGAAGTACGTCTGAGCGTACTTCCTATGAGGGCGGAAGAGTTGAGTCACCAAGCGATCGAAAGCCGCTGGTGCATTTGAAAGCCCTTGTGGAATAACAAGCCACTCCCACAGCATGCCGCTAGGCGTGCTGACCGCCGTAAGCGGAATATCGGATGCTCGCATGAGCACCTGATAATACCCGTCCACCAGATCTAAGGCACTGTACACAGTACAGCCCGCCATATTGTTCTGGAGGACATCCTTCCGAGGAATCGGAGTCTGCATGGGTACAGTAGCTGCATTCAGCTTGTTGTACGCATGCACAATGCGCCATTTTCCGTTCGGTTTACGAACACAAAAAGTGGGAGATGAGTGGGGAAACTTACTCTCCCGTACCATCCCTGCCTCTACTTTCCCCTTGAAGAACGCGTCGATGACGTCGCATTGTTCCTTGGGGAGAGGCCACTGCCTAGTGACGCAGTATTTGGTTCCGGGAACCAAATCAATCTCATGTCGGACTCCCCGATCCGGTGGTAAACCCATCGGCGGGTCGTCACTAATGACATCTCCAAATTCCTTTAGTAAGCAATGGTAAGGGTCCTCAGGATCCGCGAGGATCTTGAGGCCGCTTCGGGCATTCAATGCCTGTTTGGTTTACACCAAAACTGACTCGTCCATCGTGGATGAGTAGTTCAACTCCTTTTCCGGACGCAACACGACGACCTCGTCGATTTCATCTGCTTTCAAAGCAGTCTCAAACTCGTTGAAGGACATCTCCTCCAACGACAAAATTTCGCCTACCCCAGACAACCGTTCCAGGCTTACGCCTTCTGTGACAACACCTGTCACACTATTCAGCATCAGATAGGACTGCTGACTACCGGCCTTGGGACTCATCCCGGGACCCAGCTGGGGGGAGTCAATTGCCCCATCTACTGGAAGCGCCACGCGCCTATCCACAGAGGTCTCTACCTCTACCACCGGTGACTCGCCGGTCTCGCCTATACCGGCGTAATCGGAATCATTTCCGACGTTCGGAAGAGGCGAACTTCGGGTATCTTCGCTTGGAAGCGCCTCGCGCTTAACCACAGGGGTCTCTACCCTTACCACTGGAGTCGCAACTTGTTCGCCGGACACGGCGTGGTCGGAATCAATTCCGACCTGTAGAAGAGACGAACTTCGGGTATCTTCTCTAAGCGCCTCGTGCTTACCCTCAGAGGATTCCACCTCTATCACTGGCGACTCACCAGTCTCGCCTACATCGGCGCGGGGATTAACCGCCAAATCCCCCTCGTTAAGGAACTCTTCCTTAACGCCATTGGGAATGATCTTTTCAGACATCCCAATCTCTGGCATCTCACGCCAGAATCGCTTTTGCGATCGAGCAAAGGTGGGTTCATGACTCGCCAATGCTTCACCCGACCGCGGGTGCGTTGAGCCAATGGACTTAGACTTCCAGTCTATCCATGGCTTGTGACGTTCCAGCCACTTCATGCCCAGAATGAGGTCATACCTCGAGTCCAAATCCAGGACTAGGCAACGTTCTAAGCTGTCGAAGTCTTCAAACTTCAGCTTAAGGTCAATCGAGACCTTGGGTACAGAAACCTGTACGCCCGTCGCAAGACGGATCGTGGCAAAGTCACGAGAACGTACCTCTAGGGCATCGGCATACAGCCGACTTTTCACAACAGAAGCCCGTCTGACATAATTGTCAGACGCTCCAGAATCTATCAAGAATCTCCAAGGCTTATCAAAGCCTTTCACATCCGGAAGGACTACCAGCAAACCTGGCTGGTACACCAACTCGGTGCTAGAAAGCACCGT
>CM047580.1:19834831-19867481 GCA_026184515.1 Peronosclerospora sorghi
CAATCCCCCTCGTTAAGGAACTCTTCCTTAACGCCATTGGGAATGATCTTTTCAGACATCCCAATCTCTGGCATCTCACGCCAGAATCGCTTTTGCGATCGAGCAAAGGTGGGTTCATGACTCGCCAATGCTTCACCCGACCGCGGGTGCGTTGAGCCAATGGACTTAGACTTCCAGTCTATCCATGGCTTGTGACGTTCCAGCCACTTCATGCCCAGAATGAGGTCATACCTCGAGTCCAAATCCAGGACTAGGCAACGTTCTAAGCTGTCGAAGTCTTCAAACTTCAGCTTAAGGTCAATCGAGACCTTGGGTACAGAAACCTGTACGCCCGTCGCAAGACGGATCGTGGCAAAGTCACGAGAACGTACCTCTAGGGCATCGGCATACAGCCGACTTTTCACAACAGAAGCCCGTCTGACATAATTGTCAGACGCTCCAGAATCTATCAAGAATCTCCAAGGCTTATCAAAGCCTTTCACATCCGGAAGGACTACCAGCAAACCTGGCTGGTACACCAACTCGGTGCTAGAAAGCACCGTTTCCCTCGGGGCTTTGTGCTGTCTGCCGCTACCCTGGGGATTAGCATCACTGAAGGATCCCCCAGTAGAGCGCCCCGCACCTACTGGGAGCCGTCGTTTCCTGACGGCTTGGGGAGGGCCTTTTTGCCGCCCTCGGCCCCTTCAAGTGACTATCTCGCTGGGGATTTTGTGGACATCTGTTCCGCAGATGATCCATGCTCCCACACAGGAGGCACCTCAGCGGCCCACGCCGCTGCAACATAGCCAAGAGCTCTCTCTCGAAGCTCTGTGAAAAAGAGTCCGAATGACTCTTAGCGGGAGGTTTCTCCTTCGCTTCGACCTGACTCAGGTCCATGGGTTCGGGACCCACCTTAGAGGAACGGAAGTTCCTCTCGGCGTTGAACGCCATCTTGAATGCCTCTTCCAGGGATTCGGGTCGGCATCGGAACAATTCAGAACGTGCTGGCCCTTCTCTCAGGCCTCCCATGAAGACGGGGATGGGTACATCGTCCGAATACGCTTTCGCGTACATCCCTGCCAACAGGGTCTTAAGTTCCTGGATATAAACCTCCAGGTCCTTAGTGCCTTGACGGAACCTCAAGAACTCCAGTTGATTCTGGAAAACCAGATCAGGCGTTGCGTACATGTCCATGAGCTTCTTCTTAAGGACCTTCCATGTTGGAAACACGTCCTTGACTGATTAAGAGCATGTAAACGCCCATTTACGGGCTTTGCCCGTAAGATGGGTCAATGCAAGTCCCACTTGAAAGTGATCAGCGGTCATGTTCGCTGTGGCGAAGGCCGTTTCGACCTCTCGCAACCAAACATAAAGGTTGTCACCCTTCTCTCCGGTGAACTCCTTTAACTTAAACGATAATGGAGGGCGCACCCCCGTGGAATGACCTCCACCACAACTCGCCTCATGAGCGATGAGGGCATTCACCCTTGCCTTTACGGCCTCAAGGCCCTGCTACACTAGGAGCTTCATGCTCTCTTCCCCCGTTAAGGGTAACAGCCTTTTAAAGGATTCCTGTTGGACGAGGGTCAAACTATCCCAATCGTCCTGATTCATCCTTTGCAGAGGATGTCTAGTCTACCAACACAGGTGTTGGATTGACTAGCAAGTGCTACCAGATGTAGTCGGTGCGTATACGCACGGTGCGGCTAGCGCACAGAGGAAGGCTTTCCCTAAAGCGGCGTTCGACGCTACTTAGCCGATACGCCCTTATTAAGGGCTTAGTAGGAGAGAGCTCTCCTACTCGGGGCCAAGATTCCCGGGTTATTCTACTCTAGCCTGTACAAATGCCTTAACGGCAAGGCTCCCTTACAAAGGGTGTAGCTAAGGGGAGGGCTCCCCTTACACTACGGCACTCACTACACGCACGACCGGTCGAGGTCGTGCGTCTGTACTAAGGAGTGGAAAGTAAACTGAATATATTTAATATGTAATTATTTAAACTAATATAAACTATATGTAACACTAAGTAGAATATTCCTAATTCGTACCTAGCTAAAATGTAGTGTACACATCTGTGTACTGACACGTGGATAGCTGACACACCACCACACCAAGGGACCATGCCCTGATTGGTTAAAATAACCAAAGGTTCGAAACCTTTCAACCCGGCCAATACTGGCCTCAACCGTGGTGTACTCATGTACACCAACACTCAGTGTTACCCGAATGTAACCCCGTTACAGTGGGGCACGTGTGATTGTTGCTACTTTGGCTCAATTGGGGCGACCAGATCTCTCGAACTTGCTCTATGTCGTGATTATCAATGATGAGGGTGCACAAACAGCAGAAGTGGCATTACTGCAAGCTATTAGACCGTGGGTAAAAGTGTTTATCTCAGTGGGAGATCCGTACCAGCTTTTTGCATACTCCCCTATGGATTAAAGAATGAAGCATCGATTCCGTGATGGCGTACGTCGTCATAAAATTACGTGGGGGTTAATACATTCCATAAAACATGACCGAGCGATGAGGAAGATATCACCTGCATTCCCTGGAGCTACCATGACGGCAGAATTTAGGAGCCATCCTATGATCACGAGATTGTTACAAACATTTTACCCATACACTATTCGAGATAGAGCCTATAAGTCACAAGATTATTTGCCACCAATGCACCTGAAGCATATGGAAACACTTACTTAGGCAAAGCCGGATGACCTCTACCCTTCTCGGATGAAGGAAATTTTGGGGGACAGCGTGTCGTGTGGATTAGCTCTCAAGAATGGGTTGAAGAACGCGAGCGCACCATGTATAATCATAGAAACGTTATTGAATTGGCAATAGTGGTGCATGTATTGGATGAAGTATGGTCGGTTTTACGGGCAGAGGCACGAAGATTGGGTATAGTTGTACAAAAGTCAGTTTTGATAATTTCACCATATCAAGACCAGGTCTCGGCTATGAGGAGAGTGTTGCGATATTTGAATGGAGTGTATGAAGATCATTTAGATATCGAAGTAGCTACTACCGACTCTAGTCAAGGCCGAGAAGCAGAGATTACTATTGTTACGATGGTGCGTTCGCATACTATGGGATTTATGGAAGGAAACCCTTCGAGGTCGTTGGTATCACTCAGCAGATCACGTGATTACTTATTCATTGTGGCTGCACGATATGTATTCGAGCAAGATATAGATTGGGATCGGATCATGGAAGTGTGCAGGAGGTATGACACTCCTTGTTTTGTCTCCACTATGATGGACATTGACGCACGTCAATATTTGAAGTGGGAGTAGAACAAATCATTGGTTTTGACAGGAGATATAAATGGATTGCTTGCTTTTGCTCGCTTACGCTGAAGCTGCGCAAGGGGCGGTTGTGGTGAAGTGGCTGAAGTTTATGGTGAATTTTATACGGAAAGTATACATAAAGAGTGTGGTGAAGTGTACCACAAATTTGGTCACTTTTGGTCAAGGCAGTTGGTCGAGTTTCCGATTGGCCTAAACAAGGGGGCTTCTAAGCCTATCAGATTCAAGGAGTATCAAGAACGCATGTCTTGGGTGAGTCACCTGACATTGGGTATTTTACATAATTTTGTGTGGGTACATTAGGGACCATAGGGAGGTAGTTTTATTGGTTAGTTGCGGATTTTCCAAGTAAAAGTCTTTTGGTCTAGGAATAAGTGGCAAAAAACTCTTCTGGTCTTGGTCTAGACCGCATCAAGGGGTCGCCGTTATTATTTTCTCGTACACTAGTCGCCTCCACCCTCCGCGGAGTGTTTGGGGAAGAGGGTTGAATTATCCCCTCTTGCCTATTATACCCGGTCTGGACGCGCCGCACGCGCACTTCGGCCACCGGAAGTCCCTCGACGGGAGTACGATTGGGCGATCTCGACACTTTGACTCGAGTACGTTTGGAGCGTGCTATTCACTGGATTGGTCTTTACGTGGAGATATCGTTTGTGGAGTTTCATGGGCATATTGGGTCTTTACGTGGACATATTGGCTTATTGTACAACTGGTTGGAGTTTCGATCGGTTTTGGTCTTCTCTCATATTGGTCAGGGGCTAGACCGGTTGATTGGTCTACCCTCTATTATTTCATATTGGTCAGGTCTAGATCGTTTGGACGATCGACCTATTGGAATTTATCTTTTGGAAGTGTTTCTGGCCTGTACGTACCTGGGGTGAAGAGTTTCGCCCTAGGTACACCTAGCCAGCATGGTCTCATATTCAAGACCGAATCAGATCGATCTGCGATCCCGATCCACCGAGTGAGTAACTAGCCCATTCCATCAGGTACACAAGGTGAGATTAACTTAAGTGAATCGGACCAAGTGTCTTTGGATGATGACCGGTCGTCTGCCAGCAGCGGACGATCGGACCAGATTTCGAATGGAGGTCCGCGGGGTACCCCCCCGTAAGTTGGAAGGCTGGGCACGATGGTGGTGGTCAGGTTGTCGATAAAAATGTATTCGATTTCGAACTTGACTCCACCACAATGGTGCGCGTGCCCGGATCACTTGGTGATCGTGGATATCACCGCGAGGTGTCATCAAAGATTGAATTTGAAGATTTGAATTTGGAATCGTTCTGGAGAGGGCGTAAGGAAATGCTATCACCTTACGTCTTCGTTCTCGATAAAGATGGCGATGTCCGGTCTGGCCTGGTGGAGGAGCAGATCGGGATTAATAATTTTTTTCCTCCCCAAAAGGCTCCCACCGGAGCCGATCGGGACTATAGCAAGTCCTGCTATAGCCCCGGAAAGGATCAGGACAAAGGTCCTGATCCTATGTATATGCATAAAAAAATGATGGAAAATTAAACGACGAAAAGTACTTGGAGGCTGATCAGAACGATCAGACCAACCTCCCCAAGGTCCCCAAGATCCCCAAGATTCCCAAGAAAGGGTTGGGAATGCCGGCCGACGAAGACGACCTCGAAGAAAAGTCGCAGGTCGGAGATGGAGGCATCACTGAAGAAGACCTAAACAAAATGTATTACATTTTTGCGCTGAAACGATTTGTTCGCTTTGAAGTGGTCTTTCGGGTGTTGAACCTCCAGATCCCCGACCATCTTCTCGGTCCCACTACCGAGCCTATACAGAGTGATCGCCGATTACTGTTGGCGAAGAACTTGGTGGCGATGATGGCGGAGGTTGGCATTAAAATGCAGAACCCCGCTGATGTCCAAAAACTATTTGAATTTGAGACTTGGAGGCTGAAATCGTCGATGTCGACCTTCCACGACCATTTGGTCCCACTGGTGGGGGCGGTTCGCCGCCCAACTCCCACCGCAGCAGTGAAGATCGCTGAAGTCTCCACAGCGCTTGTTGACATTGGTTCTGATGACGAATCGGTTTATCAATCTCCACCGGCCTCGAACAGCTCATCAGAGTTGGAGACTGGTGTCGAGCGGATGACCATGGGGGTTGACCATGCCCAGCCGGAACAAAAAAAGGACGTGTGGCAGCAAAGGGCTGCTTGCCAGTCGGGGCTCCAGCGACCCCCACAGGCCTCAGTTCCGAAAAAGGAGGGTATCAACACGTTGCCCATGACTCCGGCTAACGTCCAAGCCATGTTTGAGACGATGATGGAGCGTTTCATGGAAGACCGGGTTAGACCACCTCTGCGCCCACATGTCCAAGACCGGTCTACCCAGCAAAGTGCCAATGTTTGCCGAGATGTGGATATGGAATCGGTAACATCTGTGGACAAGCCCACTCATAGTGGTAAGCAAGTCGTCAAAGGGAAGCGCAAGCCGCAACCGGCCAGACCGCGTAGACCAAGTAAGACAAGTGACTGTGACATGGAGTCGGTCGGCGGTCTTTACGACCACTGTGGGTCAGACGGTACGGGCGCTGGCAAGCCACGCAAGGCTAACCTAGCCTCCACTATTGCTTACGCGTTTGGATCTGATGCGATTCCGCGCATCCGTATGGCCGCGACGACCGACCTAAAAGACTTCACTGGCAAGGATACTGATGAAGACCAGGCCCGGTCTTGGTTCGGTCGGGTCAAGTTTGCGTTCCTGCGAGACCAGACCCCGAAAAGTGAAAGGTGTCTGATTCTCCGGGATTTGCTGAAAGGACCGGCTGCCAACTGCATCCAACAGTTAGGTCGGGATGTCCGGTCTGACTAGGACCAGCTATGTGCAGATTTTGAAGGGCAATATTGTAACTCCGGATTTTCGAGTGCTCGCAAGTATCACCATATGCAGAAGCGGAGCGACGAGACACCGATCGAGTATTTGCATCGGTTGAACGTGGCTGCACTTCGTGCCGGCATAACAATTAAAGAGAATAACCGCCGAACGGTGCTGCTCTGGAACATGTGGTTCACTACATTAGTACCCTGGACGATCAAGAACTGGCGGACCAGCTTACTCTGCTACGTCTTAGGGACGCGGGTGAAGTTGAACAGACTCTACGGACGCTACATCAGTCGCGTAGCATGAGGACGAAGAGTGCTGGTGGATCAGGTCGCTACCGATCCAAGACACAGACCCAGACCGATCCGGTCAAGAGACCCTGGACCAGACCGACCCGAGCGGTCAAGCCGATCGTAGCCGATGACAGAACGGGATCGGAAGGGGAAAGTGGAAGTCAATCCATCCAGGAGTCATCAGATGAAGACCAGTATCGTTACGTCTATGTCGCGGGACCTGCCCCGAAGACCAGGTCGAAGTCCGACCAGGTAGACCGGAAGGGAAAGAACGGAAGCAAGTCCGATCCGGACCGACCTCGTCAGAAGTGCTCCCACTGTGGGTCGAGCAAACATGATGGCCCAAACTGCTGGAAGAAGATGGTGTGCAACAAGTGCGAGAGACGCGGCCACCCGACTGACCATTGCCTCTTCGTATGCAAGTCATGTGGAGAGATCCACGAGGCCGGCCACTGCAAGATTGAAGAATTTTTAACATGATACGCAAGTGGTATGTGCCGGACAAGCACGCGGGGATTCTGCCGCCGGACGCGGAAAAGATGTTAAACTAGAACGCTCGCCAGGTTGGAATCTGGATCGAACCGAGCGTTCTACGGCTCACATCTATGCATATGTCGGCAAGGAGGATAAGACCGACAATACACGTTCTATTCCAAATTATGTCGACCGAGACCATCCGGTCTACAGTCTGAAGACCAATGAGTACTCCCGGACCAAGGTGGTTATGCAGTTGGACTTGCTGCCTGGAGAATCCCGCGGATACTGGAAGTATCACGCGCCTGATAAATGGTTCAAGCAGGCGAAATCCTGTGGAAAGGTTAATAACCAGAAAGCGACGATGTTGTTCGACTCTGGAGCTGAAGTCTCGATAATCGACTCCGCCTTTGCTCGTAAGGTCGGATGTCGTATAGACGATACCCAGAGACAAGAATGCGTCGGGATCGGTGAAAACTCTTATATGACCGAAGGAAGAACGCGTGTGAAAATACTTTGTCAGGATCGCTGGTCTACTTTTTCAGCGCTTGGGTTGGCAAGTTGGCTGGTCAGGACGCTTTACTAGGTATGGATTTCATGGTCCCAGCTGGTATTCGCCTAGACCTGTCACATGGAGTGCTTACGCTCCCGGATGAGGTCCAGGTCCAGTTGGCTGGTCGAAGACCTCTGTATGGTTCGTATACCGATCTGGTCCGATGGGACCAAGACCTCACTATCCCAGTCGGTCGGTCTGCCGATACCCCGGTCGAGAAAGGTTTTCGCTCGAGGAAGTTATGGGTTTCCAGGGGCGATCGGTGGGTCCCGACCTTCGTAAAGAGTGCTGGTCGACGTGATTTTGTCCGTGTTACCAATATCGGTGACAAGCCTCTGACACTGGACAATAACACTATTGTCGGTATGTGGTTAGCAGAAGGGAAGGTACCAAGGAAGATGGGGTTCGTCTAGATTGGATCGAGGCGGTATGTCGAGTGGCAAAACCTGGCGTACAAATAGACCACCGATCTTATCAGCGATGATGGGTCGGTTGAAGAGGATACCTCACCTTTAGTGGAAAGACCAAGTTATGTCACCCCAAAAAAGATGTTGGTCCGAAGAAAGGCGCCGCAGTCACCAGGAACGGTGGACTATCAAGTAGACGAGCCAAGGTTAGTCAACGTGGTGTCAGCACAAGACCAGGCGACAGCGGAGAAAGAACGGAAGAAGGGGAACATGAAATTGCTAGGTCGGACATGACGGTATTCCTAATCAGACCGATATCAGTGAAGGACAGCCCGTTGATCAAGACCATGGGCGTTCAGCCGGTCCATATGGTCTAGGTGATATCGCCCTAGAAGATGAGCAAGTATGTATACATGAAGGCGGGAACAGTACATTCAGGATCTGGAAAGCCAAATGGAAGTCCTCCCTGAAGTGTCTGCCGACTCGCCCGAAGTTACAACGGATGATTTACAAGTGGGTGATCCAGACCTTAACAGTCCAGACCGGATCGAGCAGTTGATGAATATCATATGGAAGAAAAGACATCTGCTGATCGGAAAGGGCAACGCCTTACCACCTGCAGCCCGTGGTGCGATTTGCGATATCGACGTTGGAGATGCCAAGCCGATTTCCCAGCGATGTCGACGCGTGGCGCCACAGTTCCGTGAACTGATCTCATTAAAGGACTGTTGGTCACCAAGATTATTAGACCGTCGACCTCGCCATGGGCCTCGCCGATCGTAATTGTTATCAAGAAGAACGGCGTTGACATTAGACTGTACATCGACTATAGGCTGGTAAATCGGTTGACTAAACTCATGGTGTACCCGATGCCGCTATTTAATGATCTGTTGGAAGACCTCGACAAGACCTTGTGGTATTTTTAGCTAGATATGGCAAGTGGATTTTGGGTGGTCTCGATGACTGATCGAGCCCGTGAGATTTACGCATTTGTGACGCCGTTTGGTCTTTTCGAGTGGAATCGTATGCCGTTCGGTCTGAAGAACGCGCCCCAGATCTATCAAAGGCTGATAGACAACACATTGTACGGACACTTCAAGATCAAGACCGATCGGGACCTTGTTGAAAGTTATGATGTGTTTAGAGAGGGTGAACCCGATCGGGAAAGAGGACCGTCCGTTCTAGGGAGGCGGTCGTACATCGACGACATTCTGATACCTGTCTCGTCATGGAACGATCTGTGCGAGAAGGTTGAACGATTGTTGGAGACATGCGACCGCTGGAACCTGTCTATCAGTGCCGTGAAAAGTTCTTGGGGTATGTCCAAGGTCGCCTATTTAGGCCATATGGTCTCGAACAATGGCCTAGAGGATAATCCCAAGGACCTGGATTCGCTGAGTAACCTCCCGTTCCCCAGATAGCCGAAGGCAACGCAGCCCTTCCTGGGAAGCTTGAATTATTATAGCCGATTCATTGAAGACTTTTCTATCTACGCGGCTGTTCTGTACGAGCTCCGGGAAGTTGACTATCATATGTTGCGCGAAGGAGATCGCGCAACTTTACAGGAGGGCTCCGACTCTGTTCTTGCTGCAGTTTGTCCGCAAGTGGAGGCCGAAGATCATATGAAGCGTGCACAGTTTGCCTTTGGTATGTTGAAGGTTAAGATGGCGACGGCACCGATTCTCAAGCATTTCGCTCCCGAAAAAGTGCCGACCATTATTGTATATGCCAGTAAGTGGGCTATCTCGGCCACTTTAGTGTAAGATCACGATGGTGTGTATCATCCAGTCACGTTCACGATCTGGACGCTAAAACCAAATGAAGTGAACTATGGAATTGTCGAGAAAGAAGTTCTGGCGTTGCTACGAATTCTGGATGTGTGTTACAACCTGCTGGTCGGCCGACCTATAAAGGTCCTGTCAAGACGGTCTACTTTGTCCTGGCTATTATCAGCCAATGGGATGGACGGACGTATAGGAAGATGGTCGGCGGTCTTGTCGCAGTGGACCCTCAAGGTCGCTAAGTGCACCGGGGGCGAGGAAGAGATATTGGGAACATTAGCTGCCAGTATCACCCCTCGGTCTGAAGTGGACGAGGCATTGATAGCGATTGCCCCAAGGAAGCAACCTCGGCAGTCAGTTTCGAGACCGCCACCGACCGTCGACCATGATGAAGAGCTCTTGGTCTTAAGTTTTGACGGATCGGCAAAAGAAGAAGAAGCTCGGCGCCTATAGTGCCATATTGTGGAAGTTGCCACAATGATCTATAGTTGCAGCCGCTGTCGATTTCACGCCGGATATTACTGTTAACGAGGCGGAGTACCGAGTTCTACTTCTATGTCTGGACCTGCTGTCGTCGCAAGAGAAGGGGCGAGTTATCATATGTGGTGACTCCAACCTAGTGATCAGGCAGATCACCGGAGAGATCGACTGCAAGGCTCCACGACTAAGGACGCTAAATTTTAGAGTAATGAAGGCATTGAAGGACCACCCCAACCACGAGATATTGCACGTGAAACGGGACTGGAACAGAAGCGCCGACTACCTCGCGACCAAGGCCATGCAAGACCAGACCGGGGCTACGATCACCGAGAAGGCCGTTCTGGATGAATTGGTGAATATAAACAGGCTCCCAGAGGTGATCGGACCCAAGAACGCCCCAGTCCAGGTGCATGTGATGGTCGCGACTAGATCGAAAGCTCAGAAGTCTCGCCGACCGTTCCCGAAGGAAATTTTGAACGAATATGCAGTGCAACAGCTAAGGGTGGAACGGATCCTCAAGGCGCAGGACGAAGAAGAATGGATTATGAACCTGAAGACCTACCTGCGTGGTGAACTGTCCAAGTTGACGAACGATCAAGCGAAAGAGTGCATCAAGATCGTGGATAGCTACGAAGTGGATGATAATGGATTATTGTATTACTGCAGCGATGCCGACCAAGACAGTGCAGACCGGGACCGACTGGCGAAATTAGTGATCCCCGAGTTGCTGCAGCCGGATGTCCTTCATCACTATCACGTGAGTCTAGAAGGGGGACATCAGGGCATAGGAAGGACCTATCACAAGATCAGGTCCCACTTCCACTGGAGAGGTCTTTTCCGCAGTGTGCAGAAATATGTGGGCTGTTGCACGGATTGCGAGACCGGAAAGGGTAGACCGGTAATCAAGGGGCGATCGCCCGGAAATATCGAGGCTACCTACCCTTTCCAGGTCATAGCGATGGACCACATACCTTCACTGCCTAGATCGACGCGCGGCAACACTGAACTGCTGATCTGGATAGACCTGTTCACTGGTCTAGTTATTGCGAAGGCAAGTGCATCTCGGTCTGCGGAGCAGATCGCCCAGAGCTACGAAGAATGTGTGTTCCGAAGATTCGGCGCCAGCGAGGTCATCACGCACGATCGGGAACCCGGTTTTATGGCCGAGGTGTTCCGGTCGTTCAATAACATGCTGGGTCAGAAACAGAGTGCGACGATGGCATATCGTCCGCAAGCAAATGGATCGGCGGAACGCATGGTGCATACCATAACGAGGGCGATCAAGATGTACGTTGCTGACCCAGACCAGCGAGATTGGGAAGAGTATGCAGAAAGGCTGGTGTTTGCACTCAACTCGTCGACCGATCGGGTCCGAGGAGAAACGCCTTTTTATCTGACATATGGATGGGACCCTCGGTCGACAATGGAAGCTGCGATACCTATCGGTTGCACCCGGACCCGTGATCGCGATGCTCGACGCTGGCGCATGCAGGTCCAGAAACACTACCAGCATGCAAAAGAAGTCGTCAACGAAAAGCTGCGTCAGGCCACACAAGACCGGGCAGACCGGACCAATGACCAGGTCCGACCCCACGGTATAGAACCAGGGGCGAGGATATGGCTATACCTAGACCGAGTGAAAGAGGGCTATGCGAAGAAGCTGGCTCACATGTGGCACGTTCCTTTCCGTGTTGCCGAGATGATCGGTGAGCACGCTGCCCGTCTAGTAACAACTGGTACAGATTACATGGTCTTCCCGATCGTGCATGTGTCCAAGTTGAAGATGGTCCGAGAATTTCCTGATCGACCTAAAACTCCCTGTCTGGTAGACGAAGAAAAAAGATTTGATTTCGATGAAGCGTTACTGCCGGAGGACAGTTGGGAACGACCATTAGAGGAAGACGAGTTTGAAGTGGAGAAGGTCTTAGATGTTCGGTCGACCAAGAAGACCAGGTTCGGTCGGACTCACCGAGAGTACCTGGTCCGATGGAAGGACCATGATGAATCAACTTGGGTCGACGAGATCGATTTGAATTGTGAGGCTCTTCTACGAGAGTTCGAACGAGAACGAGTCAGTCGTAATTGCTTCGCAGTGATGCAGACCCATGAAGACCAAGACCAAGACACGCAGTAGCATCGGTCGGTCTAGACCGGTGTGAAGATGTGGAAGGTCCGGAGTTAATGTGAAATTGTGATGAACTGTGACGAATTGGAGTAGCGGAATGACGAATGTGATGACTATTTTTCGTGATGGGGGTGGAACTGTTTACGATAACGTGTTCGGTGCAACTATGGAGAGAGTGGTAAAATTAGTTGAAGTGATTTGACGATCGGACATATGAAAAAGAAATGATGACATGTATTACGAGTTATCTGGTCGACTACCTGCGACTTCACTTGCTATCGCCCGACAGACGGCCTATGACCATCGACGGATGATTTTCCACTTGATCCTGAAACTGGTTACGCCAGGGGTCCTTCCGGTCAAGCTGGACCAAAGTATCCTTGAGGTCCGCGACCGGCTCAGCGCAATCAAGACCGGGGTACCATATGACGTCGTCGGCAAGCAGTCTGGTATTCTCAACGCGACGCCTCGGCATGTGTAGGAACACCGGGTACAAGAACACGTCGACGTCACACTCGCGGGATCGCATCCCGTCCAAAATGTAGTGGCACAGGGATTGCCAAGCCTCGCCCGCCCGAATTCGACGTCGTTTGCGCTTGCTCTGGAACGTCGCCAGGCCCGGATCTTGTCGCACCCGGTCGGGGGGAAGCATCAAGTAGTGGGACGCTTCCCAAATTTCTTGGCCGTGGACCTTGTTGAAATTCTTCACCCGTCCTAGCAAAGTGCCGATCCACGGAGTCAAGCGGAACACAAGTCCTATCTTGGGGTGTTCGAAGAATTTCCATGGTTCATCGCCGTATAGGCGGGAGATCTGCGCCGACGTAATCAAGTCCACCATCCATGCAGACGCGGCAGGGGTTTTCTTGGCCAGTGAAAAAAGCCAGGGGTCCGGGCGAGAGAAAGACCGGGCCAGAAGCTGCTTGGTCAGGGTAGACCGGCGCAAACAGCCGATTTGCCCCGACGACCACGGCAAAGTGATTTCAAACGTCCGCGGCGGAAGGGAGCTGGTGTCAAACGCCATGTTATTCAGTAGAGCGTACTCGTAAAGCTCGGATGTCCCGGGGAGAACCTAAGGCGCCGGCTTCGCTGATATCGATACTGGTGTAGCGTCACTTGGCAAACCGGTCTTCTGTTCTGACTCCAATGTCGACGCCACTTGGATGAAACTTTCACGTAAATTCGTTCGTGACTTGGACTGGATGGCGAACATAAACTCGTAATCGCAGGACCCTTCGCTGGAGTCCTCCTCGGACGAGACCCCTGTGTGCTTGGTTCGATTTGCAGTACGGCGCGAGGGCGCTAGACTTTCCGAGGGGCTGTAGATTTCGTCCGTGTCCGAGTCCGAGTCCATAAGAAGCGCCTGTGTCTTGGCTCGCTTATGAGGCACTGCAGGCTTCCCCCCGAGTCTGGGTCCACGCGCAGTGCCCCGCGCCCTCGAGCTACCCGGCGCGTCCGCGCGCGCTTCTTCGATTTTTGTGCAATTTCGGGCTGCTGAATATCAGCCAATGAACGATGTCGGTCTTGGTCCTACTTCAAGCGGTCTTGGTCTTGCTCCGAGGCAACTAAGGTTGCCGACGCAGACCAATCTATGCTGGAGGAAGCAGCCGAACACGGATGCAGCAAGTTCATCAAGCGCTGGCGGCACTGGTCTAGTGCCACCTGACGACGACCCGACTCTAGCGTCCAAGCGTCTGACTTGTCTTGATAAGACCGGACCTTCCCGGTATGGTCTTGAAGAATTAAATTCTGAAGCTCGGCAATGCGTCGCGCGAAGTCGTCGCCTTGCATGCGCAGTGAGGTCGCGTCAAACTGTCCGTCCAGCTGCTGCCGGCGAACAAGTGCAAGTTGATCCCGGAGATGGGACTGATGAGCCTCCAGACGGGACAGCTCATGACGCGCGTTTACCAGCTCCTCTAAAATTGGTCGAAGCTGGTCAACATGATCGTCGGACTTCCTATCGGCATAAAGCAAGGCGCCTATTGCCTTGACGACGCTCGGAGGGATGAGAGCTGAAAACAAACGAGGACCAAGACAAGTACAAGACGAAGACCAAAGATGCGCACCTCGTGTTGCCTGGTGGGCCACCTGGGTCCTGAGACGCATGTTTTCTGAAAGCATATCCTGCATCTGCGTGTCGGCTTCAGTCTGAAGCCCTTCCGATGTTTGAAGTGCACGAGAGTTACGTGAGCTGTCAGACCGAGCCGACCGGACAAGCGAAGCAAGGTGGGGCGACTCGGCGCATAGAGTTTCTGCAAGAACAACAAGAACAAGCGTCAAAGGGAAGCATAAGAAGATCAAGTGCAGTAAAGGCAGTACCTGACGCAGGTGTCGAAGATGTTTGATCCATGGGGAAGAAGTGTGAGTGACCAAGTACAGTTGGTCGAGTGAAGGGTGAGTCAGACGTTATCGTTGTGCGACACGGTCGGACTCAGGGGCGGCTGTGGTGAAGTGTACCACAAATTTGGTCACTTTTGGTCAAGGCAGTTGGTCGAGTTTCCGATTGGTCTAAACAAGGGGGGGATTCTTAGCCTATCAGATTCAAGGAGTATCAAGAACGCAGGTCTTGGGTGAGTCACCTGACATGGGGTATTTTACATAATTTTGTGTGGGTACATTAGGGACCATAGGGAGGTAGTATTATTGGTTAGTTGCGGATTTTCCAAGTAAAAATCTTTTGGTCTAGGAATAAGTGGCAAAAACCTCTTCTGGTCTTGGTCTACACCGCAGCAAGGGGTCGCAGTTATTCTTTTCACGTACACTAGTCGCCTCCGCCCGCCGCGGAGTGTTTGGGGAAGCGGGTTGAATTATCCCCTATTGCCTATTATACCCGGTCTGGACGCGCTGCACGCGCACTTTGGCCACCGGAAGTCCCTCGACGGGAGTACGATTTGGCGATCTCGACACTTTGACTCGAGTACGTTTGGAGCGTGCTATTCACTGGATTGGTCTTTACGTGGAGATATCGTTTGTGGAGTTTCATGGGCATATTGGGTCTTTACGTGGACATATTGGCTTATTGTACAACTGGTTGGAGTTTAGATCGGTTTTGGTCTTCTCTCATATTGTTCAGGGGATAGACCGGTTGATTGGTCTACCCTCTATTATTTCATATTGGTCAGGTCTAGATCGTTTGGACGATCGACCTATTGGAATTTATCTTTTGGAAGTGTTTCTGGTCTGTACGTACCTGGGGTGAAGAGTTCAGCCCTAGGTACACCTATCCATCACGGTCTCATATTCAAGACCGAATCAGATCGATCTGCGATCCCGATCCACCGAGTGAGTAACTAGCCCATTCCATCGGGTACACAAGGTGAGATTAACTTAAGTAAATCGGACCAAGTGTCTTTGGATGATTACCGGTCGTCTGCCAGCAGCGGCAGATCGGACCAGATTTCGAATGGAGGTCCGCGGGGTACCCCCCCGTAAGTTGGAAGGATGGGCACGATGGTGGTTGTCAGGTTGCTGATACAAATGTATTCGATTTCGAACTTGACTCCACCACAAGAGTATACGGTGTCGTAGTCGGCCATGAAGTGAGTTTTCGGTATTGAAGCCAGTGCTGAAGTAACCAAGAAGTAACATGATGAACAGATACTGGATGTAGATATAAGATTTCTTAATACTTTTAATATAATCAAATTTCCCCCTTAGTGACCAGTCGACCTCCACCCAACAAAACCTTCTCTCTAAACATATACACAAACTAAGTACAACCCGAGGACACCTTTAAGTGAACGCGTGTGAAAGCGTGATAAAGATCCTCTGCGATTACCTAAGTTAAGGGGCAGCCTGAGTGTTACCAGGAAGTGTCCATTTTCAGTAACTTTGTATTAAGGTTCGGACGTAAGTATCAAGAGCCTGGGATGTTTAATCAAGAGAGGTGTATTGTATCGCTTCCTTGTGTTGTTTTTGAGTGGAAACCTCGAAAATTAAAGTTCCTTCACAACATGATATTCCGGGTAGTAGTAACCACTTTCTGCTTAACTCGGAGTACTTTTTACCCTTTCGTCTTATAATCTTTTACCAAAATTAGGACAGGCTATGCATGTTATGCGAGCGCCTTTTCTTAGGATCCCTCCAACATGCAGGGCAAACAAAATCAACAATACCCATCCGTGAAGGTCGTTTTCAACTTAACATCTCATATGGAGACAGGTTCCCAGGGTTGGAACGTGTCCGAGTGCGGTTGGGTATCGTGGTGGAGCGGCTGATCAAAGTTTTTGACGCTTGATCAAGCGTTTTCACGGCACCCAGACTGCCTACTAACGAAGGGGGTCCTCCGGTTGTATCTTGACTGCTTGTGTTCCTGCTCACCTTGTGTACGCGACGGCTTGGGCGTGGGTCGCTCTCCAGGTGGCGGGGATGGAACGCTGCAATTCCTTGTTGCAAGATTGAGTTGAATTGTGATGAAGCAACTGTTGCAATCAGACTTGATCACACTTGATCAAACTTGATCAGGCGCAAATAGTCGATGATAAGGGCCTCCAGTCGTTGATCAGGGGGTGATCAGGGGTGATCAGATCCAATAGTCAAAATTCAGATCGTGATCGGCCTGATCGGCCTGATAGGTCTGATCGGTCTAATCGGCCTGATCGGTTTGATCGGCTTGATCGGTCTGATCGGTCTGATCGTTCTGATCGATTTAGTCGATCAGGGACTAGTCGGCGCGAGTTGCGAACAGATGGACACAGATCGCAAGTCGCAGAGTGTCGATAAGGTGTTGATCGGCGAAGGGGGTACTTGAGCAGGCAGCGGAAGTCTTCACTGCCCGATCACGGAGCCTCTGGAGTCTTAAACAGCTAAATGAACACCCAAATATATGTATTATTAGCCTATAATTTACGAGGGAGGGAGTTCCACTAAATCCACCTAGAGTTCCCGTGGGGCGCTTGCAGCAGCCGAACTCTAGGGGCCAAAAGTGAACCGAAGGGGAAGAGGTGAGAGCGCACTGCTCAATCACGTTCCCAAAGACCAAAAACCTTTACAGAAGAACCGCTGACACAGCGGGTGGAGTTGTTGCGAGTTCCCAAGAACTCTACGTCTGACGGTGGTAAAAAAAGTGCACTATGTGCTCCCGCCCGGGACGTAGAGGGATGTATGCGAAGAAGGGAGGCCCTAAGCTGCCGTCCCTGTAAACGCTCTGACCGATCGTACGCAAAAGGAGAACTTTATTATCGCTTATATCCTAGAAACTACCAATTACCTAATATCAACCAATCAGAACCGTCCATTCCAGCGTCCTCAGTCGACCTGATTTATCCGTCGTTCATCGCTGTTCGTCGCTGTTCGTCGGTGTTCCTACGTACCTGTACATAGTAGTACCTCCTCACCATGCCTCGTTTATGTCCTGTCTATGTACCCCGAAGTTGTACACGCACCAGTATACACCGTGGTACACACAACCGTACACGGTTACACACCCGATTTGTGTCCGCAGTCACACCCCTAATTAGACCCATAATTAATCCCCCAATTAGGCCCAATTTTAGGGCACACTCTACCACAGTATCTAGGATGCATACTAAACATCCTCCGATCAGTACATCAATGGTATACCTGATCCAAAATCATGCATCGAACCATATTGAAAATGGTTCAATTCATTCTCTCGGATTTCCCATACGTGGCACGATTTTCAGCCTCTGAGACTTTTCTCCGTACCCCGATTTGTTTACAGAAAAAACCTACATATCGGTACTCTCCACCTCTGTCGGTTCGTCCCATATGAGCTCGCCAACATTTGAATTCGTTTTCAAATTCCGTTAGGAAATTCTCAAACATTTGCGTTGCTTTATCTTTTGTACTAGCAGCGAAAACTAGCATGAAATTGAAAGGGAATCCTTGTGGTGGTGGGATCGGACCTTTTAAGTCACTGCAGACCACTCCAGGCAAGCTCTTTCCAAATCTTTCTTCGGTTGCTCTTTCGTCTTCACTTGTCTTCCCTACAAACCAGGCGATTTGGTCGACTATTGTCTATCCAGACCATGCCTGACCTGGGGTCTTCGGCCAGTTTTCCGACTGTGTCGTATGCCAAATATCAAAAGAGAACGTGCAAATGGTTAAGGCCACCCTTATGTACATCATTATTCATCAACATTCTGGAGAGCTGTTTAATGCATCCACTCGACCTTTCCGGCATCAAACTTACAACGAAAATCGAACCACAAATTTCATTTGGGAATAGACTTAATTTTTCCACTTAACAGCCAAATAGTTCCCACTTTCCTTATAGGGATCTTTGCTCCCGTAACATGTCAAGCGATATGAGATTCCTGACAAGGTTTGGAGTGAAATAAACTTCAGATAATACGATAATTGTCGACTCATCCTCTGGTATGCGCAGCGTTATCTTTCCAACTTTAGAGACAGATAACGCGCCACCATCAGGGAGTGTGAAGCGTTCACTTGGTCTACAATAGACGGCTCCATCCAGTAGACTCGCGTTGGAGACAAGGTACCGCTGTCAATAATCCATAAATTTTCGGGTGAAGTATAACCTGCAATCGTTCCTGTCAAGGACGTTGCCACTAGATCCGTCATCGATAAGTCGACCTTCCGATTCCATTTGCCATCGTATTTTTAGCTTCCTTCCCTTGATAGATTTTACTCTTTTCCCTTTTTGGAACAATTTTCTCTTGATGTGGATAACCCATAGCACGTCTTATTTTGCTCGGGCTCAGCTACCAAGTTCGCCATCAAATTTTTGGGCGAAGCAAAGATTATTCTGACGCATCGGATCATATTTGGCCATGATATCATTTTACAAATGGAGCACAGTGGACTTCACGATATTTTCCACTACTAACTTTACACTCGACCCACTTTCTCGGGCCAGAGCCACTAGTGTAGAGGTATTGCTCGTTCCAAGTCCTTTTCGGACTTTCTCCGAGGCAAACCACAGAGACGCTTGATTGTGAGGGATATTTGCCTTAAAAATGTTATACACTTGATCCAGGACGGAATGTAAATAGGGGGACATAGACCACCACGTTTCAATTCGAACGAAATATTCGTCGGCCGTTTCTTCCAAATGTGACCCTAAGTTATTCGTTTTAAACGTTCCTTTTACACAAACTAGATAAAAATATAAGCCACACCAATCGCTTCCATTAAAAAGATTTGCCCATTGTTTAAAACCTGCACCAAGCTCCGGGTATATTTCTGCACCCGAGAACTTTTTGAAGCAAAGCCTTGCAATATTGGCGCACCCTGTAACAGGGTTACATTTGGTTACGTTGGTGTACGTAAGTACACAACGGTTAAGGTCAAGTATTGACCAGTCCGAAAGGTTCGGACCTATAGGTTATTTTAACCAATCAGGGCAGGAGCCCTTGGTGGAGGCGTGGCAGCCTGCCATGTGTTGGTACACAGGTGTGTACATTACATTTTGGCTAGGTACGAATTGAGTAACTTCTACTTAGAATTACATATAGTTTACATTAGTTTAATTAATTTAGGCTAATTACATATTAAATATAATTTAGTTTACAAATACACTTAAGACTGATAGGCGCACGACCCAGACCGGTCGCGCGCGCAGTTAGTGTTGTAGTCAAAGTGAGTGCCTCCCTTAGCTACCCCATTTCTAAGGGAAGCCTTGTATCAAGGCGTTAGTCTCTACTAACAGTAAACCAAGGGAATCTTGGCCCCGAGTAAGAGATCGATCTCTTACTAAGCTCTTATATAAGGGCATATAGACTAAGTAGCGACGTATCGCCTCTTTAAGGAAAGTCTTCCTCTGTGCGCTATCCGCACCGTGCGTGTACGCACCTGCTACATCTGGTAGCACTAGTAGTCAATCCAAAACCTGTATTGGTAGACGACAACATCCTCTGCAAAGGATGAACCAAGAGGATTGGGGTAAGCTAACCCACGTCAAAAAAGAAGCCTTTAAAATGCTGTTGTCCATCTTGGGAGATGATGGTATGCAGCTCCTACTGGAGCAGGGCCTTGAGGCCGTACGTGAGAGGGTTACGCACTCATCGCCCATGAGGCGAATTTTCGTGGAAGTCATTCCACGTCTACAGGGGTGCGCCCTACGTTGTCCTTTAAGATAAAGGAATTCACCGGTGAAAAAGGTAATAACCTTTATGTGTGGCTTCGCGAGGTCGAAATGGCCTTCGCCACAGCGAATGTAATCGAGGATCACTTGCAAGTGGGACTTGCACTGACCCATCTTACGGGTAAAGCCCGTGCATGGGCGTGTACGTGTCCGGATTCGGTCACGAACGTGTTCCCGACCTAGGGAGTCCTTAAGAAAAAGCTTATGGGCATGCATGCCACGCCTGATCTGGTTTTCCAGAATCAGCTGGCGTGTCTGAGGTGCCGTCAGGGCACTAGGAACTTGGAAACATGCATCCAAGAACTTAAGACCCTGTTGGCAGGGATGTACGCGTAAGCGTATTCGGACGATGTGTCCATTCCCGTGTTCATGGGATGCCTGAAAGACGGGTCAGTACGTTCGGAGCTCTTCCGATACCGACCCCAATCCCTGGAGGAGGCGTTTAAGATGGCGTTTGACGCCGAGAGGAACTTCCGTTCCTCTAAGGTGGGTCCCGAACCCATGGACCTTAGTCAGGTCGAAGCGGAGGAGAAACCTTCCGCTAAGAGTCACACTGACTCTTTTTCGCAGAACTTCGAGGTGGATCTCTTAGCTATGTTGCAGCGGCATGGGCAGCTGAGATGCTTCCTGTGTGGAAGCACGGATCATCTGCGGAACAGATGTCCACAAAATCCCCAGCGAGATAGTCACTTGAAGGGGCCGAGGGCGGCAAAAAGGCCCTCCCCAAGCCGTCAGGAAACGACGGCTCCCAGTAGGTGCGGGGCGCTCTACTGGGGGATCCTTCAGTGATGCTAATCCCCAGGGTAGCGGCAGACAGCACAAAGCCCCGAGGGAAACGGTGCTTTCTAGCACCGAGTTGGTGTACCAGCCAGGTTTGCTGGTCGTACTTGCGGACGTGAAAGGCTTTGATAAGCCTTGGAGAGTCTTGATAGACTCTGGAGCATCTGACAATTATGTCAGACGGGCTTCTGTTGAGAAGAGTCGGCTGTGTGCCGAGGACCTAGAGTCACGTTCTCGTGACGTTGTCACGGTCCGTCAAGTGACGGGTGTACAGTTTTCTGTACCCAAGGTCTTAATTGATCTTAAGCTGAAGTTTGCAGACTTCGATAGCTCAGAACGTTGCCTAGCCCTGGATTTGGACTCGAGGTATGACCTCATTCTGGGCATGAAGTGGCTGGAACTCCACGAGCCATGGATAGACTGGAAGTCTAAGTCCAATGGCTCAACGCACCCGCGATCGGTTGAAGCATTGGCGAGTCATGAACCCACCTTTGCTCGATCGCAAAAGCGATTCTGGCGAGAGATTCCAGAAATTGGGATATCTGAGATGATTAGTCCCAATGAAGGCAAGGAAGAATTCCTTGACGAGGGGAATTCGGCGGTTAATCCCCACGCCGTTATAGGCGAGACTGGTGAGTCGCCAGTGGCAGAGGTGGATTCCTCTGAGGTTAAGCGCGAGGCTCTTTCTAGAGAAGAGACACGAGGTTTGTCTCTTCTGCAGGTCGGGGTTCCCGACCACGCCGTATTTGGCGAAAAAGTTGCGACTCCAGTGGTAAGGGTAGAGACCCCTGTGGTTAAGCGCGAGGCGCTTCCAAGCGGAGAGACCCGTAGTTCGCCTCTTCCGAACGTCGGAATTGATTCCGACAACGCCGTATTATGTGAGACCGGCGAGTCACCGGTGGTAGAGGTAAAGACATCTGTGGATAGGCGCGATGCGCTTCCAATAGATGGGGCAATTGACTCCCCCCATCTGGGTCCCGGGATGACTCCCAAGGCCGGTAGTCAGCAGTCCTATCTGATGCTGAATAGTGTGACAGGTGTTGTCACAGAAGGCGTAAGCCTGGAACGGTTGTCTGGGGTAGAAGAACTGTAGTCGTTGGAGATGTCCTTCAACGAGTTTGAAACTGCTTTGAAAGCAGATGAAATCGACGAGGTCGTCGTGTTGCGCCCGGAAAAGGAGTTGAACTACTCATCCACGATGGACGAGTCAGTTTTGGTGTAAACCAAACAGGCATTGAATGCCCGAAGCGGCCTCAAGATCCTCGCGGATCCTGAGGACCCTTACCATTGCTTACTAAAGGAATTTGGAGATGTCATTAGTGACGACCCGCCGATGGGGTTACCACCGGATCGGGGAGTCCGAAATGAGATTGATTTGGTTCCCGGAACCAAATACTTTTTCACTAAGCAGTGGCCTCTTCCCAAGGAGCAATGAGACGTCATCGACGCATTCTTAAAAGGGAAAAAAGAGGCAGGGATGGTACGGGATAGCAAGTCTCTCCATTCATCTCCCACTTTTTGTGTTCGTAAACCGAACGGAAAGTGGCGCATTGTGCATGCGTACAACAAGCTGAATTCAGCTACTGTACCCATGCAGACTCCGATTCCCCGGAAGGATGTCCTCCAGAACAATATGGCGGGCTGTACTGTGTACAGTGCCTTAGATCCGGTGGACGGGTATTATCAGGTGCTCATGCGAGCGTCCGATATCCCGCTGACAGCGGTTAGCACGCCTAGTGGCATGCTGTGAGAGTGGCTTGTTATTCCACAAGGGCTTTCAAATGCACCAGATACTTTCAATCGCTTGGTGACTCAACTCTTCCGCCCTCACAGGAAGTACGCTCAGACGTACTTCGACGATATATTCGTTCATAGTCGTGCGGAAGGCGACTCGTCTGATGTTCAGACGCATCTGATACACCTTCGATCTGTGCTCGCATGTATGCGAGAGCATAAGTTTTATGCGAACATGCAAATGTATATTTGGTGCTGAGGAAATTCCTTTCCTCGGATGCTTCATCGGTAAGGATGGAGTGCGGGCGGATCCCGCGAAGGTGAAAGCCACTGTGGAGTGGCCTTTGCCTGTAAATCTTATAGATTTACGGAAGTGACTTGGATTAGCCAACTATCTCCACAGGTACAGCGAGAACTACGCTGAGATGGCGAAGCCATTAACTGACCTTCTTAAGAAGGATGTTGATTGGTGATGGGAAACCAAACACCAAACCGCTTTCGAAGCGCTAAAGAGGAGCTTGTTAAAAGCTCCCGTTCTTGCTCTCCCAGACTCTGGGAAAATTTTTAGCTTCGTCTGCGACGCCTCCGATTTCTCAATCGGATGTGCTTTGTTACAAGCAGATGAAGCGGGACGGGAACGCGTGATCGCGTTTGAGTCGCGGCATCTTAAATCTGCGGAACGGAACTATCCCGTTCATGACAAGGAGGTACTTGCAATGAAGTATGCCCTTGTCAAATTTAGGGCTCAACTACTCGGCTCAAAGCCGTTCGTGGTTTATACTGGCCACGCGTCCTTACGGACAGCAACGAAGTCGCCTCATCTCTCCCAACGGATGGCCCGGTGGCTCTCCTTCTTTGCGGAGTACAACTTTGAGGTAATTACAAACCTGGTAAACAGAACGTGCTTGCAGACTCGTTCTCGCGTCGTCCCGATTACGATCTCGCTCACGCGACATTCATCACCACGTCTGTAGTGGATCTCATACGCCAGGCGTATGGGAAAGACCCACAGTGTACGACGCTTTTTAGCGCGTTTGGTGGAAAGGGACTTGGCTCGTCTGAGCCTACCCTGTCAAGTCGAGCTAGAGCTCGGTTACACCGTTACAGTTACTGGGACGGTTTGATATATTTTAGCACGAGCGCGGAGGACAGTCCGCGGGTGGTTGTTCCTCATGATGAAGAACTGAAGTATAGAGTACTCTTTGAAGCACATGACGCCCCTACCGGGGGTCATTTAGGTCGGGATAAGACCTACAGCGCTTTAAGCGCTTTGTATTGGTGGCCCAATATGTATAAGTGAGTCGGTGCGTATATACGCACCTGTGAGACGTGTAAGAGGGTTAAACCCTCTGCAAGTTCAGCTGCGCCTTTGGCGAGCTTATCGCATCCAACGGAGTGTTGGAAATCCATCAGTATAGATTTTATCTTCGGTTTTCCGAAGGATAAGGCTGGCAACACCGGCATTTTGGTCTTTGTAGACCGTTTGAGCAAGATGGCTTGGCTCACCTGGCGGCGGTGCCAGGGTCCATTGATGGAAAAGGAACAGCAAAAGTGTTCCTAGACCGTGTGTTTCGACAGCATGGTCTACCCGATTCCGTTGTGTCGGATCGGGATCCCCGTTTTACGGGACAGTTTTGGGGAGCGTTGTTCAAGGTGCTGGGCACCAAGCTCCACATGTCCACTGCGGATCATCCGCAGACGGACGGTCAGACGGAACGCGTTAATCGCGTTGTTGAGGAAATTCTCCGGAGTTTTTGTCCGGATTCTCCAAAGAGTTGGAGTGAGATACTTCCGATGCTTGGATTTGCTATCAACAATTCGGTCCATGTATCTACGGGGTTTATCCCGTTTTACGTGAACGGATTAGTGAATCCGAGGGTTCCGTTGACGCCACGTGGGTGTGGCCCAGGTCTTGAGGGGGGAGGATTCCCCCATGTCAGCCCTGTATCTGTGCGAAAGCACATCGATAAGTTTTTATCGATGCGCCTTAGTGTCTTACGACACGTTTGCGACGCCATGGCGGAAAGCCAAGACAATCAAAAGGAACAGTCCAACCACAAGGGTCGTAGTAACAGAAAGGCGTATAAAGTAGGAGAAAGTGTTTTATTAAACGATAAAAAACTTCCTACACATGCAGTTTCTAACGTGTTACGAAACAAACTGCGCCCCAGGTTTGTGGGGCCTTTCAAGGTGCTAGCCCGAAAGGGCCTGGCGTATACCTTGGATGTTCCGAAGGCGATGCGTACGCATCCAACCTGCTATGTGGGTATGCTTAAGCCATACCAGAACCCGTAGGCGGTTCCCCTCTTGGAATAGGTAGGGAAGGCGTATAGCCGAAAGGCACAACAGGTCGGAATATCGCCGACAGGGTCGAAATACGACCATGAAACGCCGCAACGACAGACTCGAGAGAGGCAAGCCGCCTCTTGATGCGGTCAATCGCACTCCCTTCGCCGCGGAGTCCCTCGTGGACATAATAGATGTGACGGCTGTCTCGATCACAGCACTCGTGAAACTCACGTCGCAATTGCGCGACCTCCCCCTCCATTTCTCGACTCGGAGGGTATTCCACATTACCATGTGGAGCGCCTGATGGCGCGACACCATCATCGGGGTGAGACCCAGTATCTGGTGAAGTGGAAAGTTTATCCACATTCACAGAGTTCGTGGGAGTCCGAGACTCCCCTGCGGCAGGATTGCCGTGACGTCGTTGACGTTTTCAAGCGGGAGAACCCTGCTGCGAGTCAACGACCAAAGGGGCGAGATAAGACCCTTCACTCCCAGTAGCTGGGAGTTTGCCAGAGGCAGATGCAGAGTTTGCATTTCTCTCCGGCACCACACCGAGGGCACGGGCGCTAGCAGGGCGCGAGAAAAGCAATAAGGGGCAGGTAATTGCCCCAGCACTTTGGCTCTGGCAAACGCCAAGCGCAATGCCCTCTCTATCCGAACTTCACGTTCGGAATAGCTGTTATACAGCTTGCTAAAGTCAGGGAGACGCTTCTCCCCTTCCGCCCAAGCGCGGAATTTCTGCTCGGCCTCCTCAACATCTTCTACTGGTAGTAGAACGAAGGGAACCTTGCGGATGCTCTCAACAACGGCACCCCGTGCCTGGTTCCCGAGGCGCGCTCGGTACGAGGTGACAGTGAACTGCTTCGGCGTTAGCAGTTTTTTTGCCCGGACATGTCTCCGGCGCGCGATTTCACGCGGCTCTCCAGCCGCAAGGCCAGCGATATGGGAGGCTAAACCTATATTTACCTCGTTTTTAGCCTTCTTTTGAGGGTCACGAGGATCCTTCCGTGCCTGTACGACATGTTGGGATTCCTGAGCCGTGTCTAGCTCATTGGTGATGGTCGCCTTCGGCGACCCGGATGCATCATCCGAAGTTGATAGGGGTGGCGCACGAGCTAGTGCATTTTCCCCACGGGTGGGGAACGGATTAGACTTCCGACATCGCCGTTCGGGCTTGTCGGAGCGGCCATCCTTAGGGGACATATCTCCTAGGGTCTCCTCCTCCGAATACCGGAGTTGGAATAGTTGTCATCCCCTTCTCGGGGAGAATATTCAGCGCCAATAAAGGTGCTCATGGTATGCCAGAGTTCTGGCAGTTGAAGTTCTCCAACTAAAATTGATTATTGCGTGGCAATAGTCTTGATGGGGGAGGATGTAACAGGGTTACATTTGGTTACGTTGGTGTACGTAAGTACACAACGGTTAAGGTCAAGTATTGACCAGTCTGAAAGGGTCGGACCTATTGGTTATTTTAACCAATCAGGGCAGGAGCCTTTGGTGGAGGAGTGGCAGACTGCTACGTGTTAGTACACAGGTGGTCTACATTACATTTCGGCTAGGTACGAATTGAGTAAGTTCTACTTAGTATTACATATAGTTTACATTAGCTTAATTAAGGGCCAGACTAGGGGCACACCCCACTAGCACACCCCACTAGCACACCCCACTAGCACACCCCACTATAATAAAATACCGGCTAATTATAAGGCACCCCCTAGGGTTAGGGTTACTTTGTAAAAAAGGCAAGAACAGCGGCACCATTGACGGCGAGAAATATTTTAGCTGTGCACCAAATCATGGCATCTTCATCCGTGCCAGTGCTTTGGGCTCTCGCTGCCGTGATCTCCTGACTTCTGAGTGACACATTGATGAACTCATTGCAACTGGCAGTTATGAGCAATCAGTCACAATTCGGACGGAAGTGTTTAACGCATTTCGAATAATTCACTTTGAAAAGCGCAAGTTGTCGGTGAAACTTCGACGTAACAGTTTTCATTCGAGTCATGTCGTTGCGGGTACCTTCCTGCTTGTCAATAATTTTAGCCACTCGAGTTTTCCACATAAAATCATCAATAAGATTCAGGATGCAAGTAATAGAAAAAGTTCTCTAGTATACGCGCCTAAAGGAACTGGACAGGTAGTTTTTTGCTGCTTTAAGGACCAGAAAGGCTACAACTTCGTCGCCAGTTTAGTTGCTAGAAACATCAGCAACCATCGCTGCGTGGGTTTCAACTCCGATTTGGGCGTTCAGTTTCTCCTCTGATCCCTCAGGGGCCGAAGCTAGTTGTGCTTGGTACTTTGTGAGACCAGCTTGAGTCGCCTCTGGGACAATTTCTTCAACCTTGACGAGCTCGACACAAGCAATGTCCGTAACCGAATTAGCGTGTGTGAGAGCGAATCCACCGGCCGTGAAAAAGCTATGCACATCCTTTTCACGTTCGAAATGCACTTTGATGACACCAAGCTTAAGCTGAGCAAGAAAGGGTGCATGACCGGCAGTCACACCGTACTCTCCAATTACCCCAGGAATCTGCACGAGGTCAACCTCCGCATCTTTGTAGAAGGCGTGGTAGGGCGTCGTCAGGTTCCACGTAGTTAACCTTTGGTGCGATGCCATTTGCAGCCTTGTTCTGAAAAACAAATCCACGGCTTTATTTGACTCATCTCCCGCTTGTTTAAGTATCGCCAAGATATGTTCACGTGACATATCCCTAGGTCCAATAATGGCACGGATAACATCCACCAGCGCGTCCTACTTGGCCTCCATGCTCATACGTAGATGGATACGTTTCAAAGTTTAGGACGCAGATCTTCTTTTGGCGAGTTATTGCAGGATAAAGTGTGGGCAATCTTTCACCTGTAGCAACAAAACGGACGAGAAGGCCGCTGTGCCGCAGAGATCCAGTCGCAGCGGAGGGGGGGAGCGCTTCCTACTATCAAGGCTTTTTCTTTAGTATGGAATGATGCAATTGGTCAAGAAGGGGAAGTACTATTTTTGTAAGGGTTGTGCCCCCAGTCTGGCCCTTTAATTAATTTAGGCTAATTACATATTGGGTTTTGCTAACGTACATACCGTATGTACGTACATACCCCCGGTATGCACGATACATACCCTTAACCCTAAACCCTGCAGGGGTGTGTGCACGATGCATACGGTATGTACGTTAGCAAAAGCCTTGCATATTAAATATAAATCAGTTTACAAATACACTTAAGACTGCTAGGCGCACGACCCAGAACGGTCGCGCGCGGAGTTAGTGTTGTAGTCAAAGGGAGTACCTCCCTTATATACCCCCTTTCTAAGGGAAGCCTTGTATCAAGGCGTTAGTCTCTACTAACAGTAAACCAAGGGAATCTTAGCCCCGAGTAAGAGAGCGATCTCTTACTAAGCCCTTATACAAGGGCGTATCGAATAAGTAGCGGCGTATCGCCGCTTAAGGAAAGTATTCCTCTGTGCGCTAGCCGCACCGTGTGTGTACGCACCTGCTACACACCCAGCCAAAACGTGGAAATTGCACATTTTGGCCGGTAAATTTGATGTCGACATATATGTCACACCACCTTGAAGGCCTGGCCATATTTCCACAAGGCGCTCCACCTATTGAAAATAAATTCCACAGTCCTCATTTAAATCGAGGTCATTTGCGAACCAAACGAACCTTAACTTTTCCATGTTTCCCGGACCATGCTGTTCCAAGCAGCTACCGGGGAGCCTTTCGTCAATCCGGACGTTGTACTGGCTACCGAAATTTACCCTTGAGCCTATTCAACAGACACAAGCCATGTCTGAACTTCGTTAAGGCTCTCAAGAATAGCGTTTAGGACCAAACCCTGGTCGGTCCCACGAAAATCGAAACGAACATCAAATTAAGAGAAAAAACAAAACCACGATCCATCCGAAAGGAAGCGTACTTCCACTATCTTCAAATGTGACCTTATACGACAAACTCCACTCGTCAGGAACATAAACTTAGCTAAATAAAACACTTCTTCTTGCGCCTATTCCCTTGGGCTCATAACATGTATAAGATGTAGGAAAACTTGGACTTTCCAAGGTCTTATACTATATGACTTAAAAATTTTGATTAGATACTTCAGGCGGAGATATGTTCTTTCCGGTCGCTTTACGGCCGGCGTCAGAAGCGAATAAATCCAAAGGATCTATAGCTAATCCGTTTCCGTCCTTTGAATTTACATTTCATCCAAACTTTCAACGTGTGCACATGTAAATTCAACAGATTTTAATTTATTTGGTGGAATTCGAAATTTATATTTTTTGGAAAAAAATGAATTAAGCTCACTGCCTTATTGGAAATTTGTAAATTTTCAACACAGCCAATACATATAGCATGTATAAGAAAAGAATAACTTGCTTAGAATATTTTTTTATTGAACCATCCCCTGTATATTGACACCTTGGACTGTCAGCGCTAGTGCTGCTCTTTATCGTCTCATCGACGTATAATTAGCAATAAATCAAAGTTTTTACACAAAAAAACTTTGATTTATTGCTAATTATACATATAGCATGTATAAGAAAATAATAACTTGCTTAGAATATTTTTTTTATTAAGCCATCCCCTGTATATTGGCATCTTGGACTGTCGGCGCTAGTGCTGCTCTTTATAGTCTCATCGACGTATAATTAGCAATAAATCAAAGTTTTTACACAAAAACGGAATTTTGGTTATTTAGGCGATAACAGCTTTACTACCTCTAAAACTCTGCGTAGATAGCGAGGTCTACCACAAAATAATAAGCACAAAACGTTTAGCTTTCACCTTCAAGAATATTTATTATCATTAAATTCTAATGAAAATGAGCGATGAGATCAATAATGAGGACAAAGTAGTGATATCACCATCGATAATGAAGTGCAATAGAGGTGAACGATGTTTTCGGTCCCCGTGAAGTGATACTGACAAATGCCACAGTGGAAGTTCTTTCAGAAAATGGAATACGCTATCGTTATGAAATGATTCAGTCAGTTGTATGCGATACACCTATTATCTATCCTCATCGCTCCCTCGATCTCAAGTGATCTAAGCGCGAGTGTTCTGGAAATTTGCTGACGAATCGGTGAGCGTACGTGACAAATTTATTGTAAATGCATCGAATCACCTACTGGGAATCTGTACTATGTATCTTTGGGAAGTTTATTGCACGCGATATTCAGCACAAAAAATACAATAGTGTATGAAGAATCGGATTACTGCAGCTGATAAGCTGCAGCGCTCGCCTTGATTTCTTGGTTGCGCTCGATGTGGAATCATTACACAAAAATCTCAAACAAAATTTCCGAAAATTCAGAGTTTGAAAATTTATGTGGCATTTTTTCAATGTGGTTGTGCGGAAACACATATTGTCTTCTGCGATGTCAGCTCAAGATGCTTTTTAGCAGCGACATGAAGACGTATGAACAAAAAGTACTAGATTGTTCCCGTTGTCTAGCTTTCACACGGGAAGGCACTTCCGTTTATATTGCATTTCGAGCTTTTGGAAGTGCGAATCTCACGCCAATTTTTTTTGATAACTATGTGTATATTTGTTTAGTCTACTTATTGCTCTCTTTCTGGTCATATTTCCAGTGGAAGCCCTCCAAAACCTCAACAAACGTGGACGAACAAAATAGCTTTGCTTGGGGTGAACACATTTCTGGGGGGTCACCTTTTTGAACAAACTTTGTTCGCGTGCCTACCCACCAAAACCTCGCAACAAAACCTTCACAAAACCCTCCCTCGCCCTGCTAACTCTTGATTTCTCGCTCTCTCGCGCAGTGTAACCGATCCCGGGTGTGTTTGAAACGAAGTCGACGCCGATCTGACGTTGTGTGGCTGCGGCAGCAGCCGAGATGACGAAGCAAAGCTGGCAGCGGCGCTGCTTGTCGTGACTGGCGGGCAGATACTTCACGGGGCTGCACTTCTACGCCTTCTAGAAGCGCACATGGACGCCTGAGAGCGGTACTACCTGACGTCGTCTGTGCTGCCCTTGCCTTTCGAGTCATCCTGGGCCCAGCTCGACCGCCACGGCACCGACGTCCATTTTATCCATATGATGGGCATCCCTCGCAGGGCCTTTTAGCGACTACTGGCGGCGTTAGTGCCTCAATACGCAATGCAATCGGCAGCGGCGAGGGGCGCCCGGGACGACCAACGCGACTTGCCGGTCATCGCGCGGCGTTGGCGGTCACCCTTCAGTTCTACGCGAGCAACAGCGACACCAAGCACCTGTGCTTGACCTTTGGCTGCCCGCCCGCGACACTACTGCGCAAGATTCGCCAATATAAGGAGGCACTCGAGGTTGCCCTCTCGAACCTTACGTACGTCGATATCCGCTGGCCCACAGCGAGGGAGAAATTGCGCTGGGCGTCGTGGATCGCCGAGCGCGAGCCGATTGTACAGCGGAAGTTCGGCTTTATCGACGGCAAAAACTCCCGCGTTTAGGAGCCGAGCTGCGCCCACACGCAAAACGCCCTGTAAAATGGATGGTTGCACTCCGTCCTAGTTACTGGCACTATTGCCTTTGGAGGGGACGGGTGCATCATCTGGATGAAGCACAACTGCCCGGGCTTATGGAACGATGGCGACACGAACCGGGAGTTCCGTGAGAAGCTCCTCGACCCAACTGCCACCCTCCAACACCTCGGCGTTCTCGCTGACGTGGACTTCCCCGTCACTGGACGCATGTTTGGCCGCATCGTAACGCCGATCAAGGACGGCGACTTGCTGCGCGCCGTGGATCAGGGAGAAAACAAGGCCGAGGTAAAGCGAGCGAAGTCGGCAATTACCTCGATCCGACAGGAGGCAGAGTAGGGAATGGGCGCGGTCGATCGCGTGTTCCGGCGGCTTCTTGGCCTGCTGCCCTTTGACCGGGTAGTGCGGCGGAGGCGGTTGGAGAACATCCGTCATCTCTACAATCTGCGTGTGCGCACGACCTCTATCAGTCAAAACAGGACCGTTTTTCAACTTCACGACAAAGTGGAGGGTAATCTGTAGAATGCCGGTATGTATATAGGGTTCGCATCAGGTCTCTGGTAGTCCACCGCCGGCGAGCTATCGAAAAAGGAATCCTAGAATGCGAATGACTCGAACACAGATAGGGTAAAAACTGCGAGAATAAGGCCAAGGACTTTCGATGTATCGCAAACATCTATTGGCGATACAACGAAGTCGGTAAACAGCTATCGTGCAAAGGTGAGACGAGTCGCTTACCTATATCTGATTCGAGAAAGTGTGGTGCGAATCAAACGTCCTTCACCGATCTCTCGACCTCGCCCTCGCTCTGGGCTTTCGTCGCCTTTGATTTCTTTCGCTTTCTCTTCTCCATCTCACGCTGGGGATGCTCAAACCCTGAGCTGAAGCCATGATCGTCATCATCGACATCATCATCGATTCATGGCACTGGGACCCCCTGCGGTCCTCGCGTCGTTCCGCTCGCCGTTTCTGCCTCTCCTCGCGCCGCCGCAACATCTCCTTCTTCCTCTCTCCTCCTTCCACCTTCTATCCTCACGCCTCGCCGCCTCCTCTCTGATTAGCCTCCGCT
>CM047580.1:19887481-19906419 GCA_026184515.1 Peronosclerospora sorghi
TGGGCGCGATGGTGGTAGTCAGGTTATCGATGCTAATGTTTTCGATTCGAACTTGACTCCACCACATGTGGGGATTCGAGATTAGTGATCGGACAAGTTAATGGAGATTTACGTTGTAACCATGCTTCGTTATTGGTCTGGATAAACAGAGTGCACTCGCTGGTTGAGACTTTTGAGGCGATTAGTTTAGTGCATGTAGCACGCAAGTATAATCAAGCAGTAGATTTTCTTACACAGTGCGCTATGAAAGAACAGCGATCAGGGAAGATTACAAGTGATCAACAAATGACGGATCTGAAAATGTTGAATCGATTGCCAGAGTTGTCATATGCTAATGCAGATGGTCCTTGTAATGGGGTGCCATTACATAATAGATATTCAAGTTAGAATATCACAGTTTAATTTCAGACGCGTTGTCTGAAATTTAAATAAGAGATTATAAGTTATTATAATCTAAGAAGGAAAAGTCGATTCGGTATAAATACCGAATCTTGTAGGTTAACTAATAGTACAGTTAGTTAAAGACTTGATATTATTATATTAATTAGTTAGTTACTATACTATTAGCCTCTAAACCACCCATTAAATAAACACTCTTAATTTTGCGTTCTAGATAACAATTGAATATTAATATATTTACTTTAATTATAGGATTAGTTGTTACCAACTAATCCTACCCTAATTGTATTGCGCGCTTCCTCGCACAAATACAGTGTAAGCCAGTAACAGGATCAGTCCTGTTACAGTTTTCCAGAAAGGGATAAGAGTGAGGACCCCCCGGAGGCGACTGCTAAATCGTTCGAAGACTCCAGAAGTAATCCAATTAATGAGGCACAAGTGGATACCACTGAAGTCAATGTTTGAGAAGATGGTGGATATCAGTCACCACAAGTATTTGTGATCACGCGAAGAATGCGTAAACCGAAGAAAGGACATCGTCAACATCAAGGAAGTGAGACCGTGGAACAAGGGGCGGAGATAGAAGATGAGAGACACCCTGTAGAGGACAGTACCGTTGGAGCGAAACAAGGTCCAGAAGGCTCAGAAGAGGACCCTTATGAAACGGCGCCAACCATTAGACTTGAGCGAATGGAATCGGCTCATAATTATGATGATTGGTGTGGGAAGGTTATAGCGTACCTGAAAGGGGAAGATGACAAGCTAAATTCCGCTAGCGAATGGAAGAGAGTAGCGCGACACACGACGATGTATGAACTGGACAGTAGGAATATTCTTTATTACATCGCTTACGCAAGAAGTGGGACTAGAAATCAAGTGTGTCGATTGGTAGTACCAACAGTATTACAAGAAGATGTGCTACATGCCTACCTTGTGGAGATTGGTAGTGGGGCACATCAAGGGGTTGGAAAAGTCTACGCACGACTGAAGTCCAAGTATTATTGGAGGGGTATGTATGCCCTATTGAGAATTATGTTGCAGCATGTGAAGATTGTGCCACTGCGAAAGGGAAGCCAAGATATCAGGGGCGCACTAGCGGCAACATTGTGGTGTCAAGACCTTTTCAGATTTTGGCTATTGATTTTGCATTACCGCTGCCGCAGACCACTATGGGTCATGAAGCACTATTGTGCTTTATCTGTTTGTTTTCCGGGTATGTGATATTAATTCCAATGAGCACTACCACTGCGCAAGATTTAGCAGAAGCGTACATGGTGGGAGTTTATAAGAGATTTGGAGCCCAAGAGATGTTGAGGCATGATAGAGACCCAAGATTCACGAGTTCGGTTTTCAGAAGATTCAATCGAATGCTAAAATAAAAGCAGAGACCTACGTTAGCTTACCGTCCACAGACCAATGGGAATCAGGAACGATCTGTGCAGACAGTGATCAAGGCAATCAAATGTTACATCACGGATCCGGAGCAGAGAGATTGGGATGAATATGTGGCTCCTTTGGAGTTTGCATTGAACACTTCGGTGGATCTACAACATCACCAAACCCCATTATACTTGGTACATGGGTGGGAACCTCGAACTACGATGGAGGCGATGGTACGACCGAAAGATCAGTCTGTCATGGAAATTAATGCACTGGATTGGAGATTAGCCGTGAATAAAAGGCACATGGAAGCTCAAGCGCAGGCAGCCATCATTCGAGAGCAAGTGGGTAAAGACAGAGTCCAACGTCATAACGAGAGAATTAAATCGAAGTTATGTTCGAATACAAAAACCGCCTACCGCCCTGGAGAGTTAGTCTGGCTGTATCACTATTTGGTCAAGCCAGGGTTGGTAAGAAAGTTGGCTCACTTATGGCATGGCCCATATGTGGTGGAAGAACGGGTGAACGACGCGGTGTATCGGTTGGTGATACCAACAACTGAGAGTAGAATATTCCCATTAGTGCATATTGCTCGGCTGAAGCCCTACATCAACAAAATAAGAAGGCCCCGTGAAAAGATTCACACTAAGGATGCATTGGAGTTAGACGAAGCGTTACTCCCAGAAGATTACTGGTATGAACCGGGCAAATACGATGAATGGGAAGTGGAGCGCATAGTAGATTCTCGAGTGAAACAGCGGACAAGAAACGGGCGTCGGATGAAAGAATACTTCATCAAGTGGAAGGATGCCGATGAGATGACGTGGGAGCCCGAAGACAATCTTTCGTGTACCATACTCTTGTATGAGTTTGATGCGCAGCGAGCTTGGGAAAATCGGCATTATGAAGCCCAGATAGCAGAATAGGACATCACTGAAGAGGAAGTGTAGAATCCTTAGCAGAGGAGAAGAACGAAGAGGAAATACTACGAAATAAAAAAGGGGATAACAAGAAATCAGAAGACACAAGAAAAGGAAGCCCCAGAAGATGTAGTACATCCCTATCACGGACCCATGTTGGTTGTGATGAGTAGAATGCGGACCCGAGTTGGTTGTATTAGGGATAATCAGAAGAAACAAACAAACAAAAATATAAAAGAAAGACACATGTTCGAACAAAATTGGAAGATGTTGGAATTTGTGGGTAAATTACGTGACTAGCTATGTTGAATGGAGTGACATAGCTAAATAATGAGAATGATAAAGAAAGTGAGGCCATGCGGACACGATAACCTGATGATGTGATGTGTAGATGATACGAAGAGATACCTACTATGGTACAAAAGGTGGAAAAACTGTATATCTAAAATAAAGCACAACTAAGTAACGACAAACCAAAGCAAGATCGTACGAAGAGATACCTCATGAGGTTCTAAGGGTGCAAAACCTGTGCGGCAGCGACAAAATGATGCGAAGAGATACCTATCACGGTTCAAAAGGTGAAAAACCTGCACATCTACCGTAAAACACAACGAAGTAATAACAAACCAACGCAAGATCGTACGAAGAGATACCTCACGAGGTCCTAAGGGTGCAAAACCTGTACGGCGGCAACAAGATGATACGAAGAGATACCCATCACGGTCCAAAAGGTGAAAAACCTGTACATCTAGAATAACATGATATGATAACACCTGTGGTTGGACGAATATCGTACGAAGAGATACCCAATGAGGTCCAAAAGGTGCAAAACCTGTACGGAGAGGCAGAAAGTTTGAAGAAAAAGAAAAAAAACAAGCGAGCCACAAGGGCGGTAAACCTGAGTGTCGAGGACGGCTACGCGAAGAAACACCTAGTTGGGATGTCAGCGGTGTGAGATTTGCCTAACAGCCTCGACAGACACAGAAGAGAAACACAACAACAGAGCTCGAACAGTTACGGCAGAGCTTAAGTATGATGGGGGAAGGAAACGACGGTACAAACTTGCCCTCAGAGGTGTAACGAAGTTAGCGAGCTACCTCTTACACTAAGAAAAGTGATACATATCAAGGGAAGAAGAAAATGTTAAAATGCTAGGGGTGGCAGGACACTCACTGGCTGGAGCCATACATGACAAGCTGTTGGAGAGCTGAGTGCAAGTGTGGAGTTTTGAGGACGCGCGGAGTACCTGCGGGAGCTGAGTATGGCACACGTGGCTTTGAATGAAATGATTACAGAACTTTTAAGTGGGGCCTTTTGGCCAATCACGTGATCGATGACCGTCCACGACAGTTTTGGATAGGTACGCGGATGACCGTCCACGACAGTTTTGGATAGGTACGCGGATGACCGTCCACAAAAGTTTTGGATAAGTACGCGGGCATAGATAAGTACGTGGATGACCGGCCACGACAGTTCTGTTCTAGATAAGTACGCGGATGATCATCCACGACAGTTTTGGATAGGTACGCGGATGACCGTCCACGACAATTGTGGTACGCGGATGACTGTCCACGACAGTTTTGAATAGGTACGCGGATGACCGTCCACGACAGTTTTGGATGAGTACACAGGTATACGTATGTATTCAAGGTTTTTTTTGGACCGTTCATGATATGACTGTCCACGACATGGCCGTCCACGACAGTAAATCTCAGAGTGTGATTGGTCCAAAAGGTGGGTATTATGAACGAATCACAGTTGTTTGACTCAAAAAAGTGCTGAAAATTGGCTTAACGGGAGCGTTCACGGCAGTAACCGTCTCGAATTTGATCAAGGAGACGCACAATAGAAGCCTATACTAGCCCAGTATTGGGTTAACTCATCGGCGCCCTAGTCTCAAAGAAGTTATTTTTTTGGAGAGTTATCAAGTGAACGAATTGGAATGAATGACATAAGATGGATACCGTGTACACGATACAAACATTGTTGAGCTTTAGAACGTCAGGAGAATTATCCAGCGGAATAGAACGCAGCGAGGATGGTGCCAACATATCAAGGGACGCCCCTAGTAGTACATCCGATCCACAGCCTATGACTAAGCGAAAGTTGTCCCATGCATGCCTTCCTAGATGGACCAAGAAGGAGAAGGATGAGTTGGTACGTATACAATGCGAGAGTGAGGATCAGACGAAACTGGTTTCCGAGATAAGCGACTTATACAACCAACGGTGTCAATTAAACGGATGGACCAAGAGAACCGAAGCTAGTGTCGAGATTATGCTAAGGCGATTGGGATCTAAACGAAAACAAGATAATGAGTGGACTGAAGAAGAAGTGAGTGGTTGACAGGTCTAGTGGAACAGAATGCCAAGATCACTCACATAGTGGAACTGTATCCGGTGAAATTCCCACAAGCTAAGAAAATACGGACCAAAACATCTGTACAGCAAAAGATACAAGCCTTGAGCCAGGAGAATAAAGGAAAATCCCGAGTACTATCAGACGGAAATGATAGCCAAGGTGAATACAGAAAAGGTGGCAAGTGCTGGACCCCACAAGAGGATCTCATATTGGAAGAGGCAATCGAACGTGGGGAAATGGATGTGAACTTAGTTGCTAAGAAGTTACGTGATGTGTTAAACACGGGCAGATTCCAGTCTACGCCGAGATCGCATGAAGGTATCAGAAAAAGACTCCGTCGACTAAAATGTAGAGCACAGAACGCCGATCACGCCTTTATAAGGTCATGTTCAGTTGGAACAGGAAATTTATGTGAACTTCGAGGAAGAGCAAAGTATTATAGATTTTGCGATACCAGGGAGCCCAAGTCCATCATCCGCAGTGGAAGGGGAAGCGAACAGTGTGGCAAATGTTGGGGTGACTCAATCTGAATTACAGAGCATGTCGGCTGACGATGTCAATGTGTCCAAAGAGGTGGAGCTTGACGGTACAGTGGGAGAAACAAAAAACACAAATTCCGGTGAAATTTTCGAACAGCGGAAAACAGTGAATGAACGACCATCGGAGCCAACTCCAAGAGAGGGACTATTTGATAGCACCCAAAAGGGTGATGGAGGATCAAGACGAGACGTCTCCACAGCCATAGATTTGACAGAATCCGCGGCAGATTCAATTTCGAGTCTTCAAGAAGGTAATGGAGAGGAGCCGTCCACCAAAAAATATGAGCTGTCGTGTAGACAGGATCTCTGTGCACCAAAAGAGGACCACAAGTGCGTCTCGGAAGATGTAGACCTGCCTGCAAATACAATGCAGAACTGTGATGGAATATGTGGGGAAGTTTTGAGCAATCTTACTCCAATGAATGGTACGAATGCAGAGACGGTCAAGACGGCGGTACAGAGGAAAGAAGAATATCGAAGCTATACGTTTAAGGAAGGACTTCTCACAGCAGAGTGTCGAGAGGTAGCGTGGTATAGTATATGTAAACCTGGCTCAACGGCAAGGCAATTGGTAGCGCGTATGTCAGATATTGAAAGGGATTGGTGCCAGGAGGCGGAGAAAAGAACTATCAACCCAGGAGCTATCCTTAATGAAATCCGAGCATTGGACTTGCACAGAGAAATTGGTATACGGCGACAAATCAAATCGAACACCCCGAATGATGCAAGGAGTGTATTTTTTGCTGTCACGCTATTGTTACGAGATTAAGAGTCTCTAGTAGTTTTTTGCGCGAATGTTGGGGTGGTGGTTATGGACCTTGCAGGGATAACCTGTGCAGTCTAAAGTATGATGTGACCATACCACAATTTCAATACCAAGGAAGCTGCGGACATTGGCTATACGCAAAATATCTAGAGGTGTATGTGGATGATTTTGTGTCTGTAAGTGATTACCTCCTTACTATGTGCCTAGTGACACATCTGGATACATTTTGGGCTCCTAAACCTGATCATAATGGATGGACAACGGCTACGGTTGAGTCAACCTTTAAATTTCATGTGTTGTCATATGGCGTGGGGAAATGTTTAGTCAAAAGATGGAACACGTACAACAATTATGGTGGTACCACGCATTTCATGCCATTAATGATAGGGATAATATACCTTCATGTGGCCGGAAACAATATGACGGAATATATAGATACCAGTACAGAAGATTTGCAAAGATGGGACTATGGGCAATTATGTGTTCCACGAGGCAACAAATTGGAACTTTTAGGCTGGGGGATAAATTGTTCGGTAGGATTCAGACACGTTATCTTAACCACCGCCCTGGGAGGAAGCATTCATGAGAACATCCATAAGTTAAGATGGTCACCCAAAGCTAATATTATGAATTACATCCGAAGGTTCGGAGCGGTAGACAGGCTGACTAGAGATCCACCACCGGATATATTGAATCTGATGGTTAAAAGAGAAACTGTTCAGTCTATGAGGAATTCATCGGTAATGTCTGAGACGGAACAAAAGCGGTATATACATCATTTCTGCGCAGCTTGGATAGGGATAAAATGAAAGTGATACGCGCGGCAATAGAAACGAAAGGGATAGTGTTGGCTCGTGGTCCATACGGATGTGGGAAGACTTCTACTATTACGGCTGTTGTACTATCCTTACTAGCAGTTTTCCCCTATATCGGATTGCCATCGTGTCCGAGACCAATGAAGCCAGTGATGAAGATCTGAAAAGGTTGATGGATTCAAATCAGTTAGATGATCATGATATCATTCGGCTGGGGGAAATAAAAGGCACCAGGTTAGCGTCAGAGGCTAAAAATTATCGACGAAGGTTTCTCTCGGAGATACTACGACGCGAGCGGCAAGCATTGGAAGGGTGTGTGAATCGGAAGGAAATATCTCCTAGGTTGAGGTTGAAAGAGAGAGAGACGTTAGATGGATCACGTGTGATTGTTGCCACTTTGGCTCAATTGGGGCGACCCGATTACTCGAATGTGCGTTATGACGTAATTATCAATGATGAAGGGGCGCAAACTGCCAAAGTGGCATTACTGCAAGCCATTAGGCCGTGGGTACAAGTGGTTATATCAGTAGGAGATCCATACCAACTTTTTGCGTACTCCCCTATGGATGAAAGAATGAAGCAGCGATTCCATAATGATGCACGTCGCCACAAGATTATGTGGGGGTTGATACATTCCATTGGACATTGCCGAGTGATGAGAAATATATCCCCTGCATTCCCTGGAGTGACCATGACGGCAGAGTTTAGGAGCCACCCGATGATCACGAGGCTGTTGCAAAAGTTTTATCCCTATACTATTCGAGATCGAGCCTATAGGTCACCAGATTACTTAGCATCAATACGGCTGAGGAATATGGAAACCCTTGATTGGGCTCATCCAGAGGATCGTTACCCTTCTAGAGTGGGAAAAAGTTTGGGGAATCAACGGTTCGTGTGGATTAGTTCTCAAGAATGGATTGAAGAACATGAGCGGACAGAGCACAAGCACAGAAATGTCATTTAATTGGCGATAGTGTTGCAGTTAATGGATAAAATACGGTCGGCTTTGCAGGTGGAGTCGCGACGTTTGGGTAAGGCTGTACAAAAGTCAGTGTTGATTATTTCGCCATATCAAGACCAAGTATCGGCTATGAGGAGAGAGTTACGGTATTTGAATGGAGTATATGAAGAACATTTGGATATCGAAGTGGCTACTACTGATTCAAGTCAAGGCAGAGAAGCAGAAATGACTATCGTTACGATGGTGCGTTCGCATACTATATGATTCATGGCAGGGAAGCCTTCAAGATCGTTGGTATCACTCAGCAGATCACGTGATTACCTATTCATTGTGGCTGCGCGATATGTATTAGAGCAGGATATCGGTTGGGATCGGATGATGGAAGCGTGCAAGAGATACGATACCCCCTGTTTTGTTTCTACTATGGCGGACAGTAAGGCACGTCACTATTTGAAGTGGAATTAGCGAAACTTTGATATTGAGGTGATACATAAATGGATAGATTGCTTTTGCTCGCCAACGCTGAAGCTGCGCAAGGGGCGGTTGTGGTGAAGTGGCTGAAGTTTATGGTGAATTGTATACGGAAAGTATACATAAAGAGTATACGGTGTCGTAGTCGGCCATGAAGTGAGTTTTCGGTATTGAAGCCAGTGCTGAAGTAACCAAGAAGTAATAAGGTGAACAGAAACTAGAGGTAGATATAGGATTTCTTAGTACTTTAATTATAATCAAATTTTCCCCCTTTTTCAGAGAGTTGTTCTTTCAACCAACCAACCCTTTTCAACCCATACAAAAACTAAGTCTAAGTACATCCTGAGGAAACCTTTAAGTGAACGCGTGTTAAGGCGTGATAAAGATCCTTTGCGGTTACGTAAGCAAAGGGGCAGCCTGAGTGTTACAGGGAAGTGTCCATTTTCAGTGACTTTGTGATAAGGTTCGGACGTAAGTACCAAGAACCCGGGAAGTATAAGTAAGAGAAGTGTAGTCTATCGCTTTCTTGTGTTGTTTTTGAGTGGAAGCCTCGAAAATTTAAGTTTCTTCACGACATTGTTGAAAGCTCCCGTTCTTGCTCTCCCAGATTCTGGGAAACCTTTTAGCGTCGTCTGCGACGCCTCCGATTTCGCAATCGGATGTGCTTTGTTACAAGCAGACGACGCGGGACAGGAACGCGTGATCGCGATTGATTCGAGGCAGCTTAAAGCTGCAGAACGGAATTATCCCGTTCATGACAAGGAGCTACTTGCAATGAAGTATGCTCTTGTCAAATTTAGGGTTCACCTACTCGGCTCAAAGCCGTTCGTGGTTTATACTGACCACGCGTCCTTACGGACAGCGACAAAGTCGCCTCATCTCTCCCAACGGATGGACCGTTGGATCTCCTTCTTTGAGGAGTATAACTTTGAGGTTAAGTATAAACCTGGCAAGCAGAACGTGCTTGCAGACGCGTTATCGCGTCGTCCCGATTACGAGCTCGCTTCCGCGACATTCGTCACCTCGTGTGTGGTGGATCTCATACGCCAGGCGTATGTGAAAGACCCACAGTGTACGGCGCTTATCAGCGCGTTTGGTGACAAGGGACTTGGCTCATCTGAGCCTACCGTGTCAAGTCGAGCTAAAGCTCGTTTACACCGTTACAGGTACTGTGACGGTTTGCTATATTATAGCACGAGCGCAGATGATACTCCGCGGGTGGTTGTTCCCCATGATGAGGAAATAAGGTATAGAGACCTCTTTGAGGCACATGACGCCCCTACCGGGGGTCATTTAGGTCGGGATAAGACCTACAGCGCTTTAAGCGCTTTGTATTGGTGGCCCAACATGTATAAATGGGTCGGTGCGTATATACGCACCTGTGAGACGTGTCAGAGGGTTAAACCCTCTGCAAGTTCAGCTGCTCCTTTGTCGAGCTTGTCGGTTCCAACGGAGTGTTGGAAATCCATTAGAATGGATTTTATCTTCGGTTTTCCGAAGGATAAGACCGGGAACACGGGCATATTGGTCTTTGTAGACCTTTTGAGCAAGGTGGCTCACCTGTCGGCGGTGCCAGATTCCATTGATGGACAAGGAACAGCAAACGTGTTCCTAGACCGTGTCTTTCGACAGCATGGTCTACCCAATTCCGGTGTATCGGATCGGGATCCCCGTTTTACGGGACAGTTTTGGGGGGCGTTGTTTAAGGTGCTGGGCCCCAAGCTCTTCATGTCCACTGCGGATCATCCGCAGACGGACGGTCAGACGAAACGCGTTAATCGCGTTGTTGAGGATATTCTCCGGAGTTTATGTTCGGATTCTCCAAAGAGTTAGAGTGAGATGCTTCCTATGGCCGAATTTGCTATAAACAATTCGTCCATGCATCTACGGGGTTTACCCCGTTTTACGTGAACGGATAAGTGAATCCTAGGGTTCCGTTGACGCCACGTGTGTGTGTGGACGAGGCTTGAGGGGGAGGATTCCCTGATGTCAGCCCTGTATCTGTGCGAAAGCACATGGATAAGTTCTTATCGACGCGACTTAGTGTCTTACGACACGTTTGCGATGCCATGTCGGAAAGACAAGACAAGCAAAAGGAACAGGCCGACCGCAAGCGCCGGCGTAACAAAAGGGCGTACAAAGTAGGCGAAAGTGTTTTATAAGACGCTAAAGTATTCCTACACATGCAGTTTTGAATGTTTTAAGAAACAAACTGCGCCCCAGGTTTGTGGGGCCTTTTAAGGTACTAGCCCGAAAGGGCTTGTCGTATACCTTGGACATCACGAAGGCGATGCGTATGTATCCAACCTTCTATGTGGCTATGCTTAAGCCATACCAGGACCCGGAGGAGGGTTCCCTCTTGGAGGGGATGGTAAAGCGAATAGCCATAAGAGCCGTAAGACACGGCAGGGCAGAGGAAGCCCGACAGGGCTAAAATGCGACCACGAAGTTGCGCAACGTTCGTCTCAAGAGAGGCAATCCGCCTCTCGATGCGGTCAATCGCACTCCCCTCGCCGCGGAGTCCCTCGTGGACATAATAGATGTGACGGCTGTGTCGATCACAGCTCATGAATCTCATGTCGCAATTTCGCGACCTCCTCCTCCAATGCTCGATGCGGAGGGTACTCCACATTATCCCGTGGAGCGTCTGATGGAGCGACGCCATCATTGGGGTCAAACCCAGTATCTGGTGAAGTGGAAGGGTTATCCACACTCACAGAGTTCGTGGGAGTCCGAGACTCCCCTACGGCAGGATTGCCGTGACGTCGTTGACGCTTTCGAGCGGGAGAATCCCGCTGCGGGTCAACGACTAAAGGGGCGCGAGAAGCCCCTTCACTCACAGTAGTTGGGAGTTCGCCGGAGGCAGATGTGGCGCTCACACTGTTCCTTGGTAACGCGTTGGGGGAAGGGGCGCTAGCGTAGCGCGTGCGATAAGGGGAACGTAATAGCTCCATCTCTTTGGCTCTGGCGAATGCCATGCGCAACCCCTTCTCCGCCCAAGCGTCACGACGGGAATAGCTGTTGTGCATCTCATTAAATCTGGAGAGGAGCTTCTCCCCTTCCGCCCAAGCGCGGAATTTCTTTTCTGCATCTTCGGCATTTTTTCCCGGAGAGAGAATAATAGGAACCTCGCGGATGTTCTCAACAGGGGCACCCTGTGCCTTTCTGTCGAGGCGCTCTCGGTATGAGACGCTAGTGAACTGCTTTTGCGTAAGCAGTTGTTGCCGGAGTTTCTCCTGGATCTCGCATTGATACGGCTGTTCAGCCGCGGAGACAGGGGTATAGGATGCTAAATCATTCCTTACCACACGTCTAGCCCACTTTGGAAGGTCACGAGGACCTTCCAAATTATATGCCGCCAGTGGAGGGCGTTTGGGGGCCGCGTGACGCAGCCCTTAGTGCCTGTGCGGCAAGTTGGGTTTCTTGAGCTGAGTCCAGCTCATTGGTGATGATCGCCTTCGGCGATCCGGATGTATCATCCGATATTGGCAGGGTAGCGCACTATTTAGTGCATTTTCCCCACGTGTGCGGAACAGATTAGGCTGCCGACATCGCCGTTCGGCTCTGTCGTAGTGGTCAGCCTTTGGGGAGATATCCCTAAGGGCATCCACCTCCGAGTTCTCGGAATAGTCTACCTCCTGTTCTCGAGGAGACTCCACAGCACCACTAATGGTGCTCATGGTTATCCAGAGGTTCTGGCAGTTGGAGTTCTCCAACTAAATTTGATTTATTGCTTAAGAAATAGTCTTGATGGGGGAGGATGTAACAGAGTTACATTCTGGTTACATTTAGTATGTGGTGTACGTGAGTACACTACGGTTGGGGTCAGTATTGACCGGTCCGAAAGGTTTTGGACCATTGGTTATTTAACCAATCAGGGCAGTAGCCCTTGGTGGAGGCGTGGCAGCCAGCCACGTGTTAGTACACAGGTGGTGTACACTACATTTTAGCTAGGTACGAATTTAGTAAGTTCTACTTAGTAATACATATAGTTTACATTATTTTAAATTAATTTAGGCTAATTACATATTAAATATACATTCAGTTTACAAAAATACTTAAGACTGCTAGGCGCGCGACCACGCCCGGTCGCGCTCGCAGTGAGTATTGTAGCCCAAGGGAAGTTCTTCCCTTAGCAACCCCCTTAATAAAGGAGCCTTGTGTTAAGGCGTTAGCTTGTGCTAACGGGTAAACGAAAGTGGAATCTTGGCCCCGAGTAAGAGGATTCTCTCTTACTAAGCCCTTTTATAAGGGCGTATCGGCTAAGTAGCGGCGAACGCCGCTTAAAGGAAAGTCTTCCTCTGTGCGCTAGCCGCACCGTGCGTATACGCACCGGCTACAATTAAGGTTTATCCCGTAGATTCGGTGACCGGTGCGCGCTTTTCTTAAATCAGCGGTGATGATGGCTCACTTTCCAACGACGCTTCCTACCTCAGCTCAGTATTCATCTAGATTTCGCCATGGTCGTCTTCGCGAGAATCGCGGTGGTATACAGTTTGAGCAGAAGATGAAGGCACGCGCACCGTTGAGTTGGAGTGATGATCAAAAACTTTCAGCACTTGATCGGCATCACCAACACTGTCCGGACTACCGACACTCTAAGGGGGTCCGTCTCTTGTCTTTTTAATGTTATTCGTTTTCCACCTTGTGTACCCGTCGTCCACTCTTGTGGATAAGCGTTAGAGTGATCAGGGAGATCTTCCTCAAGTGTAACTGGGGTGTTTGCCTTACACCAGCAAACCAAGCGGAAATATTCACCCCGCTGAACTTGTGCTTGGTGAAGGGTTGTTCAAACCGAAATATTTCACCTGATTAACGGGTTGTAATGTAACTTTATACCATCTGGTGTTTTTAATGCTAACAACTATACATAGACGCTAAGATTTTATAGATATGTGTTTTTCTAGACGAAAACCTGGATCTGACAGGTGCTCTTGAACTTAGGGGATAAAAAGTTTGCAAGGGCATCGTCTTGGGTCAGTATACTTCCCGCCGGTTCCCTTTGCCTTCACTAGATGCGTAGAAGCACTCTGATACGCCGGATCCAATGTTTTGTGAGCTGAGTCATACAAAAAAATGGAAAAGGAGAGACCTTTTAATATCGACCAATCAGATGCGTCCAATTAGAGACTCGTTAAAAATGTAAACTTCGTCAAATAAGTACATTCCTTGTATCTTTCGTGGGGGTTTGCTCACATTTAATGAAAACTTTCGCTCTATAATGTAATATTTATTTGTGGCTGCAAATTTATCAAATGCTGCTAGATTTGGCAATTGTGTAGAATTTTGCAAAACGCACACCAACCGGATCTCTGCAAAATGTTAGTTCGTAGGGTTAAAAGGAGTTTTTAAAAATTTTTTGTTGTTGCCAGATCGCATACTGGAGGCCACCAAAATCTCAACAAACGTGCGCGAACAAAATAGCTTTGTTCGTGGTGAACAAGCGAAACTTGTTTGCGAACAAATTTCTTCACAAATTTTGTTTTGAGCCCAAAACCGTCTCAACAAGCGCACACGCCAATAAACAAACGAACAAAAAAATTTGTTCATTCATTCACCACCCACGAGCCTTCCCGACGAACCCTAACCCTTCCTCTCCACCGCGCGCTCTCCCTCCTCCCCATGTCCAACAACAGCAGCAGCTTTAACAGTGGACCACAGCAGGAGCAGCAGCAGCTGCTGCTGATGTGGTGGAGTCAAGTTCAAAATCGAACACCGTAGTGTCGAGAACCTGACCGCTATCGTGCCCAGCCTTCCAACTGACGGAAGGGGGGGTACCCCGCGAACCTTCGCCTACGATACGATCTGATCGTCCGCTGCTAGCAGACGACCGATCATCATCATAGGACGCCTGGTCCGATTTCTGCGTCTCCATATCATCTTGTGTACTCGATGTAATGGGCTGGTTTGAGACTTGGTGGATCGTCGCCGCGAATTGATGTGGGTCTTAAAATTTGAGACCGTGCTGGGTAATGTACCCTGGAAGGAACTGTTCACCCTGGGTACGGGCAGACCAATTACACTCAGAGTAAGTATACTCCAAAAGGGCAGATCGCTTAACCGATCGTATATCCCAACCAATGCGAGAATAAAAGACTAATATTCCAATATGAGATCCAAACGAGAACGTTACAAACTCCACGAACGATATCTCCACGTAACAATCCAAAACTTGCTTACACGTTCCAAACGTGTGTGACTTGGGCTTGTGAAGCAGACCAATGCGTACTCCCGTCGAGGGACTTCCGGCGGGCCAAGTGCGTCTGTAACGCGTCCCGGCCGGGTATAATGAGGTAGAGGGGATTACTCGACCCTCTGCTCCCAAGCACTCCGCGGCGTGCGGAGGCGACCAGCTTACTTAGCAAAGATGCTAACGACTTCCTTGTCGAGTTAAAAGGCCAAAAACAATAACAACTAACCAATCCTATCTCCCTACGGTCCCCAATATGTACAAACATGAAATATGTAAGTTCACGCAATATCATGTGACTTACCAGAATCTGTGTTCTTGACACTCCAAGCACACGATTGGCCCAAAATACTCCGTCCTTTCAGCCAACCAGATCGATCTGCCTTGAAAACTGGTACACTGGTACAAACTGGTCAACAATTTTCACTTGCACTTCACCACAGCCGCCCCTGAGTCTGGTCGTTGCCGCGCAACGGTAGTGACCCGATCTCACCACATCCCAGATCTTTGCAGTAGCAGACTTCACCGATGGATAGATCTTCGCCAGGTATTTGTTCTTGTGCAACTGATCATCTTGTAACCTCTCTTGACGTTCGTTGCAGCAGGTGCCCTGTGTCCCCAATCTCCCCATGTCAATTCACCTCCCATATCGGCCCGATCTGACAGCCCTCACAACACTCCAGATTCCGACACACCGGATGGGCATCAGATCGGGGTCGATCAGCTCCGGAAAACATTCCGGAGCTTCAGTCGCAGTTGGACTTCAAGAATTCATCACTCCTGCAACTGCGGAAGGAGGTGGATACTTTAATCCCCATTTCCACGAAGTTACAGGAGGTGATCGCCGAAAACGCGCATCTCCAGGCCCAGATCGCCGAACAAACAACGCGAGGTAAGCTGATCGGTCTGTATTTCGACTTGGATCTGCTCTAACCTTCCTTCGCGTTTAGATTGGCTGCCCTCCGACATCACCAAAGCGTTTGACGCTTTACTCGCGGCTGATCGGCAGTCACATGACCACTGCGATCAGCTCCGACCGATCTTGGACGGGCTGATCGGCGCACGACATGATCTGTCTCGTTTGGAGGCCTACAGGTCACACCTCCGGGAACAGATCGCGCTGATCAACCGGCAGAGGTTGGAGGATCAGTCCGATCGACCTTTACTCCGCACCCAACATGGAGACCTGGAGAGGCAGATTGGCGAGTTGCAGGTCGTGGTCAGGGACCAGATCGAGAAGGTCGAGTCCTTCCAGAGCAGATCGGAAGCCTGTACCCAGGAGTCAAACCGTCGTTGGGCGGCCGTAGATCGGTGCCACCAACAGTTGACTGACTTGCTGTACCGGCGTTCGGCTGCAGGCTCTAGCGTTGACCGATCTGCATCGGCCTATCTGATCGATCTGCACCAAGATCGGAAGCGACGCCATTCATTGGCCAAAATTCAATATTCCAAAATCCCAAAAGTTTCCAAGAAGCGTAAGGACGCGTCGAAGGGATCAAGGGCGCGGGGCGTAGCGCGCGACTCTGAACTCGAGGAGAAGCGAGCGGTGCCTCAAAATAAGTCCAAGACGCTGGCGCATCTTCCAAGCCCAAGATCGGACGCAGCCAACACATCCATCATCGTCAAATCGCATGCGCCCTTACGCCCCCGCGCTGCTCACACCAAGTATATGGAGATCTCATCCGGAGAGGACTCGGGGAATGAATCGGGAGATTCTGAGTTCTTGTTCACTGCTTTGTCCAAGTCCCGATCCGATCAACGCCGAGGTCCTGTTCCCTCGAAGCCTGCATCAGGGGATGATAAGGTGATCAGCTCCCAGGGTGATGGTGTTGCACGGACGCGTGAGTCAACCGGATCGGTGCCTTCGTTACAGACCGGCACATCTGGGATGCGCCATCACGCCCGATTGAAAGGGGTGTCGATCGGATATCGTCCTCTTCCGTCGTTGACTTCAGATGCCACTTTGCCATGGTCACTGTGGCAGATCAGTAGCTTGCACCGATCAGCCCTGACCAAGCAGATACTAGCCCGGTCGATGTCCCGACCAGATTCCTGGCTCTTTACTCCAGCTTCAAAGGCTCATGCCGCTTCTGCATGGAGGGCGGACCTGGTCACAGCACCACAAATTGCCCGTCTGTATGCAGATCATCCATGGAAAGTGCTGCTCATCGCCAAGTTGGACTCCATATTCGCGTCGACTCCTTGGATCGATTCGCTTCTGGGTCGACTTCGGGCTTTTAATACATCCCACTGCCAGGCGATCTTGGAGTCCACCCATTATCTCTCCTTCCCGCGGGTCGGATGTTACGTGACCAAGACCTGATCCTGTTTCAGAAGCGCCGGAAACGGCGCCGGAGTCGGGCGGGCGAGGCCTGTCTGACCCTATGCCAGTTTATTCTGGAAGGGATGCTGGCCCGCGAGTGCGACATCGACATCTTTCTGTATCCGGTGTTTCTTCTTATGGCCAAGCGTCGCGTTGAGATCCCCGGGGCGTCGACTGAGGACGGCATCTGGTATCCCGGCCTCCGTTGTGACGATCCGATCGCAAATCTGAAAGACACCTTGATCCAGCTCGATCGGAAAGAGCCCTGGCGCATCAGGACCAGATCGAAGACGATCCGGCATTAACTATCGGTCGTCTGTGGGGTGATTGCGAATCTTGATGCGGCAGATAGCTGACCAGATAATCCATAATACATGTTATCATCCTTTCCCAATTCCTGATCACTTGACCAAATTTAATCACTTTCTCCAAACTTTTACCAGCACGTTATCACACACAGTTTCCATTCACCCAAAACGCAAAAATAATCACCACGTTCGTCACTCCACTACTCCAGTCCATCACAGTTCATCACACTAATTCACAATAATTCAGACCTTACACATATTCACACCGATCGATATACTGATCGGTGATACTGCGTTCCTTGATCTTCATCTTCATGAGTCTGCATCTGTGGTGGAGTCAAGTTCGAAATCGAGAACATTAGCATCGATAACCTGACTACCACCATCGCGCCCAGCCTTCCAAATTTCGGAGGGGGTACTCCGCGGACCACCACTAGAGATCTGGTCCGATCGTCCGCTGCAAGCAGACGACCGGTAGTCATTAGAACCCACTTGGTCCGATTGTTTAGTGTCCATCTCACCTTGTGTACCCGATGGAATGGGCTAGTTACACACTCGGTGGATCGGGATCGCAGATTGGATCGAACCGGTCTTGAATATAGAAGACCGATCTGGGTAGGTATCTCTGGGGCGGAACTCTTCACCCCAGACACAAACAGACCAAAAACACTTCCAAGAGATAACTTCCAATAGGTCGATCGTCCAAACGATCAAGACCTGACCAATACGAAATAATAGAGGGTAGACCGACCGTTCCGGTCTAGCTCCTGACCAATACGAAATAAGACCAAAACCGGTCTAGTTTCCAACCAACATTAAAACAAGCCAATATGTCCGCGTAAAGACCCAATATGCTCGTCAAACTCCACAAACGATATCTCCACGCCAAGACCAATCCAGTGAATAGCACGTTCCAAACGTACTTGAGTTGAGGTGTTGAGATCGCCAAATCGTACTCCCGTCGAGGGACTTCCGGTGGGCCAAAGTGCGCGTGCGGCACTTCCAGACCTGGTATAATGGGCGAGAGGGGATAATTCGACCCTCTGCCCCCAAACACTCCGCAACGGGCGGAGGCGACTAGCGTACGAAAAGGGAAGAACGGCTACCCCTAGCTGTGGTGTAAACCAAGGCCAAAGGACTTCCACTTAGAAAAATCCTGCAACCAAAGACTTCTACTTTTTTAGGCAAATCCACAACTAAAATACTACTACCCTATAGTCCCTAAATATACCCACACAAACATATGTAAAATACCCAAAGTCGGGTGACTCACCAAAACTTGCGTTCTTGACACTTCTTGAGTCTGATAGGATGAGAGCCCCCCTTGTTTAAACCAATCCGAAATTAGACCAAATGTCTTGACGAAACTTGACCAGAAGTGTGCCAAATTTTGGGCACACTTCTCCACAGCCGCCCCCGAGTCAGACCGTGTCGCACAACGACAACGGTCTGACCTCGTCCATCAAATTCAGTTAAACCTTGGTCATTCAGACTTTTCCGACATG
>CM047580.1:19916419-19935065 GCA_026184515.1 Peronosclerospora sorghi
AGACCTGCTATAGTCCCGATCGGCTCCGGTGGGAGCCTTTTGGGGAGAAAAGAACTTATTAATCCCGATCTGGTCCTACGCCAGGCCATATCGGACATCGCCATCTTTATCAACAACGAGAACGTAAGGCGATAGCCTTTCCTTACGTCCTCTCCAGAACGACTCCATATTCAAATCATTCAAATCTTCGAATCCAATTTTTAAGGAATATCAGCACGGTGATATTCCTGGTTCGAATCCGGGCACGCGCACCATTGTGGTGGAGTCAAGTTCGAAATCGAAAACATTAGCATCGATAACCTGACTACCACCATCGCGCCCAGCCTTCCAAATTTCGGAGGGGGTACTCCGCGGACCACCACTAGAGATCTGGTCCGATCGTCCGCTGCAAGCAGACGACCGGTAGTCATTAGAGCCCACTCGGTCCGATTGTTTAGTGTCCATCTCACCTTGTGTACCCGATGGAAGGGCTAGTTACACACTCGGTGGATCGGGATCGCAGATTGGATCGAACCGGTCTTGAATATAGAAGACCGATCTGGGTAGGTATCTCTGGGGCGGAACTCTTCACCCCAGACACAAACAGACCAAAAACACTTCCAAGAGATAACTTCCAATAGGTCGATCGTCCAAACGATCAAGACCTGACCAATACGAAATAATAGAGGGTAGACCGACCGTTCCGGTCTAGCCCCTGACCAATACGAAATAAGACCAAAACCGGTCTAGTTTCCAACCAATATTAAAACAAGCCAATATGTCCGCGTAAAGACCCAATATGCTCGTGAAACTCCACAAACGATATCTCCACGCCAAGACCAATCCAGTGAATAGCACGTTCCAAACGTACTTGAGTTGAGGTGTTGAGATCGCCAAATCGTACTCCCGTCGAGGGACTTCCGGTGGGCCAAAGTGCGCGTGCGGCACTTCCAGACCTGGTATAATGGGCGAGAGGGGATAATTCGACCCTCTGCCCCCAAACACTCCGCAACGGGCGGAGGCGACTAGCGTACGAAAAGGGAAGAACGGCTACCCCTAGCTGTGGTGTAAACCAAGGCCAAAGGACTTCCACTTAGAAAAATCCTGCAACCAAAAGACTTCTACTTTTTTAGGCAAATCCACAACTAAAATACTACTACCCTATAGTCCCTAAATGTACCCACACAAAAATATGTAAAATACCCAAAGTAGGGTGACTCACCAAAACTTGCGTTCTTGACACTTCTTGAGTCTGATATGCTGAAAAGCCCCCCTTGTTTAAACCAATCCGAAATTAGACCAAATGCCTTGACAAAACTTGACCAGAAGTGTGCCAAATTTTGGGCACGCTTCTCCACACACACACTATTTCCCGTTTTACATGGTGTACTTGCGCAAGTTGTAATGCACCGATTATCCCATGATATTCACTGTCATTCACCGTGAGATTGTCCTGAACTCCATATTTCGCCGCTATCACCTCCCAAGTGGGTAATTCCCATAGACTCAAGATACCAAGGAAAAAGTACAAGAGGATAAGGCGGTTTTTACTGTGGAGCTAGCGGATAAGAATTTAGTTATCATACCAAAAGTGCCCTTAGGGTCATGCTTCATCCGTACTGCACCATCAAACGACAAGACATATCCAGTGCTTTGGCGACGCAAACCTGGTATTGGTCTAATAATTGGTGTATCCTTCAGTGTCTTTAGTGGGGCAATATCTTCTAGTACTGCATTCATCTTTTCTATAGGCACTATCGATGTGGCCAATAATGCAGGTAAGCCAACACCTTCATGGTCCAATCTTATGATCTCCAACGACCATGTGGATAACATTACCGCCCATTGAACTCCACTTCCAGTTAAACTCTTAGACGCAAATAGCCATCGCATCGTAGAGTACCTTGCGTATACTGTTATATGTTGCCCAAATAGAATATGGCTAGCGTCATGCAACGTCTTCAGCAAAGCCAGCACCTCCTGTTCTGCTCCTGTATATCGGGTCTCCGCATCTTTGAACACTTTACTGACATATCTTACTGGATGCAAAATCCCATCGTGCTCTTGACATACTTTATCTCCGAACGGCCACGTATTGGTGTATAAAATTATACTAGTGGTTTCGCTCGCTCGATATGTCGTAACAATGGCGCATGAATAAGCCGTGCCTTCAACAATTCAAAAGGCTTTTCAGCATGAACCAATTGAGTCCCGTCCCTTAACTGCAGATCCGTTAATTCATACAGTGAATCCGCTATCGTCGCGAAATTGTCGATAAACCTTAGATAATATATCAGGCTACCATTGAATTTCTGAACCCCCTTTAACGTCCGTGGAAATGCCATCTTACTAATTGAGTCTAAATTGCGCGGGGGCGCTTCGATTCCCTTTTACGATATGCGATGACTCGGAAAATCTACACTGTGCTTCCCAAATGCACTCTTGGGTAAGCTTATGGTGATTCTCCAATATTTGAACGACTCCAAAAGGTTCTTAAGCATCAACATAGCTTATCCCAGCTATTCGCACCAAACGTAATATCATCAATGTATGAACACCTCCCAATGACAGGTAGCTCCTCAGTATCTACCACTTGGCCACTACGAAACACATCTTGTGATAGGGGTACGTCTGTCTCCAAGACATATGTAGCATTATAATCGATATCCAAGGCGGTGTCATCGTTTATGATATTACGCATCACTCCCATCTGTTGTGAGCGTCGGACCATTGTCCATAAGGCATTATCAACTATACGCTGATATATCTGTGGCGCATTCTTTAACCCTTGCGGCATACGAAGCCATTCAAAATGTCCTAGCGGACAAATGAAGGCAGTAATCAACCGAGACCTTTTCGTCATGGGTATAGCACAATATCCACTCGCGTTATCCATTGAACACAGCCACTTAACCCCTTCAAAGTTATCCAACAAATCATCTATCAGAGTCATCGCATACACCATCAGTCTTGTCTTTTGGTTCACAGCTCGGTAATCAATGCACAATCGTATGTCTGTTTTCTTTTTCTTTAACACGATCACGATTGGTGATGCCCAATCTGACTCCGAGTACTTAATTAATCCTGCTTGCAACAGGCCTCGTATCAACTAGTACAACTTTGGTAGGAGATGCGCTGGTACTTTGCGCGCTTTCTGAGGTATAGGCGAATGGCTCCAACATCCACATCATATACCACACCTTTGGCCGGTGGCGGTAACGCATTACCAGAGCTTATGAATCCATCAGCATATTCATATAATAATGACCGTAACTGGTCTTCTTGCTCCTTGGTGGTGATCCCTGGCTCTCCTACATCCGCTAGACCCATATCAGGTGACGTTATCTGACCTTGTTCCCCTTCAGGTATAAGCGCCAACTGTTCCTCAATAGCTTCAGCCGACATCTCCATCCCTTCATGCAGATAGACCTCTCTCTACAATTTCGTCTGATCTATCTTCAATGGGTCTATAGCATCCATCACATATACAGCGGGGGGCTTATCCCCAACCGTCCGCACTGCATTTTCACTAGTCCAATTAATCGTCATACCAGCACTCCCTATAACTAGCTCATATACTTACGTGTAGTCTACCGAGAGTCGATCTTCTTGGGTCAGTAACGGTAGCGGATTTTCGTTTGGAATCTGACAACTTTGGTCTTTCATATTCAGAATTACCCCCGCTTTCACCAATAAATCTGTTCCACGTATCGCTAAAGTCTGCGACTCAATGTTTGCCACTCACATCTCGCAGGTAAAAATGACCGATGGGCCCATCCGAACCTTGACAGCGGCCAAACCAATTGCACCAATGGTACTTTCTGTCACGCCACAAAAACTTGTCGGGGTATCAAACATCCGGACTGCTATATGTAACATCTTCACCACATTGGTATTTAATACTGATATGTTTGCACCAGAATCCAACATTAAGGGCAACTCCAAATCATCAATTGCTCCCTTCACATATACTTGCGTTGCAGGTTGCGTAGACTTGGGCAACTGTTGCCATCCTTCTCGTTATCCCTCTATTTTTTCCACCAACGTGACACAAGCTGAGACATCTGCTGCTTCATTAGTCTCTGACGTATCTTTTTCTTTTTCTTCTTTGTCTTCAAATGCAACTTGTTTTCTCGTTTTTTCTTGTAATTTCTTCTTTTCTTGATCCTCATCCATAGTGAGCGATCTCTCCATGCAAAATGTACCTTTCTTCTTGTTTTCTTTTACACCTAAGGGTGAACGCGGTGTCGCATTCACATTGCTCGATATTGCCCCCATCTTTTCTCTCGACAGTGGTCGCAACGCACTGTGGGGTTAGGCGTTTAAATGTGCAGCCACTTGGTCCTTGGATAGTTCCAGACTTCAACTTGCTCCTCATCTCACCCATCTCTTCTATGAACTTCCGACAATATTTCACATCATGACCGACTGATTTACAATGCTCACACGTCTGCAACTTCCAACATTTGTCTTTATCAGGTCCTCTTCGATTGCAATGTTCGCACACCACACCCCCATCATTTATTAGGCGCACTTGTTCGTGCACCTCTGTCTTTATAATTAGAGCGTTCCCGCTGCATGATTTGTACTTCCCCGCCCATCACATGTACGCTGGGTGGTACATCTTCATATACCACTTCGGCACCCTTGCGTGCAGTCATTTTCTTTCCAGGCCTTATCACACGTGCCTCATGCTTCATTAGCACCCTTTCCAGTTCCTCAATGCTATTGAATGTCATATGCTGATATTGCATTTGTATGACTCGATCATGAATGGTATCGAAGAATTGCTGGATGTGCTCTTCCAAAAATGAGGTGTTATAAGCATCTCGGAAATCCATTCCAGCTCGTAATTCCGCGGCATTTAGCCGGTATAGATATGTAGACGTCAACTCGTCGTGTTTCTGTGTCAATTTGGAATACATGACCCGAGGCGAAACTTTATCCACGCAAAACTTCCGTTGAAACAAATCTATTACTGCGTCCCAATCATACTTCACCGTATCCGCCAATTCCTCGTACCACCAAGACGCTGTGTTCGTCAAGCTATCCACAAACATCCCTATCCGTTGATCGTCCCAACGTGAAATGTTTGCCACATGGAGAAATCTTGTCACCCATGCCCTTGCACTTCCCGCGTCTTGTCTGTTGCCGTCAAATGTCTTGATCTCTGTATTCTGGATAATGGCTGTGACAGGATGACCAGATTATGCCCACATATTGTGTCTTCCACTCGACATGCCATATCTTGATGGTTTTGGTGGGTTGGGGTATGCTCTATCCGGAACCGGCGATCTTCGGTATGCTGCATTAGTCGCTCCTCTCGTAGTATCAGGCGTGCGACTAGCTGACAGAGATGCGGTAATTTTCGTTAACTCTTCCAAACTTAAATGTCCATATTGCATCAACTGGACTAAATTTGCCACCACTTGGTACTGCTTTTGCGACATTGGTCGTGGCGGTGACATGATCTCGTCCTCATCAGAGGAAAATTCCAACTTCTTCCTTACTCGACGGTCAGGTTTTGGTCTCCAATCCACAGTGTCCTCCAATTCATCGTCATTACACAACTCCTGCATACCCGGTGGCTTATACTCTCTCACCGGTGTGTGAGTGGTGTCTGCCACAATGTAATAACTTGGACTGACATCCGTAGCCTCTTTCTGGTAAAACATCAAGGATGTTTCCCACTGGTTTTCCGCTAATAATAGTGACACCATCAGACCAAGATCTTTTGCGGTACGATCCATATTGAAGTCACATGCATTATAGAATTCTTCTAGTCGTACGAACTCATAGCCACAATTTCGAAGCAGTGTTTCAATAGCTTCAATTGACTCTTTTAATCCCCCAAAGGAGTAAGATCTTCCTAGACTCTAAAGTTAGGGGTAGCTCTTGCCACGTTGCGAATCTCATATAATGAAAACCAACTATGTGAGTCCCCAGGTAGCTTCAGTACATGCCGTCGATACCGAGCCATTCTTGCACAGGACTCAGAGAAAGTATATGTTATCTCATGGTCCTCCTGAGAGTGCTGTAACTTAAAGACCAGCTCTTTCTCTCCCTCAGTAGACACTAAAGCCATTTTGTGTGTGAAATTGTATTAAGTCGACGTGAAGTCCCGGGTCGCGGCACCAGTTGTCGTGAAGGAACTTATTTTCGAGGCTTCCACTCAAAAACAACACAAGGAAGCGATAGACTACACTTCTCTTGCTTATACTTCCCAGTTTCTTGGTACTTACGTCCGAACCTTAACACAAATTCACTGAAAATGGACACTTCCCTGTAACACTCAGGATGCCCCTTAGCGTAGGTAACCGCAAATGATCTTTATCACGCCTTAAAACTTAATGGTTTCCTCGGGATGTACTTAGACGTAGTTTTTGTATGGGTTGAAAAGGGTTGGTTGGGTTGAAATAACGACTCTCTGAAAAAGGGGTAAAATTTGATTATAATTAAAGTACTAAGAAATCCTATATCTACCTCTAGTGTCTGTTCACCTTGTTACTTCTTGGTTACTTCAGCACTGGCTTCAATACCGAAAAACTTACTTCATGGTCGGCTAAACTGTCGTGGACGGTCATCCGTATACTCTTTATGTATACTTTTCAGATACACTTAACCACAGACTCCAGCCACTTCACCACAAACTGTCGTGAACGGTCACCCGTATACTCTTTATGTATACTTTTCATATACACTTAACCACATACTCCAGCCACTTCACCACAACAAGCTCCCCTTAACCGCTTCAAAAGCGTTTTGGTGTTCGGTTTCCCAACACCAATCAACGTCCTTCTTAAGAAGGTCGGTTAATGGCTTCGCCATTCAGCGTATTTATCCAAGCCACTTCCGTGAATCTCTAAGACTTACAGGCGAAGGCCACTCCACAATGGCTTTCACTTTCGCGGGATCCGCGCACACTCCATCCTTACCGATGAAGCATCCGAGGAAAGGAATTTTCTCAGCACCAAAGGTACATTTGGATGCGTTAGCATATAACTTATGCTCCCGCATACATTCGAGCACTGCTCGAAGATGTATTAGGTGCGTCTGAACATCATACGAGTGGCCTTCCGCACGACTATGAATGAATATATCGTCGAAGTACGTCTGAGAGTACTTCCTATGAGGGAGGAAGAGTTGAGTCACCAAGCGATTAAAAGTCGCTGGTGCATTCGAAAGCCCTTGTGGCATAACAAGCCACTCCCACAGCATGCCACTGGGCGTGCTGACCGCTGTAAGCGGAATATCGGATGCTCGCATGAGTGCCTGATAGTACCCGTCCGCCAGATCCAAGGCACTGTACACAGTACAGCTCGCCATATTTTTCTGGAGGACATCCTTCCGAGGAATCGGAGTCTACATGGGTACAGTAGCTGCATTCCGCTTGTTGTATGCATGCACAATGGGCCACTTTCCGTTCGGTTTACGAACACAAAAAGTGGGAGATGAATGGGGATACTTGCTCTCCCGTACCATCCCTGCCTCTTCTTTCCCCTTGAAGAATGCGTCGATGACGTCGCATTGTTCCTTGGGGAGAGGCCACTGTCTAGTGACGCAGTATTTGGTTCCGGGAACCAAATCAATCTCATGTCAGACTCCCCGATCCGGTGGTAACCCCATCGGCGGTTGTCACTAATGAAATCTCCAAATTCCTTTAGTAAGGAATGGTAAGAGTCCTCAGGATCCTCAAGGATCTTGAGACCGCTTCGGGCATTCAATGCCTGTTTGGTTTGCACCAAAACTGACTCGTCCATCGTGGATGAGGAGTTCAACTCCTCTTCCGGACGTAATACGACAACCTCGTCGATTTCATCTGCTTTCAAAGCAGTTTCAAACTCTTTGAAGGAAATCTCCTCCAACGACAACAGTTCGCCTACCCCAGGCAACCGTTCAAGGCTTACGCCTTCTGTGACAACACCTGTCACACTATTCAGCATCCGATAGGATTGCTGACTACTGGCCTCGGGACTCATCCCGGGACCCAGATGGGGGGAATAAATTGCCCCATCTATTGGAAGCGCATCGCGCTTATCCACAGAGGTCTCTACCTCTACCACTGGAGTCGCAACTTGTTCGCCGGACACGGCATGGTCGGAATCAATTCCGACCTGTAGAAGAGACGAACTTCGGGTCTCTTTTCTAAGCGCCTCGCGCTTACCCTCAGAGGATTCCACCTCTATCACTGGCGACTCACCAGTCTCACCTACATCGGCGCGGGGATTAACCGCCGAATCCCCCCCCCGTTAAGGAACTCTTCCTTAACGACATTGGGAATGATCGTTTCAGACATCCCAATCTCTGGCATCTCACGCCAGAATCGCTTGTGCGATCGATCAAAGGTGGTTCATGACTCTCCAATGCTTCACCCGACCGCGGGTGCGTTGAGCCGATGGACTTAGACTTCCAGTCTATCCATGGCTCGTGGCGTTCCAGCCACTTCATGCCCAGAATGAGTCCGAATCCAGGGCTCAGGCAACGTTCTTAGCTATCGAAGTTTGCAAACTTCAGCTTAAGGTCAATCGAGACCTTGGGTACAGAAACCTGTACGCCCGTCGCAAGACGGACCGTGACAACGTCACGAGAACGTGCCTCTAGGACCTCGGCATACAGCCGACTCTTCACAACAGAAGCCCGTCTGACATAATTGTCAGACGCTCAAGAGTCTATCAAGACTCTCCAAGGCTTTTTAAAGCCTTTCACGTCCGCAAGGACTACCAGCAAACCTGTCTGGTCCACCAACTCGTTGCTAGAAAGCACCGCTTCCCTCGGGGATTTGTGCTGTCGTCCCCTACCCTGGGGCTTAACAGCACTGAGGGGTTCCCCAGTAGAGCTCCCCGCACCTACTGGGAGCCGTCGTTTCCCGACGGCTTGGACAAGGGCTTTTTCCCACCCTTGGTCCCTTGTAGCGAGTGTATCGCTGGGGATTTTTCGGACATCTGTTCCTCAGATGATCCGTGCTCCCACACAGGAAGCATCTCAGCTGCCCACGCCGCTGTAACATGGCTAAGAGCTCTGTCTCGAAGCTCTGTGAAAAAGAGTCCGAATTACTCTTAGCGGGAGGTTTCTCCTCCGCTTCGACCTGGCTCAGGTCCATGTGTTCGGGAACCACCTTAGAGGAACGGAAGTTCCTCTCGACGTTGAACGCCATCTTGAATGCCTCTTCCAGGGATTCGGGTCGGCATCGGAACAATTCCGAACGTGCTGGCCCTTCTCTCAGGCCTCCCATGAAGACGGGGATGGACACATCGTCCGAATACGATTTCGCGTACATCCCTGCCAACAGGGTCTTCAGTTCTTGGACATATGTCTCCAAGTCCCTAGTGACCTAAAGGCACCTCAAAAACGCCAGCTGATTATGGAAAACCAGATCAGGTGTGGCATACATATCCATAAGATTTTCCTTAAGGACTTCCCAGGTTGGGGACACGTCCGTGACCGCATCCGGACACGTAAACGCCCATGTACGAGCTTTGCCCGTAAGATGGGTCAGTAAAAGTCCCACTTGAAGGTGATCAGCGATCGCATTCGCTGTGGAGAAGGCCGTTTCGACCTCTCGTAACAACACATAAAGGTTATCACCTTTTTCACCAGTGAGTTCCTTTATCTTAAAGGACAATGGGGGACGCACCCCCGCGGAACGACCTCCACCTAAACTCGCCTCATGGGCGATGAGGGCATTGACCCTCGCCTTTACGGCCTCAAGGCCCTGCTCCACTAGGAGCTGCATTCCTTCGTCACGAGTAAGGATAACAGACTGTTAAAGGCTTCCTGTTGGACGAGGGTTAGCTTATCTCAATCGTCCGGATCCATCCTTTGCAGAGGATGTTGATCACCAACACAGGTGTTGGATTGGCTACTAGTGCTACCAGATGTAGCCGGGTGCGTACACGCACGGTGCGGCTAGCGCACAGAGGAAGACTTTCCTTAAAGCGGCGTTCGCCGCTACTTAGCCGATACGCCCTTAAAAAGGGCTTAGTAGGAGAGAGCTCTCCTACTCGGGGTCTAGATTCCCGGGGTGGTTTACAGATAGCTTTCGCTAACCCCTTGTAACAAGACTTCCCTTATAAAGGGAGGTAGCGTAAGGGAGAACTCCCTTAGGCTACAATACTCACTGCGAGCGCGACCGGGCGTGGTCGCGCGCCTAGCAGTATTAAGTATTTTTGTAAGCTGAATGTATATTTAATATGTAATTATCCTAAATTAATTTAAAATAATGTAAACTATATGTAATACTAAGTAGAACTTACTAAATTCGTACCTAGCTAAAATGTAGTGTACACCACCTGTGTACTAACACGTGGCTGGCTGCCACGCCTCCACCAAGGGCTACTGCCCTGATTGGTTAAATAACCAATGGTACAAAACCTTTCGGACCGGTCAATACTGACCCCAACCGTAGTGTACTCACGTACACCACATACTAAAAATGTAACCAGAATGTAACCCTGTTACATTAATGAAAGAAACCTCCCTATGCCCACCGGGGCACCTACAGGTTATAAGAAATATTATAATCAGCCCAACAAGTTTGTGAATGTGAAGAAACTTTTCAACACACCGATTGATACTAGATCAACCCGACGCCCCAAAAGACAAAAAAACTAGAACGAAGGCACAGGATGAAGATGATCATCCTGATAATAACTTTAAATCACCCAGATTAGTTTTAGGTATGACCAAGACGGCCGATTTGCTAAATCAATAGCTAAATGGGAAGAAGCGAGGAGGTTCCTATCGACCAATGAATTCATAACTGTTATGAGCGCAGGTTTTGGGGTGCTGGCTGGACTTTTTTGGAGGCAATCCCAGGAGCTACGCACTAGCCGCCGTTATTTAGTTTGATGAACCTGATGAAAGAAGCTTCTCGGGCGCGTTCAGCGCAGATTAACTCTATAAGCTAGATCAACATGGCGGCGAGAACTTTGCATGATATACTGATGGCTATATTAAGCTGGGCATAGATCCAAAGTGCGAGCTTACCGACTGAAGGTATATTGTCTCAGCAGAGGGTAAAAAAACGAGATCGTACAAAATATTAATTATTCAAATAATCGAAATTAACTTATTTAATTTATATATTTGATAAATCAGTTAAATATTTTAATTGATTTATGATTTATATATAATGATAAATCAGAAGTCCATAAATTTAGGAAAAATCTAATGCGCCCCCCCCATTTTGGCTAATGCGCCCCCCCACTTTGGTCTTTATTTCATTTTTTGCACTGACGAAGAGTGGCTACAAGAAGAATGTTCTCGACAACACGGAGACTTGTAGTGCGCTGCTGGCCGAAGCCACTTGTGCGTTCTTTCGCTGCCAAGGGAAAGAGTGGTAGCGCTGCGGTGGAGGAGATCATGGATCTTACTAATGTGGTGCCCACTAATATCAATAAGGACGGCGTGCATCCGGACCTTAAGGAAAGGTCGGAATAACCTGAGTCGCTTTACACGCTTTTGGACCCGAATCTTACGCTGGGAGAATTGGAGCGTACGGGTTTTGACAATTTGAAGAAGGAAGATCATCACCGCTTTCTTGGGCTCCTCAATCGACAGGCTATCAAAGCGAGCAATGCTGATAAAGCGAAGAAATAAAGCACACCAAGCGGGGGATGGTGTATTAATAGGAGTGATCTTGAAAAGATGAATGTATGCCAGTTATAATAACAGTGTTATATAAACATCACAAAAACTATGTATTGCTCTTGCTTTCTAGAATGGATTGGAGCAGAAATTCAATACTCGAATTGCTGTTGAGCACATTCACAGCGCTATGAACACCAATTGCAATAGTATTTAGCATATGGGCTTATGAGTTAGCGGGGAGTCCTCCTGGCACAAGCTATAGCAAGCAAAAAGATTTAACGACTTCAGTTATCAGCAGTGTGTAAGACGGTATCATACCAGGCAGACGTTGTTGCCGTTGAGAAGAACTTGGTCCAGTTTCACCTCTCTCTTTCCCTTAGGAGTGATTTCACTAATCACAGGAAGCATCAAGAGTGGAGACAACGCCATATCCACAAGACAATAACGCGTTATCTCCAGGCAATTCAACAACTTACTACTCGGTTACGTCATCCAGCACCATGTCTAAAAAACGAACATAGAGCAGCACACGATTGCAAACGTTAGCGAAACCCGTATATTTCGAACACAGAATTAATCTTCGTTTCATACTTACTGACGTAGTCGTCAAAGCCACGGAGTATCCCATGAAACTCCTTGTTGCCCTTAATGACAATCCAGAGCTTGGATCCGATGCACTTATCAATAAGCTCTACGTTCAGACAAAAACACAGCAATGAAACAAACTATTTAGCAGTCTTTTACTCGCAGTAGTGAAAATCCGGACGTCTAGACGTCATTAGTACACCCACCAAGCGGCAAGATGCGTCCTTGTGAAATGTTGTAACTACTTAAGTGGTTCACATGACTTTTGGTACATTTGCGCATTAAATAAAGGAAAGCGCTATTTGACCCCGAAATGGGGGGCAATAACCAAAATGGGGGGGAAGATAGCGCTTTCCTATTCATGGGTGCCTCAACAGCGATTATAGGGTGTGTCTGTGGAAATAAAAATTTTGGGGTGTGGAAATAACAGTTCCCTTTTGGGGGGGGCAAAATAGCCAAAATGGGGGGAAAATAGCGCTGTCCTAACTTTTTGTGAAAAAATATTCGAAATTCTCATTTGGGGGGGGCGCATTAGCCAAAATGGGGGAGGGCGCATTAGATTTTTCCTAAATTTATAATTGTTATAATTTAAAGGGGAATTCTCCAAAAAGGGGGAGAAAATTTAACTTATTTCCTAAATGGGGGGAGAATTTAAATTTTAAATATACGATTGAAATATATATTAATAATATTAAGGGCGCCCTTCGACACGCACCGGGGGTGCCTTCCACACACACCGGGGGGGGGGGGTAGAAGGGCGCCTTTACCAATTCTCTCTCTCTCTCTCTATATATATATATATATATATAGGGAGAGACTGAGGTCACACACACCCGGAGGGCGCCCTTTACATGTATGTACTCCACATAAGTTTCCTTTCTCTCTTTCAAGACATGGATCGCGACGTGTTGATGCCGCCACTACTGACAAACACGTTTGCGCTGGTATCGCCGTCTCTTTAATTTTAATGCAACTACGGTGCTAACTAGTCTTTTGTTCTACCTCAAGTGTAAAGTAGTAACTCTTGAATGGCACGTCTACAGACTTTCTACGCTCTTAGACTCGTCCAAAAGGAAGAAACCGTCAACGCTTCCATCTCGCGTCGAAACCACGGCCTTAACCGTCTATTTACAGCGTCTGCAGCAACGAAACTCTATCTGTAGTCTCGTCGACGCTTTTTCTGCCAACGATCCAGCTTCTGTCAACCTCTGGGTATTTATAGTGAACGGGGTACAGAGTGGCGTTCCCGTGGAGCCTCCCACCGGCGTCTTGGAGACGCAAACGAGCTCGTGGACGAGACTCGATGGAGCTTTAGCTTTACGTTCCAGATGGACCTTTTCTCGATCTTGTCGTCCATTTTGACGTGTCAACTGCTCTCGCAAGACGAATTCAGCGCACGAAAGACGAATTATTCGCGCTTAACGCTGCGAACTTTATGGCTCGCTGTGCATCGTTCACAGACTTAAGTCACAAGCACATGTATCTGGACGAGAAATTTCCCACGCCCGCTTTCCAGCTATCCTTTGCTCTCATCGAGCCCAGTCATTTATTGACAGTAGCTGTTGCGATCTTCAAGACAGAGGGTGGGATTTCATCCAAGTGTACAACCAGTGCGTTCAATTGTACGACCGCTAAAGTCTTGATAGGATCGGCAGTAGCTCTAGAGGCCTCAAGGATACGTGGTAGTTTGCCAACGCCCCAGAATTCAAGAGAGACCCGAGCTACCACGGGTGAGCTGGTCTGCCTCCCTTTGTAGTCAATTCAAATAATAACATTAGAGATAGCTTAGCATACAAGGGAGTGTATTAGAGCTACCAGATCCGCTGAAGCTTCTGCTTGCGTACTTCTCGTTGAATCGGTCATGTGGTAGCATGATTGCATTATCCATACGGTCGTTGCTCCGTTTTCTCTAAATTGATAAAAAATGGGATACCTTCCACACACAGGGGGGGGGTCACTCCAAAGTATATTATGTTAAGTACTTAACTCAAATTTAACAAGGGCGCCCTTCTCCCCCCCCCCCCCCCGGTGTGTGTGGAAGGCCTCCCCCGGTGTGTGGAAGGGCGTCCTAATATATATTTGAATCATATATTTAAAATTTAAATTATTCACCCATTTGGGAAATAAGTTAAATTTTCTCCCCGTTTTTGGAGAATTCCCCTAATTTAAATTAGGTAAAATTTCATGCATGCCATCGCTTTTTGCTGAAATAACATGCAAACCCCTGTTTTTTTGAAAATAACATCCATACCCTTTTGCTTGGGCGACAAGTCGTTCCTTTTAGGGTATAATAGGGGGTTTCAAAGCTGGCGATCTTGGAGAACGATTTCATCCAAAATTGGGGACGACCATGTTTCAGAAAATCGAACTGTTCAAGGTCGAACTTCCCCCCCCCCCCGCCATTTTAAGGAATTTTTTTGTCCATTTCAGGAATTTAAATTTTCCTCTGAGGGTTTAGGGTTCATGTCTCTGTCTTAAACCCTTCCTCGTGACTCTCCACCGCTTCACTACCGCTGAACATATCTCCTCCACCCTCCTGTCAAGCACCATCCCAATGGCCTCACATTGCGCGCCCTGCCCCGATTACGACGGCAGTCGGATCTCGACATCAATACCAATCTTCGCCGACCGTGGCATGTCCACGACGTGTACACCCGCCGCGCCCCCTGCCTCATCCTCCACATCGACACCGACGACTCCGTATCGTTGACACGGTTCGGTTCTCGGACGGCCGCCTTCCAAGGCCGCGGTAGAGGCCGTGGAGGCGTTGAAAGCTTGCAGGACGGCGAACGCGTCGCTAACGCCAGCTTCGGCGCGAAGACCAAAAGCGATGCGTAATCTTTTTTTAAGAGACCGACAATTATACCACATGCTTCGGCTCCTCGGTGCTCGATGGTGAAATTGATTGTATCTCGACGTGCAAAGATATTATTGAGCGGGTTCATGGTGCGATTAAACAGTTGTTTCGATTGTTTCTTCGATGCCACGCAGCGTCCGTGGTGGCAAAGTCTCGCGCGAGATGGTCGCTGATTTTGACTCGTTTTAGCGTTCATTTTCCGTCGTCGAAAAGCTTGAATCAACGTGTGGGTCAAGAAAACGCTGGGCGGACGAGTGCCGGAGGAATGGAAACTTTCGAGAAGCAATATTTTAAACGGTTCCAAATGTTGCTGACCCGCTGCCAAAGCAAGTGTGACAATTTTCGTCTGGGCTGTATGAAAGCAGCTGCTCATCCTGGCACTACCGCGCACGATTGTGGTGGTAGTCACGTTTATACTGGTCGCTGCGAGTATTGCGAGAGCAGTGACCACTTTGGCAAGACGCCGAGTTGCTCGAAAGAACCAGGACACGAAGGAAAGGGGAATGAGCCGATGGCGATCACACATCTGTTTTTTTAGAGCAGAAGGCAAATTGTAAATTGTGGCAAGAAGTGCTCGTTAAAACGAGAGCACGTGTCTCGTCACATGTGTGACGTTCCTCTTCACATGTGGGGGAGCGAGTGTTGCGCTCGTAATTTCGCTGGCGCATGTGTGTTAAATATTGAGCAATTGCATAAGGCGCACGGGTGTAGTGAAGTGCGGTTGCACGCAAACGTGTGTCATGGATGAATGAAATGAACTGTGTGGTGTCATGTACCATTTTCACGGCCAGAATGACGTTGCGGTCGTGTTTTCAGCGGAAAAAAGCGGTGGAAAAGGGACCGAAATATTTGACGCGGTGTCCGAGGTGCCAGTCGCGCACATATGTGGGAATGAACACGAGTGTCACGCGTTGTGCGAGGAACAAGGTGTTTGTCGCGTGGATGTGTTTATAAAACAATCGTTCAAGGTGTTTAAAGTAGATCGTGGCAATTTTCAGTTCACTTTTCAAGAGATGAATGCGTCGCGGAAAATTTGTATGAAGCGATTACCACTGAGTTTAAAGATGCATCAAGGAAAGCAGACGTGTATTGGTGAAGCAAACGAAGAGTACGCGGAAGCGCATACGATTCACTACGGTGATGTCCGGTGTCCATGTTGTAGCTACTTTTTCAACAATGAATTTGGACCCCGTTGCTCAATTTTAATTTCTTCTCTCGCACGTTTCACCATACGCGCTCTCTATCTCAAACCCTTAAACAGACATGGTGGATAAATATGCGGAAGCGATTTCGCCGAAACAGGGCGCGGCGTTTGATGACGCGAGAAAGGCTGCTGCTCATCTCATTCGACCCAACGCCATTTTTTACACAAGTGCCCTCCACTCGTAGCTCCAGTCGCTCCAGTTGGGATGGACCACATCGCATATTAATCTTGCGCAGTATCATGACACGAGCGCGTGCAATACGCGTTCGATTGCGGAATATACATGCCTTATGTTTCCAGTCCACCCGGAGCTAGATTGGACCTTTGCCATGAACGCGTGGGTCTTCGGTGCCATGCTCGGCTCGCCCTTCTGTGGCCACTTTAGCGACAAGTACGGTCGCAAGAAAGAGCTCACGGGCAACTGTCTCTTCATTATCGTGGGCGCGGTCGTCCAGGCGTCGACATCGAGCATTTGGATCATTGTTCTTGGTCGTCTCCTTGCGGGAATTGCTTCCGGGACGGCCATTGATACGATTAGGAGCTACATTAACGAGCTGTCGCCGCCGCCCATGCGGAATACGCTCGGACTGGGCTTGCAAATCTTATCGACCATTGGCATTTTGCTCCCGGCCATTGCATTTTTCTTTGCCAACACAAGCTCGTGGTAGCGGTACTTGGCTGCCTTCCCCGTGCTACCTGCTAGCGTCTATCTCCTCCTCGCTCCGTCCCTCTGCGTGGAGAGCCCGGCATGGCTCTTAACACAAGGCCGCACGGACGAGTCCAAGCAGATACTCGCTCGTATGTATGGAGAGGAGCACGTCCAGACAGCTCTCTCGTGGCTCGACGTGAGCAAAGTGCATGCCGAGGACGGTGGCGCTCCCACGCTCTCCGCGAAGAATCCATGTTTGCGCCCCGCTATCGCGTGCATCTCCTCAGTGGCTTAGGCATAGCGCGCACAATTCGCGAAAAGACGGTTATTTTTTACGAGTCGGACTAATTTTCTTCCGTACTGTACGTGCCAAAAGAAGGGTTGATGCGTGTGTCTGGGGTTAGGGTAGAGGGGGGCGATTTCGAGAAAGAAAATCGTCCATTTCGGAAATCGACTAGCCCCGAGCTAGTCGATTTCCGAAATAGACGAAAAATCGACCAAATGGTCGACCATTTCATTTACAAAAGTTAGCCGAATCGCCAACTTTGAAACCCCCTATTATACCCCAAATGAACGACTTGTCACCCAAGCAAAAGGGTATGGATGTTATTAAAAAAAAACAGTGGTATGCATGTTATTTCCGCAAAAAGCGAGGGCATGCATTAAATTTTCCCTTTAAATATAATATATAATAAAATAAGGGGAATGTTAAATCGACCCCCCCAAATTGTTAATTCGACCCCCCCCTTCATTTCTACACATCGATGTAACAATGCCCTTTTTATAGGGAATTGATATATTCACCCACCAAAGTTGATAAATTCACCCAAATCACCCAAAAAATAAAAAAATTCACCGCACCCAGCTCACACGCCTTTTATTTTTTTGAGTGAGAAGAGCGAACAATGATAAGAAATGTGAACAAGTTGCCATATATCTAATACTCACGCTAACCTTTGTAGAATTGAACACCATCGACTATCCAGCACCAAAACCTCGTGTGCTGTCCTAGGTAGAAGGGATAATGTTTCAGATTGTCCATTCCACAGACATGAGCTTCATTCTCTAGTAGTTGTCAACAATTTTGTGCCCTTATAGACCTTCCATGAAAATTGCTTTTCATGTGACGTTCTTAATAAAACGAGTGGATACGATTTGAGCCTGCTCATGTCCAACCACAGGACAGGCAACGGCATTTACGATTCTTGGAGCTGACTAAAGTTGTTTTTCTTCGAAGAAGATTATGTAATGATGCGAATGAACCCTGCAATCCAAGAAAGAGTTGTAACACACTTATACGTAGACATCAAATATTGGTTTTATGACGGTGACTTACGTGAACTATCTTTGTGTCCATTCTTGGATTTGACTCCAATTAACGATATGATCTAGTTGAAATTCCAACGAGATCATTCGAACGTAATCATCTTACTTAAGCTGAACTCCAGGAAACTCCACGGCCTGTAATGTTAAGGTCTCTCGACGCTTAACGAACTGCACGACATCGATGAAAAACCATCTCGTCTCAATTTCCAGTCGCTGCTTTATCTCCATCGATTGTTAGGGACTGCAGGTGTGGGTGGGTAATGTAACGGGGTTACATTCGGGTAACAATGAGTGTTGGTGTGCATGAGTACACCACGGTTGAGGCCAGTATTGGCTGGGTTGAAAGGTTTCGAACCTTTGGTTATTTAACCAATCAGGGCATGGTCCCTTAGTGTGGTGGTGTGTCAGCCATCCACGTGTCAGTACACAGGTGTGTACACTACATTTTAGCTAGGTA
>CM047580.1:19940065-19980990 GCA_026184515.1 Peronosclerospora sorghi
TACCTAGCTAAAATGTAGTGTACACACCTGTGTACTGACACGTGGATAGCTGACACACCACCACACCAAGGGACCATGCCCTGATTGGTTAAAATAACCAAAGGTTCGAAACCTTTCAACCCAGCCAATACTGGCCTCTACCGTGGTGTACTCTGGTACACCAACACTCAGTGTTACCCGAATGTAACCCCGTTACATCCTCCCCCATCAAGACTATTGCTTACGCAATAAACAAAATTTTGTTGGAGAACTCCAACGCCATACCTCTGGCTGTCCATTGTACACCCTCAGCGGTGCTATGGACGCAAACTATTCCGACGGCTCGGAAGTGGACGCCCTTGGGGAGCTCTCCCTAATGGCTGGCCATGTTGATAGCGCCGTTCGGCGCTATCATTCATCCAACCCATTCCCCACACGTGGGGAAAACGCACTACTCGTGCGCCACCGTTACCGCTAGGGGTGATACCTCCAGGTTGCCACAGGCAACCACCACCAATGAACCATCCTTGGTTCAAGAGGCCCGACGTGCCGGACGGGCACGTAAGGGGCCTCGCGACCCTCAAAAGATGGCTAAGAACGCGGTCAAGAGGGGCTTAGCCTCTTATACCCCTGGGCCAGAGGCTATACTGCCGCGTGAAATTGCGCATCGGAACCAACTCCGGGCCCGATTACTAACGCCCAAACATTATTCCGTTAAGGCCTACCGGACGCGCCTCGGGAAACAGGCACGCGGTGCCCTCGTGGATGTTCTCCGCGAGATTCCCCTTGTTCTCCTGAGGGACGAAAGCGTCGAAGACGCAGAACAGGCGTTCCGCGCCTGGGCGTAAAGGGAGAAACACCTCCCCAGTTTCGATGCGCTGTACAACAGCTTTTCCGAACACGACGTTCGGGTAGAGATAGCGCTACGCTTGGCCTATGCTCAGGCCAAAGCGCAAGGGCAATTGCCTGCCTCTTATTATACGCGCTCTGCTCTCGATGTGGTGCCGGAGAGTAATGCAGCACAGCATCTGCCTCCGGCGAACTCCAAGCTATTGGAAGTGAAGGGACTTCTTCAGCCCCTTTGGTCGTTGACTCTCAGTGGGATTCTCCCGCTCGAAAGCGTCAACGACGTCACGGCAATCCTGCCGCAGGGGAGTCTCGTACTCCCACGAGCTCTGGGAATGTGGATACCCTTTCCACTTCACCAGGTACTGGGTCTCACCCCGGTGATGGCGTTGTGCCATCAGGCGTTCCACATGATAATGTGGCGTACCCTCCGTATCGAGCACTGGAGGAGGGGGTCGCGCTATTGCGGCGTGACTTCCACGAGCGCTGTGATCGGCACAGCCTTCGCATCCAAGATGCTCAGGAGGAACTCCGCAACGAGGGGAGTGCGAATGAACGCCTCGAGGAGCGGCTTGCCCCTCTCGAGACTCTCGTTGCGGAGCTTCAGGGTCGTATATCAACCTTGTCGGAGATGTTCCGACCTGTTGCGCCTTTCGGCTATCCGGTTTCTCACCCTCCTCCGCGAGGGGACCCGCCTCCAGGTTCTGGTATGACTTAAGCATACCCACATAAACGGTTGGATGCGTACGCATCGCCTTCGGGATGTGTAAGGTGTACGACAAGCCCTTTCGGGCTAACACCTTAAAGGGACCCACAAACCTGGGGCGCAGTTTATTTCGCAACGCATTTGAAACTGCATGTGTAGGAAGATTCTTAGCGTTTAATAAAACACTTTCTCCTACTTTGTATACCTTTTTAGTACGCCGCCCCTTTCGGTCAGCTTGCTCCTTCTGATTGTCTTGGCTTTCCACCATGGCATCGCAGACGTGTCGTAAGACACTAAGGCGCGTCGATAAAAACTTATCGATGTGCTTTCGCACAGATACAGGGCTGACATCGGGGAATCCTCCCCCCTCAAGCCCTGGGCCACACACATGTGGCGTTAATGGAACCCTCGGATTCACCAATACGTTCACGTAAAACGGGGTAAGCCCCGTAGATGCATGTACCGAATTGTTAATAGCAAATTCAACCATCGGAAGCATCTCACTCCAACTCTTTGGAGAATCCGGATATAAACTCCGGAGAATGTCCACCACAACGCGATTAACGCGTTCCGTCTGACCGTCCTTGTGCGGATGATCCGCAGTGGACATGAGGAGCTTGGTCTCTAGCACCTTAAACAACTCTCCCCAGAATTGACCCGTAAAACGGGGATCCCGATCCGACACAACGGAATCGGGTAGACCATGTTGTCGAAAGACACGGTCTAGGAACACTTTTGCTGTTCCTTGTCCATCTATGGACTCTGGCACCGCCGCCAGGTGAGACATCTTGCTCAAACGGTCTACAAAGACCAGTATGCCGGTGTTCCCGGCCTTATCCTTCGGAAAACCGAAGATAAAATCCATGCTAATGGATTTCCAACACTCCGTTGGAACCGATAAGCTCGCCAAAGGCGCAGCTGAACTTGCAGAGGGCTTAACCCTCTGACACGTCTCACAGGTGCGTATATACGCACCGACCCACTTATACATGTTGGGCCACCAATACAAAGCGCTTAAAGCGCTGTAGGTCTTATCCCGACCTTAATGACCCCCGATAGGGGCGTCATGTGCCTCAAAGAGGACTCTATACTTCAGTTCCTCATTATGAGGAACTACCACCCACTGAGTGTCCTCCGCAATCGTGCTATAAAATAGCAGACCGTCACAGTACCTGTAACAGTGTAAACGAGCTTTAGCTCGACTTGACAGGGTTGGCTCAGACGAGCCAAGTCCCTTTCCACCCAACGCGCTGATGAGCGCCGTACACTTTGGGTCTTTCTCATACGCCTGGCGTATGAGATCCACCACACACGAGGTGACGAATGTCGCGTGAGCGAGCTCGTAATCGGGACGACGAGACAACGCGTCTGCAAGCACGTTCTGCTTGCCAGGTTTATACTTAACCTCAAAGTTGTACTCCGCAAAGAAGTAGAGCCAACGGGCCATCCGTTGCGAGAGATGAGGCGACTTTGTCGCTGTCCGTAAGGACGCGTGGTCAGTATAAAACACGAACGGCTTTGAGCCGAGTAGGTTAACCCTAAAATTGACAAGAGCATACTTCATTGCAAGTAGCTCCTTGTCATGAACGGGATAATTCCGTTCTGCAGCTTTAAGATGCCTCGACTCAAACGCAATTACGCGTTCCCTTCCTGCATCGTCTGCTTGTAACAAAGCACATCCGATTGCGAAATCGGAGGCGTCGCAGACGACACTAAATGGTTTCCTAGAGTCTGGGAGAGCAAGAACGGGAGCTTTTAACAAGCTACCCTTAACCGCTTCAAAAGCGTTTTGGTGTTCAATTTCCCAACACCAATCAACATCCTTCTTAAGAAGGTCGGTCAATGGCTTCGCCATTTCAGCGTAGTTCTCGCTGTACTTGTGGAGATAATTGGCTAATCCAAGCCACTTCCGTAAATATCTAAGATTTACAGGTGAAGGCCACTCCACAATGGCTTTCACCTTCGCGGGATCCGCCCGCACTCCATCCTTACCGATCCGAGGAAAGGAATTTCCTCAGCACCAAAGATACATTTGGATGCGTTTCGCATATAACCTATTGTTCCACATACATACGAGCACCACTCGAAGGTGTATCATGTGCGTATGAACATCAGACTAGTCGCCTTCCGCACGACTATGAACGAATATATCGTCGAAGTACGTCTGAGCGTACTTTCTATGACGGCGGAAGAGTTGGGTCACCAAGCGATTAAAAATCGCTGGTTCATTGTTTGGTTTTCACCAAAACTGACTCGTCCATCGTGGATGAGGAGTTCAACTCCTCTTCCGGACGCAATACGACAATCTCGTCGATTTCATCTGCTTTTACAGCAGTCTCAAACTCGTTGAAGGCCATCTTCTCCAACGACAACAGTTCGCCTACCACAGGCAACCGTTCAAGGCTTACGACTTATGTGACAATACCTGTCACACTATTCAGCATCCGATAGGACTGATGACTACTGCCCTCGGGACTCATCCCGAGACCCAGATGGGGAGAGTCAATTGCCCCATCTACTGGAAGCGCCACGCGCCTATCCACAGAGGTCTCTACCTCTACCACCGGTGACTCACCGGTCTCGCCTATACCGGCGTAATCAAAATCATTTCCAACGTGCAAAAGAGACGAACTACGGGTCTCTTTGCGTGGAAGCGCCTCGAGCTTAACCACAGGGGTCTCTACCCCTATCACTGGAGTTACCACAGGTAACTCACCAGTCTCGCCGTTCACGGCGTGGGGATCAACCGCCGAATCCCCCTCGTTAAGGAACTCTTCCTTAATGCCATTGGGAATGATCATTTCAGACATCCCAATCTCTGGAATATCACGCCAGAATCGCTTTTGCGATCGAGCAAACTTGGGTTCATAACTCTCCAATGCTTCACCCGATCGCGGGTGCGTTGAGCCAATGAGCTTAGCCTTCCAGTCTATCCATGGCTCGTGGCGTTCCAGCCACTTCATGCCCAGAATGAGTCCGAATCCAGGGCTCAGGCAACGTTCTTAGCTATCGAAGTTTGCAAACTTCAGCTTAAGGTCAATCGGGACCTTGGGTACAGAAACCTATACGCCCGTCGCTAGACGGGCCGTGACAACGTCACGAGAACGTCCTTTAGGGCCTCGGCATACAGCCGACTCTTTTCAACAGAAGTCCGTCTGATATAATTGTCAGACGCTCCAGAGTCTATCAAGACTCTCCAAGGCTTATCAAAGCCTTCACGTCCGTAAGGACTACCAGCAAACCCGGCTGGTACACCAACTCGGTGCTAGAAAACACCGCTTCCCTCGGGGATTTGTGATGTTGTCCCCTACCCTGGGGATTAACAGCACTGAGGGGTCCCCCAGTAAGGCGCCCCGTACCTATTGGGAGCCGCTGTTTCCCGACGGCTTGGGAGAGGGCCTTATTCCCCACCCTTGGTCCCTTGTAGCGAGTGTCTCGCTGGGGATTTTTCGGACATCTGTTCTTCAGATGATCCATGCTCCCACACAGGAAGCATCTCAGCGACCCACGCCGCTGCAACATAGCCAAGAGCTCTGTCTCGAAGCTCTGTGAAAAAGAGTCCGAATAACTCTTAGCGGGAGGTTTCTCCTCCACTTCGACCTGACTCAGGTCCATGGGTTCAGGACCCACCTTAGAGAAACAAAGATTCCTCTCGGCGTTTAACGCCATCTTAAACGCCTCTTCCAGGGATTCGGGTCGGCATCGGAAGAGTTCCGATCGTGCTGGCCCTTCTTTCAGGCTTCCCGTGCAGACGGGGATGGACAAATCGTCCGAATACGCTTTCGCGTACATCCTGCCAACAGGGTCTTCAGTCCTTGGACATATGTCTCCAAGTCCCTAGTGCCCTGACGGCACCTCAAAAACGCCAGCTGATTCTGTAGAACCAGATCAGGCGTTAAATACCTGTCCATAAGCTTTCGCTTAAGGACTCCCGAGTTCGGGAACACGGACGTGACCGAATCCTGACACGTAAACACCCATGTACGGGCTTTGCCCGTAATATGGGTCAGTAAAAGTCCCACTTGCAGGTGATCCTCGATCACTTTCGCGGTGGCGAATGCGGTTTCAACCTCTCGAAGCCACACATAAAGGTTTTCACCTTTCTCGCCGGTGGATTCCTTTATCTTAAAGAACATCGGAGGGCGGACCCTCGTAGACGCGGGATAACTCCCGCGAAGACTCGCCCCATGGGCGATAAGGGCATTCACCCTTTCACGCACGGCATCGAGGCCCTGCTCCACTAGATGGCGCATGCCATCCTCACCCAATATGGGTAACAGCCTTTTAAAGGCTTCCTGTTGGACGAGGGTTAGCTTACCCCAATCGTCCGGATCCATCCCTTACAGAAGATGTTGATCACCAACACAGGTGTTGGATTGACTACTAGTGCTACCAGATGTAGCCGGGTGCGTACACGCACGGTGCGGCTAGCGCACAGAGGAAGACTTTCCTTTAAGCGGCGTTCGCCGCTACTTAGCCGATACGCCCTTAAAAAGGAGTTAGTAGGAGAGAGCTCTCCTACTCGGGGTCTAGATTGCCGGGGTGGTTTACAGATAGCTTTCGCTAACCCCTTGTAACAAGACTTCCCTTATAAAGGGAGGTATCGTAAGGGAGAACTCCTTTAGGCTACAATACTCACTGCGCGCGCGACCGGGCGTGGTCGCGCGCCAGGCAGTCTTAAGTATTTTTGTAAACTGAATATATTTAATATGTAATTATTTAAACTAATATAAACTATATGTAACACTAAGTAGAATATTCCTAATTCGTACCTAGCTAAAATGTAGTTTACACACCTGTGTACTGACACGTGGATGGCTGACACACCACCCCAAGGGCCCATGCCCTGATTGGTTAAAATAACCAAAGGTTCGAAACCTTTCAACCCGGCCAATACTGGCCTCAACCGTGGTGTACTCATGTACACCAACACTCAGTGTTACCCGAATGTAACCCCGTTACAATGGTGACGTGGCCGATAAGGGACAATTCTTCAACAGTTAGAAGTGATTCATCTCTTAACTGTTATACTTTGCTACGGGCTTGTACGAGCGACGATCGCGACATGTTGCCTCATTGATATCTATGAATATATATATATTTTGGGTTATTTGGGTGAATTTATCCACTTTGGTGGGTGAATACATCAATTCCCTATAAAAAGGGCATTGTTACATCGATGTGTAGAAATGGGCAGGGGGGGGGGGTAGAATTAACAATTGGGGGGGTCGATTTAACATTCTCCTAAAATAAATGGAATATTATTTAATAAAGGGGAATTCTCCAAAAAGGGGGAGAGAATTTAACTTATTTCCCCAAATGGGGGGGAGAATTTAAATTTTAAATATATATGATTGAAATATATAGGTTCAGCCTGCGGTCCCCCCACCCTTTGCTCCGGTCCCCCCTCCCTTTTATGTGAGGTTCTCCCCATAGGCATTTTCTCTACCAAAAGCAATGAGAAGAAGCGCTTAGGCGTCGCCTTTGGAGAAATTGTACGTTTCTTTTTTGCTTTAAGTCGTTTTACCATAGCTTTAACAACTTTAGGGTGTGTTAGGTGCTAGATTTGTCCGTACTATAGACGGAAGGCTATTTTAAAGGGTTTGACGCCGCCTGCTTCCATGAGGTGAGCCCGTAAAAATATCTATGAGGGATCTTTCTTTCCGCATCTAATGACAAATTGTTCTCCACTCGTCGCTCAATGGATTTATGGCACTAGGACCTGGGGTGTGGTCAACAGCGCGCTATACTGTCCAACAACTGCTATCAGCCGACGAGTCCGCATTACGTGACAATGATGCACTTCGACAGCGCTCACTGATCCACTAGGAGAATGTGCGCATGCATCTGCCCGCCAAGATCGGCAATTACACAGACTTCTACTCTTCGCGCGAGCACGCTACCAATGTCGGTCGCATATTTCGTGGGGAAGACAATGCGCTGCAGCCAAACTGGTGCGTCTGGTAGTTGACTAGCAAGACTTGTTCATCTACTGACTTTCAATGCTCTGTTTCTATGAAATTAAAGGCTGCACTTACCCGTTGGCTACCATGGACGCTCTTCATCGATCGTCACGTCCGGTACTGAAATTCTTCGTCCGTGCGGTCAGTTGCAGGCTGACAAAGCTGATCCTTCGAAGGGCTCTGTATATGGGCCGTGCAGTATGCTCGACTTCGAGCTAGAGATGGAAAGTAACTCTACGATGTGTCATTCACATGTTATAACATTCTAACATCGGTGGGTTCTCCACAGGCATTTTTCGTTGGACCCTCAAGTAATCTTGGCGAGCCAATCCCAATGGGCAAAGCTGAGGACCACATCTTCGGTGTAGTGTTGATGAACAACTGGAGTGGTAAGAAATTCATGTCAATTTGAATTGCGATTGTCAAAGACTAACCCCTTGCTCTAAACGTCATCCTGATAGCTCGTGATATCAAAGCAGCATTAGAGCCATTCCGCTGCGAGCCAAGTTTTGGTCCAGTTCAGAAAACCAACGCCATTGCCGTACATCACGGACCCGAATTACGCCCATGGAACGTATGATATTAACCTGAATGTATGTCGTCAACGAGTAATTTGGTGACAAAAAGTAGGTTGACAATTGCTAATAAAGAACTGTGGTTTTTCGCGCAGGTATCCGTAAAGCCAGAGGGTAGTGATGAAGCGTATATCGTGACGAGGAGTAACTCCCGCAATATGTACTGGAATATGAAGCAACAGCTTGTTCATCATACCGTTGCGGTATCAGGGAATTGATCGGGTGTGTCCCGATCAATTCCCTATTTTAAATTCACCCCGTTCATTTCGCCCCAATTTACCGCATTTGGACATAAAAGGGAGGGGGGTGACCGGAGAAAGGGGGGGTGAACGCAGACTGACCCTATATATTTCAATCATATATTTAAAATTAAATTCTCCCCCCATATGGGAAATAAGTTAAATTTTCTCCCCCTTTTTGGAGAATTCTCCTTTAATAAATTGATGTAAATCCTATTAAGGGCCTGGTTCAAGTAAGAAATAGAGGTAAAAGAAATAGAGGTCTCGGAAACTGCGCGGTTCAGACTATAGCTACAAAAATCAATATCGATATTAAAATTCAGTAACTGGTCATGTCTTCCAGTGCAGCTGACAACGAAGGCATTGTTCACGCCGTGTCGGTGGTTCATCCCGGATTGGTTCCCTCATCATCCGAGGCGCCGGCTGCTGCCAGCAAGAAGCGCGGTCGACCGAAGAAGACTGAAACTGAGGTTGAGCCAGCCCAGTGGACTCCACATGATTCGGGAGCTCCTTGAACAGCGCCAGGCGCTCCGAGCTGAATTCCTTGACAGCAAGGATAAGATCAGCTTAGCGTGAGGCTGGTCGAAGATCGTTCTGCATCTGCAGACGGTTTGTGGATTCGCAGTGTCGACTGTGCAAGTCAAGACCAAGTATCAGGCCTTGCAGAAGCTATACCGTCAGCATAACGCTGCCTACAAGCAAACCGGCAACGCCCCTATTCCCAAGAATCCAGTATTCTGGGATGAACTGGTGTCACATTTCGGTGGCCGAGCCGGCATGGGCCATGACTGCTTGCTATCTTCCCAACCCTCGATCCATCAGGTAAATGCTTATAACGCTCATATGTTATCGGGATTAATATGTGATATAGGAAAGTGATGGAGCGTCCATGTCCTCTGAAGATCATCAGTCTCCACGCACGATGATTCCATCATCGACTAGATCGCGGCAAACTATGTCTCGTCCGGAAGACAAGGTCGTCGCCTACGATGCCCTTGGATCTCGCATTCAGCGAGGACTGGAGGCGATCAGTAAGTCGATGTTGGCACCTGTCAAGAAATCGTCGCAGGATATGCAGGATCTGCGAGAAATCGCGACATCAACCAATCATATGCTGCAACAACAGAAAGAGCAAACAGCTGAAATCTTACGAACGCAGCAGTTGATGGTTCAACTGTTGGCTCGACTTGATGACAATAAATAAGACCAGACATCAACCATACGTCGATTTTATCATTGCTTTGTTGTGCCATAGGTAATCCCGAATGTAATTCCGATTTTAGAGAGCTGCATTGCGATCTCGATGATAGTTTCCCTCTTCATCTGCTGGGTCGTTTTCGTGCTCTGCATTATGGTTTTCTCTTCAGAGATGATGTCGGTGGGATCCTGAAGATCAATCAAAATTGTATGCAAAACGAGAGATGCAGCGATGATTCTGCTCATCTCCTCGGTCTTTGTTCTCCCAGTTTGAAGGGCTCTCTTCTGGTTCAAAGTGACCTTTAGGATACGGAATCGGTTTTTCAATATTCCTTTTGACCGTTCTACAACAATCCTAGTTCGCGAGTGACAGTAGTTGTACCAGGCATCCTCGGGAAACATTTCTTCCTCAACGGGATAAGGAATCATCATTTGATCGGTGAGCGAGTATGCAGCGTCACCAAGACAGTGCTTTCCTTTCGGAATGATGTTTGCAATGGTCGAACCGAAACGAGAATACTTAAAAACGCATTTGTCACTCGCCGATCCAGGTCGCATGTCAAACGCACGGATTCGCCCCTTAAAGTCGACTACCATCTGGACGCTGATAGCTGGGAACCCTTTTCGGCAGTACGAGCTCTCATAGTCGTACGGCCGTTCTATTCCGAACAGACAACCATCGACAGCCAAGACAGCGTTAGGGAATCCACAAACACTTTCGCATCCTGTGGCAAGACTGTTCCAATCCTCGTCACTTTCGGGCAAGCGAATGATCAGAGGAAGAATTGCGGTAACTAAAACGTCAACAACCTGCTTGACTGATCGTAGGGATGATGCTTTGCTCATCCCAAAGATAGAGGCAGCTTCGGCTAACGATCCCGGATGTGTCAAATAGAATATTGCCACAGCCGTTCTATCCCGAGCAAAAAACGCAGCATTTCCGCCGATAGATTCATTCACTGAATGCCAGTGTGCGTCGATCATGTTGCAAATGATATCGAATGAATCCTTGGAGCAACGGAACTGGTTGCGAAACCAGCCTTCATCAAACAGAGTGTTGTGATCTGCAACCACAAACAAGGATCGACGCATAGAAAATCGTCTGGACCTAGGCCGATGATGACTACGCCCATCCTCATCATCGTCGCTATCAAGCACCACAGCAAGGGCATTTGTCATAGCCAGAATTGCTGCTGAAACGACAGCAGCTCCAACGTTTCGACTGCGACTCGTCATCTCTATTAATTTTTCAGTCAGAAATAGACCTCTGGAACCTATATTTAATTAATAGAGGTGACCCTCTGGAGCTGACCAATAGAATTGCAGCGCACTCTTTTGGATCTCTATTTTTTCAACTCTATTTCTTACTTGAACCAGGCTCTAAAATAAAAAGGGACCGACTAGGTGCACACACCCCATTTGCTACGTGCACCCCCCCCTAGGGTGTGTGGCCCGATCAATTCCCTTATTTAATTGTTCCATTTCACGTTGGTTGCAAGGATTTTCACTTTGGTTGCAAAGGTTGTTAAAATATGAGTGTGAAGAAATTAGTTACGAGAGCGGAAACTTGCAGAAGAGGCTCTTGCTCGCAAACGAGCTGAAGAGGAAGCCGAGCGTATTAAACAAGAGCGCATTCAGCAAGAGAAGAACAAAAAGTACGAACAATCGCTATCCAAGGACGTGCCCGTGCTCGTGCGTCAGCGTGGCCCAGGCCTCGTCGTAAATTATGACAAGCAAGGCGAAAGCTACGCTATTAAGATGGACAAATCTGTTGGTGGCATGCAAATTACAGTACCCAGTGGTGACGTCACCCTGGACGACGAACGTATTTTGTCACCTCGCACGAAGGTGGACACACCATTTTGCACGGGCAAAGTCCTGGCCCTTCACCCGCACGTTGGGTGCTACGCTATCAACACTGAGGTGAACGCGACGGAAGACGACCATTTCCTGGCGTTTGTGCAGATCAAAGACGTTGTGAAGCACGTGGAGGAAGAAGAAAAACGGGCAATTGTCGGGGACGCTTCGTTACCAAGTACGTTGTCTCATTAAGACCTTATTTTACGACATGGACTCACGAAGAAAACTAAATGCCTTGCTTGTACAGTTCCCGATGAAATTGGTCTCTTCTCGGCTCGCATCGTTGACAGTCGCATCGTCAACCGCACTGGCATGAAATTCATCCAATACAAGCTAGAGATCCGCACAACGAATTACGGCACCGTTTACTGCTGGAAACGGTACAGCACCTTCCGGTACGTCCACCTGATTCGCATCTCTCCCGGTCTACATTCTACGATACTCATAGGGTGTTTGCACGGTATGATGCAGCTCGTTGTGTGATCGTCTCATGAAGGAGAACGGCATAAAACGCCGAGATATTCCCGACCTGCCACATCGTCACCTTGTCGACAACTTTTCGCAGCAGACGATTGGCGAGCGTGCGGAAAAGCTCGATTTATTCTTAAACGCCGCGGTCAAAGCAGAGCACCTGCAATGGGGTATTCGTGTGAACGACCAGATTGCCGTCTAAAAGCGCCGCAATAAACGTGCGACGCAGCCTAGCAGTCAACCCAATAGCCGTGGCTCCCGCAGCATCTTTTCGCTGCGACGGTAACTAAGTACCCTCGCTAGGCAACAGTAGCGTCAAGTTGCTGTAGGTGAGCAGTTTATAAGTCCGTCAGCCCTCACTTTGCGAAAGTTACTAAATATGTGTTCTGCTCCTTGCGATTGTTGTTTTTCGAGAAGGCTACATGCATACTATATATTTAGAAAATTGCTGCGTAGCAAATGGGGGGGGTGTGCACGTAGCAATTTTCAAATATTATAAATCATATTAATCGAATGCTTAATGAATTTTGCAAAATATTTTCTAATTTTATTGGATATCGATTGGGGGTGTGCACGTAGCAAATGGGGGGTGTGCACCTAGTCGGTCCCAATAAAAATCACACTTTGCGTCAGGAGCATCCGCCGGTGGTTCAAGCCCTTAGTTCCTTGGGGATAAAATGACTTACGGCGGACCTTAAGCAGAAGTGATGTTACGATAACATCAGGCTAGAGGCGGTGATTGGATACACCAGCCACAACAGACCCTGCCTGATTAAGACGATATTGCGCTGATTAATAACTTATTTAGCGCTAGAATGCAGCAATTCATTAATAACACAGATGACGAATAATTGAAATCATCATCAGCAAAGCAACTCCGAAGATGGACCGATCGGAACCTGCAGGAAAAGACATTTATATGGAATCAGTCCGATCTGAAGGAAATCGCGCTAATTAATATAGGACCCCGATAATCTGGGGAAAGCTCAACACAAAATCCCTGTCATAGCGAAAACGATGAACGACTCAGTAGGCGCGTAGACACTATCCGCATCATAATCTCGGCAGCTAGTCATCTAAAAGAGTTTCTGAAAGGGAGGTAGATGACGATCATAGACGAAGCTGGTTGGCGCTTTTGAAGTCTGCTTTAATTTGTGATTTGGCACCCGATCTAGAGTGATGTGTAATATATAATAGGCGACTTTTACTGAAGCGATCGGCTCTTAACTGGTTCCAACAACTGGATCAAACTAACGGAATGGTTGACGGCTCTCGTCCATGAGTATGAAATCCAATATGAATCTCAACGGCCGGTACTATTATCACGCAAAGAATAGGGCCGATGCAACACCGTTGTAATACCTCAGCCGACTTAGTGAAGTGATAGAATACCAATCAAAGCCAGAACAGACACGGCAATACATGAGCACGTAACGCTAATTATATAAGCTGATCAGCAACGTTGTTGAGGGTGATAGATATTGATGGCTTCCGAGTATGGTTACGCTGCAAGACAACATCTCATCTATGAATTTGGGCAGTTATCGTAAAAAAGCAACACAAGTCTATCCTCGAGAGCAATAGCTAAACATGGCGCGAATGACAAGGTAATCAGTTCTATCCAGGAAAGCAGTGGAAATTCAGACTCATATGTCAGCGGGTTATATGAGATCATGGCTTACGCTGCCTATATACGGCTGACGTCATGACGGGGAATCGCCGAACCATTCCTCGACGTGATCATCTTGGAACAATTTCTGATTAAGCTAATCAAGCCCACTCGAATAAGAGATGTTCGCATTGCGGATTCGTTGGAAACGTTCGGTATGCCCAAATATAAGAAGGCACATTTCGGGAATCATTGGCTGTTTATATGTCGTGACTTTTGGAAAGCCCTGAAGCGGGAGAACGTCAGGTGGAGAAGTTTTCAACTTAATTTGTTATTAATACAAGCATGATCGTCATGCCAGGATGCTACCAGCCGACGCAGAAAAGATATTAGACTAAGACACTCGCGAGATTAGAATCTTGTCGAGCATTCTATACTTTACATTTATACATGGGTTGAGAAAGGTCTTGATCAGCTTGACATTGATACAATCCACAGCCACTCTAAGCTCTGCACTTTTAAAAGGCTTGATCAGCTACAAACTGATAAGATCCGCAACCGTGTATGTGATGAAAATTGTACAGTCGAACGTACAGATGTTGACGGGTTGGCCAGATAAGATGTGATTATAGAGCTGGAGCTTTGTCCGAATAGATCCCAAAAGTATTCGAAATACCATGTGCCAAAAAGTGGTTTAAACAAGCAACGGAAACCGAAAAAGATCAACTATGAAAAGCCGACTGTACTGTTTGATTTTTGGGGCTGAAGTGACTTAATCCTGCTTGTAAGGCTAGTTGTCATGTTTATTCAAGCCAGCGGAAAAAGTATTGGTACAGATGAAAGCACACACTTTACCAAATGTTAAAACAAAGTGAAAATCACCCTCACTGAATCAATGCTTTATTATTTCGATGCGTGGGTTTTGGTCAAGAAGATATTTTAGGTATAGATTTCATGGTTTCTGCAGAGTTATGTCTCGACCTAGCTCATGGATTACTACAGTTCATTATGGTTGGCTGTAAAGAGCCGTCGCTGTTGAACTAGATCGAGTAAAAACGGGCAAATACCGCGGATCCTGTTCCAACTATGTGGAGGTACCTATGCTCATGAAAGATCGAGGAAAATCAAAGCTGTGGGTCAAGATAAAAGCTGGGTACCGACTATTAGTGAAATGTGGACGATCAAGATGGTAGTTGATCGTGGGCATATGGCTGAAAAAGACGGGGTCCCCGAAACCAGGGTTCGTGTTCATTAGTTCATAACATGGCGACTCTGGTTTACCAATCGGACAATGATGAAGAAATGAGCAACTTCGAGGCATAAGATCAAACATGTTTGGTTGACTGTCTCTTCTATAAGACAACCACATGGATTTTAACCCGTGTGGAGGGTATGTCGCGACACATAGAAGTTTAAATGGGGGTGGAACAACGACCTGTGTTGTCTACACGGATGAAAGAGAAGCCGACGGTAGATCAAGTTAATCCAAGTGTCGGAGACCTCAGTGATTAAGTGAGATACTTCCGCTGTCGAAGTTGATCACGATGATTGCTGTACGATACTTTGCGGCGGTGAATATTCCAAAAAAAAATATAAAGAAGATACCTCGGATGATCAGAAGTCGGACTCTATGGAAAAGATCCAGTATGTATCCAAAAATACTTAGGCCGAATTGTTGAGGAAATAACTGGCGATAAATCTCCACATACTATGAAGATTGTAAGGAAGAATTACAAGTCGGTGACGCAGATGTTAATTCTGTTGGAAGAGTGTGTATCCATTTTGGACTTTGCACTCTTCCGTATAGTGGAATCCCATTGGCTGTTCAGGTAAGCCATACATTTATTGCATATAACAGCAGTTACAAGATTAAGTTGCATTAGGACTGGATAGTAACTTAAGTAACTATACATAATATATCTTACTTTCCGTTTTGCATTTACATTAAGAGTACACGCACTGAACTCTCTGTGGCCACTACGCGACGCACGCCTCTACACACCTCCCGCTGATTCTTCCGCGCTGAAACTTCGTCAGCAGGTGCGTCTTGATCGCGTGAAGTGCACGCAACTATTTTTGGTTGATTTTAACAAATTCGGCTGAAGAAATTGAGCAGTCTTGCAAAATAATCTTTAAGCGCCGCCACTCGCTGATCGTGAAAGAGAACGGTTACCATTTGTAGAGGGATTTGCGACATAGATGTTGGTGATGCCGAGGCATAGTTCACAACGATTAAAACAGATAACATCTCTCTGTACTGCAGAGCAACCCCACGTTATGTGCCTTGATCAAGGAATTGTTATCGACGCAAATTTTCTAGCATCTCACTTATTGTCATTGTGGTTAAGTTGAATGGAGTGATATTGGACTGTTTATCTATTATCGTATAGTCAGTCAACCGAATGATTCCTATAATAATGGTTTACCCAATGGAAGGCCTCCAAAACCCCAACAAATCACCGCTCACAAACATAATTTGTGAGGGTCTCACATCCACAATTTGTAATACGGGTGAAATTAAATTTGTGAGATAATTTTTTGTTGGGAGATCGCAAGTGAGACTTCCAAAACCGTCGGACGAGTGCCAACCTACCGCCCAACTCGAATGACCTCAGTGTTCATTCCGAAATTAATAAAGGAGGATCGAAAACGCCATGTGAACAATGGAAAAGACTTAGAAGAGCGCGTACTGCAAGTGGGAACAGTTGCGCGAGCACTAGTAGTACTAGCAACTTCGCGTCGTACGTGATAAATCCAAATACAGGACGATACGATTTTGGCCTAGGTAATGATGGGGATATTGAAGATGGAGGAGATGGAGATTGTCTTATGGATGTTGAAGAGATAGACAGACGAGGGAAATTACCGTCAATGTTGCAACATATCATTGCGCCATCATTGCCCTCCCAACCCTATCCTGTAGATCCATACCATTTCTACTGCAAGGCTAGGCGAACGAATTCTGGTGCTGGCAATGCTGCTGCTGAAGTAACATCCATGATTGCGGCATTGTTCGAAGATTGCGGTATTGAAGCTATTTTTCCTTCCGCTGAGGGAAAGTTCAAGTGCCTCAAATATGTACATTATAGCCACGTCGAATTTGTCGTACGAGTCTACGCCCACCAACTTACACTTCTTGTCTAGTTTCAGCGACGCAACGGAAGTGTGTTGCTTTGGGATGGAATGTATCGCATTTTTTATCAGAATCTGACCCCCATTATCGATTCCACTGCGTTACCGTGTTCACAGAGTTGCGGTCAGAAACGTGTGGCAAGGGATAAAACTTCATAAAATCGCACTAACCTCCACGAAAATGTATTCACTTCGACATCATTTATACAGTCCATGGATCGCGAGGGTCTTGGGGCACAGATTTGGCGAACCTTATCAATCAAGAAACCGACGCCTAGTTCGGGAGTTGAAGAAATAAAAATCATGCTGACGTCTCGGTACCTCGATGAAATGCGTGAAGGATGTGCTGGGCTTGCGGATCTGACAGAAGATGTGAGAAGTTCTTGTCTGATAGCCAATGCTGATCTTGTGATGCCTTTAACTCAAGCAGCGGAAGCTACCGATCTTGGTATGTTGCGGTGTGCAGTCGGCGCTCTAGCAAATATTGCTCGCGCTGTTCCGCGATTTCCCGAGACTGAATTACCTGTCGCAAGGCAAACAGCGCAGCAGCTTCGGATTGAAGCGACCCCAGTAGTACTGGCACAATTTGAACACGCAAACGAGCGTTCACTCTTCTATATCGAATTGCTTCGTGAATGTGCGAGAGCACTCGGTGCTTTCGCCCGACTTGTGTAAGAGGTAGATCTTGCTGCCTCTAGTGTGAATGATGAACGTTGCACCCTCGCGCTTCGTTTACACTCGAAACATCGTGATGCCCAGCTAGCTTCATATTGTCGTGCAGCTCTGGTGCAGCTCCGCTTGAATGTGTAGTAACTTGTGTTGTAGCATACACAAATAACAAAGAATACGTTTAAACGAGGGAGCATGCATAAACTACTAGAGTTTATGTTTATCATGTATATTATGTGGAGGGTGACTTTCTCACAAATTATGTGAGCCGTTTTAAAAATTGTGGATGTGAGACCCTCACAAATTATGTTTGTGAGGGGTGATTGGCTGGGGTTTTGGAGGTCTTCCAATGCTGTTGAATCTGGACAAGGTCCTACGGTGTTGCTCTCTACACATGACCAGTTGATTCTCAGATCTACCAGAGATGATCGAGATTACATACATTTCTGGATCAAGCCGATACCCTCCCAATCGATGTCTTCCAGATAGGGAAATTGCTGTTGATGATAACCGTCCGTCTGTATTGGGTAATTTTGTTATGATCGTGAGGTATATTAAGGTACGATTTCCGATCTAAGATATCCGTAAATTTTTCTGTAAAAAGAAAAGTGGTCTTGGGACGAGTCGCTCTTGCGACGTCGAACCTTGACCCGTGTGCCGCCGAAGCAGCAGTCGGTCGTGGATGCTTTGCCGGTCAGTGCCGACGGCGCGTGACGCGAGGCAGCGTCTCCATGCCGTAATCGTGTTCATCTCCTTCGCCGCCCTGTGCATCATGTCGAGGCAGGGGCCGAGTCGCTCTTGCGACGCCAAACCATGACCCGTGTGCCGACAAATCAGCAGTCGGTCGTGGATGCTTCGCCGGTCAATGCCGGCGGCGCGTGACGCGAGGCAGCGTCTCCATGCTGTAATCGTTTTCACCTCCGTCGCCGCCCTGTGCAGCATGTCGAGGAAGGGTCCGTGCATCTACGCGGACTTGTCTAGTGGGAACGCAGTCGTCGTGCTATCTCAGCCATCCGCGGCACCCCAAAAGGGGGATTCTCCTGCCAGGGGTGGGGGTCCCACTGGACCTCTGAGTTGGACTGGACTGCTTATGCCTAAGCCGGCAAATTGGAGAATGGCGTCTGTCTTGAGTACAAGATCGTACATGATGAAATCCTGATCACTGCCTCCTGGTGTGACTTCTACTTAATGGTAGAAAGACTTTTGGACGCCTGGATTATTGGATCTTGTCCGTAACCATAGTCAATATTTTCAATGAGAAAGGGAATTACCTAGGACATCAAGGCTTGGCCGATGTCAATACGTAGGATTTGGAATCACTCAATGATCTACCGTTCACTACCAATTGAACCTGAGAGCGATGCTGTCAATTCTGGGAAGCTTAAAATAATACGCCACTCCATCGAAGCTTTTTCTGCTAACGTGGTGGTGTTGTAAGATCTTCGAGCGATCAACCATGCTAAAAGCTAGCAACGGGTTGATTAACCGATCACTGCTGATCGGGAAGATCAAAATGTCAGAAATTTGTGATGCCACCCGGAGTGGTGAAAGCAAAAAAGGTCTCCGCGCCGATCATGCTTCATTTCGACCAGAAGAAGCAACCGGTAGTGATGATCTATGCAAATAAATGGTCCATATCGGCTGCAATTGCGCAGGAGCACGATAACGTATCCAATCTGGCAACTTTCACTCACCGCAGTCTGAACCCAAGTGAGATAAATTATCGCGAGGCGGACAAATAAGTTGTTGACACTATTACGTATACTAATACCTTCTCGGCCATTTGGCTAAGATCAAGTGTAGTATTTGTTCTAATCAGTGTGAAAACTATTACGTATACTAGATATTTGCTATACCTGATCTGTTCCGGGTTCGATAAACGATTTACACTTCTAGCTTCGAGGAAGACTGGAAGAGGCTTTGATCGCACACTGAACGCTCTGGGTGATCGATAAAGTGCACTAAGGGCGAAGAAGAGATATGGGTAGTATAACGCCCTGTGTAATGGGACTCCATTACATAAGGGCCAACGATATTTGATCTGAAACATCATTGTTCTAATTTTTTTGACATTTATGTTGCTTAAAACCGTATTTGGATTGTAAATTCCAAATTTTTATAATTTATGTAATGTAATTCGCTTTAACGAATCCGGAAGGGATTGAATTTCACAATTAAATCACTTTATATTAATTTTTTGTGTATTTTTTAGTTATACGCATTAAAAACATAAATGTCTCAAAACATAAATATTCTTGAACTACTTTAAATAAGGTTTAGTATACATATATAAATAGGTAATTTTATTAATACAAATTGACCTATTGTAAAACATTGCATTTTGTTTACAAATTGATAAATTTATATTAATAAATTTATTTAGGGAGTTGATTAATTCACTCACTTTTTCGGTTAAATTCACTCAGTTGCTATTCACTCACTCTTTCGGTTAAATTCAGTCACCTGCGGGTACCCGCTTAATTCTGGCGGCCGTCATTCGTTTCACCTCACTAAACGGATCAGCTGTCAACTTCCGGTGAACGGAGTGAGCAGAAGGATGCATTGATGGCCCGTGGTTGTATCGATCACACTCGACAGCTAATCGCCACACTTTGGTTTTGCTGGAACACTTTCCGCTCAAAAGAAATGAACAATCGATACGACGTGTGGTTCTCTCACGCTTACGTTTTTCAGGCGGCATTTGTGCTTGCTGGAGGCCACCTAGATCGCACTTCAAAAAAAAGCGCTTGCCAGCATTTGATCGCTTGATGGTAAGTGCATAACCTTGTCCCGTGCGAATCTTTGAGCAGCCTCCATCAACGCTTCGCGTGTAGCGTATTCCTTCTCCGGAGGAGGTATCAAGGCGCTTGACGCGTCGGTGGGTAGATCGCGAGTAGTTCTTTCGTTGTCCATTGAGTGAATTTAACCGAAGGAGTGAGTGAATATATCAACTGAGTGAATTTAGCCGAAAAGTGAGTGAATATATCAACTCCCTTTATTTATTCATGCAACCATACATTTTGTTTCTGATCTAATTACCGGCTTCCTCACGCAATACAGTATAAGCGAAAAGGAGCGCGCTGTTAACGTTGGTGACACTTTGTGGTCAGTCTCTCGTATGTTCTGCTAGGTTTGGCTGAAATAAACTCAGTCGAGCGCCTGTATGGGGTCTATCACGAGGAGCTTTCCGCATTTCTCAACACACCATTTCAGCGCGTTAATACACATAATCAAGCGTATAAGAGCCACATGAAAACAATGCTCGCGGTTAAAATTTACGAGGAAAAAAATCGAAATCCATCGATAGATTTCGAAGAACTCTAGAGCCTACGACATTTCACGTCGAGAACTTTAAGGCAGACGCATCCTTTACACGGGGAATTGAGAACCGCTCATGGAATAGCTGCTTTGAACTAAGAATAACTATCGAGTCACGTAATATAAGATTAACCACGAGTAAATTGTAGAACTAGCACTAGATCTGGTGAACTTTTAAAAACTAGTACCTATCAAAAAATAGCACCGCTTCCAATCCAATTATTTTTTGGGACACATTAAATAAACATAGTGTAATGCGGATAGTTCACACGCTCAGCGGGGGAAGACACGAAGACTTGGAAAAGTGCACTTCAACGTGAAATAGCTATTAGTCTGTAGTGGAATTGGAGAATAAACCAGAAAAATCTGAAATTTTCTCGTTAGATATTTTCCCTTTCCATACCTAGTCGTCTTATACATGTATGAAGAAGATATCACCAATATTCATTGGGTTTATTAGTTATGTGAAACAAACGTTTCAATGGAAAAGTTACGATAACAGACAGTTGAAATGATACATAATGTGTATTTTCAACTCGATATTTGATGCTTAACAGCAGGCGCAGTTTGCAAACTGTAGGTCTTTTCATCGAATCGAGCAATTATCTTGCTGATATACGGAAGCCAAAGCGCTTCAGCAGGATGAAGGTTGTAATTTCAGCTGGCCGTAATGTTTGCTGGAGATTCTTCGGAGGGAGTACATGTTGTTTGCATTCGCGATGAGACCAAGATTTGGTATACCTCCTATAAAAAGTTTCTCTCTGTATTTTAAATTAAAACCCATTCTTATGAGGGTGCAATATACCATGTCACCGCAGAGCTCTAGCCAGTTGAATTTCCTTGATGTACACCAATCAGTAGACTCTTTTGTAGAAACGCTAGGGCTCGAATATATAGCTTGCGTTGTTATTGCTGATGTTACCGTACGACAGTAAGAACTACAATACACCAGTTCTTCTTTAGTGTTGCCCCACTATATTTGCGTTGTAGTTTTGCGGCAGGTGCTGGTTTGCAAACGTTGCACACAAAGACTAGTGCTGGATTTGCTATCCAATATTGTGAATAAGATTAGAATTGGCTACGGAAGTGGCTGTATTCATGAAGAAACTGAGTAACGGCCCAGACTCATCGGATAATGCCAATATAGATAGATACAATATTTTTATTGGCACCAGCCGAAGATCTCCGGGATGCTATATTACAAAGCATCCAGGAAGATTTCAGCATGTGGGCATCGTACCAGTATAATAGTGGTACTCGAAGAGGAAACAATCCATTTAAATTAAGCGTGTCGCAACAGATTCTCCACGGTAATAATAATAAGAAAGGATATTCACCCTTCCTCTTACCCAACCGGGAAAAAGCGGGACGGGATCCAGTACCCATGGACAGGTGCTTCAACATTGAGCCAAACGAAAAGTACGAAGATCCTTAGCTGAATAGATAAGCGAAAATGGGGAACTTTGCCCGTCACCGCGCTTAATCAGCGGATAGGAAAAGTCGACTGGAAAGCTTTTCGTCGTAATCGCCCATTTGGCCGTGCGTACTGCTTCACGTTCGTTCCAATGTAACTACGTACTAGCGCGTGAAGTTCCAAAACTGCAGATAGCGAGAGGAAGTAACGTAACAGTAAATAACAAAGTCACAGACGCAAATTTATTATCCACTTAGTTGTAACGTAACTTGACGTGAGACAGCGACCCAAATCAATAACCACGTGAAACGAGAAACGAGAACGTAAAAACAATTCCAACTGCACTTGCAGTGTACTTAGTCTCCACTTGTAGACGTAACAATTCCAGCTGCACACAGCAGCGTACTTTTCCTCCACTCAAATAACGTGATGATCAAAAATCAAATTCAGAAGTGATTTATTAGTGTTAAGTTTATACCTAAACTAATAATATGCAAATCCACAAATTTCTGTACTTAACCTACAGTTATGTACAGTACATCACCTTTTCACTGTAAAGTCGCTAAAAGTCCAATATCGCGACGCGAGCCGCCGCACGAATTGCGCGTATGGTGGAGTAAATTTCAAAATCGAACACCGTAGTGTCGAGAACCTGACCACCATCGTGCCCAGCCTTCCAACTGACGGGGGGGGTACCCCGCGAACCTTTGCCTACGATCCGATCTGATCGTCCGCTGCTAGCAGACGACCGATCATCAGCACAGGACGCCTGGTCCGATTTTCGCGTCTCCATCTCACTTTGTGTACCCGATGGAATAGGCTGGTTACACACTTGGTGGATCGTCGCTGCAAATTTATTCCGGTCTTAAATGCGAGACCGTGATGGGTGGTGTACCCTGGGCGGAACTCTTCACCCTGGGTACGGGCAAACCGGTTATACTTGAAGTAAGTATACTCCAAAGGGCAGATCGCTTAATCGATCGTAGAGCCCAACCAATGCGAGAAGAAAAGACCGATATTCCAATGTGGAGATCCAAACAGAACGTGACAAACTCCACGAACGATATCTCCACGTAACAATCCAAAAACTTGGTTACACATTCCAAACGTGTGTAACTTGGGCTTGCGAAGCCGACCAATGCGTACTACCGTCGAGGGACTTCCGGCGGGCCAAGTGCGTCTGTAACGCGTCCCGGCCGGGTATAATGAGCTAGACGGGATTACTCGACCCTCTGCTCCCAAACACTCCGCGGCGTGCGGAGGCGACTGATGTACTGCGCAAAGATGCCAACGACTTCCCTGTTTTAGTTAAGCAACCAAAAAAGACGGAAAAACCAAAAGACTCTTAGAAGGAAAAAACAAAACTAACCAATCCGATCTCCCTACGGTCCCCAATATGTACAAACATTAAATATGTAAGTTCACGCAATATCATGTGACTTACCACAATCTGTGTTCTTGACACTCCTTGCACACGATAGGCTTAAAATTGAATCCACTTCACCACAGCCGCCCCTGAGTCTGGTCGCAGCCGCACAAAGGTAGCGACCCGATCTCACCACCAGTTGGCATCCCAGATCCTCCCAGTAGCAGACTTCCTCACCGATGGACAGATCTTCGAATCTGCCCTCGCCAGGTATTTGTCCTTGTGCACCTGATCATATTGTAACCTCTCTTGACGCTCGTTGCTGCAGTTGCCCTGTGTTCTCAATAGCACCGTGTCAAGTAGCCTCCCCGATCGGCCCAATCTGACATCCCTCGCAACACTCCAGATCCCGTCACACCGGATAGGCATCAGATCGGGGTCGATCAGCTCCGGAAAACAGTCCGGGAGCTTCATTCGCAGTTGGGCGTTAAGAATACATCACTCCTGCAACTGCGGAAGGAAGTGCGGAAGGAAGTGGATACTTGATCCCCGTGTCCACGAAGTTGCAGGAGGTGATCGGTGAAAACGCGCATCTACGGGACCAGATCGCCCAACAAACAACGCGAGGTAAGCTGATCGGTCTGTTTTTCGTCTTGGATCTGCTCTAACCTTCCTTCGCGTGCAGATAGTCTGCCCACCGACATCGCCAAAGCATTTGACGCTTTACTCGCGGATGATCGGCAGTCGCATGACCACTGCGATCAGCTCCGAACGATCTTGGACGGGCTGATCGGCGCACGACATGATCTGTCTCGTTTGGAGGCATACAGGTCACACCTCTGGGAAAAGATTGCGTTGGTCAACCGGCAGAGGTTGGAGGATCAGTCCGATCGGACTTTACTCCGCACCCAACAGGGTGACCTGGAGAGGCAGATCGGCGAGTTGCAGGTCGTGGTCAAGGACCAGATCGAGAACGACGAGTCCTACCAGAGCCGATCGGACGCCTGGACCCAGGAGACAAACCGTCGTTTGGTGGCCGTATATCGGTGCCACCAACAGTTGACTGACTTGCTGTACCGGCATTCGGCATTCGGCTGCAGGCTCGAGCGTTGACCGATCTGCATCGGCCGCGCTGATCGATCTGCACCAAGATCGGAAGCGACGCCATTCATTGGCCAAATGTCGATATTCCACAATTCCAAAAGTTTCCAAGAAGCGTAAGGACGCGTCGAAGGGCTCAAGGTAGCGGGGCGTAGCGCGCGACTCTGAACTCGAGGAGAAGAGAGCGGTGCCTCAAAAGAAAGCCAAGACGCAGGCGCATCTTCCAAGCCCAAGATCGGACGCAGCCAACACATCCATCATCTTCAAATCGCATGCGCCTTTACTTTTACGCCCCCGCGCTGCTCACACCAAGCATATGGAGATCTCCTCCGGAGAGGACTCGGGGAACGAATCGTGAGATTCTGAGTTCTTGTTCACTGCTTTGTTCAAGTCCAGATCCGATCTAACGCCGAGGTCCTGTTCCAGCGAAGCCTTCATCGGGGGCTGATCAGGTGATCAGCTCCCAGGGTGATGGTGTTTTACGAACGCGTGAGTTGGCCGGATAGGCGCCTTCCTTCCAGCCCGGCACATCTGGGCTGCGCCATCACGCCCGATTGAAAGGGGTGTCGATCGGATATCGACCTCTTCCGTCGTTGACTTCAGATGCCACTTTGCCATGGTCACTGGGGCAGATGGGTATCTTGCACCAATCAGCCCTGACCAAGCAGATACTAGCCCGGTCGATGTCCCGACCAGATTCCTGGCTCTTTACTCCAGCTCCAAAGGCTCATGCCTCTTCTACATGGCGGGCGGGCCTGGTCACAGCACCACAAATCGCCCGTCTGTATGCAGATCATCCATGGAAAGTGCTGCTCAGCGCCAAGTTAGACTCCATATTCGCGTCGACTCCTTGGATCGATTCGCTTCTGGGTCGACTTCGGGCTTTTAATACATCCCACTGCCAGGCGATCTTAGAGTCCACCCATTATCTCTCCTTCCCGCGGGTCGGATGTTACGTGACCAAGACCTGATCCTGTTTCAGAAGCGCCGGAAACGGCGCCGGAGTCGGGCGGGCGAGGCATGGCTGACCCTATGCCAGTTTATTCTGGAAGGGATGCTGGCCCGCGAGTGCGACATCGACATCTTTCAGTATCCGGTGTTTCTTCATATGGCCTAGCGTCGCTTTGAGAGCCCCGGAGCGTCGACTGAGGACGGCATCTGGTATCCCGGCCTCCATTGTGACGAGCCGGTCGCAAATGTGAAAGACACCTTGATCCAGCTCGATCGGAAAGAGACCTGGCGCATCAGGACCAGATCGAAGACGATCCGGCATTAACTATCGGTCGTCTGTGGGGTGATTGCGAATCTTGATGCGGCAGATAGCTGACCAGATAATCCATAATACATGTCATCATCCTTTCCAAATTCCTGATCACTTGACCAAATTTCATCACTTTCTCCAAACTTGTACCAACACGTTTTCACACACGGTTTCCATCCACATCGCAAAAATTATCACCACGTTTGTCACTCCACTACTCCAGTTCATCACAGTTCATCACACTAATTCACAATAATTCAGACCTTACACGTATTCACACCGATCGATATACTGATCGGTGATACTGCGTTCCTTGATCTTCATCTTCATGAGTCTGCATCACTGCGAAGCGATTCCGACTGACTTGTTCTCGCTTGAACTCTCGTAACAGTGCTCCACAATTTAGATCGAGTTCGTCGATCCAAGTTGCTTCGTCATGATCCTTCCAGCGGACCAGATATTCTCGGTGGGTGCGAACGAAACGCGTCTTCTTGACCGATCGGACATCTAGCACCTTTTCCACCTCGAATTCGTCCTCTTCCAATGGTTTTTCCCAACTGTCTTCCGGCAGCAGAGCTTCATCAAAATCGAATCTCTCCGCTTCGTCCACCAGACAGGGTATTTTAGGACGATCGGGGAACTCTCTGACCAGCTTCAGTTGGGACAAATGCACGATCGGAAAAAACTTATAATCCGTGCCGATCGAGATCAGACGGGCAGAATGCTCACCGATCAGCTATGCTACACGGAAAGGACCGTGCCACATTTGAGTCAACTTCTTTGCATAGCCTTCCTTGACCCGATCGAGGTATAACCATATCCTCGCCCCTGGTTCAATACCATGAGGGCGGACCTGATCGTTATTCCGATCTGCTCGATCTTGCGTGACCTGACGCAACTTTTCATTGGCGACTTCTTTCGCATGATGATAATGCTTCTGGAACTGCATGCGCCAACGACGGGAATCGCGATCGCGGGTCCAAGTGCAGCCGATCGGTATCGCCGCTTCAAGTGTCGATCGAGGGTCCCATCCATACGCCAGATAGAAAGGCGTTTCTCCTCGGACCCGATCGGTTGAAGAGTTGAGTGCGAATACCAGTCTCTCTGGATACTGCATACTAATCCCAGTCACGTAGGTCTGGATCGGCCACATACATCTTAATCGCCATTGTTACTGTCTCCACCATGCGTTCAGCCGATCCGTTTGCTTGCGGACGATATGCCATCGTCGCTCTCTGCTTCTGGCCTAGCATGTTATTGAACGAACCGAACACCTCAGCCATAAAACCGGGTTCCCGATGATGTCAAATAACTTCGCTGGCGCCGAACCTTCTGAACACGCATTCCTCATAACTCTGGGAGATCTGCTCCGCAGATCGGGATGCACTAGCCTTTGCGATTACCAGACCAGTGAATAGGTCGATCCAGATCAGCAGTTCAGTGTTGCCGCGCGTCGATCTGGGCAGCGACGGTATGCGATCCATTGCTATCACCTGGAAAGGGTAAGTAGCCTCGATATTTCCTGGCGATCGGCCCTTGATTATCGGTCTGCCCTTTCCGGTCTCGCAAACTGTGCGCTCCGAAAAAGTCCTCTCCAGTGAAAGTGGGCCCTAATCTTGTGGTATGTCCTGCCTATGCCTTGATGTCCCCCTTCTAGACTCACATGGTAGTGATGAAGGACATCCGGCTGTAGCAACTCAGGGATAACTGGTTTCGCTAGTCGATCTCGATCGGCACTGTCTTGATCAATGTCACGGCAGTAATACAGCAATCCATTGTCGTCCACATCGTAACTGTCCGCGATCTTGGTACACTCTTTCGCCTGATCATTTGTTAACTTGGACAGTTCACCGCGCAGATAGGCCTTCAAGTTGACGATCCACTCTTCTTCGTCCTGCGCCTTGAGGATCCTTTCCGCCATTAGCTGTTGTACAACGTACTCACTCAGCCTTTCCTTTGGGAACGATCGGCGAGACTTCTGAGTTCGCGATCTAGTCGCCGCCATTACATGTACCTGATCAGGTCTGTCCTTGGACTTGATCAACTACGGGAGACTGTTTATGTTCATAAGTTCATGTAGAACGGCCTCCTCGGTGATCGTCGCCCCGATCTGGTCCCGCACGGCTTGGGTCGCGAGGTGATCGGCGCTTCTGATCCAATCCCGTTTCACGTGCAATATCTCGTGGTTGGGATAGTATTTCAGTGCCTTCATCACCGTATCATTCATCAACTTCAGCCGTGGCGTCTTACAGTCGGTCTCCCCGGTGATCTGCCTTATCACTAGGCTGGAGTCACCACATATGATGATCCGCCCTTTTTTGTGATGACAGAAGGTCAAGACATAGAAGGAGTCCCCGATATTCCGCCTCGTTGACCGTTATGTCAGTCGTGAAATCGGCAGCGGCTGCTACTATAGACCATTGTGGTAACTTCCACAGTATGGCACTATAGGCGCCGACCTTCTTCTTCACGCTAGCCGATCCGTCGAAACTAAAGACCAGTAGTTCTGCATCCCGATATACGATCGGTGGCGGCAGCGAGATTGACTGTCAAGGTTGCTTCCTTGGGGAAATCGCCACCAGAGCTTCATCCGCTTCAGACCGAGGGGTGTTACTGGCAGCCAATGTGCCCAATATCTCCTCCTCTCCCTTGGTGCACTTGACGACCTCGAGGGACCACTGCGACAAGATCTCTGACCATCTGCCGAGCCGACCGTCTATCCCATTGGCTGATAACAGCCAGGCCAATGTCGACTTTCTCGAAAGAACCTTTACATATCGGCCGACCAGTAGGTTGTAGCACACATCCAAAATCCGTAGTAAAGCCAGAACTTCCTTTTCTACGATCCCATAGTTAACTTCGTTCGGCTTCCACGTCCGACTCGTAAAAGTGACCGGATGGTACACAACATCATGTACTTGCACTAGAGTGGCAGAAATGGCCCACTTACTAGCGTACACAATGACGATCGGTATTTTTTCCGGATCGAAGTGTCTGAGAATCGGTGCCGTCGCCATCTTGGCCTTCAGCATACCGAAAGCAACCTTTGCACGCTTCATGTGATCCTCTGCCTCCACCTGCGGAAAATCTGCGGGCAGATCAGAGTCGCAGCCCTCCCATAAATCTGCCCGATCTCCTTCGCGAAACATATGGTATTCGACTTCCCGGACACGGCCGCGTAAATCGCGAAGTCTTTAATGAAGCGTCTGTAGTAATTTAAGCTCCCTAAGAAGGACTGCATTGCCTCCAGTGGTCTGGGAAACGGGAGGTTGCTCAGTGACTCCAGGTCCTTGGGATTGGCCTCCCGCCCACTGATCGACACCATATGACCCAAATAGGCGACCTTGGACATGCCCCCAAAAACTATTCACAGCACTTATCGACAGGTTCCAGCTATCGCATTTCTCCAACAACCGTTCGACCTTCTCGCACAGATCGCTCCATGACGAAGCAGGGATCATAATGTCATCGATGTACGATCGCCTCCCCAGAACGGACGATCTCCTTTCCCGATCGGGTTCACCCTCTGTAAATAAATCATGTTTTCGGTGGGGTCCCGATCGGTACTGATCTTGAAGTGTCCATACATTGCGTTGTCGATCAGCCTCTGGTATATCTGGGGCGCGTTCTTCAAACCGAACGGCATACGGTTCCACTCTAACAGACCGAACGGCGTAACAAGTGCGGAGATCTCGCGATCCCGATCGTTCATCGAAACCACCCAAAATCCACTTGCCATGTCCAGTGAGCAGTACCACAGAGTCTTGTCGAGATCTTCTAGCAGATCGCTGATCATCGGCATCAGGTACACCATAAGCTTGGTCAACCGATATACCAACCGATAATCGATACACAACCTGATGTCGAAGCCGTTCTTCTTGATCACAATCACGATCGGTGATGCTCACGGCGAGGTCGACGGCTTAATGATCTTGGTAGCCAACAGTCCTTTAATAAGATCGGACATTTTTTCGCGGTACTGTGGCGCCACACGTCGGCATCGCTGGGCGATCGGCTTTGCATCACCTACGTCGATGTCACAGATCGCTCCGCGTGCAGCAGGGGGTAAAGCATTGCCTTTCCCGATCAGCAGATGTTTCTTTTTTCATATTATCTTCTTTAGCTGATCGATCTGGTCGGGACTGTTGACATCCCGATCATCCACTTGCAGATCGTCCAAGGTGACTTCGGGCGGATCAGCAGACACTTCAGGGAGGACTGCCATATGGCTATCCAGCTCCTGAATATATTGATCCCCGCCCTCATGGATACAAACGTGATCGTCTTCCGGGGCAATATCACCCAAGCCGTCCTGACCGTTTGAACACTGCGATTCCCGATCGGCGGGCTGCCTTTCAACGACATCGATCTACTTAGGCGCGCCATCGTGGTGTGCCCCAGCAATGCCATGTTTCCCTTTATCTATTCCCGGCTCCGCTGTCGCCTGTTCTTGTGTCGCTGCCACCTTGACGAACCTTGGCTCATCTGCTTGATGGTTCACCGTGTCCGGCGACTGCGGTGCCTTTCTTCGAACTAACATCTTCTTTGGGGTTACATAGATGGGTCGTTCCACCATAGGTGAGGTATCTTCTTCCACCGATCCATCATTGCTGATCAGATCGGTGGTCTTTGGTATGCCAAGTTCTGCCACTCAACATACCGTCTATATCCAATCTAGACGAACCCCATCTTTCTTAGCACTTTCTTATCCGCCAGCCACATGCCACAATAGTATTGTTGTCGAGTGTAAGCGGCTTGTCACTGATATTAGTGACTCGAACAAAATCATATCGGCCGGCGCTCTTCACAAAGGTCGACACCCACCGATCGCCCCTGGTCACCCTTAAATTCCTTGATCGAAAACCTTTGTCGACCGGGGTATCAGCGGATTGTCCGACTGGAATGGTAACATCTTGGTCCGACCTGACCAGATCGGTGTGAGATCCGTATAGGGGCCGCCGACCAGCTAACTGGATCTGGACCTCATCCGGTAATGTAAGCACTCCATGAGACAGATCAAGGCGAATACCTGCCGGCACCATGAAATACATGCCTAACAGGGAATCCTGACCGTCCAGCTTGCCAACCCAAGCGCTGAAGAAGTAGACCAACGAACCCGATAGGGTGATCTTCACGCGCGTCCTTCTTTCGGTCATGTAAGAACTTTCACCGATTCCGACGCATTCTTGTCTCTGGGTGTCGTCTATACGACATCCAACCTTACGAGCAAAGGCGGAGTCGATAATTGAGTCTTCGGCCCCAGAGGTGAACAACATCGTTGCCTTCTGGTTGTTTATCTTACCACAGGCTTTCGCCTGCTTGAACCATTTGTCGGGCGCATGATACTTCCAGTATCCGCGAGACTCCCCAGGCAGCAGATCCAGCTGCATGACCACCTTCGATCGGGAATATTCATCGGTCGTGATATTGTAGACCGGATGATCCCGATCGACGCAATTGAGAATAGAACATGTATTGTCGGTTTTATTCTCCTTGCCGACATATGCATACATGCCAAACGTAGATCGCTCGGCTCGATCCAGATTACAACCTGGCGAGCGTTCTAGTTTAACATCATCTCAACGTCAGGTGGAAGCATCCCCGCGTGCTTACCCGGCACATACCATTTGCGCATCAGATTAAGACCTCTTCGATATTGCACTGGCCGGCCTTGTGTATCTCTCCACATGACTTTCACACGAAAAGGCAGTGATCGGTGGGGTGGCCGCGTCTTTCGCACTTCTTGCATATCAACTTCTTCCAGCAGTCCCCACCATCATGCTTGCTTGACCCGCAGTGAGAACACTTCTTGCGCGTTCGGTACGGATCGGACTTGTTTCCACTCCTGCCCTTCCAATCTGTCTGGTCAGGCGTCGATCTGGTTCTTGGGGAAGGTTCCGTGACGAAGATGTGACGATATTGGTCCTCGTCTGACTCCCGACTGGACTGGCCACTACTTTCTTCTTCCGATCCAGTGATGTCTTCAGTCGCGATCGCCTTAACAGCACGGGCAGATCTGGTCAGGGGCCTCTTTACCGGATCGGTCTGGGTCTTAGATCTGTAGCGACCCGATCCAACGGCGCCCTTCGCCCTCATGCTGCGTGAGTGTTGCAACTTCCGAAACGTCTGCTCCACTTACCCCACATATTTGAGGCGTAGCAGAGTGAGCTGATCTGCCAGCTCTTGGTCATCAAGGGTACTGATATAGTGACCCACGTGCTCCATTTAGCGGCACCGGTCGGCGGGTTGCTTTCTTTGATCACTATCCCGGCGCGAATTGCAGCCACGTTCAAACGGTGCAAGTACTCAATCGGCGTCTCGTGCCCCGCGTCTGCATATGATGGTATTTGCGGGCGCTAGAGAATCCGGAGTTGCAGTACTGCCCCTCAAATTCTGAACATAGCAGATCCCAGTCAGATCGGACATCCCGACTCAACTGTTGGATCCAGTTCGCAGCCGGTCCTTTCAGCAGATCTCTGAAGATCAAACACCGTTCCTTTTTTGGTGTCTGATCCCACAAGAAAGCAGACTGAGCCGACCAAACCACGATCTGGCTTGCTCCTCGTCTGCGTCTTTGCCAGTGAAATCCTTGAGATAAGTGGTCGCAGCCATGCGAATGCGTGGGATCGCAGTAGATCCAAAATCAAAGGCGGTCGTAGAGGCTAGGTTATCCCTGCGCGTTCTTTCCGCACCTGCACCGTCTGACCCATAGTGGTCATCCGATCGCCGATCGACTCCATGTCGAAATCGCTGTTTTTACTTGATCGGCGCGGTCGGTCTTGCTGCGGCTTGCGTCTTCCTCTGCCAACTGGTCTGCCACATCGGGTAGCCTTATCCGTTGATGCCACTGACTCCATATCAACATCCCGGCAAGTATTGACAATTTGCCGGGCAGATCGGTCCTGGGCATGCGGGTGCAGAGGCGATCGGTGTCGGTCTCCCATGAAACGCTCCATCATTGCCTCAAACATGGCTTGGACGTTAGCTTGGGTCATGGGCAGCGTGTTGGTATCCTCCTTTCGAGGTACTGAAACCTGTGGGGGCTCCTGGGGGCCCGACCGGCATGCAGCCCCATGCTGCCGCATGTACTTTTTATGCTCCCATGGGGGGGGTATGATCCACCCCCATGGTCATCCGCTCAACACCGAACTCCAACTCCGATGAGCTATTAGAGGCAGGTGGAGACTGATACAGCGATTTATCATCGGAACACATATCATCGTGTGATGCCGTGGCCTCAGCGGCCTTCAATACCACGGTGGGAGTTGGGCGGCGAACCGCCCGCACCAACGGCACCAAATGATCATGGAGGGTCGACATCGACAACTCCAGCTTTCAAGTGTCCAGATCAAACAGTTTATGTACGTTGGAGAGGTTTTGCACTTTTATACCGACCTCAGCCAACATCACCAGCAGGTTCTTCACCAATAGCAACGGCCGATCGCTTTGGATCGGCTCGGTGGTGGGTCCGGAAAGGCGATCGGGGATCTGGGGGTTTAAGATCTGTATGACCTGGTCTTCACGAATAAATTGCTTTAACTCGTGGATGTAATACATCCTGGTCAGGTCTTCTTCCTTGATAACCCCATCCCCGACCTGCGACTTTTCTTCCAAATCGTCTTCATCGGGTGGCATTCCGAAACTCTTCTTGGAACCTTGGGAAGGTGGATCTGATCGTTCCGATCAGCCTCCAAGTCGTTTTCATCTTTGATTTTTCCATCAAATCGCTCATTCAAATGCATAGGATCAGGAAAAAAGTCCTGATCCTTTCCGGAACTATAGCAAGACCTGCTATAGTCCCGGTCGGCTCCGGTGGTAGCCTTATGGGGAGGAAAAACTTATTAATCCCAATCTGGTCCTCCACCCGGCCAGATCAAACATCGCCATCCTTACCGACAATGATAACATAAGGTAATAGCCGTTCTTTATGTCCTCTCCAGAAAGATTCCACATTTAATTCGTTATAATCAATTCTTGGCGTGATATCATCTCGGTGATATCCACGATCACCAAGTGATCCAGGCACGCGCACCATTGTGGTGGAGTCAAGTTCAAAATCGAACACCGTAGTGTCGAGAACCTGACCACCATCGTGCCCAGCCTTCCAACTGACGGTAGGGGGGGGGTACCCCGCGAACCTTCGTCTACGATCCGATCTGATCGTCCGCTGCTAGCAGACGACCGATCATCAGCACAGGACGCCTGGTCCGATTTTTGCGTCTCCATCTCACCTTGTGTACCCGATGGAATGGGCTGGTTGCACACTTGGTGGATCGTCGCTGTGAATTGATTTGGGTCTAAAATGCGAGACCGTGATGGGTGGTGTACCCTGGGCGGAACTCTTCACCCTGGGTACGGGCAAACCGGTTATACTTAAATTAAGTATAGTCCAAAGGGCAGATCGCTTAATCGATCGTAAAGCCCAACCAATGCGAGAAGAAAAGACCAATATTCCAATGTGGAGATCCAAACAGAACTGACCAACTCCACGAACGATATCTCCACGTAACAATCCAAAAACTTGGTTACACATTCCAAACGTGTGTAACTTGGGCTTGCGAAGCCGACCAATGCGTACTCCCTTCGAGGGACTTCCGGTTGGCCAAGTGCGTCTGTAACGCGTCCCGGCCGGGTATAATGATCTAGAAGGGATTACTCGACCCTCTGCTCCCAAACACTCTGCGGCGTGCGGAGGCGACTGATGTACTGCACAAAGATGCGAACGACTTCCCTGTTTTAGTTAAGCAGCCAAAAAAGACGGAAAAACCAAAAAGACTCTTAGAAGGAAAAAACAAAACTAACCAATCCTATCTCCCTACGGTCCCCAATATGTACAAACATGAAATATGTAAGTACACGCAATATCATGTGACTTACCAAAATCTCCTTGCACACAATAGGCTTAAAATTGAATCCACTTCACCACACGCGGGCTTCCAACACAAGCGTTACCAGAAGGGCGTCAGGGAGTCCTCACATTATTAATAAAATCGTAAGCAACCAGAAGAGGCGGGCTCCCTCCTGGAAGAGGTGTTGCACATGCCGACATCGGGCGTGTTCCAACGATAGGTCAATCGCCTGTCAACGAGTATAGAGTGACTCGAAAGTTCTCATCACCCTGATGGTTAGGCCGCACCGTAGAGATGTCACCATGCATTCACTGTTTAATAACGGCGCATCTAGCAACTATGTTTGATGAAAAAATAGCGTCGTTAAGTTTTGTGGAAGTCGAAAGATCGCGAATCGTGTTGTCGGTCTGCTTAGCTAAGGGTACAAACGTGACAATGCTAAAACGTGTAGTAACCACACGCTTTTAAATGGACGAACGGTCATTTGAGGATGAATACACCGTCATCCAACTTGATGACAAGCTTCATTTTATCTCGGGTGTCCAAGCATAAACCAACCATCGAATATAACACCCTGTCGATCACTGTGGAAAGATGACAGGGATGATCACCCTATGAGTAATTCAAATGTAAGTCAAACCAACTGTGTAGCAGGTGCGTACACACACGGTGCGGCTAGCGCACAGAGGAAGACTTTCCTAAAGCGGCGATACACCGCTACTTTGCCGATACGCCCTTATAAAAGGGCCTAGTAAGAGATCGCTCTCTTACTCGGGGCCAAGATTTTCCTTGGTTTACTAGTTAGTATAAACTAACGCCTTGACACAAGGCTTCCCTTTGAAAGGGAGGAGTTAAGGGAAGGTATTCCCTTTAACTACAACACTCGATGCGCGCGCGACCGGTCGAGGTCGTGCGCCTAGCAGTCTTTAGTGTGATTTGTAAACTGATTTATATTAATAAGTAATTAGCCTAAATCAATTAATCTAATGTAAACTATATGTAATACTAAGTATAACTTACTCAATTCGTAGCTAGCCGAAGTGTAATGTACGCCAGATGTGTACCAAAACGTGGCAGGCTGCCACGCCTTCACTAAGGGCTATCGCCATGATTGGTTAAAATAACCAATAGGTCCAAACCTTTCGGATCGGTCAATATTTTACCTCAACCGTTGTGTACCTACGTACACCAACGTAAACAAATGTAACCCTGTTACATCCTCCCCCATCAAGACTATTGCTTACGCAATAATCAATTTTAGTGGAGAACTCCAACTACCAGAACTTCTGGCTTGCTATGAGCACCTTTAGTGGTGCTGAGGATTCTCCTCGGGAAGAGGATGTAGACTATTCCGATAACTCGGAAGAGGATGCCCTTGGGGATATCTCCCCAATGGCTGACCGCTCCGACAAAACCGAACGGCGATGTCGGCAGTCTAATCCGTTCCCTACACGTGGGGAAAATGCAGTAACTCGTGCGACACCCCTATCAACTGCGGATGATGCATCCGGGTCGCCGAAGGCGACCACCACCAATGCGTTAGACACAGATCAGGAATCCCAACATGCCGCACCGGCACGGAAGGGTCATCGTGACCCTCAAAAGAAGGCTAAAAACGAGGTGAAGAGGGGTATAGCTTCCCATATCCCTGGCCCTGCGGCTTTACTGCCGCCTGAAATCGCTCTCCGGAAACAATTCCGGGCAAAACGGCTAACGCTGATGCAGTTCCCTGTCAACTCGTACCGAGCGCGCCTCGGGAAAAAGGCACGGGGTGCCGTCGTTGAGACCCTCCGCGAGGTTCCCTTCGTTCTCCTACGAAGCGAGGATGTCGAGGAGGCAGAGAGGACATTCCGCGATTGGGCGGAAGGGGAGAAGCGTCTCCCTAACTTTAACGAGCTGTACAACAGCTATTCCGAACGTGAAGTTCGGATAGAGAGGGCGTTGCGCTTGGAGTTTGCCCAAGCCAAAGCGCTGGGGCAATTACTTGCCCCTTATTGCACGCGACTTGCTAGCGCTCCTGCCCTCGGTGTGGTGCCGGAGAGCAATGCAAACTCTGCATGTGCCTCTGGCAAACTCCCAGATACTGGGAGTGAAGTGGCTTCTTCCGCCCCTTTGGTCGTTGAATCTCAGTGGTATTCTCCCGCTCGAAAGCGCAACGACGTCACGGCAATCCTGCCGCAAGGGGGTCTCGGACTCTCACGAACTCTGTGAGTGTGGATAAACTTTCCACTTCACCAGGTACTGGGTCTCACCCCGATGATGGCGTCGCGCCATCAGGCGCTCCCCATGGTAATGTGGAATACCCTCCGAGTCGAGAACTGGAGGAGGAGGTCGCGCAATTGAGACGTGAGTTCCACTAGCGCTGTGATAGACACAGCCGTCGCATCCTGGACGTCCAGGAGGGACTCCGCGATGGGGGGGGGTGCAATTGACCGCATCGAGAGGCGGCTTGACTCTCTCGAGTCCGTCGGCTGCGGAGTTTCGTGGTCGCATTTCGACCCTGACGGAGATGTTACTCTGCCCTGCCGTGCCTTACGGCTATCTGCCTTCCCAAACCTCCTCCAAGAGGGGACCGACTCCGGGCCTGGTATGGCTTAAACATACCCACGTAGAAGGTTGGATGCGTACGCATCGCCTTCGGGATATCCAAGGTATACGCCAGACCCTTTCGGGATAGCACCTTGAAAGGCCCCACAAACCTGGGGCGCAGCTTGTTACGTAACGTTAGAAACTGCATGTGAAGGAAGGTTTTTAGAGATTAATAAAACACGTTCTTCTACTTTGTACGCCCTTTGTTACGCCGACCCTTGTGGTCGGCCTGTTTCTTTTGCTTGTCTTGGCTTTCCGCCATGGCATCGCGGACGTGTCGTAAGACACTAAGGCGCGTCGATAAAAACTTATCGATATGCTTTCGCACAGATACAGGGCTGACATTAGGGAATCCTCCCCCCTCAAGCCCTGGGACACACACAGGTGGCGTCAACGGAACCCTCGGATTCACTAATCCGTTCACGTAAAACGGAGTAAACCCCGTAGATGCATGGACCATATTTTTTATAGCAAATTCGGCCATAGGAAGCATCTCACTCTAACTCTTTGGAGAATCCGGACACAAACTCTGGAGAATATCTTCCACAACGCGATTAACGCGTTCCGTTTGTCCGTCCGTCTGCGGCTGATCCGAAGTGGACATGAGGAGCTTGGTGCCCAGAACCATAAAGAGCGCCCCCCAAAACTGTCCCGTAAAACGGGGACCCCGATCCGATACAACGGAGTCGGTAGACCATGATGTCGAAAGACACGGTCTAGGAACACTTTCGCTGTTCCTTGTCCATCAATGGACTCTGCAACCGCCTCCATGTGAGCCATCTTGCTCAAACGGTCTACCAAGACCAAAATACCGGTGTTCCCGGCCTTATCCTTCGGAAAACCGAAGATAAAATCCATAGTGATGGATTTCCAACACTCCGTAGGAACGGATAAGTTCTCCAAAGGCGCAGCTGAATCTGCAGAGTGTTTGACCCTCTGACATGTCTCACAGGTGCGAATATACGCACCGACCCACTTATACATGTTGGGCCACCAATACAAAGCGCTTAAAGTGCTGTAGGTATTATCCCGACCTAAATGACCCCCGTTAGGGGCGTCATGTGCCTCAAAGAGGACTTTATACTTCAGTTTCTCATTATGAGGAACAACCACCCGCGGAGTGTCCTCCGCGCTCGTGCTATAATATAGCAAACCGTCATGGTAACTGTTACGGTGTAACTGAGCTCTAGCTCGACTTGACAGGGTTGGCTCAGACGAGCCAAGACGCTTTTCACCCAATGCGCGGATAAGCGCCGTGCACTGTTCTTCATCATACGCCTGGCGTATGAGATCTACCACAGACGTGGTGACGAATGTCGCGTGAGCGAGCTCGTAATCGGGGCGACGCGACAACGCGTCTGCAAGCACGTTCTGCTTGCCAGGTTTATACTTAACCTCAAAGTTGTACTCCGCAAAGAAGGAGAGCCAACGGGCCATCCGTTGCGAGAGATGAGGCGACTTTGTCGCTGTCCGTAAGGACGCGTGGTCAGTATAAACCACGAACGGCTTTGAGCCGAGTAGGTGAACCCTAAACTTGACAAGGACATACTTCATAGCAAGTAGCTCCTTGTCATGAACGGGATAATTACGTTCCGCAGCTTTAAGCTTCCTCTACTCAAACGCGATCACGCGTTCCCTTCCCGCATCGTCTGCTTGTAACAAAGCACATGCGAAATTTGAGGCGTCGCAGACGACGCTAAATGTTTTCCCAGAATCTGGGAGAGCAAGAACGGGGAATTTTAACAAGATCCCTTTAACCGCTTCGAAGGCGGTTTGGTGTTTGGTTTCCCAACACCAATCAACATCCTTCTTAAGAAGGTCAGTTAATGGCTTCGCCATCTCAGCGTAGTTCTCGCTGTACTTGTGAAGATAATTGGCTAATCCAAGCCACTTCCGTGAATCTCTAAGATTTACAGGCGAAGGCCACTCCACAATGGCTTTCACTTTCGCGGGATCCGCGCGCACTCCATCCTTACCGATGAAGCATCCGAGGAAAGGAATTTCCTCAGCACCAAAGATACATTTGGATGCGTTAGTATATAACTTATGCTCCCGCATACATTCGAGCACTGCTCGAAGATGTATTAGGTGCATCTAAACATCAGATTAATCGCCTTCCGCGCTACTATAAACGAATGTATCGTCGAAGTATGTCTGAGCGTACTTTCTATGAAGGCGGAAGAGTTGAGTCACCAAGCGATTAAAGTCGCTGGTGCATTCGAAAGCCCCTGTGGCATAACAAGCCACTCCCATAGCATGCCACTAGGCGTGCTGACCGCTGTGAGCGGAATATCGGATGATCGTATGAGCACCTGATAATACCCGTCCACCATATCTAAGGCACTGTACACAGTACAGCCCGCCATATTGTTCTGGAGGACATCCTTCCGAGGAATCGGAGTTTGCATGGGTAAATTAGCTGCATTCCGCTTGTTGTACTCATGCACAATGCGCCACTTTCCGTTCGGTTTACGAACACAAAAAGTGAGAGATGAGTGGGGAGACTTACTCTCCCGTACCATCCTTGCCTCTTCTTTCTCCTTGAAGAATGCGTCGATGACGTCGCATTGCTCCTTGGGGAGAGGCCACTGCCTAGTGACGCAGTATTTGGTTCCAGGAACCAAATCAATTTCATGTCGGACTCCCCGATTCGGTGGTGACCCCATCGGCGGGTTGTCACTAATGACATCTCCGAATTCCTTAAGTAAGGAATGGTAAGGGTCTGTCGTGAAGGAGTTGGAAATTATTATAAATCCACTTAATCAACAACACAAAGAGGTAATAAGCTTGTCCTCCTTGCTTTACTTCCCGGGTACTTAATACTTCCGTCCGAAACAACAAATCAGTCAAACACACTAAGGATACACTTCCAAAGGCGGTTCCGGGATGCCCCCAACACAAGCGCACTTCAAACGGCTGCTGCTCCACTTGCTAGGGCGTTCGCTCAGCGACTTCTTTGTATTACACTTGGTTTTGTATTGGATCAAAAAATAATGTTTTCACGGCCGCCAGAGATCTACGCACTTCAAGGGAAATTTCGTTCTATTAAGTGGTACTAACTCCTACATCAAAGTCAATCACTTTTTTCACCCACTACTTTTTGGTTACTTCAACGCTGACTTCAATACGTGGCAGTTAACACTGAGTCCCTCTGTAACCTGATTGATCACCCTTGATAGTTACTTCAGAAAACCTCTGTAATCTGATTGGGTGAGGTGGCCGTCGCATGTCGCTCCTGATTGGTTGAAAATATATTTTCCAAAATAAGATACTTAACCACTTGAAAACAATCGAGAATGTCCAATCAACCGACTTGGGCGGCCGAGTGCGCATGACTTTCCGGGAGCTTCCCGCCACAATCAGACCTGCCGCTATGCTTATAAGGTTCGTCTGTGTCTGGACTTTCTGTAGTGGTGCTGACAGTTTGCTTTCGTGACCTGGTTTGTCTGCTACAGCCCGTGCCCTAGCCCCCACAGCTACAGGACAGTCTGCTAAGCTGAGGGCACGTGACTTCTTGTTGGATTTACTGCTAGGATCGTACATGCCGTCGGGCATCTAAGATGCGTCTGTGTCTTGGCTTTCTATAGTGATGCTGACAGTTTGTTTTCGTGATTTGTTTGTCTGCTACTTCCCGCGCCCTAGCGCCCATAGCTGCAGGACAGTATGTGAATCTGAGAGCACATGACTTCTCGTTAGCTTTACCTCTGGGATTGAACCTGCCGTCGGGTATGTAGGATGCGTCTGTGTCTTAGATTTCTATAGTGATGCTGACAGCTTGTTT
>CM047580.1:19981000-20001308 GCA_026184515.1 Peronosclerospora sorghi
AGCACATGACTTCTCGTTAGCTTTACCTCTGGGATTGAACCTGCCGTTGTATATGTAAGATGCGTCTGTGTCTTGGCTTTCTGTAGTGGTGCTGACAATTTGTTTCCATGATCTTTTTGTCTGTCACTGTCCGCGCCCTAGCGCCCATAGCTGCAGGACAGTATGTGAACAGTTTCCGCAGCCAAAAGTGCAGGACCTTTTGTTGACTTATTTGTCAGGATTGGATTTGCCGTAGTGCATGTAAGCTGTGTCCATGTCTTGATTTTCTTAGTTGATGTTACTCAAAAGAACATAGTATTTTGACTAAAACACTTGCACCTTAGGATGTGTTAGGGCTACCACGACTTTGTTGAAACAGGTGTTCTCGTGATGGACGCACACAAAGATGTTTGATGTTAATGTTCAGTGTTGACAAGACAAGCAGGTTGTAATTGATACTTTCTTTGATGAGCACATGCGATGGTTGTAGACATATCTTTGAGGAAATTGCCAGCGTAAAAAGCAACATTGTGCTAGTATTTAAAGTCTTGGTATGAACAAATATACCATGAAGTAATATCTGTTGCAGATCACATCCTACATATTGTAAATATAGATCCACTTCAACACAATCGCCTCTTGCGTAACTTCAGCGCATGCGAGCAAAAGGCACGCACACACATAGTTCTTAGTAATCATACTTCAGATATTTACGTGCCTCATTTTCATCCATAGTTGTCGTGAGAACTGGAACCTAATTTTCCTTGCATATGTTAATCACCCTTTTCCAGGTACTCTCGCATTCAAAAAAATAACGCGACGCAACTATGAAGAGGTATTCACGGGATCTGCTAAGTGTCACTAATGATCTTGAGGGGTATCCGTCAAGGAATCCCAGCGTGTGTGAACGAACGATAGATACAATAACGACATTTGCTTCACGACCCTGACTAGAGTCGGTCGTAGCGCCACCTCAATATCTAGATATTCGTCATACACATAACTCATGTACTTTAATTGCCTCCGTATAGCCTTGACTTGATTTTGATATGGCGAAATAATTTACAATGATTTCCTCACAGCTATTCTTGTTCTTCGCATCTCGCTTTCCAGAATACCGTATATCTTCCCCAATAAGTATATGACCATTGCTAGCTCAATAATATTAGTATGCCTGAACTCTTGATGTTCGATCTCTCTCACCCACTCTTGACAACTAATCCAAATAACTCGATCACTCTTGAGACTTCGCTTTCCAGAAATATTGCGATCAACTGGTTTACCCTAATCAACCACGTCCAGGCTATTGAAACGCATACCACTCAAATAATCCTTCGATATAGCTGCTCTATTTCCGATTGTATACGGGTAAAATACTTGTAACAATATCGTGATTTTCGAATGAATTTTAAATTCTGCATTCATAGTGACTCCGGGGAACACTGGTAATAACTGATGGGTAGCGCGAAAATGTTCTATAGAATGCAACAACCCCAGGTGATTTTATGATGACGGGATCCACTGTGAAACCGGTGTCTTAACTTTTCACTTATGGGAGAGTACGCAAAAAAGCTGATAGGGATCACCTACAGATACCAGAACTTCAACGTTTGGCCTGATATCTTGTAATAACTATACCTCTGCCGTTTGAGCTCCTTCATCATTAATTATTACATTGTAAGATACCGTGTGGTAGTCTGGTCGCCCTAATTGGGCCAAGTTAGCAACAATTACATGTGCTTGCTCCAATGTCTCCACCTCCTTCATTCTTAATCTTGCAGAAATATCTTTGCGAACCACACTGCCTTCCAATGAACGTCGATCTAGTTGTAATATTTCTGAAAGAAACCTTCGTCGGTAATGTTCAGCTTCTGGTAATGCCATCGTACCGTTTATCTCACCCATCCGTACTATATCGTGATCCGGTATCGCCTTGGAATCCATCAACCTTCTAAGATCTTCATCAATGGCTGGATTAGTTTCTGAGACAATAGCAATGCGACTCCGTGGAAACGCCACTAATAGCGTTAACACAATCGCAGTAATTGTAGATGTTTTACACCATCCGTAAGGACCACGAGCTAGAACAATGCCTTTTGTCCCCACAGCTTCTCGTACTACTTTCAATTGGTCCATATCTAGCGTACGTTGAAATTCCTTATACACATGCGTCTGTTCCATCTCCGCCATCACTGATGCGGACCTCAGCGACTCAATAGTATCTCTTTTGGTCATTAATTGTAGTAATTGAGATGACGGTTTTCTAGTCAAGTTATCTATAGTGCTGAATCTTCTTACATAATTCATGATGCTGACCACGGGTAACCATCGCAGTTTGCAGATGTTCCTACGTATATCCCCCACATTAGCGGTGGTTATAATTATGTATCGGAATACAACTGAGCATACTATTCCCCATTCCAGAAAACTCAATTCGTGATATCGCACGACGCAAAGTCTCCCATAATCCCATCTCCTTAAGCTGACTTGATCCATATTTATACACTCAGTCCTAAAATCTCCAGTTACTTGTAAATATAACACCCCTCTCATTAACGGCATGAAATGATCGGGACCATGATCATTGTCGTATGTTTTCCATCTTTTAGCTAAACATTGACCCACTCCATAAGATGTCACATGAAGATCCATTGTTGATTTAACATCCTTGAGTCCCATTCATACTTGTACTGAATCGGATCGGTAACACTACGTGCTTCCAAGTGTGTTATTAAGCACATAGTGAGGAGGTAGTCACTCACTGACGTGAACTTATCCATATACTCCTCCTTCAATTTGAAGTACAACCAATGCCTGCAAGTTTCGTGATAGTTAAACTGTGGTATTGTGACATCATACAACATACAGAACAATTCATCTCTACATGGTCCATAACCTCCACCCCAACATTCCCGAAGGAAAACTGCCAGAGACTCCGAATCTCTGAGTAATAGCGTGACCACGAATAATACATTTCTTGCATCTTCTGGATTGATGGCTCTGAGTTGTTGTTTTCCATCTAATTCTCTATGTAAGTCCAAAGACTTTGCCACACTAATAATAGTTCCTGGATCAATAGTGACGTTATCAACTTCTTGACACCACTCCATTTCAACATCTTTCATGCGTAACATCAACTGCGTTGCGGTTGACCCTGGTTGACACTTTTCCACAATAAGTGTGGTTGGTCTATTGGAACTAAAATATTACTGAACGTGTATTTCCGATTCTCATCTGCCCTCTGAGCCACTGTTTGAGTTATTTCTGTATCCACATCAGTCATTGGGGTGAGGTGACTCAAGACTTCTCCGTATGATTTTTCATTTTCAATATCTCCAGTTTTAGATACATCAAAACCCTCCGTGGTACCTTCATCCTTCTCTTCCACCTTTCCACATTCTACATTACAGTGCGTCTCATCTTCTTCCGAGACCAAGTCCATTTCATCTCTATTACTTGCACTGGACTCCGAATCCTCTGTCGACTCGGCCAGATTAATCACTAGTGGAGGAGCTGGCTTCTCTTCTTCCTCACATTCTATAGTGTGCCCAGATTTATCACCATCTAATGGAGCTTCTATTGTCTGTCCACTCCTAGAATCTATTTCTTGGGTCTCCATAGTGGAATGCTCCCTATCTGCATCGGTTACGCTCTCATCCTCATTTGCTATTGGAGATCGTTCTGTTGGATGTGTGATGTATTCGACTGACTGTTTCTGCTTTTCGTTCTCCTCCTATCCCATTCTCTGACTCTTTGGCACTACTCGGTCAACTATTACTGAGAAGGCTGGGTTTTTCTCTTCCTCATGCTCTACAGTGCATTTGGATCCCTCATCGTCTAATGGATCTTCTATCATGTGTCCACTCATAACATCAGATTTTTGATTCACCACTTTATCATCCCTTATGACCATGACATCCAATTGGTTTGACTTGTCTTCTTCTTGGACTCCAATCTCTGGCTTTCAGACATTGTTTGATTGATATAACCTTGGTTCTCATCGTCTCCCCCAATGCTTCCTTGATCTGATGTAGATATTGACTGTGTGAGCGATTGGTTGCTACCACCCAATTTATTCTTCAATCGAAGGAGCCTATGCCTAGTTCCACTTTCTGTCCTTGTCATTAGCTGATTTCCATCCATGTCTGTGACGTCACCCAACCGTTTTGCAATAACTTTCATATCCACAGCCCCATGTCTTATCGCTTCTATCAATATGTCATCTTCTCGTTTCATGCATTTTCTGCAGCGTCCTTTAGTTATGCGTTGGTTTTTTCTCGGTTCGGTGGTGTCTGAGTTTTACCTTTCTTAGACCGATACACCATCTGCATCCTATTTCGTACAGCTGCTATAGTACGTATCTTCTTCGATTGCGGGAATTTTATTGGATACCTCTCAACCACTTCTGTGGCAGTAGCCTCCTGTTCTATCATGCCCGTTAACCACTCTATTTCATCCTTGTTCCCATTCATCACCCCTCTTGCGCTTGACTCCCATTCGCTCTAACTTGCACATGACCCCTTTTTTAGTCCTCACGATCCATCCCTTGGCGTGACATTGTTGATTATACAAATCATATATATTATGCGCTGGGATGTTTGTACTTTTTCTGGCCTGTTGTATCTTCAATAATTCTTCCTATTCCTCCTTAGTCCATGATGAGCTAGACCTGGGTACTGATGCTGTTGTAGTTTCTGAGGCATTCGGATCTGGGGCTGTATTCTCACTGAATGAAACACCTTCCTAGTTGGCCTTTGCTTCATCATCTTCTCGTCCTATCGCTCCCAAACTCAAGAGGGATTCTACCATATCCGTACTGTCCATCTGAAGTTCCCGGTGAAGTCGTAATCAGTCACCAACGTTGTCTTCTTCTCTCAGTGAAATACCTTCACGTTACTCAGTCTGGATGGGATGTATACTTCAGGTAGATGCTTCACTAACTGCTTCTGATTGAGTGAAAATATCCATTTATATCTCCACATTCATACCAATCATAAGTCACTCCGTCAAGAGTTGGCCGTCGCGAGGTGGCCGTCGCAGGTCGCCTCTGATTGGCTGAAAATATCTTGTTATATCTCCACATTCATACGGGAATCATAAGTCAATCCGTCGGGAGGTGGCCGTCGCGAGGTGGCCGTCGCAGGTCGCCTCTGATTGGCTGAAAATATCCATTTATATCTCCATATCCATACCAATCATAAGTCAATCCGTCGCGAGGTGGACGTCGCGGGTCGCCTTTGATTGGCCAAAAAATCTTTTTCTCAAAATGTCAACATCTCATGCCAATTCCCAGCCTGCCATATTCATTCTTTTCAGGAAATGCGTGCGCTCTCTTGACTTCTAAATGAACTTCTGGCATCCAGACTCCGCTAGACCCGTTAAGCCCTGTTGGATATCTCTCGTACAGTCGTTCACGACGCTCTGATTTTCTTCATTTTATTTTACAATGACGTACAGGTTTCATACCTTTATTACCCTGACAGGTTTCTCTTCGTACGATCTTTGTTGTTGCCGCGCAGGTTTCACACCCTTAATACCCTAATAGGTTTCTCTTCGTGCGATCTCACTCTTGTTATATGATGTCCGTGGTGGATTGACACTAGATGTGCAGGTTTAACACCTTTAATATCCTGACAGGTTTCTCTTCATACGATCTTGTTGTAGCCGTATAGGTTTCACACCTTTCGTACACTGATAGGCTTCTCTTCGCACAATCTTGTTCTTGTTGTCTTTCCTCCATATATGATTGATAATAGATGTACAGGATTCATACCTTTTAATACCTTAGCGGTTTGTCTTCGTATCATCCTGTTGCTGCCGTACAGGTTTCACACCTTTGGTACCTTAATAGGCTTCTCTTCGTACGATCACCATCTTATATAAATTCTACATCTTATTCTTATTTCACCGATCACTTATAGACTTGATTTCATTATCATTCGTCAACTTAAACACGCCGCGCCAATGGACGCTAGCTTGCAACTTGTTTACTCTACATGCTCAAACAAATTCCAGTTCTCGTCTGAACATGTATCTTTGTTTTATTTTTGTTTTCATTTTTTGTTATGCCCCCAATGCAACCAACTTGGGTCCGCATTCTACTTGTCACAACCAACATGGGTCCGGGATAGGGATGTACCACGTCTTCTGGGGCCTTATCTTTCTTATTTTCTCTGTCTTTTTCTCTTGTTATTTTTTTGAATATCTTGACGCTTTCGTCTCTTGATTCTTATTTCATGAGGAGTCTACAGTTCAGCCTCTGTTTAATAATAATTCATTATACTTTAAAGAGCGTAAAAAATGCTGTCGAATGATATGCAGGTTGCCTATACTAGTGGTCTTGGTTGCCTTGAATTTTGTCCTTTTTTGTATGTTGTCAAAAAAAGTACATGTACAAAAAAGTTCATATAAATTTTAACAGGTCAAAAGGCCTGATTTCCACTTTTGGTGATATAAAGTTTGAGAGGTATCCAAGTTGTAGGGTTCATCAAGTCTCAGCGGTATCCCAAGGTGACATGAAGGTTGCTCCAAATTGAGTGGCTGCGAGGGGCCTGGGACCCGTCATTTGAGAATTTGCCAGGTCGACCTTAAGAGAGCTTCCAGCAACTTTACTGACATCCAAGCAACATAAGCGAGGTAGGTGCAACTTAAGCCCCAAATTTTGAGATTGTGTTGCCCAAGCGTGTACTGAGAAGTTTGTCTTGTGTGTTTAGATCATTAGCAGCGAAATCGCCAACGCCATGGTTTCCATAGTCGGCTCGAGAGCCCCTGTGCCTGCTTCAGCCTGCGCCGAAGGTGGTACGGTTGGAACGAGCGGGGGTAGCCATTCCTCCGTAAGGGCTTTCAGTGTCACCGACGTGAGCGGCCAAGGCAGTCGGGGGCGGTCGGAGCATGTTGAGGGAGGCCTTGGTGGGGGTATCGTGGCTCCTGTGGGCTGTGCGAGGGAAGTCCTCGGTTCACGCACGGACTGCTGCCGGAGTGTCGGACCGGTCATCGTACTCAGTTGGGCCCGGCAGATTCGGCATCCAACGCCGGCACAATGTAAGTAATCGTGAGTTGACTATACAGTTCAGCCTCTGTAGTGTCCTCTTCTGCTGTCTGAGCTGCATAATGCCGATTCTCCCAAGCTCGTTGAGCATTAAAATCATACAATAAAACGGTGCATGAAAGATTGTCTTCTGACTCCCAAGTCATCTCATCGGTATCCTTCCACTTGACATAATACTCCTTTGTTCGACGTCCATTCCTTGTTCGCGGTTTGACCCGACAATCCACAATTCGTTCTACTTCCCACTCGTCATCTTGACCAGGTTCATACCATGAATCCTCAGGGAGTAACGCCTAATCCAATTCAAATGTATCTTCAACCTGAAGTCTTTCCCGAGGTCGTCTCACCTTATTAATATATGGCTTCAGTCTGGCAATGTGTACAAGCGGGAATATCCGACTTTCCTTAGTCGTTATCACTAGCCGATACACCATGTCATTAATCCGTTCATCAACCACATATGGTCCATGCCATAAATGTGCCAATTTCCTGACCAACCCCGGCTTGTCCAAATCATGATACAACCAAACTAATTCACCCGGTCGATAAGCCGTTTTGGTAGTTGGCCATACTTTAGATGCTACGGCGTCGTTATGACGTTGGGCTCTATCTTTGATCACTTGTTCCTGGATGATAGCATCTTCTGCTTGCGCTCTCATGTGCTTCTCAGTCTCAGTCAACCTCCACTCCAATGCGTTTTCCACGAGTGATGTGTCCTTGGGTGGTATCATGGCTTCCATGGTGGTTCTGGTGTCCAAACCATGTACCAAAAAAAGTGAGTCTGATGATGCTGAAGATACACTGAAGTATTCAATGCAAACTCTAAGGGGGCCACGTATTCATCCCAATCTCTCTGTTCCGGATCTGTGATGTAACACTTGATTGCCTTGACCACTGTTTGCACCGATCTTTCTTGTTCCCCATTGGCTTGCGGTCGGTATGCTTACGTTGGTCTCTGCTTCTGCTTCAGCATACGATTGAATCTCCTGAAAACTGAACCCATGAATCTTGAATCTCTATCATGTCTTAACATTTCTTGGGCTCCAAATCTCTTATGCACCCCCACCATATACACTTCTGCTACATCTTGTGCAGTGGTGGTGCACATTGGGATTAGGATCACATACCCAGAGGACAGACATATAAAGCACAACAACGCTTCATGCCCCATTGCAGTCTCTGGTAACGGCAATGCGAAATCCATCGCTAAAATCTTAAATGGTCTTGATGCTACAATATTTCCACTAGTGCGCCCCTGGTATCTTGGTCTACCTTTGCGGTGGCGCAATCTTCACACGCTGCAACATAGTTTTCGATATGAGCATACATCCCTCCCCAATAATATTTGGGTCTCAACCGAGCATAAACCTTTGCGACTCCTTGATGTGCCCCACTTCCGATTTCCACATGATACGCATGCAATATAATATGGTCGGTACCACCAATCTCCACACATATTCTTTGTTTTTATCTTGAACTTTCGAGACATAGTACAGGACATCCTTATTATCCAACACGTAAGTGAATGTAACAGGGTTACATTCGAGTCACATTCAGTTGGTGATGTACGTAAGTACACTACGGTTGGGGTCAGTATTGACCGGTTCGAAGGGGTTTGAACCATTGGTTATTTTAACCAATCAGGGCAGGAGCCCTAGGGGGGTGGCGTGTCAGCCATACACGTGTCGGTACACAGGTGGTGTACACTACATTTTAGCTAGGTACGAATTTGGTATGTTCTACTTAGTATTACATATAGTTTACATTAGTTTAAATTAATTTATACTAATTACATATTAAATATATATTCAGTTTACATTTTCACTCAACGACTACAGACGCACGACCTCGACCGGTCGCGCGTGTAGTGAGTGCAGTAGCGTAAAAGGAGCCCTCCCTTTAGTTACACCCTTAGTAAGGGAGCCTTGCGTTAAGGCATTATCGAAAGATAATTGTAAACCAAAGCGGGAATCTTGGCCCCGAGTAGGAGAGATCTTTCCTACTAAGCCCTTTATAAGGGCTTATCGTCTAAGTAGCGGTGAACGCCGCTTAAAGGAAAGTCTTCCTCTGTGCGCTAGCCGCACCGTGCATATACGCACCGGCTACATCTGGTAGCACTTGTAGTCAATCCAACACCTGTGTTGGTAGACTAAGACATCCTCTGCAAGGGATGAATCAGGACGATTGGGATAGGTTAACCCTAGTCCAGCAGAAAGCCTTTAACAGTCTGTTATCCTTACTGGGTGACGAGGGTATGCAGCTCCTAGTGGAGCAGGGCCTCGAGGCCGTAAAGGCAAGGGTAAATGCCCTCATCGCCCATGAGGCGAGTTTAGGTGGAAGTCGTTCCACGGGGGTGCGCCACCCATTATCGTTTAAGATAAAAGAGTTCACCGGAGAGAAGCGTGACAACCTTTACGTGTGGTTGCGAGAGGTCTAAACGGCCTTCGCCACAGAGAATGTGATAGCCTATCACTTGCAAGTGGGACTTGCACTGATCCATCTTACGGGTAAAGCCCGTGCATGGGCTTTTACATGCTCGATTTCTGTCATGGACGTGTTACCGACCTGGGAAGTCCTTAAGCAAAAGCTTATGGACATGTTAGCCACGCCTGATCTGGTTTTCCAGAATGGATTGGCGTTTTTGAGGTGTCGTCAGGGCACTAGGGACTTGGAAACGTATGTACAAGAACTGAATACCCTGTTGGCAGGGATGTACCGAAAGCGTATTCGGATGATGTGTCCATACCCGTCTCTATGGGAGGCCTGAAAGAAGGTCCAGCACGTTCGGAACTCTTCCGATGCCGACCCCAATCCTTGGAAGAGGCGTTTAAGATGGCGTTTAACGCCGAGAGGAGCTTCCGTTCCTCTAAGGTGGGTATCGAACCCATGGACCTTAGTCAGGTCGAAGCGGAGGAGAAACCTCCCGCTAAGAGTCACACTGACTATTTTTCGCAGAAATTCGAGGCGGAGCTCTAGGCAATGCTAGAGTGGCATGGGCTGCTGAGATGCTTCCTGTGTGGAAGCACGGATCATCTGCGGAACAGATGTCCGAAAAATCCCCAGCGAGACACTCGCTACAAGGGTCCAAGGGTGGGGAAAAAGCCCTTGCCCAAGCCGTCGGGAAACGACGGCTCCCAGTAAGTGCGGGGCGCCCAACTGGGGGATCCCTCAGTGCTGTTAAGCCCCAGGGTAGGGGACGACAGCACAATGCTCCGAGGGAAGCGGTGATTTCTAGCACCGTGTTGGTGTACCAGACAGGTTTGCTGGTAGTCCTTGCGGACGTGAAAGGCTTTGATAAGCCTTGGAGAGTCTTGATAGACTCTGGAGCGTCTGACAATTATGTCAGACGAGCTTCCGTTGTGAAGAGTCGGCTGTATGCCGAGGCCCTAGAGGCACGTTCTCGTGACGTTGTCACGATCCGTCTTGCGACGGGCGTACAGGTTTCTGTACCCAAGATCTCGATTGACCTTAAGCTGAAGTTTGCAGACTTCGACAGCTTGGAACGTTGCCTAGTCCTGGATTTGGACTCGAGTTATGACCTCATTCTGGGCATGAAGTGGATAGAACGCCACGAGCCATGGTTAGACTGGAAGTCTAAGTCCATCGGCTCAACGCACCCGCGGTCTGGTGAAGCATTGGTGAGTCATGAACCACCTTTGCTCGATCACAAAAGCGATTCTGGCGTGATATGCCAGATATTGGGATGTCCGAGATGATCAGTCCCAATGAGGTCAAGGAAGTGTTCCTTGACGAGGGGGATTCGGAGGTTAATCCCCACGCCGTTAACGGTGAGACTGGTGAGTTGCCAGTGGCAGAGGTGGATTCTTCTGAGGCGACTCCAGTGGTAGGGGTAGAGACCCATGTGGTTAAGCGCGAGGCGCTTCCAAGCGGAGACACTCGAAGTTTGTCTCTTTTGCACGTCGGAAATGATTCCGACTACGCCGTTATAGGCGAGACTGGAGAGTCGCCATTGACAGAGGTGGATTCCTCTGTGGATAGGCGCGTGGCGCTTCCAATAGATGGGGCAATTTACTACCCCCATCTGGGTGTCGGGATGATTCCCGAAGCCAGTAGTCAGCAGTCCTACAGGATGCTGAATAGTGTGACAGGTGTTGTCACAGAAGGCGTAAGCCTGGAACGGTTGCCTGGGGTAGGCGAACTGTTGTCGTTGGAGGAGATGTCCTTCAGCGAGTTTGAAACTGCTTTGAAAGCAGATGAAATCGACGAGGTCGTCTTGTTGCGTCCGGAAGAGGAGTTGAACTCCTCATCCTCGATGGACGAGTCAGTTTTGGTGAAAACCAAACAGGCATTAAATGCCCGACCCTTACCATTCCTTGTTAAAGGAATTTTGAGATGTCATTAGTGACAAGCCGCCGATGGGGTCACCACCGAATCGGGGAGTCCGACATGAAATTGATTTGGTTCCTGGAACCAAATACATCGTCACTAGGCAGTGGCCTCTCCCCAAGGAGCAATGCGACGTCATCGACGCATTCTTCAAGGGGAAAGAAGAGGCAGGGATGGTGCGGGAGAGCAAGTCTCCCCACTCATCTCCTACTTTTTGTGTTCGTAAACCGAACGGAAAGTGGCGCATTGTGCATGCGTAAAACAAGCTGAATGCAGCTACTGTACCCATGCAGACTCCGATTCCTCGTAAGGATGTCCTCCAGAACAATATGGCGGGCTGTACTGTATACAGTGCCTTAGATCTAGTGGACGGGTATTATCAGGTGCTCATGCGAGCGTCCGATATTCCGCTTACAGCGTTCAGCACGCCTAGCGGCATGCTATGGGAGTGGCTTGCGATGCCACAAGGGCTTTCAAATGCACCAGCGACTTTAAATCGCTTGGTGACTCAACTCTTCCGCCCTCATAGAAAGTACGCTCAGACGTACTTCGATGATATATTCGTCCATAGTCATGCGGAAGGCGACTCGTCTGATGTTCAGACTCATCTGATACACCTTCGAGCAGTGCTCGAATGTATGCGAAAGCATAAGTTATATGCGAGAGCATAAGTTATATGCGAACGCATCCAAATTTATATTTGGTGCTGAGGAAATTCCTTTCCTCGGATGCTTCATCGGTAAGGATGGAGTGCGGGCGGATCCCACGAAGGTGAAAGCCATTGTGGAGTGGCCTTCGCCTGTAAATCTTAGAGATTTACGGAAGTGGCTTGGATTAGCCAATTATCTCCACAAATACAGCGAGAACTACGCTGAAATGGCGAAGCCATTGACCGACCTTCTTAAGAAGGATGTTGATTGGTGTTGGGAAACCGAACACCAAAACGCTTTTGAACCGGTTAAGGGAAGCTTGTTAAAAGCTCCCGTTCTTGCTCTCCCAGATTCTGGGAAACCATTTAGTGTCGTCTGCGACGCCTCCGATTTCCCAACCGGATGTGCTTTGTTACAAGCAGAAGATGCAGGAAGGGAACGCGTAATTGCGTTTGAGTCTAGGCAGCTTAAAGCTGCAGAACGGAATTATCCCGTTCATGATAAGGAGCTACTTGCAATGAACTATGCTCTTGTCAAATTTAGGGTTCACCTACTCGGCTCAAAGCCGTTCGTGGTTTATACTGACCACGCGTCCTTACGGACAGCGACAAAGTCGCCTCATCTCTCGCAACGGATGGCCCGTTGGCTCTCCTTCTTTGCGGAGTACAACTTTGAGGTTAAGTATAAACCTGGCAAGCAGAACGTGCTTGCGGACGCGTTATCGCGTCGTCCCGATTACGAGCTCGCTCACGCGACATTCGTCACCACGTCTGTAGTGGATCTCATACGCCAGGCGTATGAAAAAGACCCACAGTGTACGGCTCTTATAGCGCGTTGGGTGAAAAGGGTCTTGGCTCGTCTGAGCCAACCCTGTCAAGTCGAGCTAGAGCTCGTTTACACAGTAACAGTTACTATGACGGTTGCTATATTATAGCACGAGCACGGAGGACACTCCGCGGGTGGTAGTTCCTCATAATGAGGAACTGAAGTATAGAGTCCTCTTTGAGGCACATGACGCCCCTACCGGGGGTCATTTAGGTCGGGATAAGACCTACAGCGCTTAAAGCGCTTTGTATTGGTGGCCCAACATGTATAAGTGGGTCGGTGAGTACATACGCACCTGTGAGACGTGTCAGAGGGTTAAACCCTCTGCAAGTTCAGCTGCACCTTTGGCGAGCTTGTCGGTTCCAACGAAGTGTTGGAAATCCATCACTATGGATTTTATCTTCGGTTTTCCGAAGGATAAGGCCGGGAACACCGGCATATTGGTCTTTGTAGACCGTTTGAGCAAGATGGCTCACCTGGCGGCGGTGCCAGAGTCTATAGATGGACAAGAAACAGCGAAAGTGTTCCTAGACCGCGTCTTTCGACAGCATGGTCTACCCGATTCCGTTGTGTCGGATCGGGATCCCCGTTTTACGGGACAATTCTGGGGAGCGTTGTTTCAGGTGTTAGGCACCAAGCACCTCATGTCCACTGCGGATCACCCGCAGAAGGAAGGTCAGACGGAACGCGTTAATCGCGTTGTGGAGGATATTCTCCGGAGTTTATGTCCGGATTCTCCAAAGAGTTGGAGTGAGATGCTTCCGATGGTTGAATTTGCTATCAATAATTTGGTACATGCATCTACGGGGTTTACCCCGTTTTACGTGAACGGATTGGTGAATCCGAGGGTTCCGTTGACGCCACCTGTGTGTGGCCCAGGGCTTGAGGGGGGAGGATCCCCCGATGTCAGCCCTGTATCTGTGAGAAAGCACATCGATAAGTTTTTATCGACGCGCCTAGTGTCTTACGACACGTCTGCGATGCCATGGCGGAAAGCCAAGACAATCAGAAGGAGCAAGCTGACCGAAAGGGGCGGCGTAATAAAAAGGTATACAAAGTAGGAGAAAGTGTTTTATTAAACGCTAAAAATCTTCCTACACATGCAGTCTCAAATGTGTTGCGAAATAAACTGCGCCCCAGGTTTGTGGGTCCCTTTAAGGTGTTAGCCCGAAAGGGCTTGTCGTACACCTTAGACATCCGAAGGCGATGCGTACGCATCCAACCTTCTATGTGGGTATGCTTAAGCCATACCAGAACCCGGAGGCGGGTCCCCTCTTGGAGGAGGGTGAGAAGTTGGATAGCCAAAAGGCACGATAGGTCGGAACATCTCCGAAAGGGTTGAAATAAGACCCTTAAGCTCCGCAACGAGAGACTCTAGGGAGGCAAGCCGCCCCTCGATGCGTTCATTCGCACTCCCTTCGTTGCGGAGTCCCTCCTGGGCATCTTTGATGCGACGTCTGTGCCGATCACAGCGCTCGTGGAGCTCACGTCGCAATAGAGCGACCCCCTCCTCAGGTGCTCGATACGGGGGTACTCCACATTACCATGTGGAACGCCTGATGGCACGACGCCATCATCGGGGTGAGACACAGTACCTGGTGAAGTGGAAAGGGTAACCACATTCCCAGAGCTCGTGGGAGTCCGAGACTCTCCTGCGGCAGGACTGCCGTGACGTCGTTGACGATTTCGAGCGGGAGAATACCACTGAGATTAACGACCAAAGGGGCCGAAGAAGCCCCTTCACTCCCAGTACCTGGGAGTTTGCCGGAAGCAGATGCGGTGCTCGCATTGCTCTCCGGCACCAGATCGAGAGAAGGGCGCGTGTAGTAAGAGTCAGGGTAGCTGCCCTTGCGCTTTGGCCTGGGCATAGAGGCCAAGCGTAGTGCCCTCTCCACCCGAACGTCGTATTCGGAAAAGCTGTTATACAGCGTATCAAAACTGGGGAGGTGTTTCTCCCTTTCCGCCCAAGCGCGGAATGCCTGTTCTGCGTCCTCGACGCTTTCGTCCCGCAAGCGAACAAAGGGAATCTCGTGGAGAATATCCGCGAGGGCACCACGTGCCTGTTTCCCGAGGCGCGTCCGGTAGGACTTAACAGTAAACTGCTTAGGCTTTAGCAGTATGTCCCGGAGTTGTTTCCGGCGCGCAATTCCACGGGGCAGTATAGCCTCTGGACCAGGGGTATAGGAGGCTATACCTCTCTTGACCGCGTTCTTAGCCCTCTTTTGAGGGGCACAAGGTCCCTTCCGTGCCCGCACGGAACGTCGGGCCTCAGGAACAGAGGACGGTTCTTTGGTGGTGGTCGCCTGCGGCGACCCGGTAGTATCACCCCTAGTGGGTAAATGTGGCGCACGGGTTAGTGCGTTTTCCCCACGCGTGGGGAATGGGTTGGATGGCCGACAGCGCCGTTCGGCGCTGTCGGAGTGGCTAGCCGCTTAGGAGATCTTTCCAAGGGCATCCACTTCCGAGTTATCGGAATAGTTTTCTTCCATAGCACCACTGAAGGTGCTCATGGTCAACCAGAGGTACAGGCAGTTGGACTTCTCCAACAAAATTTGTTTATTGCGTAAGCAATAGTCTTGATGGGGGAGGATGTAACAGGGTTACATTTGAGTCACATTCAGTTGGTGGTGTACGTGAGTACACTACGGTTGGGGTCAGTATTGACCGGTTCGAAGGGGTTTGAACCATTGGTTATTTTAACCAATCAGGGCAGGAGCCCTAGGGGGGTGGCGTGTCAGCCATACACGTGTCGGTACACAGGTGGTGTACACTACATTTTAGCTAGGTACGAATTTGGTATGTTCTACTTAGTATTACATATAGTTTACATTAGTTTAAATTAATTTATACTAATTACATATTAAATATATATTCAGTTTACATTTTCACTCAACGACTACAGACGCACGACCTCGACCGGTCGTGCGTGTAGTGAGTGCAGTAGCGTAAAGGGAGCCCTCCCTTTAGTTACACCCTTAGTAAGGGAGCCGTGCCGTTAAGGCACTAGCGAAGGCTACAGTAAACCAACCCGGGAATCTTGGCCCCGAGTAGGAGAGTCCTCTCCTACTAAGCCCTTTACAAGAGCGTATCGGCTGAGTATCGGCGAACGCCGCTTTAAGGAAAAGTCTTCCTCTGTGCGCTAGCCGCACCGTGCGTATACGCACCGGCTACAGTGAACGCATGTCGAGCTATCTTTTTCATTCACTAGCGGAATTCATCTGATCATCATCTCCTTGTAGATACTCCATGGCTTTACTGCACCACTCATCCTGTATCTCGGCTGCTCCAATTCGTTCAATTAGAATAACTGGTGCATTTTCATATGGGTCGTTGTCTTCTTTACCTTGAAGTTCTTGAGATCTAATCCCATCATTGTACACTGAGTGTGGGTCACCAGTAGTGTCCGCCCCTTGTCCAACAGTAACATTCTCTTGAGGTTGTAGTTTCTCATTATGTGGCCTTGTCATACTTCGAGTGAGCACAAATACTTGTGGTTACACATAATCGACATCCTCCCATATATCTTTCTGCTCTGTCACAACCTGAGCTTCATCTGTATGGGCATACAACAAGTCTGGTAGACGATTCAGCAGCTGCAGATCTTCTTTTCTCTCTTCATTGGTAATTTTCCCTTCCTGCTGTTCTTTCATAGCACATTGAGTCAAAAAATCAGCCGCTTGGTTATACTTGCAAGCCACGTGTTGTATCAGACTAATTGATTGGAATTTCTCTACCAGCGAGCGCACTCGGCCCAACCAAACCAATAGTGATGCATGATTGCAGCGTAGATCTCCATTGACTTGTCCAATAACCAATCTAGAGTCTCCACACACAATTTCTTTCGTTACATTATGGTCTTTAGCGAGTTGTATGACATGGATTATTCCATGATATTCACTCTCATTCACGGTAAGGTTATCTTGAATCCCATATTCTGCTGCCACTACATCCCAGGATGGTAACTCCCACACTATCATGCCAAATGATCCTTTCGGGTCCTTCTTAAGACGCACTGCACCATCAAACGATAAAACATATCCAGTGCTATGACGTTGTAAACTAGGAATTGGCTTAATGATCGGCACATCTTTCAACGATTTTAATGGAGCAATGTCTTCTAGCACTTCATTCATCTTTTCTGCGGGCACAATGGACGTGGCTAAAAAGCTGGTAATCCTACAGCTTCATGATTCGTTCGTATGATTTCCAATGACCACGGAGACAACATTACTGCCCATTAGATTCCTCTTCCTGTCAAACTTTTCGATGTGAACAGCCATCGCATTGTAGAATATCTTGCATAAACCGTTATATGATGTCCAAACAAAATGTGACTGGTATTATTATTATGTAACGTTTTCAGCAACGCTATCACCTCTTGTTCCGCCCCTGTATATCTCGTTTCATCATCTTTAAAAACCTTGCTAACGTAACGCACTGGGTGCAGTATTCCATCATACTCTTGACACACTGTTGCTCCGAACGCCCATGGATTGGTATATAGCACTATACTCAATGGTTTTGATCGCTCGATATGTCGTAACAAAGGTGTATTCACCAGACGGTCCTTAAGCAACGAAAAAGACTTTTCAGCGTGCTTCAGTTGGGTACCATCCTTCAACTGTAGTTCGGTTAACCCATACAGAGATGCAGCTAGTGTTGCAAAATTATCAATAAACCGTAGATATTATATCAAACTTCTCGTGAATCTTTGAACTCCTTTTAATGTCCGTGGGAACGCCATTTTGACAATTGATTCCAAATTGCCGGGGGGGAAGCTTTAACTCCTTCTTCAGATATACGATGACTCAAAAACTCCACACTTTGTTTGCCAAACGCACTCTTCGGTAAACTTATAGTGATCCGCCAATATTTAAATGATTTCAGGAGATTCTTAAGCATGATGCACAATGTATCCCAACTGCTTGCACCAAAGGTAATATCATCAATATACAATCGCCTCCCAATAATAGGTCGTTCATCAGTCATCACTACTTGGCCGTTATGATAGACGTATTGCGTGATGGACACGTCTGTTTCCAACACATGTGCCTCTTCACTGTAATTATCCATGTCTGACTTGCCACCTAGCAGTTTACATTTTATCCCCATCTGTTGTGACCGCCGTACGATTGTCCACAAAGCGTTATCCACTATACGCTGATATATTTGAGGAGAGTTCTTAAGCCCTTGAGGCATCCGAAGCCATTCGACATGTCCTAAGGGGCAAATAAATCTGTGATCAACCGAGCTCTCTTGGTCATCGGTATAGCCCAATACCCACTCGCATTATCCATTCAACACAACCATTTTACTCCCCAAAATTGTCCTGTAAATCATCAATTAACGGCATAGAATACATCATCAATCTCGTCCACTCATTCACCGACCGATAATCAATACACAGCCGTATGTCGGTTTTGTTCTTTTTTAACACTATGACGATCGGTGATGCCCGAGCAGATTCCGAATACCGAATTAGTCCTGCCTGTAATAAACCCCGTATCAATTCATACAACTTAGGTAACAGTGTAGGCCGTACTCTTCGTGCTCTTGTGCAATAGGTGCATTGTCACCAACATCGACGTAACAAACTACACCTTTAGCTGGAGGTGGTAGCGCATTACCAGAACTTATAAAACCATCGGCATACTCAGACGACAAGGCATGTAGATTATCTTCTTGTTCTTTAGTAGTAACTCCTGGTTCTCCTATTTCTGCAGTAGTCATATCTGGTGGTTCAATTGGACGTTTATCTACTTCTGTAATGAGTTCCAGCTGTCCCTCCATAGCTTCAGCCGACATCTCAACTCCTTCATGCAATTACACCTCTCTTTACAATTTTGTCTGATCCACCTTCATTGGATCTATTTCCTCCATTACATACACAGCAGGCGGTTTATCTCCAACAGTTCTCACTGCGTGCACATTAGTCCAATTGATCGGCATGCTAGCGCTCTCCATCACTTGTGTGTACACTTGTATGTATTCTTCTGACTTTAGATCTGCTTGTGTCATCAGAAGCAATGGTTCTTCCCTGGGAATCTGACAACTTTGGTCTTTCATGTTCAAAATTACACCTGCCTTGACCAAAAAGTCTGTACCCAATATCGCTAGCGCATTTGTATCAATACTAGCGACCCACATATCACAGGTTAAAACCACTGATGAGCCTATGCGAACCTTGACTGTAGCCACACCTATTTATCCAATAATACTGTCTGTCACGCCAAAAAAGCTGGTTGGGGTATCAAATATCCGAACCGCTACTTGTAGCTTCCGTGCCACATTGGTATGTAAAACGGATATGTTTGCGCCTGAATCCAACATTAATGGTAATTCCAGATCATCAATGGCCCCATTTACATAGACTTGAGTTGCAGGCTGCTTTTCTTCCTTTGGCTGTTGCCATCCATCTCTTTCTCCCACATTATTATCCACCAGTGTGACACATGCTGGAGTCTCTGTTACTTCATCACTTATCATTCGCTCGGCTTGTGTATTATCTTCACTGGAAGTAGCTTGTTTTATTACTGTTTCTTGTTTTTTTCTTATTTTCTTGATTCTCATCCAAAGTGAGTGATCCATCCATACAACATGTATTATTTTTCTTGTTTTTCTTTTGTGTGCAGGGTGACAGCAGTGTCGCTTCAATTTCACTTGACAATTCCCTCCCCCTTTCCTCTCGACAGTGGTTGCAATTCACTGTAGGGATAGGCGTTTAATTGATCCTCCACCTGAGCTTTAGTCGATTCCCCTGACTTCAATTTAGCGCGCATCTCGGCCATCTTTTCAATGAACTTCCGACAATACTTTGCATCATGACCAAAACTATCTCAATGCTCACATCTCACCAGTTTCCAACAGTGAATTTTATCATGTCCCCGTCGGTTACAGTGCTCACATATCACAACATGGTCAGTATTAGGGTGAGTTGATGCTCGCTCACTCTTGTCCTCATACGTCGGTCGCACCCGCTGTACTGCATGTACTTGCCCGCCCATCGCATGCACGCTAGGTTGCGGGTCTTCATACACAGCATCAGCATTTTTGCGTGTAGCTACCTTCTTTCCAGGCCTCATAATCCGCGCTTCATGTTTAATTAGTAATTTTTCTAGCTCTTCGATAGTTGAGAAGGTTATGTGTTCATACTGCATCTGCATGGTGCGATCATGAATAGTGTCAAAGAACTGTTGAAAGTGTTCTTCCAATAATGACGCATTGAACGCATGTCTAAAATCCATCCTTGCTCGCAACTCTGCTGCGCTTAATCGGTATAGATATGTAGTAGCCAACTCATCATGTTTCTGCGTCAATCTTGAATACATAACTTGAGGTGAAACTTTGCCCACACAAAACTTCTTCTGAAAAAAGAAATCACCTTACCCCAGTCATACTTTACCGAATCGGCTAGTGTTCGTACCACCATGACGCTGTGCTTGTCAAGATTTAAAAAAAA
>CM047580.1:20006308-20068814 GCA_026184515.1 Peronosclerospora sorghi
TATCACATTGGAATGATAGTCAACGTCTGGGAATGTTTTTTTTAAATATTGACAAGCACAGTGTCGTAAAGCGGACTTTTTATTAGGCTAAAATAGGGCCTAATGTTGGACATTTTATTAGGTCCATAAGGGGCCTAATATTATGACTAATATTAGGACCTAAATTAGGGGCCTGACAGTGGACGCAGATAGTGGATACAGTAGTACGTAATTATGTACCGCCATGTGTACCACGGTGGGTACAGTAGTACGTACCACTGTGGTGTACATAGACAGGATATAGAAGGGACACGGAAGATGGGCTGATTACTTACTGGTACGCGGCGGACACCAGCGAACAAACAAGGAACAAGCGGAAAAATCAGGTCGACTGATGGACGGAAGGCGTTTCGAATGGACGATGCGGATTGGTTGAAAGTAGGAACAGGGTAGATCTAAGGGTTTAATTGCTAATATAGTTCTCCTTTTGCGTACGATCGTGCTGATCGTTTTTTGGGAAGGCACCTTTGAGCCCTCACCTTATTGAAACCTCTACGTCCCGGGCGGGAGCACTAAGTGCGTTTTTGGCCCACCGGTTGGCATAGAGTGTGAGAACTCACCCCGCAATTCCGCCCGCAGTGTATGCGGTTCTTCGTTTAAAGGTTTTTGGCTTTGGGAACGTGATCGAGCAGTGCTCTCACCTCTTCCCCGTGAAATTAACGTTTGGCCCCTAGAGCTCGGCTGCTTTAAGCGCCCCACGGGAACTCTAGGTGGATTTTAATATAAATACCTTTTCCTCATATAATCTAGGCTAGGAGCGCATTGATTTAGGCGTTACTTAGATGTTTGACGGCTTAGAGGCTCCGCGATCAGTCAGTAAAGACTTCCGCTGCCTGATCAAGTACCCCCCCTTACCGATCAACACCTGATCGACACTTTTTTGCGAATCGTGATCGTGATCGCTGATCTCAAATCGCGCCAACTGCTACTTGAACGACTTCCGGTGCTTGATCAAGTCTGATCAAGGTATATTACGACTGGGCAGCAGTTTTTAGCCCCTGATCGAGCCTTTCAGTACCAGATCGCACTTGTGATCAAGACACCTGATCGCATCTGCGATCAAGACAGAATATTGTTGATCGACGGTTATTAACGTCAGCCAAAGCCTGATCAAGCCTGATTACCACTGATCTACATCGTTTCAGCGCCTGATCGCGTCGGACTGCCGCCTGATCGCACTTGCGATCAAGACGGAATATTGCTGATCGTCGGTTATTAGCATCGGCCCAAACTTGATCAAGCCTGATCGCGGCTAAATAGACGTGGTTTAAGCACCTGTTCGCACGTGATCACGCCTGATCGCATCGGTTGTATCGTCACAAGTTAGTTAATTCAATCTTGCACCAAGAATTCGCTGTGCGCTGTCCCCGCCACCTGGGGAGCGACCCACGCCTAGCCGTCGGGTACACAAGGTGAGCAAGAACACAAGCAGTCGAAGACATCCGGAGGGCCCCCTTCGTTAGTCGGCAGTCTGGGCGCCGTGGTACCGCCTGATCAAGTCTCAAAAACTTCGATCAGCCGCTCCACCACAATGGTGCGCGTGCCCGGATCTTTGGGCGACGCGGGATATCACCGCGATTCTACGCAAGATAGCGCGGATGTGAAAGTGAAAACGGAAGCTGAAGCAGAGGTGAAAATCAAGGTGGAAAAGGAGGAGGTGATTGTGACGACGGAAGGCAGTTCGCCGTCGTCATGCCTGAAGAAGAAAGGAAATGCCGATCATCAGGACCTGGGGAGGAATCCAGATGACGTAAAGGAGGAGAATCCTCAACCACCTGCCGAGGCTCCTTCGGGAGCCCATGCGGATCATAACGCAAGTTATGATCCGCCAAAAATACGTGTATATAATGATCCAGATTGGGATCCGATGGAGAAGTATTACAAGACCGAGCAACCGAAGATGTTGATCAAAGCGCCTGGGTCGGAGAGCGACGAAAGCCGATCAAGTACGCCGCCAACGGAAGCCGATCTGGTAAAGACGTTTTACCAAAAGATTTACCGAGAGCACCTGGAAGATTACCTGATGACGAACTCGATCATGAGCCTGCTCGGGGTCACGATCAGCGGGAAGCTGAGTAGACCGGTCAACCAGCCAATCACGAAGGGAAAATATAAGCTAACGATTGTGCTAAGGCTAATACGCCTGATCAAGCAGGCTGGTCTGATAACAGGCGCCTACGATGCCGAGGAAGTATTCGTTCAGGACTCCGAAGATCTGGCAGAGGCCACCCAGCTGTTGTATTCCCTGTTGATACCCATCGTGGGCGAAGCAGACGATAAAGATTTCCCCAGTTCACCACCACAATACCCGTTGAAGATTGAGGCAAGTCCGTCAATCAACGTAGCAGGACATTCGGGGTCATCGTGCTACGAATCTGCCCCTTCAGAGGGTGACGATCAGGGAATTGAGTCAAGTAGCGCTGGGAGTATGGAGCCCAAGATAACCAGAATGGAAGTTTGCCAAAAGGACAACTCCAAATTGCCAGTTGTCAAGACGGAAACTCAGTCGATCAAGACAGAAAACGATCAAGGGCCACAGTGGCAGATGTTTTTTGACAAATCCATGAAGAAGTTTCTAGCTGAAGAGAGCAGTAAGTGGGCACCTGGAGTCGTTGGCGCCAAAATCCTCCAGCCAAATCAAGGAAGAGCTGCGTCGATCAAGGATGTCGATATGGAGTCCGTACACTCGTTGCGTGGTCAGCAGTCGAAACCAGATAGGTTGACGACGGTAAAAGATGTAGATATGGAATCCGTGCACTCGTTTCACGATCAACGGTCTCAAATTGACTACGTCGACCCTGATGAACCGATCACACTGTCACGGCGAGCCACAGTGGCATCCGCGTATACTGGGACACCTGATCAGCAGCCAATTGCCAGAATTCGGATTCTGCGATCAGCGATTTGAATTTTCGGGAAAAGAAGGGGATGAAGATCAAGCGAGGAACTGGATCAGTCGTCTCAAGTCAGCATTTATGCGCGATCAATATTCTGATCCTGGAAAGTGTCTAATCCTGGGCGATTTACTGAAGGGACCAGCGCGCAACTGGCATCGACAGTAGAGTAGAACCACCCGATCAAGTTGGAAAAGTCTCGTGGATGAATTCGAAGTACAATACTGTGGAACTGGTCAATCGGTATCCCGCCAGTATTATTATATGAAGCATCGATCAGACGAAAGTCCTATCGAATATTTGCACCGACTGAATGTGGCGGGACTGCGAGCTAAGTTACCGATCAGAGATGGACCGCCCGAAAATCTGCGCGAACATGTCCATCTTTTTCTGGACACTCCCGCCAATCGCGAACTCGCCGATCAGCTGGCTCTCCTACGCTTGGATCGTGCTTCGGACTTGGAAGAAACGTTGCGGGCATACGCACGCAACAAGTGGTATCAGCCAACAGCGGCAGTAGGCACCAGCAGATTCCGCCAAAAATCCGGCGACGATCGAGCACGCCGCGACGCGAAAGCCTAGGGGCGTACGTGCGATCAAGGTAACGTCTGGGAGCGAAGAATCAAGTGCTGATGATAGTGGAAGTGATGGCGATCAGCGCCTCTATCTGATTGCTACTATGCGCGATCAACCAGGGGCGCACGATCATCCTGGCGAGTCACGATCAGGCAAACGAATCGACTCCAACGCAGTCGATCAAGGGGCGATAAAGAAGTGCAGTCATTGTGGATCGATCAGACACGACAACTTACGTTGCTGGAAGCGCCTGACTTGCCTGAAGTGTGGCAAGAAAGGACATCCCACCGATCAATGCCTGTACGTCTGCCGAGCATGCGGCGAGATTCACGATGCGGGGAAGTGCCCTATGGAAATATTTTACAACCGCATCCGCCAGTGGTATCACCCTACCAAGCGTGCAGGACTGTTGCCCAAGGTAGCCGAAGATTTGTTAAACTAGGACGCTCGCCAGGTTGGAATCTGGTACGAGACGAGCGTTCTAGTTTGTGTATTTTTGCATTTGTGGATAAGAAGAGGGCTGATCGAGTAGAAACAGGAGATAAGGAAAAACGCGATCAGCTTGATTTACCACGTTTGGCTAATTTCCATATTGATGAGTTTTCTCGATCACCTGTGATCATGGAAGTCGAATTACTTCCAGGCGAATCACGTTGATATTGGAAATATCACTCGCCAAGAAATGGTTCAAGCAAGCCAAGGCGAGTGGAAAAATCCATAACGAGCGAGCTATGATATTATTTGATTCTGGTGCCGAAGTGTCGATCATCGACTCAACCTTTGCTCGTAAGGTGGGTTGTTGGATTGACACGAGTCAAACACAAAAATGTGTCGGCATTGGAGAAAGTGCATACCAAACAGAAGGACGTGAAAAAATCAAGATCACGCTAGCGGGATCATTGGTTTATTTTTTCCAGGCATGGGTGGGCAAACTTGTTGGTCAAGATGCCATATTGGGTATGGATTTCATGATACCAGCTGGTGTTCGATTAGATATCGCTCATGGCGCACTAAGTTTACCTGACGAAGTGATCATCCCACTGGAGGGACGTCGACAGCTGTATGGTTCGAGCGGTAATTATATGAAGCTCGATCAGTATGAACAGATCCCAGTAGGTCGATCAGCCGAAGTACGAATTTACGATCAGCGATCTCGCAAGTTGTTGATTACTAGTGGAAGAGATTGGTTCCCCACTATCGCTAGGGGCGCGGGAAATTTGAGGTATTTACGTGTTACGAACATCGTCGATCACCCCATCATTGTTCAAGAAGAGACTATTTTAGGTATTTGGATGAACAAAGATGATTTGCCCCGCCGCCCCGGATTTGTTTCGATCGGGTCCAACCGTTACAAAAAGTGGCAAAATCTGGCATATCAAGCCTCCACCGATCTGGTATCTGACGATCAAGAAAGTGTCGATCGGGGTCCATTAGTCGAAAAGAAGGAGTATACAACTCCTCGAAGTATCTTAGTACGTCCCACGGACACGATCGTCGCATCTGTAGCGTTGGTAACCGAAGGGGCGCAAAAGGTGCAAGGGGTGCAAGAGCGGTGCTATCAGGGGCCGAAGGTGAAAGGTGCGACCCTCAATCATGGAGTTCAACAGCCTGTTTCAAGCGATACACCTACTCAAGATGCGTGTAATCACCCTGTCTCAGTTAGCCCCAGCGAATTCGACGTGACACCTATTGACGATCAGGTTTGTTATCAAGAAGGTGGAGATTTGTATGTGGAAGAATCGGAGAAGCAGCTTGCTACGTTACCCGAAGTGTCTGCGAGCACCGAAGAAGTAACCAAAGATGATTTGCTAGTCGGAGATCCCACAGTCAACACAGTGGAGGAGGTAGATCAACTTCGCGAAATAATTTGGGCGAAAAAACATCTGTTGATCGGGAAGGGAAACGCGCTACCCCCCGCTGCACGAGGAGTTGTTGGTGATATCGATGTGGGTAATGCGCGCCCTATCGACCAAAAGTGCCGGAAAGTTGCCCCACAATTTCACGAGAAGTTGTCAGCCCTGATCAAGGGGTTGATAGCAACTAAGATCATTCAGCCGTCAACGTCACCCTGGGCATCGCCTATAGTGATCATCGTGAAAAAGAATGGCGTCGATATTCGTTTATGTATCGATTATCGCAAGGTCAATCAACTTACGCGTTTGATGGTATACCCAATGCCCCTGATCTCTGATCTACTCGAAGATTTGGATAAAGCGCTGTTGTTTTGCTCTTTGGATATGGCGAGTGGTTTTTGGGTCGTATCTATGACCGATCGAGCGCGTCAGATTTCGGCGTTTGTCACTCCGTTTGGATTGTTCGAATGGAATAGGATGCCTTTTGGCCTAAAGAATGCTCCGCAAATCTACCAGCGGTTGATTGATAACGCATTATATGGGTTTTTCAAGGTTAAGGACGGTGCTGACGAATCGGATGATGTATTTACGGTGGGAGAGCCCGACCAAACACCGGGCCCGTCTGTACTGCAGGGCGATCATATATCGATGATATTTTGATCCCTGAACCTACCTGGACTACCCTGTGTGACAAGGTGCATCGTTTGTTGGAGAAGTGCGATCAATGGAATTATCGATCAGCGTGGCCAAATCGTACTGGGGGCGAAACGAAGTTCCCTATTTAAGGCATCATGTCTCTAGCCGAGGTTTGGAACAAATCCGAAAAATGTGGATGATCTGATTGATTTACCTTTCCATAGCACCTTACGGGCCATGCAATCGTTTTTGGGGAGTTTGAACTACTACCGTCGGTTTATCGAAGAGTTCGCGATCTATGCCGCTGTGCTCTACGAATTAAGGGAAATGGATTATCAAGAGTTAAAGAGCCGATCGTTGAGCAAGGAGAATATGGATCAGGAAGGTGATCGATTAATCAGGTCAAAAGTAGCATTCAGCATGCTGAAGGCGAAGATTGTGTCAGCTCCAACCCTGCGCCACTTTGATCCGAACAAAACGCCAGTGATCGTGGTTTACGCCAGAAAGTGGGCGGTATCCTCCGCGCTGGTACAAGAACATGATCAAGTGTAATATCCCGTGGCATTCGCCAGCCGAACGTTGAAGAACGGTGATCTGAATTACAGCCCCGTCGAAAAGGAAGTTCTGGCGCTTCTACGGGTTTTGGAAGTTTACTTCATGATGCTGGTCGGAAAGACGATTACTGTCTTGTCGCGTTTATCCACGCTGAAATGGTTACTAACATCCAACGGGCTGGACGGACGTCTGGGCAGATGGGATGCGATCTTATCACAATGGGACCTCGAGATCAAGAAATGCGTACAGGGAGAAGAGGAGGTACTGGGGGCGTTAGCTACAAGTATCACTCCTAGCACCGAAATCGATGAAGCACTGATTGCGATCGCATCGAAAAAGCAACCGCGGCAGATGATTGAAGTGCCACGCCTACGGTCGGAAAAGGCGAAGAACTCTACGTGATTAAATTCGATGGATCTGAAAGTGTCAAGCGATGTGTAGGTTCGTTCGGCGCTATCGTATGGAAATTACCGGAGTGGAAGATTATGACCGCGGTAGCCGATCATGCACCTGATATCACGGTGACGAAGCGGAATACCATGGATTGCTTTTAAGTTTGGACATACTGTCGAGATACTCCAAAGGAAGGATGATCGTGTGTGGAGATTCGAATTTAGTAATCCGGAAAATGCGCGGCGAAATAGAGTGTAGAGCTCCGCGATTGCAAGTGTTGCAACAGCGTGCGTTTAATCTCCTTCGAGAATGGTCGGATCATGATCTAGTGCATGTCAAAAGATTGTGGAATAAGAGTGCAGATCACATCACCAGTAGGGCTATGCAGGGTGGAACAAGATTTGAAATCGATGACGTGCAACAGCTGGAGGAATTGACCAATCTCAACAGGTTGCCGGAAGTGATCACGTGTAATGAAGATCACACTACCCCGCAAGTACTAGTGATGACACGATCACATAACCTACGTCAGCCGCGACCGTCAACATGGCCCAATATATCTATAGCCGGGATAAGGTCGGAACGGGTGAAAAAGGCACAGGACGAAGAGAAATGGATTCATGATTTGCGAAGTTATCTGTATGGTGACGTCTCACAATTGAGCGCAGACAAGGAAAAGGATTGCGCGAAAATTGGTGACAACTACGATGTCGATGAACAAGGATTGCTGATCTACTGTGTAAACATGGCTAAAAGAAAAGCCAACGATGACAAAGATGATCAAGACGATCGGCACCTTTCGATTAAGCTGGTCTTACCCGAGACCCTACATGCAGATGTACTCAACCACTATCATGTGAGATTGGAAGGAGGACACCAAGGCATAGGTCGTACACATCAGCGGATCAGACGATACTTCCATTGGCATGGCCTATTCCGAAGCGTACAAAGGTTTGTCGGACAATGCGTAGATTGCGAGACGGGGAAGGGCAAACCTACGATCAAGGGCATGTCGCCGGGGAATATCGAGGCTACGTACCCATTCTAAGTGATAGCCATGGATCATATCCCGTCACTACCCCGATCGACGGGTGGACATATTGAACTGCTGATTTGGACGCATCTGTTCACGGGTAAGGTGATCGGGAAAGCTGGATCGTCTCGCACAGCGCAGAAAGTTGCCGAAAATTATGAAGAGTGTGTGTTTCGACAATTCGGGGCTAGCGAAGTGATCCGGCACGATCGTGAACCAGGTTTTATGTCGTAAGTATTTCGCGCGTTCAACAAAATCGTGGGACAACGTCAGAGATCCACTATGGCATACCGTCCACAGGCGAATGGCAAGGCGTAGAGGACGGTGCAGACGATTACGCGAGCAATCAAGATGTATGTAGCAGATGCCGTCCAGAAAGATTGGAGCTTGTATGCAGAGCGGCTCGTATTCGCGCTGAACTCTACCCCCGATCGCATTCGTGATGAAACACCATTTTATTTGGCGTATGGGTGGGACCCACGATCATCGCTGGAATCGACATTGCAACTGGGTGGAATTTGGCGTAAAGACCGGGATGCTCGCCGGTGGAGATATAAGATGCAAAGGACTATCGTTACGCCCGTGATCAAGTGAGCGCTCGATTGAATCAAGCGATGGCTGAGCGATCTGAGAAGCACAATGATCAAGTGACACCACACAATATCGAAGCTGGATAAAGGGTCTCGTTATACCTTGATCGGGTGAAAGAAGGGATTCGCGAAGAAACTGGCGCACATGTGGCATGGACCCTTCAGAGTCGATGAGGTAATCCGTAATCATGCGGCGAGACTGGTTACAGCTGGCACCGACTATCGTATGTTACCAGTAGTGCACCTGTCCAAGTTGAAATTGGTCAAGAAATTTCCAGATCGCCTTACTACTGCGCTAACATCTGCGATAGAGGATCGTTTTAACTTCGATGAAGCTTTGTTACCTGAAGACAGATGGTAAAGGACGCTAGATCCAGATGAATTTGAAGTTGATCGTATCACCGATGTCCGATCAGGTCGAAAGACTAGATATGGAAGAACGTTACGCGAATATCAAGTTTACTGGAAAGGTTATGCTGAGCCGTCGTGGGTAGACGAGGCATACCTGAACTGTGATGCTCTGATCAAGGACTTCGAGAAGAAAAGGATCAACTGACATCGGTTTGACGTGATGCAAGTGGACGAAGAGTCCAACTAATGCGTGATCGGCGTACTGGTCATGAATTACGATCGAAGAATTACCGATTGAAGAAAAATGATTGACGAAACTCACAATTAATGAAGAAGTGGTAAATGACTTGATGTGATGTGTTTACGATGGATATTGCAAGACAAGGTGATGGAGTAAAGAAAGATAAGACGACAGAATACCGGTTTATATCATGCATGGGAAACTAAAGAATCACAGTGGAAATGGCATGATCAAGATTGCTTATTAATTAAAGACGTAACGATCAACCGATTAACTATACCCAAAGAACTTGCGAAGAATACGAGGGATTTTACGACCAGGGTGTCTTTAGGGGTAGGAACGATATTGAACCCGCCAAGGTTCAAATGTATCAACCTCCTTCAACGTGTCCAATAGGGTACGGGGTGTCGGGTCCGAAAGGAACCCAGGGTACCACGCCCCATCGTCTACCGGGGCATACTTCAAAGGACCGTTGCGAGCACAATGGGTGATCGGGGGGTCCAGGAAAATGTCGAGATCACATCTTCCGTCGATCATCCCCCGCAGGACGAAATCCACAACCCTCTTCCAGGTCGCTCCGGCACGACTTCTGCGTTGGCGGAGACCGTTTTAGTAGTCCTGGAAGAAGTCATCCGTCTCGCGAAGGCCTTTCGCGATAGGGAGGTAATGTGTCGACTCCCAGATCGCCGGCGCGTGATGCTCGAGAAACGACCGGTACTTTGTCTTGAAGTCTGCGAACCAGCCGACTGAGCGAAAAGAAAGGGGCGGCAACATGGTCATGAAAACGCCCCAAGGGCATTGAGAATACAGCAGCTCCACTTCCGGCTGGGTGATCAAATGACTGGACCATGAACCAACCGGAGGGACATGCACGGCAGCCGGGAACAACCATACTGCGGGGCGGGTCAGTATTCAAAGACCACTTGGGCCGTGACGCTACGCAGATCAAACCCACCAAGTTGATCCGGAGTCCACGGCAGGATGTTGGCGTCACTGGCATCATCAGACACCGCGATCAACGTCTGGAAATCACCCGTACGCGGAAAAAAAGAGACCCGACAGTGACTTGATCAGGTAGATCCTCGCTCCCGAACTCGCTAAATGTAGGAGTGGAAGGAATAGAAGTGATCGGGCCAGGAAATCCGCCTTAATCGTCCTGATCAGGACTTGGGGGATCATCGTCCTCCGTCTTCGCCTCCTAAAAAGTAGAAAGGAGGCGTGGCCGCTCCAACCGAGAGTAGGATCAGGAACGCTGAGTACGCCTTTTAGGCGAAGGGGCGGCGCGGCTGATCGAGCCTTCAGGAGAATCAGCAAGGCCAGCTGGCGGTGTATCTTGATCAGAACCTGCCGAAGGGGTGCGGATAACTGGTTTGATCTGCATCTGCAGCGACATACCAGCCAACTGAGACTGAAGGTCCGAGTGAAACGAGCGCAACTGTGTGACTTCGCCCTGAACCTCCTGCAGTTGATTGCGCAACGTGTCGCGATCTACGGAAACTTGATCGAAGCGGCATTTCATGGCGGAATGTTCGTTCTCCAGCTGAGAATATGCGACGTTCATTTCGTCCAGCTCAGTTTGGAGGGCCAACACTCCCGCAACCCGGTCGGATATTTCCTGCGTATGGGCAACGATAGCGGTATACTCGTCCATCTTCATGCAATAGGACTTATCTTCCTTCGGAGGCGAGTGTACTGGCGTTTGCGCCGTTTCATCTCGGAGGCGAGATTGAGCGCCTCTTCGAACAAGCGCTGATTCCCTGAAGCAGACCGATCGTATTCTTCTTGTAACTTGGCTATGCGCTGCTGAAGTTGATCTAGCTCCCGCGCTTGATCAGCGATAGTGTCTTCATGCACCGATCGCATATATCTATCACGGGAATGATGGCCTTCCAGATCCCGGATCTGTGCGCGCTGGTCGACCATGAGTTTTCTTGATCGGCCATAGCGCTTTCGACGGTCTTCAACTTAGTCTGGAGATCATTGACTGTGGTGTCGAAGAAATCACGCAATGGCTTGAGCTGTTTGAAGGGGTCCCGCTTGATCGCAATATCTCGCTCCACCACGGCGCGTTTGGCACGAGCGAGATGCTGCCGAAGGATCGTGACAGTGTCTTCACTCATCGCGAGCGAGTCGGATAAAGTGGCAATCTGATCATCACGCGCGTGTAGAGCCTCTTGCAATCTGTAAGCCTGATTGATGGCAGCGATCGCCTGATCAGCTGCGGCCCGATCCAGATCAGGAGTGTCGGTGGTGTTTGCCGGGGTGCCGTACGTTATCGCTTGCATGATGGAAATGCATGAATGCCTGATCGAGACAGCTTGATCGCAGATGACACAGTTGGTGAAGGGTGAACGTTGGATCGCGAGGGGCGTACCACTAACGGTAACAGCCTGACATAACGGGGCCTGATCGGCGGGAGAAGGGGCAGGCAGATTGATGGAGATTATCACCTGGCCGATGACGTCATGGTGGACAAGCCGACCAACCGTAACATGATCCACGATATATAACGGCATGATCGACCCTCGCCCCAACCGCTGTACGGCTGGGACGAGGATCAGAAGCGGCTGTCGTAAAGCGTGTTATAATTGGGCCCAATAACGGGCCTTATTATAGGGCCTAATTATGGGCCTAAATTAGGGGGGGCGATTACGGACAAAAAATCGAGTACGTAATCGTATACGATTGTGTGTACCACGGCGTATACAGTTGCGTGTACAACCGTGGTGCACATAGTCGGGACATAGAAAGGGCATAGGAAGATGGGACAATTATGTCAGGTACTCAGCGAACACCGACGAACAGCGACGGACGATGGATAAATCAGGTCGACTGGTCGACGGAGGACGCTGGAACGGGTAGTTCTGATTGGTGGATATTAGGTAATTGGTAGTTCTTAGGATTTAAGCAATAATAAAGTTCTCCTTTTGCGTTCGATCTAGCAGATCGTTTCCGGGACGGCACCTTTGCGCCTCCCTTATTAGTATATACCTCTACGTCCCGGGAGGGAGCGCTTTGTGCATTTTTGGCCCAGCGGCAGACGTAGAGTGTTGAGAACTCACTCCGCAACTCCACCCGCTGTGTCAGCGGTTCTCCAGTAAAGGGTTTTGGTTTTGAGAGTGTGATTGAGCAGTGCTCTCACCTCTCCACGTTTGGTTAGCGTTTGGCCCCTAGAGTTTGGCTGCTGTAAGCGCCCCACGGGAACTCTAGGTGGATTAAGTGAAGTTACCCCCCCCCTCGTAGGTCTAGGCTAGGAATACAGATATTTTGGTGTTCCTTTAGCTGTTGAAGACTCCAGAGGCTCCGTGATCAGGCAGTGAAAACTTCCACTGCCTGATCAAGTACCCCCTTCGCCGATCAACACCTGATCAACACTCTGAAACTCGTGACCCGCGATCAACAACTCGCAGATCGAACCAACTTGTACCTGAGCGACTTTTGTCACCTGATCAAGTCTGAACACTGCTTAACAACTACTTTTAGTGCCTGATCGATCCTGATCAAGTCTGATCTCAGCGGATCAACTACTTTTAGTGCCTGATCAAACCTGATCAAGTCTGATCTCAGCTGATCAACTACTTTTGGTGCCTGATCAAGTCTGATCAAGTCTGATCTCAGCTGATCAACTAATTTTAGTTCCTGATCAAGTCTGATCACAGCTGATCAACGACTTTCGGTGCCTGCTCAAGCCTGATCACTGCTGATCAAGCCTGTTCGCACCTGATTCGAGCTCGATTATACCGGATCACATCTGATCAGCACCTCGATCAACTCATTACAAGTTCCCCAATCTTGCATCAAGGAATTGCCGTGTTTACATCCCCGCCACCTGAAGAGCGACCCACGCCTTAGCCGTCGGGTACACAAGGTTAGCAGAAACACAAGCATTCAAGGACAACCGGAGGACTCCCTTCGTTAGTCGGCAGTCCGGGCGCAGTGGTACCGACTGATCAAGCGTCAAAAACTTTGATCGGCCGCTCCACCACATAATCAACACTGACTTTTGTACATCCGTACCCAAATGTCGCGACTCCACCTGCAAAACCGACCGTATCTTATCCACTAACTGCACTACTATTGCCAACTCAATAGCATTTCTGTGCTTGTACTCTGTGCGATCACGTTCCTCAACCCATTCTTGAGAACTAATCCACACGACACGTTGTTTCCCCAAAATTTTCCCTACCATAGAAGGGTAACGATCATCTGGCTGAGCCCAATCAAGGGTTTCCATATTCTTCAGATGTATTGATGCCAAATAATCTGGTGACCTATAGGCTCGGTCTCGAATAGTATAGGGATAAAACGTTTGTAACAGGCTCGTGATCATAGGGTGGCTCCTAAATTCTGCCGTCATATTAGCTCCAGGGAATGCAGGTGATATTTTTCTCATCGCTCGGCAATGTTCCATGTATACAACCCCCACGTAATCTTGTGACGACGTGCATCATTACCGAATCGCTGCTTCATTATTTCATCCATAGTGGAGTATGCAAAAAGTTGGTACGGATCTCCCACTGATATAACCACTTGTACCCAAGGCCTAATGGCTTGCAGTAATGCCACTTCGGCTGTTTGAGCCCCTTCATCATTAATAATTACGTCATAGAGCACATTCGAGTAATCTGGTCGTCCCAATTGAGCCAAAGTGGCAACAATCGCACGTGCTCCATCTAACGCGTCTCTCTCTTTTAACTTCAATCTGGGAGATATTTCTTCCGATTCACAAACCCTTCCAATGTTTGCCGCTCGCGTCGTAGTATCTCCGAGATAAACCTTCGTCGATTCTTTTCAGCATCTGACGCTAACATGGTACCCTTTATTTCTCCCAACCGAACGATATCATGATCATTTAACTGATTTGAATCCATCAACCTTTTCAGATCTTCATCAATAGCTGCGTTGGTTTCGGACACGATGGCAATCCGATATAAGGGAAAAACTGCTAGTAGGGATTGTACAACAGCCGTAATAGTATAGGTCTTCCCACATCCATATGGACCACGAGCCAACACTATTCCTCTCGTCTCTATTGCTGCACGTACCACTTTCATTTGATCCCTATACAAGATGCGCTGAAATGATTTATATACCGCTGTTCGTTCCGCTTCGACCGTTACCGATGAATTTCTCAGAGACTGAATGGTTTCTCTTTGAATCATCAAATTCAATATCTCCGGTGGTGAATCTATAGTCAGCCTATCTACCACTCCGAACCTTCTGACGTAGTTCATAATGTTGGCTTTGGGTAACCATCGTAACTTATGTATGTTCTCATGGATGCGTCCTCCCATGGTGGTGGTTAGAATGACATGTCTGAATCCTACAGAACAATTTATCCCCCATCCTAAAGTTCCAGTTTGTTACCTCGTGGAAAACATAGTTGTCCATAATCCCATCTTTGAAAAATCTTCTGTGGTGGAGTCAAGTTCAAAATCGAACACAGTTCTGTCGAGAACCTGACCACCATCGTGCCCAGCCTTCCAACTTACGGGGGGGGGGGTACCCCGCGGACCTTCGCTTGCGATCCGATCTGATCGTCCGCTGCTAACAGACGACCGATCATCAACAGAAGACGCCTGGTCCGATTGATATTGCGTTTCCATCTCACCTTGTGTACCCGATGGAATGGGCTAGTTCAACACTCGGTGGATCGCGTCGATGGTTGACTTGGGTCTGATAGTATGCAGACCGTACTGGGGGGGTGTACCCTGGGCGGAACTATTCACCCTAGGTACTTGTGGACCGGTTACACTTGAAATATGTATAGTCCAATGGGTCGACCGTCCAATCGATCTAGACCCAACCAATACGAGATAATATAGGATAGACCACTCAACTGGTCTATCCCCTGACCAATATGAGAGAAGACCAAAGCCGGTCCAAACTCCAACCAATGTTATAATAAACGAATATGTCCACGTAAAGATCCAATATGCTCGTGAATTCCACAAACGATATCTCCACGTAAAGACCAATCCACTTGTTAGTACGTTCCAAACGTACGTGACTTAAACTTGTGAGAAGTCAGCCAATGGACACTCCTGTCGAAGGACTTACGGCGGGCCAAATGCGTCTGCGACGCGCCCCGGCCGGGTGTAATGGGCAGGAGGGGATTACTCGACTTTCTGCCCCCAAACACTCCGCGACGTGCGAAGGCGACTTAGAAAACCAAACTTTTGGAGAGTCTCTTAGGACCTCTTAGCCACTTTTCCAATCCAAGACCAATTTACTTATTTTCCACTCCAAGGCCAATTTACTTCTTTTCCATCCAAGGCCAATTTAATTCTTTTCCACTAACCTTACGGTCACAATATATACCAAACACTAAAATATGTAAAATACACGCAATGCCATGTGACTTACCAAAATCCGTGTGCTTGACACTCCTTGCACATGATAGGCTTAAAGCCCCCCTTGTTTCCACCAATCCTATCTCTGACCAGCTGATCGGCACGCCGTTGACAGAAGGTGACCAAAATTTTGCCTTCGCTTCGCCACAGCCGACCTGAGTCTGGTCGCAGACGCGCAACTGTAGCGACCCGATCTCACCACGAGTTAACCCTTTCGCCAGCGGTTGACCTCCTTGATCTTCACGGCAACCAACATTCCACCAATGGACAGGACTTCGGCCCCGCCTTCACCAGGTATGCGCCCCTTGTACGTCTGATCTCCTAGTAACTTCTCTTGACGCTTGATCCTGCAGGTGCCCTGTGCACACAGTCACCACACATCGATTCCCTTAGCCGATCGACCCGATCTGACAGCTCTTGCAGCACCCCAGGTTCCGACAGACCGGATGGGGATCAGATCGGGTCTGATCAGCTTCGAAAGACCATCTGCGACCTTCAGTCGGAGCTGGCCACCAAGAATGCATCGTTCCTGCAGCTGCGGAAGGATGTCGAAACCTTGACCCCCTTGGCTGCTCAGTTGAAAGATGTTCTCGCCGAGAACGCACATCTCCGGGCCCAGCATGCCCAACAAGCAGCGCGAGGTAAGTCGACCGATCCGATTTTCACCTTGGAACTGCCATAACCTCTCTTCGTATGCAGATCGGTTTCCCACTGACATCGCTCAAGCGGTTGACGCCTTGCTTGCAGCTGCTCGGCAGTCGCGTGACCACTGCGATCAGCTCCGCCGGCGCAGGAGATGTCTATGCTGGAATTGGTGATATTGATGCAGTCACTGCCGGAATTGGTGATATTGATGCAGTCATTGATATTGATGGTGATATTGATGCAGTCAATGATATTGATGCAGTGAATGCTGCAAACTAAACTACCGTAGACTACCTCAATAATAGCAACATGCCATCGCTACCACTTTACTGTCAACGTTTATCTCCAACATCAGACACCTCTCCACCATTGATATCGACAAGACCCTCAACATGGACGGGATGATCGGCGCTCGGCATGATCTGTCTCGCCTAAAAGCGTACTGGTCACACCTCCGGGAACAGCTCGCGCTGGTCAAACGGCAGAGTTTGGAGGATCAGTCCGACCGGACCCTTTTCCGTACCCGACATGGTGACCTAGAGCGACAGATCAGCGAGCTACAGGTCGTGGTCAGGGATCAGGTCGATAAGGTCTGGTCTTTACAGAGCCAATCGGACACCTGGACCCAGGGGTCAGACCGCCGTTGGGCTGCCGTAGAGCAGTGCCATAAACAGCTGACCGACTTGCTGTACCGGAGTCCGGATATTAGCTCCAGCGCGGACCGGTCTGCCTCGGCCGTTCTGGTCGACCTACACCAGGGTCGGGAACAATGCCACTCATTGGCTAAAATTCGGCACACCAAGATTTCGAAAACTTCCAAGCATAAACGCAAGGACGCGTCGAGGGGCTCAAGGGCGCGGGGCATAGCTCGCGACTCCGAATTCGAGGAGAAGAGGGCGGTGCCCCAAAAGAAAGCCAAGACGACGGCTCATCTCTCAAGCCCAAGATCGGCTGAAAATGACACTTCTAACATCGCCAAATCTCATGCGCCCTCGCGCCCCCGTGCTGTTCGTACCCAGCACACAGAGGTCTCCTCTGGAGGGGACTCGGACAGCGGATCGGGAGATTCTGAGTTCACACACAGCGCGTTATATAAGTCCCGGTCCGATCGGCGTCGAGGTTCTGCTCCGATGAAGTCTGCATCGGGGACTGATCAGGAGATCAGTTCCCAGAGTAACGAAACTGCACGGGCTCGTGAACCATCCGTATCGGAGCCTTTCTGCCAGCCTGGCACTTCTGGACTACGCCGTCACGACCGATTGAAGGGAATATCGATAGGAGATCGACCTCTCCCATCGCGGACTTTCGATGCCATTATACCGTGGTCACCGGGGAAGATCGGTAGCTTGCACCGGTCAGCCCTGACCAAACAAGGTATCGTCCGGTTTTTGTCCCGACCAGACTTATGGCTCCTCCCTCCAGCTCCGGAGGCTCCTGACCCATCTTCATGGCGGGTGGACCTGGTTACAGCACCAAATATCGCCTGTTTGTATGCAGATCAGCCATGGAAAGTGTTCATCCGCCCCAAGCTGGGGTTCATATTTGCGCCGGCTGCCTGGGTTGAATCGTTCTTGGGTCGAGTGAAAGCCTTCAATGAAGCCAACATCCAGGCGATCTGGGAGTCTACGCACTATATAGTGCTTCCTCCTGATCGATTGCAACATGACCAAGGACTGATCTTGTTCCAGAAGAACCGGAAGAGGCGCCGGAGTCGGGCAGGCGAGGTCTGGAAGGCCCTATGCCAGTTTATTCTGGAAGGGATGCTGGCCCGCGAATGCGACATCGACATCTTTTTATATCCTGTGGTTCTTCATATGACCAAGCGTCGGGTTGAGAAAGCCGGGGTGTTGGCTGACGACGGCTTCTGGTATCCTGGTCTCCACTGTGACGAGCCAATTGCAGACCTGAAGGACGCCTTGATCCAGATGGATCGGAAGGAGCCTTGGCGTAATCAGTTCCAGGACCAGATTGTAGATCACCAGGCGCTGCCTATCGGTCGCCTGTGGGGTGATTGCGAATCTTGATACAGTAATAGCTGACCAGATAATTCATAATACATGTCATCATTCTTTCAAACTTCTCGATCACCTGGTCACTTGACCAAAATTCATCACTTTATCCAAACTTGCACCAACACGTTAACATATACAGTTCCATTCACATCGCGAAAATCATCATCACGTTCGATACTCCACCACTCCAGTTCATCACAGTTTATCATATGTTCACAATTATTCAGACCTTACACATATTCACACCGATAGGTCTGATCGGTGCTACTGCGTGTCTTGGTCTGCATCTTCATGAGTCTGCATCACTGCGAAACAATTCCAACTGACTCGTTCTCGCTCGAGCTCTCGTAGCAGTGCTCCACAATTTAGATCAAGTTCATCGATCCAAGTTGCCTCATCATGATCTTTCCACCGGACCAGATATTCTCGATGGGTACGACCGAAACGTGTCTTCTTGAACGATCGGACATCTAGCACCTTCTCCACCTCGAATTCTTCCTCCTCCAATGGCCTTTCCCAACTGTCCTCCGGCAGCAGAGCTTCATCAAAATCGAATCTCTCCGCTTCATCCACCAGACAATGTGTTTTGGGCCGATCGGGGAACTCTCTGACCAGCTTTAATTTGGACACATGCACGATCGTAAAAAACTTTATAATCCGTGCCGATCGTGATCAGACGGGCAGCATGCTCACCGATCAGCTCTGCTACACGGAAAGGTCCGTGCCACATATGAGCCAACTTCCTTGCATAACCTTCCTTGACCCGATCGAGGTATAACCAGACCCTCGACCCTGGTTCAATACCGTGAGGTCGGACCTGATCGTTATTCCGATCTGCTCGATCTTGTGTGACCTGACGCAACTTTTCGTTGACGACTTCCTTCGCATGTTGATAGTGCTTCTGGACCTGCAACGCCAACGGCGGGCATCGCGATCACGGGTCCGAGTGCAGCCGATCGGTATCGCCGCTTCAAGTGTCGATCGAGGGTCCCATCCATACGCCAGATAGAAAGGCGTTTCTCCTCGGACCCGATCGGTTGAAGAGTTGAGTGCGAATACCAGTCTCTCTGGATACTTCATACTAATCCCAGTCACGTTGGTCTGGATCGGCCACATACATCTTAATCGCCATTGTTACTGTCTCCACCATGCGTTCAGCCGATCCGTTTGCTTGCAGACGATATGCCATCGTCGCTCTCTGCTTCTGGCCTAGCATGTTATTGAAGGAACCGAACACCTCAGCCATAAAACCGGGTTCCCGATGATGTCAAATAACTTCGCTGGCGCCGAACCTTCTGAACACGCATTCCTCATAACTCTGGGAGATCTGCTCCGCAGATCGGGATGCACTAGCCTTTGCAATTACCAGACCAGTGAATAGGTCGATCCAGATCAGCAGTTCAGTGTTGCCGCGCGTCGATCTGGGCAGCGACGGTATGTGGTCCATCGCTATAACCTGGAAAGGGTAGGTAGCCTCGATATTTCCGGGCGATCGGCCCTTGATTATCGGTCTGCCCTTTCCGGTCTCGCAATCCGTGCAACAGCCCACATATTTCTGCACGCTTCGAAAAAGTCCTCTCCAGTGAAAGTGGACCCTGATCTTGTGATATGTTCTGCCTATGCCTTGATGTCCCCCTTCTAGACTCACATGGTAGTGATGAAGGACATCCGGCTGCAGCAACTCAGGGATCACCAGTTTCGCCAGTCGATCTCGATCGGCACTATCTTGATCAGTGTCGCGGCAGTAATATAGCAATCCATTTTCATCCACATCGTAACTGTCCGCGATATTGGCACACTCTTTCACCTGACCATTTGTCAACTTGGACAATTCACCGCGCAGATAAGCTTTCAGGTTGACGATCCACTCTTCTTCGTCCTGCGCCTTGAGGATCCGTTCCGACCTTAGCTGTTGTACAACGTACTCACTCAGCCTTTCCTTGGGGAACGATCGGCGAGACTTCCGAGCTCGCGATCTGGTTGCGGCCATCACATGCACCTGACCAGGGCTGTCCTTGGGCTTGATCACCTCCGGGATCCTGTTTATGTCCATAAGTTCCTGTAAAACGGCTTCCTCGGTGATCGTCGCCCCGGTCTGGTCTCGCATGGCTTGGGTCGCGAGGTGGTCGGCGCTTCTGTTCCAGTCCCGTTTCACGTGCAATAGCTCGTGGTTGGGGTAGTCTTTCAGCGCTTTCATCACCCGATCATTTAGCAACTTTACCCGTGTCGCCTTGCAGTCGATCTACCCGGTGATCTGCCTTATCACTAGGTTGGAGTCACCACATATGATGATCCGCCCTTTCTGTTGTGATGACAGCAGATCATGACATAGAAGTAGACCCCGATATTCTGCCTCGTTGGCCGTTATGTCAGGCGTGAAATCGGTGGCGGCTGCGACTATAGACCATTGTGGTAACTTCCACAGTATGGCACTATAGGAGCAGAACTTCTTCTTCACGCTGGCCGACCCGTCAAAACTCAACACCAGGAGTTCCTCATCCTGATCGACGGTCGGCGGCGGCCGCGAGATTGACTGCCGAGGTTGCTTCCTTGGGGCAATCGCCGCTAGAGCCTCATCCACTTCGGACCGAGGGGTGATACTGGCAGCTAATGTGCCCAATATCTTTTCCCCTCCCTTGGTGCACTTGACGACCTCGAGAGACCACTGCGACAAAATAGCTGACCATCTGCCGAGCCGACCGTCCATCCCATTGATAATAACCAGGCCAATGTCTACTTTCTTGAAAGGACCTTTACAGATTGTCCGATCAGTAGGTTGTAGCACACATCCAAGATCCGTAGTAAAGCCAGAACTTCTTTTTCGACGAGCCCATAGTTGACCTCGTTCGGCTTCAGTGTCCGGCTCGTAAAAGTGACCGGGTGGTACACTCCATCATGTTCTTGTACTAGAGTGGCCGAAATAGCCCACTTACTAGCATACACAATGACGATCGGCATTTTCTCCGGATCGAAGTGCTTGAGAATCGGTGCCGTCGCCATCTTGGCCTTTAGCATACCGAAAGCAACCTGTTCACGCTTCCTTTGGTCGCCTGTCTCCACCGGCGGAAAATCTGCGGGTAGATCAGAGTCGCAGCCTTCTCGTAAAGTTGCCCGATCTCCTTCGCGCAACATATGTTAGTCGACTTCCCGGAGCTCGTACAGTACGGCCGCGTAGACCGCGAAGTCTTCAATGAAGCGTCTGTATTAATTCAGGCTCCCTAGGAAGGACCGCATTGCCTTCAGAGATCTCGGAAACGGGGGGTTGCTCAGTGAATTCAGATCCTTAGGGTTAGCCTCCAGTCCACTTATTGACACCATATGACCTAAATAGGCGACCTTGGACATGCCCCAAAACTCTTCACAGCACTTATCGACAGGTTCCAGCGATCGCATGTCTCCAACAACCGTTCGACCTTCTCGCACAGATCGCTCCATGACGAAGATGGGATCAGAATGTCGTCGATATACGATCGCCTTCCCAGAACGGACGGTCTCCTTTCCCGATCGGGTTCACCCTCTGTAAATACATCAAGGTTTTCGGTGGGGTCCCGATCGGTACTGATCTTGAAATGTCCATACAGTGCGTTTTCGATCAGCCTCTGGTAGATCTGGGGCGAATTCTTCAAACCGAGCGGCATACGGTTCCACTCAAACAGACCGAATGGCGTAACAAATGCGGAAATCTCGCGAGCCCGATCGGTCATCGAAACCACCCAAAATCCACTTGCCATATCCAGTGAGCAATACCATAGGGTCTTGTCAAGATCTTCTAGCAGATCGCTGATCAGCGGCATCGGGTACACCATAAGCTTGGTCAACCGGTTTACTAACCGATAATAGATACACAACCTGATGTCGACGCTGTTCTTCTTGATCACAATCACGATAGGCAAGGCCCACGGCGAGGTAGTCGGTTTAATAATCTTGGTAGCCAACAGTCCTTTAATAAGATCAGACAATTTTTCACGGTACTGTGGCGCCACACGTCGGCATTGCTGCGCCATCGGCTTGATATTACCAACATCGATGTCACAGATCGCTCCGCGAGCAGCAGGGGGTAAAGCATTGCCTTTCCCAATCAGCAGATGTTTCTTCTTCCATATGATCTGATTTAGCTAATCGATCTGATCGGGACTGTTGAGATCCCGATCGCCCACTTGCAGATCGTCCATAGTAACCTCGGGCGGGTCAGCAGACACTTCAGGGAGGAATGCCATCTGGCTCTCCAACTCCTGAATGTATTGGTCCCCCCCTCATGAATGCAGACCTGGTCATATTCCGGGGCAATAACACCGAAACCGTCCTGATCGGCTGAACACTGCTGTTCCCGATCGGCGGGCTGCCCTTCACCGACATCGACCTGCTCAAGCGTGCCATCATGGCCCTCCCCAGTCTCGCCATGCTTCCCTTTTTTCTATTTGCGGCTCCGCTGTCGCCTGTTCATGTGTCGCCACCACGTCAACAAACTTTGGCTCATCTACTTGATAGTCCACCGTATCCGGCACCTGAGGTGCCTTTCTTCGAACAGCATCTTCCTAGGGGTTACATAGCTGGGTCGTTCCACCATAGGTAAGGTATCTTCTTCCACCTATCCATCGTTGCTGACAGATCGGTGGACGCTTGGTATGCCAAGTTCTGCCACTCAACATACCGTCTCGATCCAATAGAGACGAACCCCATCTTCCTTGGCACTTTCCCTTCTGCCATCCACATGCCAACAATCGTGTTGTTGTCGAGCGTAAGCGGCTTGACACCGATATTAGTGACTCGGACAAAATCATGTCGGCCGGCGCTCTTCACAAAAGTCGACAACCACCGATCGCCCCTGGTCACCCATAACTTCCTTGAACGAAAACCTTTATCTACCGGGGTGTCAGCGGATTGGCCGACTGGAATGGTGACATCTTGATCCCACCTTACCAGATCAGTGTACGATCCATATAGGGGCCGCCGACCATATAACTTGATCTGGACCTCATCCGGTAGTGTAAGCACTCCATGAGACAGATCAAGGCGAATACCCGCCGGCACTATGAAATCCATGCCTAACAGGGCATCCTGACCGGCCAGCTTACCAACCCAAGCACTGAAGAAGTAGACCAACGAACCCAATAGGGTGATCTTCACGCGCGTCCTTCCTTCGGTCATATCAGAATTTTCACCGATCCCGACGCATTCTTGGCTCTGGGTATCGTCTATACGACATCCGACCTTACGAGCAAAGGCGGAGTCAATAATCGAGACTTCACCCCAGAGTCGAACAACATCGTCGCTTTCTGGTTATTTATCTTACCACAGGCTTTCGCCTGCTTAAACCATTTGTCAGGCGCATGATATTTCCAGTATCCGCGAGACTCTCCAGGCAGCAGTTCTAGCTGCATGACCACCTTCGATCGGGAATATTCATCGGTCGTGAGATTATAGACCGGATGATCCCGATCGATGCAATTGAGAACAGAACATGTATTGTCGGTTTTATTCTCCTTGCCGACATATGCATAGATGCCAAACGTATACCGCTCGAATCGATCCATGTTTCCAACCTGGCGAGCGTTCTAGTTTAACATTTTTTCCACGTCAGGTCGAAGCATCCCCGCGTGCTTGTCTGGCTCATACCACTTGCACATCAGGTTGAAAAATTCTTCCATCTTGCAGTGGCCGGCCTCGTGGATCTCTCCACATGACTTGTACACGAAAAGGCAGTGATCGGTGGGGTGGCCGCGTCTTTCGCATTTCTTGCATATTAACTTCTTCCAGCAGCCCCGATCATCATGCTTGCTTGACCCGCAGTGAGAGCACTTCTTGCGGGGTCGGTCCGGGTCAGACTTGTTTCTGCTCCTGCCCTTCCGATCTGCCTGGTCAGGCGTCGATCTGGTTCTCGGGGAAGGTTCCGCGACGAAGATATGGCGGTACTGGTCCCCGTCTGACTACAGACTGGACTGGCCGCTGCTTTCCTCTTCCGATCCAGTGATGTCTTCAGTCGCGATCGCCTTAACAGCACGGGCCGATCTGGTCAAGGTTCTCTTCACCGGATTGGTCTGGGTCTTGGATCTATAACGACCTGATCCAACGGCGCCCTTTGATCTCATGCTGCGGGAGTGTTGCAACGTTCGCAACGTCTGCTCCACTTCTCCCACATCCTTTAGGCGCCACAGGGTGATCTGTTCTGCCAGCTCCTGGTCATCAAGGGTACTAATATAGTGACCCACGTGTTCCAAAGCGGAACCGTTCGGCGGGTTGCCTTCCTTGATCACTATGCCGGCGAAAATTGCAGCCACATTCCGACGGTGTAAGTACTCGATCGGCGTCTCGTCGCCCCGATTCTGCATGTGATGATATTTGCGGGCGCTGGAGAATCCGGAGTTGCAGTACTGCCCCTCAAACTCTGAACATAGCAGGTCCCAGTCAGATCGGATATCCCGACTCAACTGTTGGACCCAGTTCGCAGCCGGTCCTTTCAGCAGATCTCTAAAGATCAAACACCGTTCCTTTTTTGGTGTCTGATCCCGTAAGAAAGCAGACTTGACCCGACCGAACCACGACCTGGCCTGCTCCTCGTCGGTGTCCTTTCCGGTGAAATCCTTGAGATCAGTAGTCGCAGACATGCGAATGCGCGTGATCGCAGTAGATCCGAATTCAAAAGCGGTCGTGGAGGCTAGATTAGCCCTGCGCGTTCTGCCCGCACCTGCGCCGTCTGACCCATAGTGGTCATCCGGATCGCCGATCGACTCCATGTCGTAATCACTGTTCTTCCTTGATCGGCGCGATCGAGCTGGTTGCGGCTTGCGTCTTCCTTTGCCAATTGGTTTAACACCTCGAGTGGACTTGTCCACTGATGCTACTGACTCCATATCTACATCCCGGCAAATATTGACATTTTGCCGGGGAGATCGGTCCTGAGCATGAGGGCGCGGAGGTGATCCGCATCGATCTCCCATGAAACGCTCCATCATTGCTTCAAACATGGCTTGGACGTTAGATTGGGTCATGGGCAACGTGTGGGTATCCTCCTTTGGAGGTACTGACACCTGTGGGGGCTCCTGGGGCCCCGACCGGCATGCAGCCCCATGCTGCCGCACGTCCTTTTTATGCTACCATGGGGGTATGATCTGCCCCCATGGTCATCCGCTCAACACCGACCTCCAACTCCGATGAGCTGTTAGAGGAAGGTGGAGACTGATATACCGATTTATCATCGGAGCACGCATCGTCATGTGCTGCCGTGTCTTTAGCAACCTTCAATGCCATGGTGGGAGTTGGGCGGCGAACCGCCCCCACCAACGGCACCAAATGATCATGGAGAGTCGACATCGACAGCTGCAGCCTGCGAATGTACAGATCAAATGGCTTGTGGACGTTGGCCGGGGTTCTGCACTTTTATGCCGACCTCAGCCAACATCGCCAGCAAGTTTTTCACCAGCAGCAGTGGTCGATCACTCTGGATCGGCTCGGTAGTGGGTCCGAGGAGGCGATCAGGGATCTGGGGGTTCAAAATTTGCATGACATGGTCTTCACGAATAAATCGCTACAACTCGTGGATGTAATACATCCTGGTCAGGTCTTGTTCGTCAATAACCCCATCCCCGACCTGCGACTTTTCTTCCAAGTCGTCCTCCTCGGGCGGCATTCCTAGCCTTTGCTTGGGGACCTTAGGCATGTGGATCGGATCGTTCCGATCAGCCTCAGATTGGTTCTCATTTTTTATACCATCAATTTTTCCATGTAAATGCATAGGATCAGGACAAAAGTCCTGATCCTTTCCGGAACTATAGCAAAACTTGCTATAGTCCCGATCGGCTCCGGTGGGAGCCTTATGGGGAGGAAAAAACTTATTAATCCCGATCTGGTCCTCCACCCGGCCAGATCGGACATCGCCATCTTTATCAAAAACGAGAACATAAGGTGACAGCTTTTCCTTATGTCCTCTCCAGAACGATTCCACATTTAAATCACTTAAGTCAACTTTTGACCGGACATCATCTCGGTGATATCCACGATCACCAAATGATCCGGGCACGCGCACCATTATGGTGGAGTCAAGTTCAAAATCGAACACAGTTGTGTCGAGAATCTGACCACCATCGTGCCCATCCTTCCAACTTACGGGGGGGGGGTACCCCGCGGACCTTCGCTTGCGATCCGATCTGATCGTCCGCTGCTAGCAGACGACCGATCATCAACAGAAGACGCCTGGTCCGATTGATATTGCGTTTCCATCTCACCTTGTGTACCCGATCGAATGGGCTAGTTCAACACTCGGTGGATCGTGTCGCTGGTTGACTTGGGTCTGATAGTATGCAGACCGTACTGGGGGGGTGTACCCTGGGCGGAACTCTTCACCCTACGTACTTGTGGACCGGTTACACTTGAAATATGTATAGTCCAATGGGACGACCGTCCAATCGATCTAGACCCAACCAATACGAGATAATAGAGGGTAGACCACTCAAGTGGTCTATCCCCTGACCAATATGAGAGAAGACCAAAGCCGGTCTAAACTCCAACCAATGTTATAATAAACCAATATGTCCACGTAAAGATCCAATATGCTCGTGAATTCCACAAATGATATCTCCACGTAAAGACCAATCCACTTGTTAGTACGTTCCAAACGTACGTGACTTAAACTTGTGAGAAGTCAGCCAATGGACACTCCTGTCGAAGGACTTCCGGCGGGCCAAATGCGTCTGCGACGCGCCCCGGCCGGGTGTAATGGGCAGGAGGGGATTACTCGACCCTCTGCCCCCAAACACTCCGCGACGTGCGAAGGCGACTTAGAAAACCAAACTTTTGGAGAGTCTCTTAGGACCTCTTAGCCACTTTTCCAATCCAAGACCAATTTACTTATTTTCCACTCCAAGGCCAATTTACTTCTTTTCCATCCAAGGCCAATTTAATTCTTTTCCACTAACCTTACGGTCACAATATGTACCAAACACTAAAATATGTAAAATACACGCAATGCCATGTGACTTACCAAAAATCCGTGTGCTTGACACTCCTTGCACATGATAGGCTTAAAGCCCCCCTTGTTTCCACCAATCCTATCGCTGACCAGCTGATCGGCACGCCGTTGACAGAAGGTGACCAAAATTTTGCCTTCGCTTCGCCACACTTCTGCACTCGTATTCACATGTTTTGTCATATCATTTCCGGCTACTTGCAGGTATATTATCCCTCTCATCAATGGCATGAAATGTGTTCTACCACCATCATTGTAAGTGTTCCATCGTTTGGCTAAACACTGCCCAACACCATATGATAACGCATTAAGCTTAATGTTTGACTCAACCGTATCCGTTTTCCATCCATATTGATCAGGATTAGTTGCCCAAAATGCCTCCAGATGTGTCACTAGGCACATGGTAAGGAGGTAATCACTTACTGACACAAAATCATCCAGATACACTTCCCGATACTTTGCGTATAGCCAATGTCCGCATCTTCCCTGGTTGTGAAATCGTGGTATGGTCACATCATACTTTAGAATACACAGGTCATCCCTGCAAGGTCCATAACCACCACCCCAACACTCGCGCAGAAAAACTACTAGAGACTCTAAATCTCGTAACAATAGCGTGACAGCAAACAGTACACTCCTTGCATCCCCCACGGTGATCGATTTGATTAATCGCCGTATACCAATTTCTCTGTGTAAGTCCAACGATAGGCTTTCACTAATGATAGCTTCTGGGTTGATAGTACTTTTTTCCACATCCTGACACAAATCCTTTCAATATCTGACATACGCGTTATCACTCGCCTTGCCGTTGAGTCAGGCTTACATATACTATGCCACTCTAACTCTCGACACTCTGCTGTGAGCAGACCTTCCTTAAACGTATAGCTTCGATATTCCTCTTTCCTCTGTACAACCGTCTTGAGCGTCTCTGCATTCGTATCATTCATCGGAGTAAGATTGTTTAAAACTTCCCCACACATTCCATCATAGTTCTGCATTGTATTTGTATGGAGGTCTACATCTTCCGAGACGCACTTATGTTCCTCTTCTGGCACACTGAAATCCTGTCTACACGGAAGCTCATCTTCTTTGGTTGTTGGCTCTTCTCCATTACCTTCATGAAGACTCGAAATCGGATCTCTTCCGTGGATTCTGTTAAGTCTATGGCTATGGATATGTCTCGTCTTGATTCTCCATCATCATTTAGGGTGCTGTCAAATAGTCCTTCGATTAGTGTTGGCTCCAATGTTCTTTCGTTCACCGTTCTCCGCCGTTCGAAGATTTCACCGGAGTTTGTATTTTTTTTACTTCTTGCACTGTACCTTCAAGCTCCACATCTTTGCACATATTAACATCCTCAGCCGACATTCTTTGCATTTCACGTTGCGTCAGCACAACATCTTTCGCATTTTCCGACTCCTCTTCCACTCCTGCTGATGTGCGATTAAGGTTGTTCAGACCTTCGCCACACATCTCCTCATGGGTATGCACTGTGCTTGTGGTCAGGTCTATATCTTCCAAGACGCACTTATTTTCCTCTTCGGTCCCACTGACATCTTGTCTATACGGCAGCTCCTCTTCGTTGGTTATTGGCTCTTCTTCATTATCTTCATGAAGACTCGAATTTGGATCTTCCGTGGATTCTGTTAAATCTATTGCTGTGGAGATGTCTCGTCTTGATTCTCCATCACCATTTAGGGTGCTGCCAAATAGTCCCTCTCTTAGTGCTGGCTCCAATGGTCTTTCATTCACCGTTTTCTGCCGTTCGAAGATTTCACCGGAGTCTGTATTTTTTACTTCTTCCACTGTACCTTCAAGCTACACATCTTTGGACACATTGACATCTTCAGCCGACATTCTCTGTAGTTCAAGTTGAGTCACCACAACGTTTGCCACACTTTACGACTCCCCTTCCACTCCGGATAATGAACTTGGTCTCCCTGGTATCACAAAATCCACAATACTTTGCTCTTCCTCGACGTTTACATTAATTTCCTGTTCCAACTGAGGACATGGCCTTATAAAGGCGTGCTCGGCGTTCTGTGCTCTACATTTTTAGTCGACGGAGTCTTTGTCTGATCCCTTCATTTGATCTCGGCGTAAACTTGGATCTGCCCGTGTTTAACGCCTCACGTAACCTTTTAGCAACTAAGTTCAAATCCATTTCCCCACGTTCGATCGCCTCTTCCAATATGAGATCCTCTTGTGGGGTCCATCTCTTGCCACCTTTTCTGCATTCGCCTTGGCTATCATTTCCGTCTGATAGACTCGGGATTTTCCTTTATTCTCCTGGCGCAAGGCTTGAATCTTTTTTGTACAGATGTTTTGGTGCGTATTTTCTTAGCTTGTGGGAATTGCACCGGATACCGTTCCACTATGTGAGTGATCTTGGCCTTTAGTTCCACTAGACTTGTCAACCACTTCACTTTTTCTTCAGTCCACTCATTATCTCGTTTTCGTTTAGATCCCAATCGCCTTAGCATAATCTCGACACTAGCTTCGGTTCTCTTGGTCCATCCGTTTAATTGACACCGTTGGTTGTATAAGTCGCTTATCTCGGAAACTGGTTTCGTACGATCCTCACTCTCGCATTGTATACGTGCCAACTCATCCTTCTTCTTCTTGGTCCATTTAGGAGGGCATGTATGGGAAGACTTTCGCTTAGTCATAGGTTGCGGTTCGGATGTTCTACGAGGGGCACCCCCTGAGATGTTGGCACCATCCTCGCTGTGTTCTATTCCGCTGGCTGATTCTCCTGACGTTCTCAGGATCAACAATGTTTGTATCGTGTCCACGTTATCCATCTTATGTCGTTCCAATTCTCTCGCTTGATGGCTCTCCAAAAGTTAACTTCTTTGAGACTTGTGCGCCACTGAGTTAGCCCAACACTGGTATAGTATATACTTCTATTATGCGTCTCCTTGATCAAATCCGTGACGTTGGCTGTCGCGAACGCTCCCGTCGTAAGATAATCCTCGGCACTTTATCGAGTCAAAAACTGTGATTCGTTTATAATACCCACCTTTTAGACCGCTCACACTCTGAGATTTACTGTCGTGAACATTCATGTCGTGAACGGTCATGTCGTGAACGGTCATGTCGTGAAAAATCACATTTTGTATACTTAACTGTCGTGAACAGTCATGTTGTGAACGGTCATGTCGTGAACGGTCAAATGCCACGTGATTGGTCCAAAAAAAACCTTGTGCACAGACGTATACCTGTGTACTTATCTTGGCCTGTCGTGAACGGTCATCTGCGTACTTATCGAGGCCTGTAGTGAACGGTCATCCACGTACTTATCTCTGACTGCGTACTCATCCAGAACTGTCGTGAACGGCCATCTGCGTACTTATCCAGGACTGTCGTGAACGGTCATCCACATACTTATCCAGGACTGTCGTGAACGGCCATCTGCGTACTTATCCAGGACTGTCGTGAACGGTCATCCGCGTACTTATCCAGGACTGTCGTGAACGGCCATCTATGTACTTATCCAGGATGTCGTGAACGGTCATACACGTACTTATCTCTGACTGCGTACTTATCCAGAACTGTCGTGAACGGCCATCTGCGTACTTGTCCAGGACTGTCGTGAACGGTCATCCACATACTTATCCAGTACTGTCGTGAACGGTCATCCACATACTTATCGAGGACTGTCGTGAACTTCCATCTGCGTACTTGTCCAGGACTGTCGTGAACGGTCATCCACATACTTATCCAGTACTGTCGTGAACGGTCATCCACATACTTATCGAGGACTGTCGTGAACGGCCATCTGCGTACTTATCCAGGACTGTCACGAACGGTCATCTGCGTACTTATCCAGGACTGTCGTGAACGGCCATCTGCGTACTTATCCAGGATTGTCGTGATCGGTCATCCGCGTACTTATCCAGGACTGTCGTGAACGGTCATCTGCGTACTTATCCAGGATGTCGTGAACGGTCATACACGTACTTATCTCTGACTGCGTACTCATCCAGAACTGTCGTGAACGACCATCTGCGTACTTGTCCAGGACTGTCGTGAACGGTCATCCACATACTTATCCAGTACTGTCGTGAACGATCATCCACATACTTATCGAGGACTGTCGTGAACTGCCATCTGCGTACTTGTCCAGGACTGTCGTGAACGGTCATCCACATACTTATCCAGTACTGTCGTGAACGGTCATCCACATACTTATCGAGGACTGTCGTGAACGGCCATCTACGTACTTATCCTGGACTGTCGTGAACGGTCATCCGCGTACTTATCCAGGACTGTCGTGAACGGCCATCTATGTACTTATCCAGGATGTCGTGAACGGTCATCCACGTACTTATCTATGACTGCGTACTCATCCAGAACTGTCGTGAACGGTCATCTGCGTACTTGTCCAGGACTGTCGTGAACGGTCATCTGCGTTGTAACGGGGTTACATTCGGGTAACACTGAGTGTTGGTGTACATGAGTACACCACGGTTGAGGTCAATATTGGCCGGGTTGAAAGGTTTCGAACCTTTGGTTATTTTAACCAATCAGGGCATGGGCCCTTGGTGTGGTGGTGTGTCAGCCATCCACGTTTCAGGAAACAGGTGTGTACACTACATTTTAGCTAGGTACGAATTAGGAATATTCTACTTAGTATTACATATAGTTTATATTAGTTTAAATTAATTTAGGCTAATTACATATTAAATATATTCAGTTTACATTTCACTCTAAATAGCAGACGCGCGACCTCGACCGGTCGCGCGTGCAGTGAGTGTCGTAGGTAAGAGGGAGCCCTCCCTTATCTACACCCGTAAAGGGAACACAGCCGTTAAGGCTACGTAGTAAACCAACCCGGGAATCTTGACCCCGAGTAGGAGATCTCTCCTACTAAGCCCTTTATAAGGGCGTATCAGCTAAGTAGCGGTAGATACCGCTTGAAGGAAGAGCCTTCCTCTGTGCGCTAGCCGCACCGTGCGTATACGCACCGGCTACATCTGGTAGCACTTGTAGTCAGTCCAACACCTGTGTTGGTAGACTAGGAATCCTCTGCTAAGGATGAATCAGGACGATTGGGATAGTTTGACCCTCGTCCAGCAGGAAGCCTTTAAAAGGCTGTTACCCTTAACGGGGGAAGAAGGTATGAAGCTCCTAGTGGAGCATGGCCTTTAGGCCGTAAAGGCAAGGGTGAATGCCTCATCGCTCATGAGGCGAGTTGCGGTGGAGGTCATTCCACTGGGGTGCGCCCTCCATTATCGTTTAAGATAAAGGAGTTCACCGGAGAGAAGGGTGACAACCTTTATGTTTGGTTGCGAGAGGTCGAAACGGCCTTCTTCACAGCAAACATGACCGCTGATCACATGCAAGTGGGACTTGCATTGAACCATCTCACGGGCAAAGCCCGTACATGGTCGTTTACGTGCTCGGAGTCAGTCACGGACGTGTTCCCAACCTGGGAGGTCCTTAAGCAGAATCTTATGGACGTGTACGCAACGCCTGATCTGGTTTTCCAGAATCATCTGGCGTTTCTGAGGTGCCGTTAGGGCACTAGGGACTAGGAAACATATATCCAAGAACTTAAGACCCTGTTGGCAGGTATGTACGCGTAAGCGTATTCGGACGATGTGTTCATCCCCGTCTTCATGGGAGGCCTGAGAGAAGGTCCAGCAAGTTCGGAATTGTTCCGATGTCAACCCGAATACCTGGAAGAGGCATTCAAGATGGGGTTCAACGCCGAGAGGAACTTCCGTTCCTCTAAGGTGGGGCCTGAACCCATGGACCTGAGCCAGGTCGAAGCGGAGGAGAAACCTTCCGCTAAGAGTCACTCTGACTCTTTTCCACAGAGCTTCGAGGCAGAGCTCTTAGCCATGTTACAGCGGCGTGGGAAGCTGAGATGCTTCCTGTGTGGGAGCACGGATCATCTGAGGAACAGATTTCCGAAAAATCCCCAGCGATACACTCGCTACAAGGGACCAAGGGTGGGAAAAAGCCCTTGTCCAAGCCGTCGGGAAACGACGGCTCCCAGTAGGTGCGGGGAGCCCTTCTGGGGGACCCCTCAGTGCTGGTAAGCCCCAGGGTAGGGGACGACAGCACAATGCTCCGAGGGCAGCGGTGATTTCTAGCACCGAGTTGGTGTACCAGACAGGTTTGCTGGTAGTCCTTGCGGACGTGAAAGGCTTTGATAAGCCTTGGAGAGTCTTGATAGACTCTGGAGCGTCTGAAAATTATGTCAGACGGGCTTCTGTAGAGAAGCGTCGGCTGTATGCCGAGGCCCTAGAGGCACGTTCTCGTGACGTTGTTACGGTCCGTCTTGCGACGGGCGTACAGGTTTCTGTAGCCAAGGTCTCGATTGACCTTAAGCTGAAGTTTGCAGACTTCGACAGCTTAGAACGTTGCCTAGTCTTGTATTTGGACTCGAGGTATGACCTCATTATGGGCATGAAGTGGCTGGAACGCCACGAGCCATGGATAGACTGGAAATCTAAGTCCATTGGCTCAACGCACCCGCGGTCGGGTGAAGCATTGGCGAGTCATGAACCCACCTTTGCTCGATCGCAAAAGCGATTCTGGCGTGAGATGCCAGAGATTGGGATGTATGAAATGGTCATTCCCAATGGCGTTAGGGAAGAGTTCCTTAACGAGGGGGATTTGGCGGTTAATCCCCGCGCCGATATAGGCGAGACTGGTGAGTCGCCAGTGATAGAGGTGGAATCCTCTGAGGGTAAGCGCGAGGCACTTAGAGAAGAGACCCGAACTTCGTCTCTTCTACAGGTCGGAATTGATTCCGACCACGCCGTGTCCGGCGAACAAGTTGCGACTCCAGTGGTAGGGGTAGAGACCCCTGTGGTTAAGCGCGAGGCTCTTCCAAGCGAAGAGACCCGTAGTTCGTCTCTTTCGCACGTCGGAAATGATTCCGATTACGCCGTTATAGGTGAGACCGGCGAGTCACCGGTGGTAGAGGTAGAGACCTCTGTGGATAGACGCGTGGCGCTTCCAATAGATGGGGAAATTGACTCCCCCCATCTGGGTCTCGGGATGAGTCCCGAGGCCAGTAGTCAGCAGTCCTATCGGATGCTGAATAGTGTGACAGGTGTTGTAACAGAAGGCGTAAGCCTGGACGGGTGCCTGGGGTGGGCGAACTGTTGTCGTTGGAGGAGATGTCCTTCAACCAGTTTGAGACAGCTTTGAAAGCAGATGAAATCGACGAGGTAGTCGTGTTGCGTCCGGAAGAGGAGTTGAACTCCTCATCCACGATGGACGAGTCAGTTTTGGTGCAAACCAAACAGGCATTAAATGACCGAAGCGGTCTCAAGATCCTCGCGGATCCTGAGGACACTTACCATTCCTTATTAAAGGAATTTGGAGATGTCATTAGTGACAACCCGCCGATGGGATTACCGCCGGATCGGGGAGTCCAGCATGAAATTGATTTGTTTCCTGGAACCAAATACTGCATCATTAGGCAGTGGTCTCTCCCCAAGGAACAATGCGACGTCATCCACGCATTCTTCAAGGGGAAAGAAGAGGCAGGGATGGTACGGGAGAGCAAGTCTCCCCACTCATCTCCCACTTTTTGTGTTCGTAAACCGAACGGAAAGTGGCGCATTGTGCATGCGTATAACAAGCTGAATGCATCTACTGTACCCATGTAGACTCCGATTCCTCGGAAGGATGTCCTCCAGAACAATATGGCGGGCTGTACGGTGTACAGTGCCTTAGATCTGGTGGACGGGTATTATCAGGTGCTCATGCGAGCGTACGATATTCCGCTCACAGCGGTTAGCACGCCTAGTGGCATGCTGTGGGAGTGGCTAGTTATGCCACAGGGGCTTTCGAATGCACCAGCGACTTTCAATCTCTTGGTGACTCAACTCTTCCGCCCTCATAGGAAGTACGCTCAGACGTACTTCGACGATATATTCGTTCATAGTCGTGCGGAAGGCGACTCGTCTGATGTTCAGACGCACCTTATACACCTTCGAGATGTGCTTGCATGTATGCGAGAGCATAAGTTATATGCGAACGCATCCAAATGTATATTTGGTTCTGAGGAAATTCATTTCCTCGGATGCTTCATCGGTAAGGATGGAGTGCGGGCGGATCCCGCGAAGGTGAAAGCCATTGTGGAGTGGCCTTCGCCTGTAAAACTTAGAGATTTACGGAAGTGGATTGGATTAGCCAACTATCTCCACAAGTACAGCGAGAACTACGCTGAAATGGCGAAGCCATTGACCGACCTTCTTAAGAAGGATGTTGATTGGTGTTGGGAAACTGAACACCAAAACGCTTTTGAAGCGGTTAAGGGGAGCTTGTTAAAAGCTCCCGTTCTTGCTCTCCCAGACTCTGGGAAACCATTTAGTGTCGTCTGAGACGCCTCCGATTTCGCAATCGGATGTGATTTGTTACAAGCAGACGATGCAGGAAGGGAACGCGTAATTGCGTTTGAGTCGAGGCAGCTTAAAGCTGCGGAACGGAATTATCCCGTTCATGACAAGGAGCTACTTGCAATGAAGTATGCTCTTGTCAAATTTTGGGTTCACCTACTCGGCTCAAAGCCGTTCGTGGTTTATACTGACCACGCGTCCTTACGGACAGCGACAAAGTCGCCTCATCTCTCGCAACGGATGGCCCGTTGGCTCTCCTTCTTTGAGGAGTACAACTTTGAGGTTAAGTATAAACCTGGCAAGCAGAACGTGCTTGCGGTCGCGTTGTCGCGTCGTCCCGATTACGAGCTCGCTCACGCGACATTCATCACCTCGTCTGTGGTGGATCTCATACGTCAGGCGTATGAGAAAGACCCACAATGTACGGAGTTTATCAGCGCGTTGGGTGAAAACGGACTTGACTCGTCTGAGCCAACCCTGTCAAGTCGAGATAAAGCTCGTTTACACCGTTACAGGTACTGTGACGGTTTGCTATTTTATAGCACGAGCGCGGAGGACATTCCGCGGGTGGTAGTTCCTCATAACGAGGAACCGAAGTATAGAGTCCTCTTTGAGGCACATGACGCCCCTACCGGGGGTCATTTAGGTCGGGATAAGACCTACAGCGCTTTAAGCGCTTTGTATTGGTGGCCCAATATGTATAAGTGGGTCGGTGCGTATATACGCACCTGTGAGACGTGTCAGATGTTTAAACCCTCTGCAAGTTCAGCTGCGCCTTTGGCGAGCTTATCGGTTCCAACGGAGTGTTGGAAATCCATTAGCATGGATTTTATCTTCGGTTTTCCGAAGGATATGGCCGGGAACACCGGCATATTGGTCTTTGTAGACCGTTTGAGAAAGATGGCTCACCTGGCGGCGGTGCCAGAGTCCATAGATGGACAAGGAACAGCGAAAGTGTTCCTAGACCGTGTCTTCCGACAGCATGGTGTACCCGATTCCGTTGTGTCGGATCGGGACCCCCGTTTCACGGGACAATTCTGGGGAGCGTTGTTTAAGGTACTAGGCACCAAGCTCCTCATGTCCACAGCGGATCATCCGCAGACGGACGGTCAGACGGAACGCGTTAATCGCGTTGTGGAGGATATTCTCCGGAGTTTATGTCCGGATTCTCCAAAGAGTTGGAGTGAGATGATCCCGATGGTTGAATTTGCTATCAGCAATTCGGTACATGCATCTATTGGGTTACCCCGTTTTACGTGAACGGATTGGTGAATCCGAGGGTTCCGTTGACGCCACGTGTGTGTGGCCCAGGGCTTGAGGGGGAGGATTCCCCGATGTCAGCCCTGTATCTGTGCGAAAGCACATCGATAAGTTTTTATCGACGTGCCTTAGTGTCTTACGACACGTCTGCGATGCCATGGCGGATAGCCAAGACAAGCAGAAGGAGCAAGCCGACCGAAAGGGGCGGCGTAACAAAAAGGTATACAAAGTAGGAGAAAGTGTTTTATTAAACGCTAAAAATCTTCCTACACATGCAGTTTCAAATGTGTTTCGAAATAAACTGCTCCCCAGGTTTGTGGGTCCCTTTAAGGTGTTAGCCCGAAAGGGCTTGTCGTACACCTTGAATATCCCGAAGGCGATGCGTACGCATCCAACCTTTTATGTGGGTATTCTTAAGCCATACCAGAACCCGGAGGCGGGTCCCCTCGCGGAGGAGGGTGAGAAACCGGATAGCCGAAAGGCGCAACAGGTCGGAACATCTCCGACAGGGTTGATATATGACCCTGAAGCTCCGCAACGAGAGTCTCGAGAGAGTCAAGCCGCTCCTCGAGGCGCTCATTCGCACTCCCCTCGTTGCGGAGTTCCTCCTTTGCATCTTGGATGCGAAGGCTGTGCCGATCACAGCGCTCGTGGAAATCACGCCGCAATAGCGCGACCCCCTCCTCCAGTGCTCGATACGGAAGGTACTCCACATTATCATGTGGAACGCCTGATGGCACGACGCCTTCACCGGGGTGAGAACCAGTACCTGGTGAAGTGGAAAGGGTATCCACATTCCCAGAACTCGTGGGAGTACGAGACTCCCCTGCGGCAGGATTGCCGTGACGTCGTTGACGCTTTCGAGCGGAAGAATCCCACTGAGAGTCAGCGACCAAAGAGGGGCTGAAGAATCCCCTTCACTCCCAATAGCTGGGAGTTCGCCGGAGGCAGATGCTGTGCTTGCATTGCTCTCCGGCACCACATCTAGAGCAGAGCGCGTATAATAGGAGGCAGGCAATTGCCCTTGCGCTTTGGCCTGAGCATAGGCCAAGCGTAGCGCTCTCTCTACCCGAACGTCGTGTTCGGAAAAGCTGTTGTACAGCGCATCGAAACTGGGGAGGTGTTTCTCCCTTTCCGCCCAGGCGCGGAACGCCTGTTCTGCGTTTTCGACGCTTTCGTCCCTCAGGAGAACAAGGGAAATCTCGCGGATGATATCCACGAGGACACCGCGTGCCTGTTTCCCGAGGCGCGTCCGGTAGGCCTTAACGGAATAATGTTGGGCGTTAGTAGTCGGGCCCGGAGTTGGTTCCGATGCGCAATTTCACGCGGCAGTATAGCCGCTGGTCCAGGGGTATAAGAGGCTAAGCCCCTCTTGACCGCGTTCTTAGCCATCTTTTGAGGGTCGCAAGGCCCCTTACGTGCCCGTCCGGCACGTCGGGCCTCTTGAACCAAGGATGGTTCATTGGTGGTGGTTGCCTGTGGCAACCTGGAGGTATCACCCCTAGCGGTAACGGTGGCGCACGAGTAGTGCGTTTTCCCCACGTGTGGGGAATGGGTTGGATGAATGATAGCGCCGTTCGGCGCTATCAACATGGCCAGCCATTAGGGAGAGCTCCCCAAGGGCGTCCACTTCCGAGCCGTCGGAATAGTTTGCGTCCATAGCACCGCTGAGGGTGTACAATGGACAGCCAGAAGTATGGCGTTGGAGTTCTCCAACAAAATTTTGTTTATTGCGTAAGCAATAGTCTTGATGGGGGAGGATGTAACGGGGTTACATTCGGGTAACACTGAGTGTTGGTGTACATGAGTACACCACGGTTGAGGCCAGTATTGGCCGGGTTGAAAGGTTTCGAACCTTTGGTTATTTTAACCAATCAGGGCATGGGCCCTTGGTGTGGTGGTGTGTCATCCATCCACGAATTAGGAATATTCTACCTAGTATTACATATAGTTTATATTAGTTTAAATTAATTTAGGCTAATTACATATTAAATATATTCAGTTTACATTTCACTCTAAATAGCAGACGCGCGACCTTGACCGGTCGAGCGTGCAGTAAGTGTCGTAGGTAAGAGGGAGTCCTCCCTTTATCTACACCCCGTAAAGGGAAGACAGCCGTTAAGGCTACGTAGTAAACCAACCCGGGAATCTTGGCCCCGAGTAGGAGATCTCTCCTACTAAGCCCTTTATAAGGGCGTATCAGCTAAGTAGCGGTAGATACCGCTTTAAGGAAGATCCTTCCTCTGTGCGCTAGCCGCACCGTGCGTATACGCACCGGCTACATGCGTACTTATCCAGGACTGTCGTGAACGGTCATCCACGTACTTATCTATGACTGCGTACTCATACAGAACTGTCGTGAACGGTCATCCACGTACTTATCTCTGACTGCGTACTCATCCAGAACTGTCGTGAACGGCCATCTGCGTACTTGTCCAGGACTGTCGTGAACGGTCATCCACATACTTATCGAGGACTGTCGTGAACGGCCATCTGCGTACTTATCCAGGACTGTCACGAACGGTCATCTGCGTACTTATCCAGGACTGTCGTGAACGGTCATCTGCGTACTTATCCAGGACCGTCGTGAACGGTCATCCACGTACTTATCTATGATTGCGTACTCATCCAGAACCTTCACGAACGGTCATCTGCGTACTTATCCAGGACTGTCGTGAACGGTCATCTGCGTACTTATCCAGGACCGTCGTGAACGGTCATCCACGTACTTATCTATGATTGCGTACTCATCCAGAACCTTCACGAACGGTCATCTGCGTACTTATCCAGGACTGTCGTGAACGGTCATCTGCGTACTTATCCAGGACCGTCGTGAACGGTCATCCACGTACTTATCTATGATTGCGTACTCATCCAGAACCTTCACGAACGGTCATCTGCGTACTTATCCAGGACTGTCGTGAACGGTCATCTGCGTACTTATCCAGGACCGTCGTGAACGGTCATCCACGTACTTATCTATGATTGCGTACTCATCCAGAACCTTCACGAACGGTCATCTGCGTACTTATCCAGGACTGTCGTGAACGGTCATCTGCGTACTTATCCAGGACCGTCGTGAACGGTCATCCACGTACTTATCTATGATTGCGTACTCATCCAGAACCTTCACGAACGGTCATCTGCGTACTTATCCAGGACTGTCGTGAACGGTCATCTGCGTACTTATCCAGGACCGTCGTGAACGGTCATCCACGTACTTATCTATGATTGCGTACTCATCCAGAACCTTCACGAACGGTCATCTGCGTACTTATCCAGGACTGTCGTGAACGGTCATCTGCGTACTTATCCAGGACCGTCGTGAACGGTCATCCACGTACTTATCTATGATTGCGTACTCATCCAGAACCTTCACGAACGGTCATCTGCGTACTTATCCAGGACTGTCGTGAACGGTCATCTGCGTACTTATCCAGGACCGTCGTGAACGGTCATCCACGTACTTATCTATGATTGCGTACTCATCCAGAACCTTCACGAACGGTCATCTGCGTACTTATCCAGGACTGTCGTGAACGGTCATCTGCGTACTTATCCAGGACCGTCGTGAACGGTCATCCACGTACTTATCTATGATTGCGTACTCATCCAGAACCTTCACGAACGGTCATCTGCGTACTTATCCAGGACTGTCGTGAACGGTCATCTGCGTACTTATCCAGGACCGTCGTGAACGGTCATCCACGTACTTATCTATGATTGCGTACTCATCCAGAACCTTCACGAACGGTCATCTGCGTACTTATCCAGGACTGTCGTGAACGGTCATCTGCGTACTTATCCAGGACCGTCGTGAACGGTCATCCACGTACTTATCTATGATTGCGTACTCATCCAGAACCTTCACGAACGGTCATCTGCGTACTTATCCAGGACTGTCGTGAACGGTCATCTGCGTACTTATCCAGGACCGTCGTGAACGGTCATCCACGTACTTATCTATGATTGCGTACTCATCCAGAACCTTCACGAACGGTCATCTGCGTACTTATCCAGGACTGTCGTGAACGGTCATCTGCGTACTTATCCAGGACCGTCGTGAACGGTCATCCACGTACTTATCTATGATTGCGTACTCATCCAGAACCTTCACGAACGGTCATCTGCGTACTTATCCAGGACTGTCGTGAACGGTCATCTGCGTACTTATCCAGGACCGTCGTGAACGGTCATCCACGTACTTATCTATGATTGCGTACTCATCCAGAACCTTCACGAACGGTCATCTGCGTACTTATCCAGGACTGTCGTGAACGGTCATCTGCGTACTTATCCAGGACCGTCGTGAACGGTCATCCACGTACTTATCTATGATTGCGTACTCATCCAGAACTGTTGTGAACGGTCATCTGCGTACTTGTCCAGGACTGTCGTGAACGGTCATCCACATACTAGAGAGGGCTACGTACTTATCCAGGCCTGTCGTGAATGGTCATCTACGTACTTATCCAGAACTGTAGTGAACGGTCAGGCATCCCGTGATTGGCCAAAAACCCTACTTGAAAGTTCCGTTATAATTTCATTCAACATCAGGTATACCATGCTCAGCCTCCACAGGTGCTCCGCGCGTCCTCTAACCTCCACACGTGCACTCAGATCTCCAACAGCTTGTCATGTATGGCTCCAGCCGGTGAGTGTCCTTCCACCCCTAGCATTTTAACCTTTTCTTCTTCCCTTGATATGTATCACCTTCCTCAGTATAACAGGTGGTTCACTCGCTTCGTTATACCTATGATGGCAAGTTTATACATTCGTTTCCTGCCCCATCATACTTAGGCTCTGCTGTTACTGCTTGAGCTCAGTCATTGTTTTGTTTCTCTTCTGTGTCTTTCGAGATTGCTATGCAGGTTTCACACCGCTGATATCCCAACTAGGTGTCTCTTCGCATAGCCGCCATCGACACTCAGGTTTACCGCCCCTGTGGCTCGCTTGTTTTTTCTTCACACGTTGTGCCTATCCGTACAGGTTTTGCACCTGTTGGACCTCATTGGGTATCTCCTCGTACAAGATTCGTCTACGAACAGGTGTTATTATATCATGTTGTTCTAGATGTACAGGTTTTTCACCTTTTGGACCGTGATAGGTATCTCTTGTATCATTCTGTTGCCGCCGTACAGGTTTTGCGCCCTTAGGACCTCTAGAGGTATCTCTTCGTACGATCTTGCGCTGATTTGTCATTACTTTGTCGTGTTTTATGTTAGATGTACAGGTTTTTCACCTTTTGGACGATAGTAGGTATCTCTTCGTATCATCTCCACATCACATCATCAGGTCATCGAGTCCGCATGGCCTCACTTTCTATATCATTCTCATTATTTAGCTATGTCACTCCATTCAACGTAGCTAGTCACGTAATTTACCCACAAATTCCAACATCTTCCAATTTTGTTCGAACATGTGTCTTTCTTTTATATTTTTGTTTGTTTGTCTCTTCTGATTCTCCCTAATGCAACCAACTCGGGTCCGCATTCTACTCATCACAACCAACATGGGTCCGTGATAGGGATGTACTACATCTTCTGGGGCTTCCTTTTCTTGTGTCTTCTGATTTCTTGTTATACCCTTTTTTCTTTCGTCGTATTTCCTCTTCGTTCTTCTCCTCTGCTAAGGGTTCTACACTTACTCTTCAGTGACGTCCTCTTCTGCTGTCTGGGCTGCATAATGCCGATTTTCCCAAGCTCTCTGCGCATCAAACTCATACAAGAGTATGGTACACGAAAGATTGTCTTCGGGCTCCCACATTATCTCATCGGTATCCTTCCACTTGATAAGGTACTCTTTTATCCGACTCCCGTTTCTTGTCAGCTGTTTCACTCGACAATCTACTATGCGCTCCACTTCCCATTCATCGTCTCTGCCAGGTTCATAACAGGAATCTTCCGGAAGTAATGCTTCATCTAACTCCAATTCATCCATAGTGTGAATCTTTTCACGGGGCCTTATCATTTTGTTGATATAGGGCTTCAGCCTAGCAATATGTACTAGTGCGAATATCCGACTCTCAGTTGTCGGTTTCACCAACCGATACACCATATCGTTCACCCGTTCATCCACCACATATGGGCCATGCCATAAGTGAGCCAACTTTCTTACTAACCCTGGCTTGACCAAATCATGATACAGCCAGACTAACTCTGCAGGGCGGTAAGCGGTTTTTGTAGTCGAACATAATTTCGATTTAACTCTATCGTTATGACGTTGGGCTCTCTCTTTATCCACTTGCTCTCGAATGATGGCTGCCTGCGCTTGAGCTTCCATGTGCCTTTTATTAACGGCTAATCTCCAATCTAGTGCATCCTTTTCCATGACAGACTGATCTTTCGGTGGTACCATCGCCTCCATCGTAGTTCGAGGTTCCCATCCATGTACCAAGTAGAACGGAGTTTGGTGATGTTGTAGATGCACCGAAGTGTTTAACGCAAACTCCAATGGCGCCACATATTCATCCCGATCCATTTGTTCTGCGTCCGTTATATAGCACTTTATTGCCTTGATCACTGTCTGCACCGATCTCTCGTGTTTACCGTTGGCGTGTGGCCGATATGCCAATGTAGGTATCTGTTTCTGCTTCAACATTCAATTAAATCTCCTGAACACCGAACTCATAAACCTGGGGTCTCGATCATGTCTCATCATTTTTTGCGCTCCAAATCTCTTATGAACTCCCATCATATACGCTTCTGTCACATCCTGAGCTGTAGTGGTGCTCATTGGAATAAGTATTACATATCCGGAAAACAAACAGATAAAGCACAATAGTGCTTCATGACCCATAGTGGTCTGTGGCAACGGTAATTCAAAATCCATAGCCAAAATCTGAAAAGGACTTGACGCCACAATATTACCGCTAGTGCGCCCCTGGTATTTTGGCATCCCTTTAGCCGTGGCACAATCTTCACACGCTGCAACATAATTTTCAATATGGGCATACATACCTCTCCAATAATATATGGACTTCAACCGCGCGTAGACTTTTCCAACCCCTTGATGTGCCCCACTACCAATCTGAACATGGTAAGCATGTAACACATCTTCTTGTAATATGGTTGGTACTACCAATCGCCACACTTGATCTCCAGTTCCACTTCGTGTGCAAGCGATGTAATAAAGAATATTTTTACTGTCCAGTACATACATCATCGCGTGTCGAGCTACCCTCTTCCATTCGCTGGAGGAGTTTATCTTGTCATCTTCTCCTTTCAGGTATGCTATAATCTTTCCACACCAATCGTCATCATTCTGAGCCGATGCCATTCGCTCAAGTCTAATGGCTGGTGCCGTTTCATAAGGGTCCTCTTCTGCACCTTTTTGGCCTTGTTTCGATCCAACGGTACCGTCCTCTACAGGGTGCATCTCATCTTCTATGTCCGCCTCTTGTTCCACGGTCTCACTTCCTTGGTGTAGACGATGTCCTTTCTTCAGCTTACTCTTGCTTCGAGTGATTACAAATACTTGTGGTGATCGATATCCACCATCCTCCCAAACAGTGACTTCAGTGGTATCCACTTGTGCCTCATTACTTGGATTACTTCTGAAGTCGTCGAAAGATTTGGCAATCGCCTCTGGGGAGTCCTCACTCTTATCCCTTTCTGGAGGACTATCTTCATTTGCATATAACAACTCTGGTAATCGATTCAACATTTTCAGATCCATCATTTGTTGATCACTTGTAATCTTCCCTGATCGCTGTTCCTTTATGGCGCACTGTGTAAGAAAATCTGCTGCTTGGTTATACTTGCGTGCCACATGCACTAAACTAATCGCCTCGAAAGTTTCGACCAGCGAGTGCACTCTCTTTAGCCAGACCAAAAACGAAGCATTGTTACATCGCAAAATCTACATTATCTTGTCCGACACCAATCTCGAATCCCCACGCACTATTGCCCGTTTTATATGATGTACTTGTGCAAGTTGTAATGCACCGATCAACCCATGATATTCACTGTCGTGCACAGTGAGGTTATCCTTAATTCCATATTCAGCCGCTATCACCTCCCAGGTGGATAACTCCCATATTATCATGCCAAAAATGCCTTTAGGATCATTTTTCATCCGTACTGCACCATCAAACGACAATACATATCCAGTACTTTGGCGACGCAAACCTGGTATTGGTCTAATAATTGGCGTATCCTTCAGTGTCTTCAGTGGAGCGATATCCTCTAATACTTCATTCATTTTTTCTATAGGCACTAGCGATGTGGCCAATAATGCGGGTAGGCCAACACCTCCATGGTCCATTCTTATGATCTCTAACGACCATGGGGATAACATTACCGCCCATTGAACTCCTCTTCCCGTTAAACTCTTAGACGTGAATAGCCATTGCATCGTGGAGTACCTTGCGTATACTGTTATATGTTGTCCAAATAAAATATGACTAGAGTCATGTAACGTCTTCAGCAAAGCCAGCACCTCCTGTTCTGCTCCTGTATATCGGGTCTCCGCATCCTTGAACACTTTACTGACATATCTTACTGGATGTAAGATCCCATCGTTCTCTTGACACTGTAGCTCCAAATGCCCACGTATTGGTGAAAAATTACACTTAGAGGTTTTGCACGCTCAGTATGTCGTAGCAACGGTGAATGCACAAGTCGAGCCTTCAACAATGCAAAATACTTCTCAGCATGTTCCAATTGAGTACCGTCCCTTAACTACAGGTCCGTTAATTCATACAGTGAGACCGCTAACGTTGCGAAATTGTCGATAAACCTTAGATAGTATATCAGAATGCCATTGAATCTCTGAACCCTTTTAATGTCCGTGGAAATGCCATCTTACTAATTGATTCTAAATTGCGCGGGGACGCTTCAATTCCCTTGAATATATGCGATGACTCAGAAACTCTACACTGTGCTTCCCAAATGCGCTCTTGGGTAAGCTTATGGTGATTCTCCAATACTTGAACGACTCCAAAAGGTTCTTAAGCATTAAACATAGCGTATCCCAACTATTCGCACAAAACGTAATGTCATCAATGTATGAGCGCCTCCCAATGATAGGTCGCTCCTCACTGTCCACCACTTGGCCATTATGAAACACATCTTGTGATAGGGGTACGTCTGTCTCTAGGACATATGTAGCATTATCATCGATATCCATGGCGGTATCATCGTTCATGATCTTGCACATCAACCCCATCTGTTGTGAGCGTCGGACCATTGTCCGCAAGGCATTGTCAAATATACGTTGATATATCTGCGTCGAATTCTTCAACCCTTGTGGCATTCGGAGCCATTCAAAGTGTCCTAGCGGACAAATGAAAGCGGTAATTAACCTATCCCTCTTCGTCATAAGATAGACCAATACCCACTCGCGTTATCCATTGAACATATCCACTTAATCCCTTCAAAGTTATTCAACAAATCATCTATCAGAGGCATGTCATACACCGTCAGTCTCGTCTTTTGGTTCACTGCTCGATAATCAATGCACAATCGTATGTCTGTTTTATTTTTCTTTAACGCGATCACGATTGGTGATGCCCAAGCTGACTCCGAGTATTTAATTAATCCTGCTTGGAACAAGCCTCGTATTAACTAGTACAACTTTGGTAGGAGGTGGGCTGGTACCTTGCGCGCTTTCTCGGCTATAGGTGAATTGTCTCCCACATCTACATGACATACCACACCCTTAGCTGGTGGTGGTAGCGCATTACAAGAGCTTATGAATCCATCGGCATACTCGTATAACAATGACCGTAACTGGTCTTCTTACTCCTTGGTGGTGATCCCTGGTTCTCCTATATCTGCGTGAGCCATATCAGGTGACGTTATCGGACCTTGCTCCACTTCAGGTATAAGAGCCAACTGTTCTTCCATTGCTTCAACCGACATCTCCACCCCTTCATGCAGGTAGAGCTCCCTTTCAAATTTTCTCTGATCTACCTTCAATGGATCTATACCATCCATCACATATATAGCGGGGGGGTTTATCCCCAACCGTCTGTACCGCATCTATACTGGTCCAATCAATCGTCATACCAGCATTCCCCATAATTCGTTCATATACTTGCCGGTATTATTCGGAAAGTCGATCTTCTTGAGTCATTAACGGAAGCGGATTTTCGCTGGGAATCTGACAACTTAGGTCTTTCATATTCAGAATTACCCCCTCCTTCACCAAGAAATCTGTTCCAAGTATTGCTAAAGCTTGCGAGTCAATGTTCGCAACCCACATCTCACAGTTAAAAATAACAGATGGGCCCATCCGAACCTTGACAGTGGCCAAACCAATTGGGCCAATGGTACTTTCTGTCACGCCACAAAACCTAGTCGGGGCATCAAACATCCGGACTGGTATTTGTAGCATCTTCGCCATATTGGTATGCAATACTGAAATGTTCGCGCCAGAATATAACATTAACGGCAATTCCAAATCGTCAATTGCTCCTTTCACATATACTTACGTTGCCGTCTGCGTTGTCCTGGGAAACTGTTGCCACCCTTCTCGTTCTCCCTCTCTTTTGCCCACCAACGTGACAGAAGCCGAGATATCTGTTGCTTCATTAGTCGCTGACGTATTCTTTTTTTTCTTCTTCTTTTTCTTCAAATGTAACTTGTTTCTTCGTTTTTTCTTGTGATTCATTCTTTTCTTGATCCTCGTCCATAGTGAGTGATCTTTCCATGCAAAATGTATCGTTTTTATTGGCTTCTTTTACACCTAAGGGTTAGCGAGGTGTTGCTTTCACATTGCTCGACAATGCCCCCCCCCCCTTTTCTCTCGACAGTGGTTGCAACGCACTGTGGGGTTAGGCATTTAACTGTGCGGCCACTTGGTCCTTGGTTTGTTCCCCATACTTCAACTTGCTACGCATCTCGGCCATTTCTTCGATGAACTTTCGACAATACTTCACACCATGACCGACTGTTTTTACAATGCTCACACGTCTGCAATTCCCAACATTTGTCTTTATCGTGTCCTCTTCGATTGCAATGTTCACACACCACGCCCCCATCATTGTTATTAGGTGCACTCGTTCGTGCACCTCTGTCGTCACAATTAGAACGTGATCGCTGTATGGCATGTACTTCTCCGCCCATCACGTGTACGCTAGGTTGTACATCTTCATATACCGCTTCGGCATTCCTGCGTGCAGTCACTTTCTTTCCTGACCTTGTCAAACGTGCTTCATGATTCGTCAACGCCCTTTCCAATTCTTCAATATTATTGAAAGTCATATGCTGATATTGCAGTTTATGACACGATCATGAATAGTGTCAAAGAATCTCTGGATGTGCTCTTCCAACAATGAGGTATTACATACATCTCGGAAGTCCATTCCAGCTCTTAACGCCGCGGCATTTAGCCGGTATAGATAGGTAGTTGCTAGCTCGTCTTGTTTCTGGGTCAATTTAGAATACATGACCCGAGGCGACACTTTGTCCACGCAAAACTTCCGTTGAAATTAATCTATTACTGCATCCCAATCATACTTCACCGTCTCCGCCAATTGTTCGTACCACCAAGATGCTGTGTTCGTCAAGATATCCACAAACATCCCTAGCCGTTGATCGTCACCCCAACGTGAAATGTTTGCTACATGAAAAAATCTTGTCACCCATGCCCTTGCACTCCCAGCGTCTTGTCTATTTCCGTCAAATGTCTTGATCTCTGTATTCTGGATAATGGCTGTTACAGACTGACCAGATGATGTCCATTTGTTTTGTTTTCCACTCGACATGCCATATCTTGATGCTTTCGGCGGGTTGGGATATGCCCTCTCTGGCACCGCCGATCTTTGGTATGATGCACCAGTCGTCCCTCTCGTAGTATCCGGCGTGCGACTAGCTGAAAAAGACGCGGTGATTTTCGCTAACTCCTCCAAACTTAAGTGTCCATCTTGCATCAATTGGACTAGATTTGCCACCACTGGGTCCTGCTGTTGAGACACTGATCGTGGTGGTGACATGATCTCGTCCTCATCCGAGGAAAATTCCAACTTTTTTCTTACTCGATGGCCACGCTTTGGATTCCAATCCTTAGCATCTTCCAACTCATCTTCATCACACAACTTCTGCATGTCCGGTGGTTTAGACTATTTCACCGGGATGTGAGTGGTGTCTGCCGTAATGTAGTAAGTTGGCCTGATGTCAGTAGCCTCTTTCCAGTAAACCATCAAGGATGTTTCCCACTGGTTGTCTGCTAATAATAGTGACACCATCAGACCAATATCATCTGCGGTATGATCCAGATTTAAGTCACATGCAGCATCAAATTCTTCCCGTTGTACAAACTCATAGCCACAACTTCGAAACAGCGTTTCTATAGCTTCAATTGACTCTTTCATCCCTCCAAAGGAAGTAAGGTCCTCCTTAACTTTAAAGTTAGGGGCAGTGTTTGCCACCTTGCGAATCTCATGTAGTGAAAACCATCTACGTGAGTCCCCAGGTAACTTCAATACATGCCGTTTATACCGTGCCATTCTTGCACAGGCATCAGAGAAAGTGTATGTCCTATTAGGATCATCCTTAGAGTGCTATAAAGTAAAGACCAGCTCTTTCTCTCCCTCCGTAGACACTAAAGCCATTTTGTGTGTGAAAATTGTATTAAGTCGACGTGATTTCCCGGGTCGCGGCACCAGTTGTCGTGAAGGAACTTAAATTTTCGAGGTTTCCACTCAAAAACAACACAAGGAAGCGATAGAATACACCTCTTGCTTATACTTCCCAGGTTCTTGGTACTTACGTCCGAACCTTAATACAAAATCACTGAAAATGGACACTTCCTGGTGACACTCAGACTGCCCCTTACTTAGGTTACTTAGGTAATCGCAAAGTATCTTTATCACGCCTTAACACGCGTTCACTTAAAGGTTTCCTCGGGATATAATTAGTTTTTGTATAGATTGGAAAGATTTGGTTGGTTGGAAAAACGACTCTTCAAAAGGGAGAAAATTTGATTATAATTAAAATATTAAGAAGTCCTATATCTACTTCAAGTGCCTGTTCACCTTGTTACTTCTTAGTTACTTCAGCACTGGCTTCAATACCGAAAACTTCCTTCATGGCCGGCCAAAATACCGTGCACTCCTTATAGGTACTTGTATATACTCAAATATAAACTCCAGCCACTTCACCACAGAGCGGGTTGCCCATTCCGGATGAAAGGGTCATTCAACTCGTCCTCCAACGTGGGGAATCTTAGGATTCAACACGGTGAGCATAATCACGAGGCATGTGACTTATTAGCTATCGCAAAATACCAAAATCGCAACTCAGGCAAAGGGCGATGCGGTTAATGCTCACGGAAACGAAAGAACAACGATAAGAAATGTCTACAATTACAAAGCGATATAACCCGCATACGTCTCGACGGACAAACTGTTGGAAGGACCCGCGCCCCGGCTGCAGCCGATGCTGGGCGCAAATGGGTCAAATACAACTTTTCAGCAAAATGGATTTTGGGTTGTACCCAATTTTATGGGTCATACCCAATTTTATACTTACATTTATTAGGTTAAGTATTAAACTTAATTTAATATAGTCACCTTTTGTTTTTGTTCTTCGCACAAAGGTTACATTTGTACCCTTTGGTGCAAGTACGCCCTACTGAGAGCGGAACTCTATTTTATCTCTCGTGGAGTGTGGAACACTGTGGTTTTCTCACGTTTTACTTTTTGGAGTGTTACGAAGTGGATAAATTAGAGTAAATAAAGTTGGTATTGATTTTATTACGTTGTTATCTCGCTACCTTTGCAGTTGCGTTGCTTTTCACGTTTGGAGTACATTAAATTATTGTAAACTTGCGTATACGAGTAATGATGGCAGACGATACGATACATGAACAGGTTATGAGCCCAAATGTGGGGAAAACCGACCTTGAGGAGAATCTCAAGGCACGCGAAAGCGACAAAGAGTCAGGTATGATGGATATGCTCACTTCCGTCATGGATCGCCTTAACAAGATCGAGATGTCGAAGGACGAGCAAGCTCGTAAGGATAATGTGGCGCAACCACACAGTGTCGGCGCAAGGATGAGCATCGCGTCGTTAGGCGACAGCAACGAAGACAAGAGAGTTTTCCTAACGGGTCTACAAGGAAGACAAAGCTTCTAAGAGATTACCATACATGCAAAGATACGTTCTCAAGGGAGAGGATGCCCGGAGGTGGCGCACGCCAAGAGCAGCGTGAAAATGTGAATAATCAGCACAATGTCCAAGATGGGCAAGCAAACGGACGCCGCGGCAGTTTGAATTCGTGAGAGCACCAAGTCTGAAGAAAAAGCAACTGCAGATAAGCCATTTTGATGGAACCGAGACCTACAAGGGGTTAGGATCGGGTTTCCAAGCGTGGGGCAGGAAATTTCTGTGACAGTGAGTCTGGCTGAAGCCGCATGTGGCTTTCCGTGGCCAGAAGACGTGCAGGTAGATCTGCTGGCCATTACTTGGCGGGACCAGCAGAGTCCTACTACAACAGACAAGTTGAAGGGTGGTGGTGCGAAACACCAGCCCTGTGGTACATTATGGATTAAATGTTATCCGTGTTTAACATTCAGATTACGCCTGCGCAAGGAATCAAGTTGCTAAAGTCAATGTAAAGTACCTCAAGATCATGCTCCGACCACTACCTGTACCTGACGGCGGTCGCTGAAGCAGTCGGGTCAAATTGTGAGTCGTTGGTGCTAAACAACGTGATCTATCACGCAGCACCGGAGATGAGGCAGATCCTCATCTCCAAGTACAATCACACCCGACAGACTATCTCAGGTAATCTGAGGAGTTATGTCAATTCGCTCAAGCAGTGGAGTTCGAAGACTAGGGACCAAGATCATATGGTGGTGGTATAGTGAATGTTGTATCAAGCAAGAATAAGAAGGCGCCGAAAACGAGAGCATGTTTCGGGTGCGGTGAATCAGGGCATATGTTGCCAAACTTCCTGAAGAAGAAGAAGCAAAGAAAGAAGATTTTGTGCTGACGGTGTCGAACACAGTCGTAGGTACAGTGAAGACAAGTGGATTCTAGACAGCAGTGCTATCATTCACCTGACCCATGACGAAACTAGTTTAGTCGGTATCAGGTGTCTATTAACCGGCAGACGGCCAGCGCTTGGAGATAAACAAGAAGGTTTATGTCTACTTAAACGTGAGTAGTGAAATAAAGGAGACGATTCTCAAGATTACGAATGTTTTCTATGTGTAATCACTGACGAGAAACATTTTTTCCTATGGACTCCTTGAGGAAAAAGGATGCGTGTTGTCGTATGTTAATGGAAGACGGGCATTAATCAAACAAGACACTGGAAGAGCCATTATAGACGTATTGATGATGAATAACGTCTTGACGGTACAAGGAAGGGTGGATCGAGACCAAGTTAGTTTTGGCGACACGGTTATGGAAGTGTTGCGTCAAAACGAGACGGATTTTCAAGATAACAAAGATCTACAAAGTGGAAGTATAATGCAATTTCATGCACGCATGGGTCATTTGAATTATGACCAAGTTATTGCAATGGATAAGGACGCAAAGTATGGAATCAAGATCACGGATTTCACGCGTCGTGATTGTTTGACCTGAGCAAAGGGAAAACAAGGTAAGAACGACCAGTCGAAGAAGGACATGGGTGAGTATGCACCCATTGACCGCATAGGTGGAGTGATCTGTCCAGATCTTAAAGGACCAGTGACTCCAAGGGATATACTAAGAAATCGTTACTTGGTAAATTTTATTGATTATAGAACCAATTACGTGCGGAATTTCCTGGCTAAGACCAAGGACATGGTCGCTAAAAAGTTTAAGCATTTTCTCGCTTTTTTTAACGAGGGTTCAATCGTAAAATTCACAAAGGGCAGCCAGGCCACGATTTCAATCACGCCTAAACGGTCAGCAGACCTCCTGGCCAAGGCTGAATGCAGTGCTCTCAGCTCGAAGCGCCAACGCGCGGTCAGGTATCCCTCCATGGAGGCTGCACTCATCGAGGGGTTCCATGCTAATCAATAACGTGCAAAACTAAGCAGAGAACTTGTCCGAGAGAGCGCAACCAAGATCCTTGATCGACTTTACCCTGATCATGAGCCGTCTGAGTTCTCAAACGGCTGGCTTGAAAGGTTTAAGACGCGTTATGGAATCCGCTCCATCCGACGTTTTGGTGAGAGCGGGTCAGTTGACATGGCTGCTGTAGAAAACTGTCTGCCAGCCATTCGGAACGTTCTGGAACAGTATGATTTGAAGGACATTTACAATATGGACGAGACGGGGTTGTTCTACCAAATGCAAATAAGTGAATAATTATTTGCTACAGTAGCTTCAAAGGTACTGTAGATCATGCGTTAAAATCTTGTTGTCTTTCAGGCAGACCACTCGGTTGCCACGAAGCAGCTGGAGGGGCTCAAGCAGAACAAGGAATGGATTACACTTGCAGTCTGTTGCAACGGCGATGGTACCACACAGATCCCACTTTGGGTCATGGGAAAATTCAAATCCTCGCTGTTTCAAAAATATTAATATGCAAACCCCGGCTGCTGGTACCGAGCAAACGCGTCGGCATGGATGACCCAGGTCATTTTCCTGGAATGGCTCAAAGCATTTGACTTTCATGTCTCAGGCCGTAAGGTGCTCCTGATAATGGATAACTTCAGCGGCCACATTTCTGTCGAGGCTACCGGATCATTTACGACACACAGCAGTTTTTTACTTCCCACCCAACATGACATCGAAGATTCAACCCTGCGATGCTGGCATCATTCGTAACCTTAAGGCATATTACCGGCGGAGCTTTAACCGGATGCTGCTGCAACGCCTGGAAGATAAAGTCAATGGCCCGGAGAAAATTGACATACTCGCCGCAATTCAGATGGTAGTTTCCGAAAGGCATTCTGACGTCAAGCTATCAACCATCGAGAGATGTTACCTTCACTGCAAAATACGCACCCCTGAGCAGCCCATCGAGAAAATTCGTCCAGATGAACTTCTTGATGAGCAAGCTGTCCCTGATTTGGAGTCGCAGATCTGCTAGTTCCAGTACCGCAATACCATGAACATCTGCAATCTGCTCAACTATCCGAACGAGGGTGTCACTTCATACACACCAGGACTTGACGACATCATTTGAGAATCATCTTCAAGCAGGAAGTTCTCGTTTAGAAAAAGGAATTGATGAAGATGACAACAGTCAGGAGATCCCGGTTGTCAGACCTGCTGAAGCCTACAAGATGGTCGAGTCTCGCGAGAGGTTTTGGATGCAGCAAGATGACTCAAACATTAATTTTGTTTTTTCACTTCGCTGCAAAAGATGAAGGAAAGCGTAAGTTTGCTGAGGTCAAAGCAGATGGTACAGAGGAACACTGACAGTTTTTTTCGGCGCATTTAGGTCACCTACCTATGGGCTACTGCGATTCCTTCAGTGTGTTCTCTTCAGTAACGGAGTGACCCCATTTTTTTCTCAGATATATTGTATATTAGTTTATAAAAGTTGTGGGCCAAAGAAAAATTATTAAATATCAGCTTAGAGGGGATTATTAGATTGACTATGAGCCCCGTGGTGGGACCGGTCTCTTATATTAGTTTAGAGGGGATATTAGTTTAGATGGTTATCAGTTTAGAGGGGTTCTACTGTACATTGCATACGAAATATCTGGGCGCGTGCACCGTGAAATCCATAGTAGACTACCAACAAGTGACTGGAAACTCATTACACACGGCATATTCGTATTGGGTCGCACTGGTAGAGGTTCACGAAAACTTTCAACATCTTCCAACAAGAGCACCGGCGTCCTGGCCGGGTTCATCTTGGTCAACTTATGTTTACTCAAAACCTCATTAATCGTAGCTTGTTGGTCCAACACATAACCACTTCTTGGATCTCCTTCGATCCTCATGCCTAAAAACTTTGTTACGCTGCCAAGGTCCTTCAATTCCAATACTCGCATGTCCACAAAGAAATTCACGACAACTGTTTCACTGGTGCCCGTGACCAGTAGGTCATCTACATAGGCACCGTCCACGACCGTGTCGCGTCCAACATGCTTCACAAAAATACCAGTGTATGTGACACATTGTGCAAAACAAGGGTCCGCTAAAGTTTTGCTTAAACACTCGTGCCACAGACGTCCATACCGTTTCAAACCATATAGATTTCGTTTTAGATTCAGCGCTACTTCTTTCCGCGACTCCACATTAAAATCATTCAATTGATCTTGATTTATCACCATTCCTTGCGGAAAATGTAGATATATCTCCACACTTTCCTCTTCCTTGGTATTAGGGTAGGCACTCGGCACGTCTCCATGACGTGCGGTCACTCCCCAAATTTGCGCTAACACCGGTATGAACTTCACGTTGTTCAATTCATCACCGTCGAAAAAGTAAAAAAATAATCATCTCCATAAACCTGCTTGTCGCCCCTGGCGACAAGTCTCGCCTTGTACCTCTCCATCTACCCATCTGCATTTATCTTGGTCTTCTAGACCCATTTGGTCGGGAGAGATACCTTGTTTTGCGGGCGACGTATCACAGTCCATGTGTTTATGTCTTCAAGTGACTTGATCTCCTCCATTTCTGCATTGCTCCACATGTTACTGTGAGCACCCGCATTTGCCTCCCTGAAGCTTTGGCGTCACGCCCCATCATCAACGAAAAATCCTTTTGAAACTTTGGGTCACACACAGCAAAAGCGCATAGTGCAATTTCACCAGCTTGGCCGTCGCCATGGTCATAGTTTCATTTGTTGCACCAATGTCAATCGAAGTAACGTCGCCTGAAACTTCTTTCTGCTTCTGTTATTCTTCGTATTCCTTGGCCTTTAGTGTTTTTTCTTCTTTCGACTTGACTTGCGCGTACTGGGTCCTGCCGTATGCAAATGTTTCTTCACTTCAGTTGTGATGCTCGATTCATCATTTTTGCGCGAGGATTGCGCGGGGTTTTTGTTCTTTTTCTGCGAGCGCAATTTCGCTCGCTCCTCCAGGTCACCTTCAACTTCTTCTTCCAAACATTTTGCATCTTAACGCTCGCTTGTTCACTGAGTGTCTTGATCGCGGTGACATGCCTCGTCACCGTAACCACTTGATCTTTTAGCAGCAGGACCTTATAACCCTTCGTTTCATCATTCTTGCCCAGTATCAATGCGCGCTGGGCATGTCTCGCAAGCGCTTTCTTCCTTGGATCCCTCGAAACCATGCACGGGGACCCAAAAACCACTATGTAGGTGAGCACCGGTCGCTTGACCGTCAATACTTCGATAGGCGACAAACGTCCTTAAATTAGCTCTTCTCGGAGTGTGGTTGAGTATGTAGGCAGCATATTCATCCGCCTCCGACCAAAAAACCAGTGGTATTCCTGATCCGAATATCATGCATCGGACCATATTAATATGGTCCGGTTCATTAGTTCCGCTTTCCCGTTCGAGGCGGGATTCCCGGCTTCAGTAATTTGGCGACGAATACCAGTCTGTTCGCAGAACAGATCGACGTCCTGGTATTCGCCGCCGCCATATGTACGCAGCACGTTTACACGGAACTAGAACTCAATCTCAACCATGCGAGAAAATGTCCAAACATCTTGGCTGCCCTGGCCTTGGTGCGTACAGCAAATACGCGTACATAACTTGAAAAATGATCCACAAACACAACTAAAAATCTGTTGCCACGTCTGTCCCAAGGAGTGATGGGACTCTTTAGGTCACCGCATATCACTCCTCCAATTCTATTAATCGGCGCGTTCGAGCCGGAAACCACCTTCGGTTGGGCCTTGCGCGTTGCTTTACCTTCAGCGCAGGTTAATTAGGCCTATTGGTGTCCGTGAGGACTATTCCTAACCTGGGGTACCTGGCCAGTCTTTCGACAGTATCATAGGCCAGGTGACACAGGCGCATGTTACAGGGTTACATTTGGTTATGTTATGTACGTAAGTACACTACGGTTGAGGTCAGTATTGACCGGTCCGAAAGGTTTGGACCTATTGGTTATTATAACCAATCAGGGCAGGAGCCCTTGGTGGAGGCGTGGCAGCCTGCCATGTGTTGGTACACAGGTGGTGTACATAAATTTCGGCTAGGTACGAATTGAGTGAGTTATACTTAGTATTACATATAGTTTACATTAGTTTAATTAAATTAGGCTAATTATATATTAAATATACACCAGTTTACATTTCACTCTAAAGACTGCTAGGCGCACGACCTCGACCGGTCGCGCGCGCAGTGAGTGCTGTAGTGAAAGGGAATACCTTCCCTTAACTACCCCCTTATTAAGGGAGCCTTGTATCAAGGCGTTAGTCTATACTAACTCGTAAACCAAGGGAATCTTGGACCCGAGTAAGAGAGCGATCTCTTGCTAAGCCATTATATAAGGGCGTATCGGCTGAGTAGCGGCGTATCGACGCTTAAGGAAAGTCTTCCTCTGTGCGCTAGCCGCACCTTGCGTATACGCACCTGCTAAATCTGGTAGAACTTGTAGTTAATCCAACACCTGTGTTGGTAGACGACAACATCCTCTGCAAAGGATCAATCAGGACGATTGGGATAAGTTAACCTCCGTCCAACAGGAAGCCTTTAAGAGGCTAGTACCCATATTGGGTTCGGTTGGCATGCGCCACCTAGTGGGCAGGACTTTGATGCCGTGCGCGAGAGGGTTAACTCCCTCCTCGCCCATGAGGCGAGTTTGTACGGAAATCATCCTGTGTCTACGGGGGTGCACCCTCCGATATCCTTTAAGATAAAGGAATTCACCGGTGAAAAAGGTGATAACCTATATGTGTGGCTTCGCGAGCTCGAAACGGCCTTCGCCACAGCGAATGTGATCGAGGATCACTTGCAAGTGGGACTTGCACTAACCCATCTTACGGGTATAGCCCGTAAATGGACGTTTACGTGTCCGGATTCGGTCACGGACGTGTTCCCGACCTGGAAAGTCCTTAAGCAAAATCTTATGGACATGTATGCCACACCTGATCTGGTTTTCCAGAAGCAGCTGGCGTTTCGGAGGTGCCGTCAGGGCACTAGGGACTTGGAAACATATATCCAAGAGCTAAAGACCCTGTTGGCAGGGATGTACGCGATAGCGTAATCGGACGATGTGTCAATTCCCGTGTTCATGGGAGGCCTGAAAGAAGGGCCAGCACGTTTGGAGCTGTTCCGATGCCGACCCTAATCCCTGGGGGAGGCGTTTAAGATGGCGTTTAACGCTGAGAGGAGCTTTCGTTCCTCTAAAGTGGGTCCGGAACCCATGGACCTGAGTCAGGTCGAAGCGGAAGAGAAACCTCCCGCTAGGAGTCACTCTGACCTTCGCGCAGGACTTCGAAGCGGAGCGTCTTGCAATGATGCAGCGGCATGGGCCGCTAAGATGCTGCCTGTGTGGAAGCACGGATCATCCGCGGAACAGATGTCCAAAAAATCCCCATCGAGATACTCGCTATAAGGGGCCGAGGGCGGGGAAAAAGCCCTTTTCCCAAGCCGTCGGGAAACGACGGCTCCCAGTAGCTGCGGGGCTCCCTACTGGGGGACCCCTCAGGGCTGTTAATCCCCAGGGTACGGGCCGACAGCACAAATCCCCGAGGGAAACGGTGCTTTCTAGCACCGAGTTGGTGTACCAGACAGGTTTGCAGGTCGTCCTTGCGGACGTGAAAGGCTTTGATAAGCCTTGGAGAGTCTTGATAGACTCTGGAGCGTCTGACAATTATGTCAGACGAGCTTCTGCTGAGAAGAGTCGGCTTTATGCCGAGGCCCTAGAGGCACGTTCTCGTGACGTTGTCACGGTCCGTCCAGCGACGGGCGTACCGGTTTCTGTACCCAAGGTCTCGATTGACCTTAAGCTGAAGTTTGCAGACTTCGACAGCTTAGAACGTTTCCTAGTCCTGGATTTGGACTCGGGTTATGACCTCATTCTGGGCATGAAGTGGCTGGAACGCCACGATCCATGGATAGACTGGAAGTCTAAGTCCATTGGCTCAACGCATCCGCGATCGGGTGAACCATTGGCGAGTCATGAACCCACCTTTGCTCGATCGCAAAAGCGATTCTGGCGAGAGATTTCAGAGATTGGGATGTATGAAATGATCAGTCCCAATGAGGTCAAGGAAGTGCTCCTTGACGAGGGGGATTCAGCTGTTAATCCCCACGCCGATATAGGCGAGACTAGTGAGTCGCCAGTGGTAGAGGTGTATTACTCTGAGGTTAAGAGCGAGGCGCTTCCTAGTGAAGAGACAAGAGGTTTTTCTCTTCTTCAGGTCGGGGTTCCCGACCACGCCGTGTCCGGCGAAAAAGTTGCGACTCCAGTGGTAGGAGTAGAGACCCCTGTGGTTAAGCGCGAGGCACTTCCAAGAGGAGAGACCCGTAGTTCGTCTCTTCCGCACGTCGGAATTGATCCCGACCACGCTGTATTAGGTGAGACCGGCGAGTCACCGGTGGTAGACGTAAAGACCTCTGTGGATAGGCGCGATGCGATTCCAATAGATGGAGCAATTGACTCCCCCCATCTGGGTCACGGGAAGAGTCCCGAAAACATTAGTCAAAAGTCCTATCGGATGCTGAATAGTGTGACAGGTGTTTTCACGGAAGGCGTAAGCCTTGAACGGTTGCCTGGGGTAGGCGAACTGTTGTCGTTGGAAGAGATGTCCTTCAACGAGTTTGAAACTGCTTTGAAAGCAGATGAAATCGACGAGGTAGTCGTGTTGCGTCCGGAAGAGGAGTCGAACTCCTCATCCACGATGGACGAGTCAGTTTTGGTACAAACCAAACAGGCATTAAATGCCCGAAGCGGCCTCAAGATCCTCGCGGATCCTGAGGACACTTACCATTCCTTATTAAAGGAATTTGGAGATGTCATTAGTGACAACCCGCTGATGGGATTACCGCCGGATCGGGGAGTCCAACATGAAATTGATTTGGTTCCTGGAACCAAATACTGCATCATTAGGCAGTGGTCTCTCCCCAAGGAACAATGCGACGTCATCGACGCATTCTTCAAGGGGAAAGAAGAGGCAGGGATGGTACGGGAGAGCAAGTCTCCCCACTCATCTCCCACTTTTTGTGTTCGTAAACCAAACGGAAAGTGGCGCATTGTGCATGCGTATAACAAGCTGAATGCAGCTACTGTACCCATGTAGACTCCGATTCCTCGGAAGGATGTCCTCCAGACAATATGGCGGGCTGTACGGTGTATAGTGCCTTAGATCTGGTTGACGGGTATTATCAGGTGCTAACGCGAGCATCATATATTCCGCTTACAGCGGTCAGCACGCCTAGTGGCATGCTTTGGGAGTGGCTTGTTATGCTACAGGGGCTTTTGAATGTACCAGCGACTTTTAATCGCTTGGTGACTCAACTCTTCCGCCCTCATAGAAAGTACGCTCAGACGTACTTCGACGATATATTTGTTCATAGTAGCGCGGAAGGCGACTTGTCTGATGTTCAGACGCACCTAGTACACCTTCGCGCGGTGCTCGAATGTATGCGAGAGCATAAAAGTTATATGCAAACGCATCCAAATGTATCTTTGGTGCTGAGTAAATTCCTTTCCTCGGATGCTTCATCGGTAAGGATGGAGTGCGGGCGGATCCCGCAAAGGTGAAAGCAATTGTGGAGTGGTCTTCGCCTGTAAATCTTAGAGACTTACGGAAGTGGCTTGGATTATCCAATTATCTCCACAAGTACAGCGAGAACTACGCTGAGATGGCGAAGCCATTAACTGACCTTAAGAAGGACGTGGATTAGAGTTGGGAAACCAAACACCAAACCGCCTTCGAAGCGGTTAAGGGAAGCTTGTTAAAAGCCCCCCCTTCTTGCTCTCCCAGATTCTGGGAAACCATTTAGTGTCGTCTGCGACGCCTCCGATTTTGCAATCGGATGTGCTTTGTTACAAGCAGATGATGCGGGAAGTGAACGCATGATCGCGTTTAAGTCGAGGCAGCTTAAAGCTTCGTAACGGAACTATACCGTTCATGATAAGGAGCTACTTGCAATGAAGTATGCCCTTGTCAAATTTAGGGTTCACCTACTCGGCTCAAAGCCGTTCGTGGTTTATACTGACCACGCGTCCTTACGGACAGCGACGAAGTCGGCTCATCTCTCCCAACGGATGGCCCGTTGGCTCTCCTTCTTTGCGGAGTACAACTTTGAGGTTAAGTATAAACCTGGCAAGCAGAACGTGCTTTCAGACGCGTTATCGCGTCGTCCCGATTACGAGCTCGCTCACGCGACATTCATCACCTCGTCTGTGGTGGATCTCATACGCCAGGCGTATGAGAAAGACCCACAATGTACGGAGTTTATCAGCGCGTTGGGTGAAAAGGGACTTAACTCGTCTGAGCCTACCCTGTCAAGTCGAGCTAAAGCTCGGTTACACCGTTATATGTACTGTGACGGTTTGCTATATTATAGCACTAGTGTGGAGGACACTCCGAGGGTGGTTGTTCCTCATGATGAAGAACTGAAGTATAAGTCCTCTTTGAGGCACATGGCGCCCCTACCGGGGGTCATTTAGGTCGAGATAAGACCTACAGCGCTGTAAGCGCTTTTATTGGTGGCCCAAGATGTATAAGTGGGTCGGTGCGTATATTCGCACCTGTGAAATGTGTCAGAGGGTCAAACCCTCTGCAGAGTCAGCTGCGCCTTTGGCGAGCTTATCCGTTCCGACGGAGTGTTGGAAATCCATTATTATGGATTTTGTCCTCGGTTTTCCGAAGGATAATGTAATGGGGTGCCATTACATAATTGATATTCAAGTTAGAATATCACAGTTAAATTTCAGACGCGTTGTCTGAAATATAAATAAGAGATTATAAGTTATTATAATCTACGAAGGAAAAGTCGATTCGGTATAAATACCGAATCATGCAGGTTAACTAATAGTACAGTTAGTTGAATACTTGATATTATTATATTAGTTAGGTAATTACTATACTATTAGCCACTAACCACCCATTAAATAAACACTCTTAATTTTGCGTTCTAATAGACAAGTGAATATTTATATATTTACTTTTAGTATAAGATTAGTTGTCATCAACTAATCCTACCCCTCTATTGTATTGCGCGCTTCCTCGCACAACACAGTGTAAGCCTGTAACAGGATCAGTCCCGTTAAACCTGGTAGCACTTTGTGGTCCGTCCTAACTACCACAGTTCCGTTCCGCTAGTTAACTAGCGGAGCGAAGATTAAGAGCCACTCGGCATCATGTCGCGAGACATGACGCCTGCCGAGAGAGAGAGAACGCTGGAAGTGGTGACGAAACACTTCCCCCAATTCTCGTCGCGTAGTAAGACGTGACGGTAGAAATGGTTCGGTCCATGGGGACCGACATCATAACCTTCCTCCAGGGTAAGACCCCGGAGGAAGTGGTACAGGTGGTGAATCGCTTTAGGCGAAACCACCTCGAAACACCATCACGGCCCGCGCAAGAGGCAGCGCGGACCGCACCTGAACCTGCAACGCATAGCGTTGAAGTGGTAAAGGCGCGAGTACCGCCCTTTACCGGCGAAGGGGGCGAGTCCCTTCGTAGATGGTTCGCAGAGGTGGAAGATGCCATCTCTGCGCAAAATATTGTTGACGAACGTCAACAGGCGTACTTCGCCACAACATGTCGGGGCGGCAGAGCCAGGGCATGGGCGATGAGTCGCAGAGCCACTGATGACTCTGCGCTCCTTACTTATAAGGAATTAAAGGCTGAGCTAAAGCTCAACTTTGAAGCTCCAGAAATGGAGCTAAGTAGTCGGCAGGAGTTCATGGAACTCCGGAAAGGTAAGCTTGACCTTCAAGCTTAAGCTCAGAAGACGCAATATTTGCTGTCAGA
>CM047580.1:20073814-20084331 GCA_026184515.1 Peronosclerospora sorghi
TGAGGCGGAGGAAGAAGCTCCTTCAATGTTTTCAGCAGCGCTCTTTAGAGCGCCGCCGCGTGCTTTGACCATCGAGTCGATGGTCAATCAGTTGGTGAATGAGAAATTCCGACCAACAAGTGCCACCTATGATTGGCCAAAATAAGAATTATTATTGGCCAACCACCTTAAGTGGGGGGTGATGTAATGGGGTGCCATTACATAATTGATATTCAAGTTAGAATATCACAGTTAAATTTCAGACGCGTTGTCTGTAAATACAGAATCATGCAGGTTAACTAATAGTACAGTTAGTTGAATACTTGATATTATTATATTAGTTAGGTAATTACTATACTATTAGCCGCTAACCACCCATTAAATAAACACTCTTAATTTTGCGTTCTGATAGACAAGTGAATATTTATATATTTACTTTTAGTATAGGATTAGTTGTCATCAACTAATCCTACCCCTCTTGTATTGCGCTCTTCCTCGCACAACACATTGTAAGCCTGTAACAGGGTCAGTACTGTTACAGATAAGACCAGCAACACCGGCATAATGGTCTTTGTAGACCGATTGAGCAAGATGGCTCACCTGGCGGCGGTGCCAGAGTCCATAGGTGGACAAGGAACAGCGAAAGTGTTCCTAGACCGTGTCTTTCGACAGCATGGTCTACCCGATTCCGTTGTGTCGGATCGGGATCCCCGTTTTACGGGACAATTCTGGGGAGCGTTGTTTAAGGTGCTAGGCACCAAGCTCCTCATATCCACTGCGGATCATCCGCAGACGGACGGTCAAACAGAACGCGTTAATCGCGTTGTTGAGAATATTCTCCGGATTTTATGTCCGGATTCTCCAAAGAGTTGGAGTGAGATGCTTCCGATGGTTGAATTTGCTATCAACAATTCAGTACATGCATCTACGGGGTTTACCCCGTTTTACGTGAACGGATTGGTGAATCGGAGGGTTCCGTTAACGCCACGTGTGTGTGGCCCAGGGCTTAAGGGGGGAGGATTCCCCGATGTCAGCCCTGTATCTGTGCGAAAGCACATCGATAAGTTCTTATCGACGCGCCTTAGTGCCTTACGACACGTCTGCGATGCCATGGCGGAAAGCGAAGACAAGCAGAAAGAGCAAGCTGACCGCAAGGTGCGGCGTAACAAAAAGGCGTATAAAGTAGGACAAATTGTTTTATTAACGCTAAAAAATTTCCTACACATGCAGTTTCGAATGTGTTGAGAAACAAACTGCGCCCCAGGTTTGTGGGGCCTTTCAAGGTGCTATCCTGAAAGGGCCTGGCGTATACCTTGAATATCCCGAAGGCGATGCGTACGCATCCAACCTTCTATGTGGGTATGCTTAAGCCATACCAGAACCCGGAGGCGGGTCCCCTCTTGGAGGGGGTTGGAAAGACGGGTAGGCTTAAGAGCCGTAAGACACGGCAGGGCGAAGAAAGCCCGAAAGGGCTAAAATGCGACCACGAAGCTCCGCAACGAGAGTCTCGAGAGAGGTAAGCCGCTTCTCGAAGCGTTCAATCGCATCCCATTCATTGCGGAGTCCCTCCTGGACGTCCCGGATGCGACGGCTGTGTCTATCACGGCGCTCGTGGAACTCACGTCGCAATTGCGCGACCTCCTCCTCCAGTTCTCGATACGGAGGGTATTCCATATTACCATGAGGAGCGCCTGATGGCGCGACGCCATCATCGGGGTGAGACCCAATATCTGGTAAAGCGGAAAGGTTTCCACATTCACAGAGTTCTTGGATTCCGAGAATCCCCTGCGGCAGGCTTGCCGTGACGTCGTTGACGCTTTCGAGCGGGAGTACCCCGCTGCGAGTCAACGACCACCAAAGGGGCGGAAGAAGCCCCTTCACTCCCAGTAACTGGGAGTTTGCCGGAGGCAGATGCTGTGCTTGCATTGCTCTCCGGCACCATACCGAGGGCAGGAGCGCTAGCAGGGTGCGTTCAATAAGGGTCAGGTAATTGCCCCAGCGCTTTGGCTTGTAGAAACGCCAAACGCAACGCCCTCTCTATCCGAACGTCAGGTTTGGAATAGCTGTTGTACAGCTCGTCAAAGTAAGGGAGACGTTTGTCCCCTTCCGCCCAAGCGCGGAACTGCCTCCTCGACATCTTCGCCTCGTATTAGAACGAAGGGAACCTCGCGGAGGCTCTCAACAACAGCACCCGGTGCCTCTTTCCCGAGGCGCGCTCGGTACGAGTTGACAGTGAGCTGCCTCGGTTTTAGCAGTTTTTCCCGGAGTTGTCTCCGGCGCGCGATTTCACGCGGCAGTACAGCCGCAGGGCCAGGGATATAGGAGACTAACCCCTCTTCACCTCGTTTTTAGCCTTCTTTTGAGGGTCACGAGGATCCTTCCGTGCCGGTACGGCACGTCGGGCTTCCTGAGCCGTGTTTGGCTCATCGGTGATGGTCGCCTTCGTCGACCCGGATGCATCATCCGCAGTTGGTAGAGGTGGCGCACGAGTTAGTGCATTTTCCCCACGTGTGGGGAACGGATTGGACTGCCGACATCGCCGTTCGGAGTTGTCGGCGCTGACAGCCTTTGGGGAGATATCCCCAAGGGCATCGACCTCCGAGTTATCGGAATAGTTATCATCCTCTTCCCGAGGAGAATCCTCAGCACCACTAAAGGTGCTCATGGTAAGCCAGAAGTTCTGGCAGTTGGAGTTCTCCAACTATAATTGATTATTGCGTATGCAATAGTCTTGATGATGGAGGATGTAACAGGGTTACATTTGGTTACATTTGGTTACATTTGGTTATGTTATGTACGTAAGTACACTACGGTTGAGGTCAGTATTGACCGGTCCGAAAGGTTTGGACCTATTGGCTATTTTAACCAATCAGGACAGGAGCCCTTGGTGGAGGCGTGGCAGCCTGCCACGTGTTGGTACACAGGTGGTGTACATTACATTTCGACTAGGTACGAATTGAGTAAGTTCTACTTAGTATTACATATAGTTTACATTAGTTTAATTAAATTAGGCTAATTATATATAAATTATACATCAGTTTACATTTCACTCTAAAGACTGCTAGGAGCACGACCTTGAACGTTCGCGCGCGCAGTGAGTGTTGTAGTGAAAGGGAATACCTTCCCTTAACTACCCCCTTATTAAGGGAGCCTTGTATCAAGTCGTTAATTTATACTAACTAGTAAACCAAGGGAAATCTTGGCCCCAAGTAAGAGAGCGATCTCCTACTAAGCCCTTTTATCAGGGCGTATCGGCTAAGTAGCGGCGTATCGCCGCTTTAGGAAAGTCTTCCTCTGTGCGCTAGCCGTACCGTGCGTATACGCACCTGCTACAGCGCACATGAAAATTATGCAAGCTTCCAGTGTGGACGTCGATGGCGACGTCTTCGAACACATTGCTAAACACAATGCCTGCAAACGCATTGTATCGTAAGTCTTCTTAGTCACCGATAAACTATCCACAAATACGGATACATATGTCTTGATCTGGAACAACATTTCACCGCTTAACACCATTTAAATCAGGTGACCATTATCCGCAACGGTACACCCTTTTTCCCGCATCCTGCCCAATGAAATGAGTTTTTTCGCCAATTTTGTCGCGTAATATACTTCCGTCAAATCGATAACGGTTGACGGTTCATCATACGTCTTTAAAGTAATTTTGCCGACTTTGGTAGCCTTAAGCATACCACCGTCCGGGAGCGCAAATGTGTCACTCGGACCACATTCTCTGGCGTCTTGCAACAAACCAGCGTTCGACACCAGTTGTCTACTAGCTCCACTATCGATAATCCATATATTTTTCAGCCTTTTTACCGGTTTCACACGTGTTTGTTTCTGCGCTTAAGCTTGACTCTAACATTGTGAGCACAACCTTTTTTGCCACCCGTCACTGGGCTTCTTACTCTGTCTTCCATTTTGACCGTTGTGCCCATGTTTATGCCGCCTTTCTGGGAAATACCGTTGTATGTGGCCTTCGTTTCCACACGTGTAATATCCATGCCGACTGTCACTTGGTTTCACTGCATGTGCTTGCATTCTGGCAGAAGGTCTATTTCTTGGCTGCGTCAACTTCGAGCTCTTGAGCGCATGCTATGAGCTCTTGAGCATGACACAGGTAGTCCTGACTAGCAGGATCGTACCTGGCCATTAACATCACCTTCATCCAAGGTGCCGCAAACTTCATGATGTTTTCAACAGTTACCTTTTCGCTCGACTTACCCTCTCGGACCAGAGATACTAAGTACAAGTAATGTTGCGTCCAGCTTCTTCTAGAGTCCTTCTCTGCAGCAAACCACATAGCAGCTTGGTGGTGGGATATATTTACTTTAAATCCCAACTTCATCTGTTCCAAAACGTAGTGCAAGTGTGGCGCAACTTGCCAACACGAGCCAATATTCGAATGGAATATTCGGCGGCTTTTCATTCGAGATGTTCACCGAGTTTATTCACCTTCAGTCTCTCGGTCCAGTTGAACCCTGACGTTGAGTAGCCAATCTTGATAGCCTCCATGAACAAGTAGGCCCACTGCTTGACCCCGGCACCTAGGCCTGGGTATTGCTCCTTCCCCATCAACTTTTCCACCCAGTTTAGGGATTTTATGTATGGCATGGCCGAAATTCGGCGCATGCATCTGTTCTGCGGGAATATTCGCACCGCCTGCACCCGGCACTCAGAGTGGTGCCTCACGGGGTCCTGCATCCACATTTGGGCGTGGCCTTGCGGCAACTTCCACCGCTTCGTCCTCTTTCTGACCGAACGGACGGTAGTTTCGTAAGCTTTCGCGAAACTCTGTGTCCTTCACGCTTACCGGGGAGCTTTTCCTCGAACTGGACGATACACTACCAACTGAGCACTTAACTTGCCCTTCTTCAACGACAATCAGGCGTGCTGATATATCTTTCAGGTCCTCCATAATGACCTGCAGGACATTAATTTGCCCGTTCGGGACTTTTTCATCGCCATCACTCGTTTTTCCTCCGAAAAATTGCCGCCAATATCGAAATCACTTTACTACCCCTTGAACAAGGGGACTTTCCACTAGTTCCACGAGACAACTGCAAACAATCGAAAAAAACAAACTCGTAACGCCAAGAAAAAACCACGAGATAGTCAAACCAGCCCTTGGGCTCAATAACCTGTTAAAAATAAATGTGACTATTTTCCACTAGCCAGATCTTAAACTTTATGGCCTGAGAACTATTTACCAGGTAGGATCCAATGCGGAAGTTGATTGATGTGCAACGTTCGTCGCGACGTACTAGTTTCAGCTAAGTTGATATAACAGATAAAATTGAAAAGTGTATTATGTAAGGAAGTTGGTAAAACGACGCCCGGCGTGAAGGCTTAGAACGACCCCCCATTATAATTCACAAAATAAAGCCAAACCATAAACCATAAACCCTAGCCCCAGAGTCTGTCGTCGTCTCTTGGTTGTAATTTCATTTCTTGTTTGTTCCTGTTCCTGTTTGTTCCATAAATAAAATGGCGCGCGCATCAGATTGCATGACGGAGCAAACGGTTGGGGTTCGGCCTATTCTGCCGAATTTGGCTTTGTTTGGTGAATTTTAATGGGGGGTCGTTTTATGTCTGGCACGCCGGGCGTCGTTTTATGTCTGGCACGCCGGGCGTCGTTTTACAGTTTCCTTTGTGTAAAGTTACCTTAAGATACAGTCATACTAAAATGCATATCAAAAGTAACCGTCAATGTATACCTAAAATATATACTCCCTTTTCCAGCCAATGGGGTTTCACCCTTTTGTAAGGGCGCGAAAACACAAAATGGGTACACGCACTTCCAACAATCCTCACCAATCCTTGCGAAGAATCTAGAAAGGGAAGCCATGAAATTTTCGAAATGCGAATTCTCAAATTTTCGTTTTTTCATGCTGCTACTCCACCGTAAAAAGTGCGCAAAATGATACTGGACTGGCTTGCCGATTGATGTGCTAGTAGTCAGTCAATCCCCAATTTCCCTTCTCGAGTCATTGTGCGTTTGAGTGTGTGAGTAACACACTGAAATCCAATTGCAAGAATGAAGGTCTTGTATCCTCTCGCCCTATCGGTTTCCCTTGCCTTGGCCGCCCGCACGCAGCCGTCTGATGACGTGAACGGCGACAGCATCGCCCCAAGCTCCGTTTCGAACCTGTCGGAGGGCTCGGGCGTGTCTGAGATGTCGCCGGCCGGTTCAGCGAGGCCACCTTCTACCAACCAATCGTCCAAAAATTCAACTTCCTCGACATCTTCGACAACATCCTCGACATCTTCGTCAACATCCTCGACATCGTCGACACCATCCACATCGTCGAAATCTCCTCAAGCTTCCCCATCAGCGAAAAACGCGACGTCAACGAGAGCGTCGGCAGATTCGACAACACTGACATCGAGCTCAACCAAGACCAAGTCAAAGGAATCATCAGGCAATGACTTCATGAGCTCACTCTCTGCCGCAAAGTCCACGTCCGACGAGTACCACATGACGCCCGTGCACGTGGTGCACGCTCGCGTGCAGAGCGACATGCCTGTATGGAACGACAAGCTGCAGCGCTTTGTGTCAAAATTCTATGACGATCCGAATGATGCCTATGTTGGTCTCATGGATACGGTCAACACGGCATCAGTGGAAGGTGCGCTCATGTACGTGCAGGCAGAGGGTATTAACTACAACACACGTTCGAAAGAAGAGCGATGTAGCCGCAAGAATGACATGACGTACATTGTCTTTTACGAGTACGCGATTGCGCAGACGAACGAGACACTGGCTTTGTATCAGGACGTCGCTAGTCAGAACGAATACGGCCCAATGCTGGCCATGGATTCGGGACGGGTCACACCCATCTCCACCTCAAGTTCGGGTGGCGAAGTTTTTCCTGAACCTTCCTATTACTTTAATGGTGATGAAGGTGAGCCGAATGTCGGTCCCTTTGTGGGTTGCACGACCAAAGAAACAGACCCGCGAGCTCCATACCGGAACAATGTCTGGTGCTCGTTCCCGAACACGTGCCCGCTTAAAGAGTGGAAGGAGAAGACGCCCGAGTGCCGTGCCAGCACCCGCAAGGGGCTGTGTGATATTGGTGTTATGCCTGATGGTGTCACTTGCACGTACGCGTACCGCTTGCTTGGATTTCTCTTAATCGACGACCTGGTGGGCATTACTGCCATGACAAGTAATACGACTGGCGAAACATATGCGAACTTTTCTGAATTTTGCCAAGATGGTGGCGTAGAGTTTGAGGCAAGTGAGGAAGGTGAATGGATTTCAAGCATTCCTTTCTGGCAGAATCCGCAGGACGAAGACGCAAACGCCGAGCGTACCTCGAAGCTCATAGAGGCCTACTACAATCTAACAAACGGCCTCATGCAATCGTCTGGTCTAGACTCTAGCATCATCGAGCACATGCTACCTCTTCCGACCCCTAAGGACCTCGCGGCTGAGAACCCAGCGTGCTACCTTAACGTCGAAAAGTGCAACACGGACACTGGCTGCAAGCGTGAGTTGTACGGCTCCACGTGCACGGTTTGCAACTCGACGTCAAACGAGTGCAAATCCCCGCCAGGCGACTGGAAATTCCCAACCTTGGAAAAGGCCGTGGGCGAAAACGGTGGTACTGGAGATGCCACGGCTGGTGGCGCGTCGACCAAGAAGGACTCGAACCCATCGCAGAAGGGCAAAAGTTCGAGCAGCGCCTCGGTGAACGGCATGTCAGCTATGCTCTTGTCCTCGCTGCTAGCTCTGGCCACTGCCTTTTTCTTTTAATGCTGTGATTAAATGCTTCGTAAAGTAGCACATACCTTCGGCTCTTTTGTCGTAGCGGTCAACAGGCAATCTTCCATTTTTGTAGAAGAGATTGGTTTTGATTCTCCATTTAATTACTGACGTTGCACAAAAGTAGTGCTTAAATCGCGCATCAAAGATCACATAAGTTCAACTTGCCTCTGAGTTTGGAGGGTTCATGTCAGAGCCCTCCTCGCGCGAGCGCTGCTTTCGGTCGATGCATCACCGCCATTTTGTGTTCCACGTGCGTCCGTCGACGCACAAGCTGCGCAGACGGAAGCGCTGCAAACGGTGCGAGACGCGTACACGCAGGCCGAGCGCAAGGTCAAGATGTTGGTACGGCACGTCGAGCATCTCGAGCGTGCGCGGCCAGAGCAGGCCAAACAATGACGGACGCGGACGCCTTGTAGCCGCGCTATGCGCGTGAAAAGGAGGCGCCCGCGGCCGAGTACTGTCTAGCAGTCGCAAGGCCGCATTATTGGCCCCAAGAAAAACCTTTTTGTGGCCTGCTACCCCATTGAGCGCAAGGATGAGGCGGCAATGCTTATGCAATCGCTGTTTGACATTCTGTGGCCACCTACCTTATCCTAACGCTCACGCCGTCTAACCAGATTCTCCATCCTGCTCAAGAGGTTGGGTGGTTGACGCGTGTGCTGGGGTTAGGGGAGAGGGCGGCGATGTCGCGAAAGAAACCAGTCGGAGTTAGTCGATTTCGGAAAGGAACGAAAATCGACCAAACCGGTCGACTATTTCACCTCACAAAAATGACCCGAAATCACCAACTTTGAAGTCCCCTAATAGGGGGTGTCAAACCTAGGGTCAACCAGAAAAATAAAAGTATTTTTTACCCCGAGTTATCCGTACAAATAATTTGAACCTGGGGTTGCCCTTATCGACCCTTAAAACATTGAGTGCCCATCCTATAAGACGCGGGAAGGGGGTTGGATTAACTGTTATCGGTGCTGGCGCACACGGTGGCGTAAACAACCGCGGAACAGAACACCCTGAGAACCTCACAACCACACGCAACCATACAACCATGACACGTCCGAAAGCGACGGCGGCCGGAGCCCCGGCGTCCGGTGAATCCAAAGATAGCAAAGAATCAGCGGTGCGCTTCAAAACAGAGCACTTTTACTTCATGCTGCAGTGGTTAGAGGCCCTGAAAACTTCGAGCGGCTCAACGGCGCTTTCGGGTTCGATTACTCCGAGTTGTCAAGTTCGATTATGTGGTGGAGCGGCTGATAAAAGTTTTGACGCTTGATCAGGCGATACCACGGCGCCCGGACTGCCGACTAATGAAGGGGGTCCTCCGGTTGTCCTTGACTGCTTGTGTTTCTACTCACCTTGTGTACCCGACGGCTTTGGTGTGGGTCGCTCTCCAGGTGCCGGGGATGTAAACACGGCAATTCCTTGATGCAAGATTGGGGGAACTTATAACGAGTTGACCTATATGCTGATCAGGCGTGATCAGGTACAATCAAGCTCGAATCATGTGCGATCAGGCTTGATCAGTAGTGATCAGGCTGGGGCAGGCACTAAAAGTCGTTGATCAGCCGTGATCAGGCTTGATCAGGTGCTGAAAGTGGTTGATCAGCTGCGATCAGACTTGGTCAGGCTAGATCAAGTGCTAAAAGTCGCTCAGGTACAAGTTGGTGCGATCTGTGAGGTGTTGATCGCGGGTCGCGAGTCGCAGAGTGTCGATCAGGTGTTGATCGGCGAAGGGGGTACTTGATCAGGCAGCGGAAGTCTTCCCTGCCCGATTACGGAGCCTCTGGAGTCTTTAAATAGCTAAAGGAACACCCAAATATCTGTATTACTAGCCTAGACCTACAAGGGGGGGGGTAAATTTCACTTAATCCACCTAGAGTTCCCGTGGGGCGCTTACAGCAGCCAAACTCTAGGGGCCAAACGTGACCAAACGTGGGGAGGTGAGAGAACTGCTCAATCACACTCCTAAGACCAAAAAACCTTTACAGAAGAACCGCTGACACAGCGGGCGGAGTTGCGGGGTGAGTTCTCAACACTCTACGCCTGCCGGTGGGCCAAAAATGCACAAAGTGCTCCCGCCCGGGACGTAGAGGTGTTTATTAACTAAAGAGAGGCACTAGTTGCCGTCCCTGAGGTGTCCTTAGTGTTTGAACGCAAAATGAGAACTTTATTATTGCCTAAAGCTTAGATCTACCATGTAACAGGACTGATCCTGTTACAGGCTTACACTGTGTTGTGAGAGGAAGCGCGCAATATGGGAGGGGTAGGATTAGTTGATGACAACTAATCCTATACTAAAAGCAAATAGAATATTCGCTTTACCTTGAGAACGCAAAATTAAGAGTGTTTATGAAATGGGTGGTTAGCGGCTAACAGTATAGTAATTACCTAACTAATATAATAATATCAAGTATTAAACTAACTGTACTATTAGTTAACCTGCATGATTCGGTATTTATACCGAATCGACTTTTCCTTCGTAGATTATAATAACTTAAAATCTATTATTTGAATTTCAGACAACGCGTCTGAAATTCAACTGTGATATTCTAACTTGAATATCAATTATGTAATGGCACCCCATTACATCACCCCCCACTTAAGGTGTTTGGCCAATAATAATTCTTATTTTTGCCAATCATAGTTGGCACTTGTTGGTCGGAATTTCTCATTCTCCAACTGATTGACCATCGACTCGAAGGTCAAAGCACGCGGCGGCGCTATAAAGAGCGCTGCTGAAAACATTGAAGGAGCTTCTTCCTCCGCCTCA
>CM047580.1:20089331-20130280 GCA_026184515.1 Peronosclerospora sorghi
TCTGACAGCAAATATTGCGTCTTCTGAGCTTAAGCTTGAAGGTCAAGATTACCTTTCCGGAGTTCCATGAACTCCTGCCGACTACTTAGCTCCATTTCTGGAACTTCAAAGTTGAGCTTTAGCTCAGCTTTTAATTCCTTATAAGTAAGGAACGCAGAGTCATCAGTGAATCTGCGACTCATCGCCCATGCCCTGGCTCTGACGCCCCGACATGTTGTGGCAAAGTACGCCTGTTGACGTTCGTCAACTATTTTGCGCAGAGATGGCATCTTCCACCTCTGCGAACCATCTACGAAGGGACTCGCCCCCTTCGCCGGTAAAGGGCGGTACTCGCGCCTTTACCACTTCAACACTATGCGTTGCAGGTGCCGTCCGCGCTGCCTCCTGCGTGGGCCGTGATGGTGTTTCGAGGTGGTTTCGCCTAAAGCGATGCACCACCTCCATTGCTTCCTCCGGGGTCTTATCCAGGAGGAAAGTAAGGATGTCGGTCCCCATGGACCGAACCATTTCTACCGTCGCGTCTTTATTACGCTACGTGAAGTGAGGGAAGTGTTCCGTCACCACTTCCAGCGTTCTCTTTCGCTCGGCAGGCGTCATGTCTCGCGACATGATGCCGAGCGGCTCTTAATCTTCGTTCCGCTAGTTAACTATCGGAACGGAACTGTGGTCGTTAGGACGGACCACAAAGTGCTACCAGGTGACAGGACTGATCCTGTTACAGGCTTACACTGTGATGTGCGAGGAAGCGCGAAATACGGGAGGGGTAGGATTAGTTGTCATCAACTAATCCGATACTAAAAGCAAATAGAATATTCGCTTTACCTTGAGAACGCAAAATTAAGAGTTTTATTATATGGGTGGTTAGCGGCTAACAGTATAGTAATTACCTAACTAATATGATAATATCAAGTATTAAACTAACTGTACTATTAGTTAACCTGCATGATTCGGTACTTATACCGAATCGACTTTTCCTTCGTAGATTATAATAACTTATAATCTATTATTTGAATTTCAGACAACGCGTCTGAAATTCAACTGTGATATTCCAACTTGAATATCAATTATGTAATTTGGCACCCCATTACATACCATTTCCCTAATTTCAGCCAATCAGAACCGTCCATTCCAGCGCCCTCCGTCCACCAGTCCACCTGATTCCTCCGTCGTTCGTCAGTGTTCGTCGGTGTTCGCTGGGTACCTGTACGTAATCGTCCCATCTTCCCATGCCCTCTATGTACTGTATATGCGCACCACGGTAGTACACGCAACTGTATACACCGTGGCACACACAATCGTATACACTTACGTACCCGATTTATGCCCGCAATCCGACCGCTAATTAGGCCCTTAACTAGGCCCGATTATAGCACGCTTTACGACAGCCGCCCCTGATCCTCGTCCCAGCCGTACAGCGGTTGGGGCGAGGGTCGATCATGCCGTTAGATATCATGGATCATGCTACTGTTGGTCGATTTGTCCTTACCCATCAATAATGACATCATCGACCGGGTAATCATCACCCATCACTCTGCCCCTTCTCCCGCCGATCAGGTCCCCATCTATTAGGCGTTACCGTTAGTGGTATGCCTCTCGCGATCCCACGTTCATCATCCACCAACCGTGGCATCTACGATCAAGCTGTCTCGATCAGGCATTTCTGCATTTCCATCATGCAAACGATAACGGACGGCACCCCGGCGAACACCGCCAACGATCCTGCCCTGGGTCGGCCGCAGCTGATCAAGCGATCGCTTTCATCAATCAGGCTTACAGCTTGCAAGCGGCTCTTCACGCGCGCGATGATCAGATCGCCATGTTATCTGTAGCCGGTGCGTATACGCACGGTGCGGCTAGCGCACAGAGGAAGACTCTTCCTTAAAGCGGTGTCTACCGCTACTTAGACGATACGCCCTTATAAAGGGCTTAGTAGGAGAGATCTCCTACTCGGGCCAAGATTCCCGGGTTGGTTTACTAGTTAGCCTTAACGGCTGTGTTCCCTTTACGGGATGTAAGTAAAGGGAGGGCTCCCTCTTACCTACGCCACTCACTGCACGCGCGACCGGTCGAGGTCGCGCGACTGCACTTTAGAGTGAAATGTAAACTGAATATATTTAATATGTAATTAGCCTAAATTAATTTAAATTAATATAAACTATATGTAATACTAAGTAGAATATTCCTAATTCGTACCTAGCTAAAATGTAGTGTACACACCTGTGTACTGACACGTGGATGGCTGACACACCACCACACCAAGGGCCCATGCCCTGATTGGTTAAAATAACCAAAGGTTCGAAACCTTTCAAACCGGTCAATACTGACCTCAACCGTAGTGTACTCATGTACACCAACATTACATGTAACTCGAATGTAACCCCGTTACATCCTCCCCCATCAAGACTATTGCTTACGCAATAATCAAAATCTTGTTGGAGAAGTCCAACGCCAGTACCTCTGGCTGTCCATTGTACACCTTCAGTGGTGCAATGGACGAAAACTATTCCAACAACTCGGAAGTGGATGCCCTTGGGGAGCTCTCCCCAACGGCTGGCCATGTTGATAGCGCCGAACGGTGCCATCAGTCATCCAACCCATTCCCCACACGTGGGGAGAACGCACTAAATCGTGCGCCACCGTTACCTGCTAGGGATGATACCTCTAGGTTGCCACAGGCAACCACCACCAATGAACCGTCGTTGGTTCAAGAGGCCCGACGTGCCGGACGGGCACGTAAGGGACCTCGCGACCCTCAAAAGAGGGCTAACAAAGCGTTCAAGAGGGGATTAGCCTCTTATACCCCTGGACCAGCGGCTATACTGCCGCGTGAAATTGCGCATCGGAACCAACTCCGGGCCCGGCTACTAACGCCCAAACATTATTCCGTTAAGTCCTACCGGACGCGCCTCGGGAAACAGACACGCGGTGTCCTCGGGGATATCATCCGCGAGGTTTCCCTTGTTCTCCTGAGGGACGAAAGCATCGAAGACGCAGAACAGGCATTCCACGCCTGGGCGGAAGGGGAGGAACGCCTCCCCAGTTTCGATGCGCTGTACAACAGCTTTTCCGAACACGACGTTCGGGTAGAGAGAGCGCTACGCTTGGCCTATGCTCAGGCCAAAGCGCAAGGGCAATTGCCTGCCTCCTATTATACGCGCTCTGCTCTCGATGTGGTGCCGGAGAGCAATGCAAGCACAGCATCTGCCTCCGGCGAACTCCCAGCTATTGGGAGTGAAGGGGCTTCTTCAGCCCCTTTGGTCGTTGACTCTCAGTGGGATTGTCCCGCTCGAAAGCGTCAACGACTTCACGGCAATCCTGCCGCAGGGGAGTCTCGTACTCCCACGAGTTCTGGGAATGTGGATACCCTTTCCACTTCACCAGGTACTGGGTCTCACCCCGGTGATGGCGTCGTGCCATCAGGCGTTCCACATGATAATGTGGCGTACCCTCCGTATCGAGCACTGGAGGAGGGGGTCGCGCTATTGCGGCGTGATTTCCACGAGCGCTGTGATCGGCACAGCCTTCGCATCCAAGATGCTCAGGAGGAACTCCGCAACGAGGGGAGTGCGAATGAGCGCCTAGAGGAGCGGCTTGCCTCTCTCGAGACTCTCGTTGCGGAGCTTCAGGGTCGTATATTAACCCTGTCGGAGATGTTCCGACCTGTTGGGCCTTTCGGCTATCCGGTTTCTCACCCTCCTCCGCGAGGGGACCCGCCTCCGGGTTTTGGTAACGCTTAAGAATACCCACATAAAAGGTTGGATGCGTACGCATCCCCTTCGGGATATTCAAGGTGTACGACAAGCCCTTTCGGGCTAACACCTTAAAGGGACCCACAAACCTGGGGTGCAGTTTATTTCGAAACACATTTGAAACTGCATGTGTAGGAAGATTTTTGGCGCTTAATAAAACACTTTCTCCTACTTTTTATACCTTTTTATTACGCCGCCCCTTTCGGTCAGCTTGCTCCTTCTGCTTGTCTTGGCTTTCCGCCATGGCATCGCATACGTTTCGTAAGACACTAAGGCGCGTCGATAAGAACTTATCGATGTGCTTTCGCACAGATACAGGGCTGACATCGGGGAATCCTCCCCCCTCAAGACCTGGGCCACACATATGTGGCGTTAATGGAACCCTCGGATTCACCAATCCGTTCACGTAAAACGGGGTAAACCCCGTAGATGCATGTACCGAATTGTTAATAGCAAATTCAACCATCGGAAGCATCTCACCCCAACTCTTTGGAGAATCCGGACATAAACTCCGGAGAATATCGTCCACAACGCGATTAACGCGTTCCGTCTGACCTTCCGTCTGCGGGTGATCCGCAGTGGACATGAGGTGCTTGGTGCCTAACACCTGAAACAACGCTCCCCAGAATTGTCCCGTAAAACGGGGATCCCGATCCGACACAACGGAATCGGGTAGACCATGTTGTCGAAAGACACGGTCTAGGAACACTTTCGCTGTTCCTTGTCCATCTATGGACTCTGGCACCGCCGCCAGGTGAACCATCTTGCTCAAACGGTCTACAAAGACCAATATGCCGGTGTTCCCGGCCTTATCCTTCGGAAAACCGAAGATAAAATCCATGCTAATGGATTTCCAACACTCCGTTGGAACCGATAAGCTCGCCAAAGGTGCAGCTGAACTTGCAGAGGGTTTAACCCTCTGACACGTCTCACAGGTGCGTATATACGCACCAACCCACTTATACATATTGGGTCACCAATACAAAGCGCTTAAAGCGCTGTAGGTCTTATCCCGACCTAAATGACCCCCGGTAGGGGCGTCATGTGCCTCAAAGAGGACTCTATACTTCTGTTCCTCATCATGAGGAACTACCACCCGCCGAAAGTCCTCCGCACTCGTGCTATAAAATATCAGACCGTCACAGTACCTGTAACGGTGTAAACGAGCTCTAGCTCGACTTGACAGGGTTGGCTCAGACGAGCCAAGACCCTTTTCACCTATCGCGCGGATAAGCGCCGTACATTGAGGGTCTTTCTCATACGCCTGTCGTATGAGATCCACCACGTATGTGTTGACGAATGTCGCTTGAGCGAGCTCGTAATCGGGACGACGCGACAACGCGTCTGCAAGCACGTTCTGCTTGCCAGGTTTATACTTAACCTCAAAGTTGTACTCCGCAAAGAAGGAGAGCCAACGGGCCATCCGTTGCGAGAGATGAGGCGACTTTGTCGCTGTCCGTAAGGACGCGTGGTCAGTATAAACCACGAACGGCTTTGAGCCGAGTAGGTGAACCCTAAATTTGACAAGGGCATACTTCATTGCAAGTAGCTCCTTGTCATGAACGGGATAGTTCCGTTCTGCAGCTTTAAGCTGCCTCGACTCAAACGCAATTACGCGTTCCCTTCCTGCATCGTTTGCTTGTAACAAAGCACATCCGATTGCGAAATCGGAGGCGTCACAGACGACACTAAATGGTTTCCCAGAGTCTGGGAGAGCAAGAACGGGAGCTTTTAACAAGCTCCCCTTAACCGCTTCAAAAGCGTTTTGGTGTTCAGTTTCCCAACACCAATCAACATCCTTCTTAAGAAGGTCGGTCAATGGCTTCGCTATTTCAGCGTAGTTCTCGCTGTACTTGTGGAGATAGTTGGCTAATCCAATCCACATCCGTAAATCTCTAAGATTTACAGGCGAAGGCCACTCCACAATGGCTTTCACCTTCGCGGGATCCTTCCGCACTCCATCCTTACCGATGAAGAATCCGAGGAAAGGAATTTCCTCAGCACCAAAGATACACTTGGATGCGCTTGCATATAACTTATGCTCTCGCATACATTCGAGCACTGCTCGAAGGTGTATCAGATGCGTCTGAACATCAGACGAGTCGCCTTCCGCACGACTATGGACGAATATATCGTCGAAGTACGTCTGAGCGTACTTCCTATGAGGGCGGAAGAGTTGAGTCACCAAGCGATTGAAAGTCGCTGGTGCATTTGAAAGCCCTTGTGGCATAACAAGCCACTCCCACAGCATGCCACTAGGCGTGCTAACCGCTGTCAGCGGAATATCGGACGCTCTAATGAGCACCTGATAATACCCGTCCACCAGATCTAAGGCACTGTACACTTACAGCCCGCCATATTGTTGTGGAGGAGATCCTTCCGAGGAATCGGAGTCTGCATGGGTACAGTAGCTGCAATTAGCTTGTTGTACGCATGCACAATGCGCCACTTTCCGTTCGGTTTACGAACACAAAAAGTGGGAGATGAGTGGGGAGACTTACTCTCCCGTACCAACCCTGCCTCTTCTTTCCCCTTGAAGAATGCGTCGATGACGTCGCATTGTTCCTTGGGGAGAGACCACTGCCTAGTGACTCAGTATTTGGTTCCGGGAACCAAATCAATTTCATGTCGGACTCCCCGATTCGGTGGTAACCCCATCGGCGGGTTGTCACTAATGACATCTCCAAATTCTTTTAGTAACGAATGGTAAGGGTCCTCAGGATCCGCGAGGATCTTGAGGCCGCTTCGGGCATTTAATGCCTGTTTGGTTTTCACTAAAACTGACTCGTCCATGGTGGATGAGGAGTTCAACTCCTCTTCCGGACGCAACACGACAACCTCGTCGATTTCATCTGCTTTCAAAGCAGTTTTAAATTCGTTGAAGGACATCTCCTCCAACGACAACAGTTCACCTACCCCAGGCAACCGTTCCAGGTTTACGCCTTCTGTGACAACACCTGCCAGACTATTCAGCATCCTGTAGGACTGCTGACTACTGCCCTCGGGACTCATCCCGACACCCAGATGGGGGGAGTCAATTGCCCCATCTACTGGAAGCGCCACGCGCCAATCCACAGAGGTATCTACCTCTACCACCGGTGAATCGCCGTTCTCGCCTATACCGGCGTAATCGGAATCATTTCCGACGTGCGAAAGAGACGAACTTCGGGTCTCTTCGCTTTGAAGCGCCTCGCGCTTAACCACAGGGGTCTACACGCCTACCACTGGTTTGCAACTTGTTCGCCGGACACGGCGTGGTCGGAATCAATTCCGACCTGTAGAAGAGACGAACTTCGGGTCTCTTCTCTAAGCTCCTCGCGCTTACCCTCCTAAGATTCCACCTCTATCACTGGATACTCACCAGTCTCGCCTACATCGGCGCGGGGATTAACCGCCGAATCCCCCTAGTTAAGGAACTCTTCCTTAACGCCATTGGGAATGATCATTTCAGACATCCCAATCTCTGGCATCTCACGCCAGAATCGCTTTTGCGATCGATCAAAGGTGGGTTCATGACTCGCCAATGCTTCACCCGACCGCGGGTGCGTTGAGCCAATGGACTTAGACTTCCAGTCTAACCATGGCTCGTGGCGTTCCAGCCACTTCATGCCCAGAATTAGGTCATAACTCGAGTCCAAATCCAGTACTATGCAACGTTGTAAGCTATCGAAGTCTGCAAACTTCAGCTTAAGGTCAATCGAGACCTTGGGTACAGAAACATGTACGCCCGTCGCAAGACGGACCGTGACAACGTCACGAGAACGTGCCTCTAGGGCCTCGGTATACAGCCGACCCTTCACAACTGAAGCCCAACTGACATAATTGTCAGACGCTCCAGAGTCTATCAAGACTCTCCAAGGCTTATCAAAGCCTTTCACGTCCGCAAGGACTACCAGCAAACCTGGCTGGTACACCAACTCGGTGCTAAAAAGCACCGCTTCCCTCGGGGCTTTGTGCTGTCGTCCCCTACCCTGGGGCTTAACAGCACTGAGGGGTCCCCCAGTAGGGCGCCCCGCACCTACTGGGAGCCGTCGTTTCCCGACGGCTTGGACAAGGGCTTTTTCCCCACCCTTGGTCCCTTGTAGCGAGTGTCTCGCTGGGGATTTTTCGGACACCTGTTCCGCATATGATCCATGATCCCACACAGGAAGCATCTCAGCGGCCCAGCGGCCCACGCCGCTGCAACATAGCCAAGAGCTCTGTCTGTAAGCTCTGTGAAAAAGAGTCCGAATGACTCTTAGCGGGAGGTTTCTCCTCCGCTTCGACCTGACTCAGGTCCATGGGTTCGCGACCCACCTTAGAGGAACGGAAGTTCCTCTCGGCGTTGAACGCCATCTTGAATGCCTCTTCCAGGGATTCGGGTCGGCATCGGAACAATTCCGAACGTGCTGGCCCTTCTCTCAGGCCTCCCATGAAGACGGGGATGGACACATCGTCCGAATACGCTTTCGCGTACATCCCTGCCAACAGGGTCTTAAGCCCCTGGATATAAACCTCCAGGTCCTTAGTGCCTTGACGGCACCTCAGAACACCAGTTGATTCTGGAGACCAGATCAGGCGTTGCGTACATGTCCATAAGCTTCTGCTTAAGGACCTTCCATGTTGGAAACACGTCCTTGACTGATTCCGAGCATGTAAAAGACCATGTACGGGCTTTGCCCGTCAGATGGGTCAATGCAAGTCCCACTTGCAAGTGATCAGCGGTCATGTTCGCTGTGGCGAAGGCCGTTTCGACCTCTCGCAACCAAACATAAAGGTTGTCATCCTTCGCTCCGGTAAACTCCTTTATCTTAAACGATAATGGGGGTCGCACCCCCGTGGAACCACCTCCACTACAACTCGCCTCATGAGCGATGAAGGCATTTACCCTTGCCTTTACGGCCTCAAGGCCCTGTCCCACTAGGAGCTGCATGCCTTCGTCTCCCAATAAGGGTAACAGCCTTTTAAAGGCTTCCTGCTGGACGAGGGTCAAACTATCCCAATCGTCCTGATTCATCCTTTACAGAGGATTCCTTAGTCTACCAACACAGGTGTTGGATTGACCAGCAAGTGCTACCAGATGTAGCCGGTGCGTATACGCACGGTGCGGCTAGCGCACAAACGAAGACTCTTCCTTAAAGCGGTGTCTACCGCTATTTAGCCGATACGCCCTTATAAAGGTCTTAGTAGGAGAGATCTCCTACTCGGGGCCAAGATTCCCGGGTTGGTTTACTAATTAGCCTTAACGGCTGTGTTCCGTTTACGGGATGTAAGTAAAGGGAGGGCTCCCGTTTACCTACGACACTCACTGCACGCGCGACCGGTCAAGGTCGCGCGACTGCACTTTAGAGTGAAATGTAAACTGAATATATTTAATATGTAATTAGCCTAAATTAATTTAAACTAATATAAACTATATGTAATACTAAGTAGAATATTCCTAATTCGTACCTAGCTAAAATGTAGTGTACACACCTGTGTACCGACAAGTGGATGGCTGACACACCACCACACCAAGAGCCCCTGCCCTGATTGGTTAAAATAGCCAAAGGTTCGAAACCTTTCAAACCGGTCAATACTGACCTCAACCGTAGTGTACTCATGTACACCAACATTACATGTAACTCGAATGTAACCCCGTCACACAGACGCTCTGCATACAAGCTCCAATCTTTCTGACCGACATCTGATACATACATCTTGATTGCCCGCGTAATCGTCTGCACCGTCCTCTCCGTCTTGCCGTTCGCCTGTGGACGGTATGCTCTATTAGCACTCTGACGTTGTCCCACGATTTTTTGAACCCACGAAATACTTCCGACATAAAACCCGCTTCCCGATCGTGCCGGATCACCTCTCTAGCCCCGAATCGTCGAAACACACATTCTTCATAATTTTCGGCGATTTCTGCGCTGTGCGAGACGATCCAGCTTTCTCGATCACCATACCCGTGAACAGATCCGTCCAGATCAGCAGTTAAGTCTGACCATCCGTCGATCGGGGTAGTGAATGGAAATGATCCATGGCTATCAATTGGAATGGGTACGTATCCTCGATATTCCCCGGCGACATGCCCTTGATCGTAGGCTGGACCTTCCCCGTCTCGCAATCTACGCATTATCCAACAAACCTTTGTACACTTCGGAATAGGCCACGCCAATGGAAGTATCGTCTGATCCGCTGATATGTACGCCCTATGCCTTGGTGTCCTCCTTCCAAGCTCACATGATAATCGTGGAGGATATCTTCATGTAGGGTCTCGGGTAAGACCAGCTTAATCGAAGAATGTCGATCGTCTTGATCATCTTTGTCATCACTGGCTTTTCCTTTAGACATATTCCCACAGTAGATCAGAAATCCTTGTTCGTCGACGTCGTAGTTGTCAGCAATTTTCGCGCAATCCTTTACCTCGTCTGCGCTCAATTGTGATACGTCACCATACAGATAACTTCGCAAATCATGAATCCATTTCTCTTCGTCCTGTGCCTTTTTCACCCTTTCCGCCCTTATCCCGGCTATAGATATATGGGGCCATGTTGACGGTCGCGGCTGACGTAGGTTACGTGATCGTGTCATCACTAGTACTTGCGGGGTAGTGGGATCTTCATTACACGTGATCACTTCCGGCAACCTGTTGATATCGGTCAATTCCTCCAGCTGTTTCACGTCATCGATTTCAAATCTTGTTCCACCCTTAATAGTCCTAGTGGTGATGCGATCTGCACTCTTATTCCACTCTCTTTTGACATGCACAAAATCATGATCCGACCATTCGCGAAGGAGATTAAACGCACGCTGTTGCAACACTTGCAATCGCGGAGCTTTACACTCTATTTCACCGCGCATTTGCCGGATTACCAAATTCGAATCTCCACACACGATCATCCTTCATTTGGAGTATCTCGACATTATGTCCAAACTTAAAAGCAATCCATCGTATTCCGCTTCGTCACCGTGATATCAGGTGCATGATCGGCTACCGCGGTCATAATCTTCCACTCCGGTAATTTCCATACGATAGCGCCGAACAAACCTTCACGTCGCTTTACACTTGCAGATCCATCGAAACTAATCACGTAAAGTTCTTCGCCTTTATCAACCGTAGGAGGTGGTACTTAGATCATCTGCCGCGGTTGCTTTTTCAGTGCGATCGAAATCAGTGCTTCATCGATTTTGGTGCGAGGAGTGATACTTGCAGCTAACGCCCCTAGTACCTCCTCTTCTCCCTGTACACATTTCTTGATCTCGAGGTCCCATTGTGATAAGATCGCAGCCCATCTGCCCACTCGTCCGTCCAGCTCGTTGTATGTTAGTAACCATTTCAACGTGGGTAAACGTAACAAGACAGTAATCGTCTTTCCGACCAGCATCGTGAAGTAAACATCCAAAACCCGTAGAAGCGCCAGAACTTCCTTTTCGACGGGGCTGTAATTAAGCTCACCGTTATTCAATGTTCGGCTGGAAAATGCGACGGGACAATACACTTGATCATGTTCTTGTACCAGCGCGGCGGATACCTCCCACTTGCTGGCGTAAACCACAATCACCGGCGTTTTGTTCTGATCAAAGTGTCACAGGGTTGGGGCTGACGCAATTTTCGCTTTCAGCATGCTGAATGCTACTTTTTCCCTGATTAATCGATCGCCTTCATGATTCGTATTCTCCTTGCTCAACGATCGGCTCTTTAAATCTTGATAATCCACCTCCCTTAATTCGTAGATCACAGCGGATAGATCGCGAAGTCTTCAATAAATCGACGGTAGTAGTTCAAGCTCCCCAAAAACGATTGCATGGCCTGTAAGGTGCCAGGGAAAGGAAAATCGATCAGATCATCCAAATTTTTGGATTTGTTTCCAAACCTCGGCTAGAGACATGATTTCCTAAATAAGGAACTTCAGTTCGCCCCCAGTACGATTTATCCACGCTGATCGACAAGTTCCATTGATCGCACTTTTCCAATAAACGCTTCACCTTGTCACACAGAGTAGTCCAGGTAGGTGCAGGTATCAAAATATCATCGATATATGACCGCCGCTGCATCACAGACGCGCTCGGTGTTTGGTCGGGCTCTCCCACAGTAAATACATCAGACGATTTGTTAGCACCGTCCTTAACCTTGAGATACCCATATATAGTGCATTATCGATCAACCGCTGGTAGATTTGCGAAGCATTCTTTAGGCCAAAGGGCATCCTATTCCATTCGAACAATCCCAACGGAGTGACAAACGCCGAAATCTGACGCGCTCGATCGGTCATAGACACGACCCAAAACCACTCTCCATATCCAAAGAGCAAAACCACAACGCTTTATCCAAATCTTCGAGTAGATCAGAGATCAGGGGCATTGGGTATACCATCAAACTCGTAAGTTGATTGACCGTGCGATAATCGATACATAAACGAATATCAACCCCATTCTTTTTCACGATGATCACTATAGGTGATGCCCAGGGTGACGTAGACGGCTGAATGATTTTAGTAGCCAATAGCCTCTTGATCAAAGCCGATAACTTCTCGCGAAATTGTGGAGCCACCTTACGACACTTTTGGGCGATCGGGAGAGCATTACCTACATTTATATCGCAAACAACTCCACGTGCAGCAGGAGGTAGTGCGTTCCTTTTTCCGATCAACAGATGTTTCTTCGCCCAAATTATATCGCGAAGCTGATTAATTTCTTCTGCCGTGTTTACCAAGGGATCTCCGACTAGCAAATCTTCTTTAGTCAACTCTTCGGTGCTTGCAGATACTTCGGGCAACGTGGCAAGCTGCTTCTATAGTTCTTCCACATACAAATCTCCACCTTCATGGTAACAAACTTGATCATCGATAGGGATTACACCAAATTCGCTAGGATCGGCTGAGACAGGGTGATCACGCGTATCTTGAATGGGCGTATCTCTTGCAACAGGTTGTTCAACTCCGTGATCCAAGGTCGGACCTTTTGTCCCCGGCTCCTTATTGCACCGCGCTTGCACCTCTTGCACCTTTTGCGTCCCTCCGGTTACCAATGCCACAGATGTGACGATCGGGTTTGTAGGACGTACTAAAATACTTCGAGGAGTAGGATACTCCCTCTTCTCGACTAGGGGACCTTGATCGACAATTTCTTGATCGTCATTCGCTGAATCGGTAGACGATTGATACGCGAGATTTTGCCACTCCTTGTAACGATTAGACCCTATCGAAACAAATTCAGGGCGACGGGGCACATCGTCTTTGTTCATCCAGGTCCCTAAAATCGTCTCATCTTTCACGATGATCGGATGATCAACGACGTTCGTAACACGCAGGTATCGCAAATTTCCCACGCCCCTCGTGATAGTGGGGACCCAATCTATTCCACGAGTAATCCACAACTTTCGAGATCACTGGTCATAAATCCGAACTTCGGCAGATCGACCTACTGGGATCTGTTCGTACTGATTGAGTTTCATATAATTACCACTCGATCCATACAGCTGTCGGCGCCCATCCAATGGGATGATCACCTCATCAGGCAAGCTTAGCGCGCCATGGGCGATGTCTAATCGAACACCAGATGGTATCATAAAATCCATACCCAGTATAGCATCTTGACCGACAAGTCTGCCCACCCATGCATGGAAATAATAAACCAACGAGCCTGCTAACGTAATCTTGATTTTAGCGCGCCCCTCCGTGATATACGCACTTTCTCCAATGCCGACACATTCTTGTGTTTGACTCGTGTCTATCTGACAACTCACCTTACGAGAAAAGGTTGAGTCAATGATCGACACTTCTGCACCAGAATCAAATAATAGCGTGGCACGTTCGTTATTAATTTTACCACTCGCCTTGGATTGTTCAAACCATTTCTTTGGAGAGTGGTACTTCCAATATCCACGTGATTCACCTGGAAGTAGATCAACCTCCATGATCACCGGGGACCGAGAAAACTCATCAATACGGAAATTAGCCAAACGTGGTAAATCAGGCTGATCACTTTATCAATATCTCTTTCTGCTGCTTGATCAGCCCTTTTCTTATCCACATATGCAAAAATACACAAACCAGAACGCTCGTCTCGTACCAGATTCCAACCTGGCGAGCGTCTTAGTTTAACAAATCTTCAGCTTCCTTGGCAGCATTCCAGCATGCTTGGTGGAATTGTACCACTGGCGAATGCGGTTGCAAAATTCTTCCATAGGACACTTGCCCGCATCGCGAGCTTCGCCGCATGCTCGGCAGACGTACAAACAATGATCGGTCGGATGTCCCTTCTTGCCTCACTTGACACAGGTCAGGCGCTTCAAGCAACGAAAATTATCGTGTCTGATCGACCCACAATGACTGCACTTCTTCACCGCCCCTTGCTCAACTGCACTCGAATCACTTCGATTACCGCATCGGGACTCTCCAGGTTGATCGAGCGCCCCTGGTTGATCGCGTATAGCATCAATCATGTAACGGCGCTGATCTCCATTGCTTCCACTGTCGTCGGCACTTGATTCTTCACTCCCAGATGTCACCTTGATCGCGCGTAGTGCCTTGGGCTTCCGCGCCGGGGCAGGTGCCCGATCATCGCCGAATTTCTGGCGGAATCGGCTGGTACCTACCGCCGCTGTTGGCTGGTACCTTCTATTGCGTGCATACGCCCGCAACGTCTCTTACAGATCCGTAGCGGTATCCAACCGCAAAAGTGCCAGTTGATCAGCGAGCTCGCGATTAGCCAATGTATCCAGAAAATGCTGCACATGCTCACGTAAAGTCGTAGGCAATCCATCCCTGATCGGCAACTTGGCTAGTACTCCCGCCACATTCAACCGGTGCAGATATTTGATAGGGCTTTCATCCGACCGCTGCTTCGTGTAACAATACTAGCGGGATGCCGACTGACCACCTTCACAATATTGAACTATAAACTCCTCCATGAGACTTTTCCAACTTGATCGAGTGCTTCTACTCAGTTGAAGATGCCAATTGTGCACTGGTCCTTTTAATAGACCGCCCAGGATCAGACACTTTTCATGATCAGAAGCTTTATCCCGCATAAATGCTGACTTGAGGCGCCTAATAAAATTCCGCGCTTGATCTTCATCTCCTTCATTTCCCGAAAATTATTTTAGATCACTGATCGCAGACATCCGAATCCTGGGAATCGTCTGTTGATCAGGCATCCCAGTGTATGCGGACGCAACGGTGGATCGTCGTGGCAGTGTGATCGGCTCATCTGGGTCAACGTACTCGCTCTGGGATCGTTGATCATGTACGAATACATGGATTCCATGTCAACGTCCTTGACCGTCGCCGATCTTCCTGGCTTCGAGTGCTGCTGACGAATCGAATGCACGGAATCCATGTCGACATCCTTGGTCGACGCAGCTCTTCCTGTCTTTAGCTGGTGGTTTTTTGCACCAACGACTCCAGGTGTCAGCTTGCGTCTTTCCTCAGCCAGCAACTTCTCCATAGACTTGTCAAAGAATGTCTGCAGCTGTGGACTTTGCGATAATTGATCATCTTCTGCCTTGATCGATTGAGGTTCCATCTTGATAACCGAAAACTTGGATTCATCATTCTTGCAAACTGTAATCTTGGTGATCTTGGGCTCTATACCACCGGCACTACTCGACTCCACTTCAAGTTCATCGCCTTCGGTAGGGGAAGATTCGTAACACGATGATCCCGTATGTTCTGCCACGTTGATCAACGGGCCCGTTTCAATCTTCAGCGGGGAGTGTGAGGGCTCCAGCTTCGTAGTTTGGCCCACTATAGGCATCAACAGATGAAACAACTGCTGGGTAGATTCTGCCACATCTTCTGGGTCCTGATCAAACACCTCTTCAGCATCGTAGGCGCCTGGCGTCAGACCAGCCTGCTTGATCAGACGTGTTAGCCTCAGCACTATCTTGAGCTTGTCCTTCCCATCGTAACGGGCTGATCGACCGGTCCGTTCAGCTTCCCGCTGATCATAGCCCCAAGTAGGCTCATGATCGAGTTCGTCACTAAGCAATCTTCAAGTTTCCCTTTGTAGACCTTTCGGTAAAACGTCTTCACCATATCAGCTTCCGTTGGTGGCGTACTTGATCGAATTTCGTCGCTCTCCGAACCAGGTGCCTTCACCAACACCTTCGGCTGGTCGGTCTTATAATACTTCACCATCGGATCCCAATCCGGATCATTATACACACATATATTTGGCGGATCATAACTTGCGTTATGATCCGCATGGGCTCCCAAAGGAGCCTCGGGAGGTGGTTGAGGCTTCTCCTCCTTTATCTCATCAGACTCCTCCCCAGGTCCTGATGATCAGCATTTCCTTTCTTCTTCAGGCATGACGACGGCGAACTGCATTCCATCGTCACAACCTCCTACTCTTTTTCCACCTTTATCTTCACTTCTGCTTCCGCTTCCGTTTTCAATTCCACACCAGCGCCATCTTGCGTAGAATCGTGGTGATATCCCGCGTCGCCCAAAGCTCCGGGCACGCGTACAATTGTGGTGGAGCGGCTGATAAAAGTTTTGACGCTTGATCAGGCGATACCACGGCGCCCGGACTGCCGACTAACGAAGGGGGTCCTCCGGTTGTCCTTGACCGCTTGTGTTTCTGCTCACCTTGTGTACCCGACGGCTTGGGCGTTGGTCGCTCTCCAGGTGGCGGGGGTGTAAATACGGCAATTCCTTGATGCAAGATTGGGGGAACTTGTAACGAGTTGACCTATATGCTGATCAGGCGTGATCAGGTACAATCAATCTCGAATCATGTGCGATCAGGCTTGATCAGTAGTGATCAGGCTGGGGCAGGCACTAAAAGTCGTTGATCAGCCGTGATCAGGCTTGATCAGGCTTGATCAGTTACTGCAAGACGTTGATCAGCGGTGATAAGACTTGATCAGGCTTAATAAGGTGCAAAAAGACGTTAATCGGCTGTAATCAGACTTGATCAGGCTTAATCAAGTGCTAAAAGTGGTTGATCAGCTGCGATCAGTCTTGATCAGGCACTAAAAGTAGTTGATCAGCTGTGATCAGCTGTGATCAGGCTTGATCAAGTGCTAAAAGTGGTTGATTAGCTGCGATTAGGCTTGATCAGGCGTGATCAGGCACTAAAAGTAGTTGATCAGCTGTGATCAGACTTGGTCAGGCTGGATCAAGTGATAAAAGTCGCTCAGGTACAAGTTGGTGCGATCTGCGAGTTGTTGATCTCGGGTCGCGAGTCGCAGAGTGTCGATCAGGTGTTGATCGGCGAAGGGGGTACTTGATCAGGCATCGGAAGTCTTCACTGCCCGATCACGGAGCCTCTGGAGTCTTTAAATAGCTAAAGGACCACCCAAATATTTGTATTCCTAGCCTAGACCTACGAGGGGGGGGGGTAAATTTCACTTAATCAACCTAGAGTTCCCGTGGGGCGCTTACAGCAGCCGAACTCTACGGGCCAAACGTGACCAAACGTGGGGAGGTGAGAGAACTGCTCAATCACACTCCTAAGACCAAAAAACCTTTACAAAAGAACCGCTGACACAGCGGGCGGAGTTGCGGAGTGAGTTCTCAACACTCTACGCCTGCCGATGGGCCAAAAACGCACAAAGTGCTCCCGCCCGGGACGTAGAGGTGTTTATTAACTAAAAAGAGGCGCTAGCTGCCGTCCCTGAGGTGTCCTTAGTGTTTGGACGCAAAAGGAGAACTTTTTATTGCTTAAAGCCTTAGATCTACCATTTCCCTAATTTCAGCCAATCAGAACCGTCCATTCCAGCGTCCTCCGTCCACCAGTCCACCTGATTCCTCCGTCGTTCGTCGGTGTTCGTCGGTGTTCGCTGGGTACTCGTCCCATCTTCCCATGCCCCGTCTATGTACTGTCTATGTGCACCACGGTAGTACACGCAACTGTATACACCGTGGCACACACAATCGTATACAATTACGTACCCGATTTGTGCTCGAAATCCGACCCCTAATTAGGCCCTTAATTAGGCCCAATTATAGCACGCTTTACGACAATTACTCTAATCGTATCGGTCACCTCCGGAGGCGACCGATAACTTTTATAGGTACAAATAATTCTAATCGAACCCTGTCTAATCGTATTCGAACCCCCGGTTTATCGACTAAGAATTTCTGAGGTTTGACACCCCCTAATATTCACTTAAGTTCACTAAGCTGATTTAAGCTTGAAATATTTGCACATATGTTCATGTATTTATAGCCAATCCGTTTCCACCATATGAAGCGAAGAATGGCTACATCAAAATTCGACAATTGGTCCAATAAAAGGCAGCTTCCCAATTTTAATATGGGTTTTGCTAACGTACATACCGTATGTACGTACATACCCCCCTAAACCCTAAACCCTAAACCCTGCAGACTGAAAACAGCCAATCAACCCTAAACCCTAAACCCTGCAGGGGGTATGCACGATACATACGGTATGTACGTTAGCGAAAGACTTTTAATAATTAATCAAGTGTCTATTTAGTGTTAACCACTATAACCTACTCGATATTTATGTATATACTTGTAAAGGTTCGTATCTTCGTCTGGGTTGGGACTTCGCTCGTCTTTACTTCGCCTGCTCCATCTATGTGGTGTGCTTTTGGTTCTTCCTTCATGCAATGGAGGCAAAGAATTAGTCGAAGCCCGTCTAGACGGGACTATCCATTTCTGATTTCCTGCGCCGCCCATGCCTTCAGCTGATTTCAGCATATTGCCTATGTTTGGCGTACTTGTTCCGCTTCGGAACGCTTTTACTTCCTGAAAACAGCCACATTGCGATGATTCCAAAGACACGTAATGGCTACACTACATAGTGTCCACCATATACGTTCGAGATGGTGTTCCACATCCTCTGCCGGTCGGCGACATACTTGAGAAATGCGTCTCTTCATTTCCAACGTAATCTCCTGCGATTTCTGTGTCGTGACTGCATATGCGTATATTTCCACTTGGTCTTTGTTGACAGTCACACCTGTCCATTTAGAAATAATGAACCGCCAAATACTGATGGCTCTTGGACACCCCACAAAATATGTGTGTCCCCTTTCCCGGTGCCAAACATTTCTCGTCAACCTGACATGAGACACTGGTACCACTGTCCATAGTGAAAGTATTGAGTTGAAGTGTCGCCGCTCTATAATTCACCCAAAGATGATAATCTTTCAGCACATGTCGATGTTCCCACAGTTGCCTTGGACTTTGTTCCTGCACCACCGACATCCATTTATCTGCTCGGCACTTTTCTTTCCATTTCTTCATGATCTTTCCCAATAGTCGTGAAATGTCTTCATGATATAACCGCTTGAGTGCCCTTCGTACTTGAAAGGGCATCTTCCCAATTGGCGTTCCATCACATAGACGCCAGGGTATACCATGTATTGCCGAGTGTGGTAGGAAAACAGCCACTTGGTTTACGACGCTGGTATAATTCCATAATATCCCATTGTTGGATTGCTTGAAAGTCACTGATGACGTTCCAACACTGTCGTATCCTGCTATCAAACCGTCCGCTAGCTTCTCCCACGTCATATCCGCATAATAAATCTTAGGCTCATACATCTGTATAGGGGGAAAATGCCCGATACATTTACCCACGCCTAGACTTGGCGAACAAACAATAATCCAGTACATCCACTCAATGATGATACGTCGTACGTGACTGCTATCATCATTGGCTTGTACCTGCCACTCATATACAGCTCCGGAAGTGCGGCGAATCCGCATTTCATTGATCGATCCTGGTCGTATCTTCTTGTATCTGGCCACCCGTAACATATCGCCTTTTCCGTCTATGATCCAGGAATTTGAATGACATGCAAAGCTCCCCCAGAAGGTTTCCATCGACGGCGTGAAACTAGTGTGCATCGGCTGGCCCGATAAATCAAGAGTTAGCGTAATACGACTTCCATTACGCATCCCTCTCCTATAGTCCATACAACCTCCGTCGCAAAACGAATCGAGTTGGATTGGTAAAAGTTGAATGTACCGCTGTAACTGGGTAGATTGCTCTTCATCTGGCCTCATCCACTGTCCGAGTTCCTGGCGTAAATCAGCCCATTTTTCTCTGTAGGACGCACTATATCTTTGTCTCCTCCTCCGCGTATGAGGAGTAAGGTTCCTGAGTTGGTTACCTTCCAGCTGTACCCGGCTCCAGATTAACAACGCCTGTTTATATACAGAAGGAGATTAAATAAGCCAAGAGGTAGTATCTCTTACCCTTTGAACTTGAATCGCCAGTGGAATCGCAATCAAGCTCATCCCCCCTGCCCCTTTTGGCGTATACAGAAGCGCCGGTGATATTTTATGCCGTACAGTATCCCCTACAGCAGCCTTTACCCATATAAACTGCTTCTGCATATGAACCAGTTGATGCAGGATGTGTTGGGGTGGGTGGTGGATCTTCGCCGTGAAAAGGATGGCAGGCAACGCAATGGTGTTAAATAGCAGGGCCCTTTCCATAACTGTCGTACCGCATATCGTTGCCACTTGAAGTCGTCTTCGTATACTTTATAGTCTCCTCGCCCAATTCACTTCCGTAAGGTCCGTCCATCCACATCGTAATCTAGGTACTCGTCGTCTCTGTCGGTTGTAAAACAGGAATGTCATGCCAGTCTTGAAGTACGATCTACTTGTTCAGAAACAATATCTTGCTTTTGCGTACTTGAACTGTCAGAACTGACAATTACCCAAAGCTGTCCACCAAATGTAGTGCTTTTTTGATCGACCTTCCTGTTTCAAGAAGACCGTGGAATCATCAACAAAGGCTGAAAACTTGTGGAGCGTACCCGGTCGACACGGTCTGAGTCTCTGGATTGACTCTTCCTCCTGGATCGCTATCGATAATGGTTCCACCGCCAGAATGAAAAAAACGGATCCAATGGGAAACCTTGAAGGATTCCGGAGGTTATCGTGATTGGCTCTGATAATTCTCCATTTACTTTAAACTGCGCTGTTGTACCATGATGTAACCTTTCCACTAACCCAATGAAGTTTGGAGAAAAACCAAACGCTCGCAATATCCCATACATATATAGTCTATCCACAGTGTCGTAAGCTTTCGCGAAATCACGAAAAAGGACTGCTGGACTGTCTTCAGGGGGGCCAGATATATGTCATCTTGCCCCGTTTTCAATAATGCCTGGATGAGGATTACGGCTCGGTGCAGTCGTCTCCCGGTAACAAATCCTTGCTGGGAGACCCTATCAGCTCCCCTAGAAATTTCTGAAGTCGGGTTGCTAATATCTTCACGAATATCTTATAACTCGATTACAGAATGGATATAGGCCGGTAATCCATAGCGTTGGCCGAGTCTCCATTATTTCGAATAGGAGTTACCAACGCTTGTAGAGGAATTACCAACGCTTGTGCTTCCCCATTTTAATAATGTTAATCCTTGCGAAATTGTGTGGTTCTCGTACACCAACATTCATTCATTCCTTTTCAACTTGAAATTTTTCCATGAGGCAGTATATGTAATTATAACGTCTAAACATTTACAGAGGTGTTCTTCAACGGAATAGAGTCTAGAAGAGAATTTATTTTCTTCTAGAATAAATAAGCATACAAAACCCTGAACCGTTCGATTTGGGCACCATGCCCAAAAAGTGGTCGTCCACAATTTTGGATAAATCGTTCTCGAAAGTCACCCAGCTTTGAAACCCCCTATCATCTGCTTAAAATCTTTTAATTTCACAATATACTTACTCTCGATTTTTAACTTAATCGCTTATTAAGTCACAACTGGCAGTGGTTATACGGCGGCTACTTTCACGCAATTTTACGCATATATTATTTGATCTAAAGTATTAGATCAGATAGTGTATACTGCGCCCTACGTCTTTCTTACAACAGGTTATGAGCCCAAGAGGTCAAATGTGATTACAGTGATTTTTATTCAAGGTTAAGTTGTGATTTCCCGAGTGGAGTATTCTCGTTTGGAGTCAGTTTCCGGCCACTAGTGGAAGTCCCCTCACTTTCGGATGGCTAGTGGATTGATTTTCGGTTTATCGTGGTGTATCGTTTCATTTTTGTGGAATAAAGATGAGCGATTATAAAAGGGGTGATGATTTTGGTGTGGAGCAAGGTACGGTCTTCCAAGCCATTTTAAATGGACTTAAGGAATTGTAGACACGGCTTGTGACTGTGGAGGAATTTCAAGGCCGAATTTTGGTTGCGAGCTCAGCTTCCAGGTCGAGGAAAGACTCCCCGGTTGCTGCCCGGAACAGTGTGTTCCGGGACACGTTGAAAAATTACGGTCCGTTCATCAGCAAATGACTTTGAACGATTTTAACGGGAATTGTGGCATTGAAGTGGTGGAGCGCCGCGAGGAAATGAGGTCAGGCTCCCGCCAAACGTCCAAGGTGCTGTACCCAATATGGGCTAAACTGGTGCACCAGTGAGCAAGTGCACGGTCCACACTTTGGGAAGACTGGTTACACGAAGATACCCTAGCTCGCCATCGAAAAGTTTTCGGGTGTGGAGATTTACACGAGACTCGGTGTAGGCTTCAAGAAATGGGCATATCTTTTCATCGAGGCTGTCGACATAGCCGAAATTTCATCTGAATTTGCTGGGACGGAGCGATTTAAGGTTAACAAGTTGGGGGAAGATCTTGGAGGCATGGCTGCCGAGTATTTAATTCCAAAATTTGAACGTGATGGCCGATGTACCCCCTGCTTGCACTCCGTTCTCGACTCGACCATATGCATATTCAACATCTCCCACCACCAGGCTGCGATTTGGTTTGCTTCTGTGGTGAAGTGAAGATGGAATTTTGTGACCAGTTTGTACCGGTATACCGTTGATCGGTTTAGAGCGATTGGGTTGGTTGGAAGGGGAGAGTATTTTGGGCTAATCGTGTTTCAGGAGTGCTAAGTACGCAGTTTTAGGTGAGTCACACGATTTTTCATGTAGTTTACATATTATTTTTTTAATTGGATATTAAATATAGTGTTCGTTTTTCTTTGGTTTACGCAAAAGTCGCCCTCTCCTACAAGGGAGTCTTTGGGAGAAGAGGGCTAACAAGGTCCCCTCTATCTCAACTTACCCAGCCGGGACGCGTAACAGACGCATTTTGGACCGCCGGAAGTCCCACGACGGGAATGCGCAGCTCTAACGAGACTCACCCTCAAATCGCACACGTTTGGAACGTGTTATCATTTTATTGGTTACGTGGAGATCACATTGGTGGATCCCCAAGCTTGAAGACGTTCGCTTGGCTGCTCTTTATTGGTTCAATGGTATCTAGTATTATTGATTGGGTCTACACATCGCTACACGCGATCTGCCCCAAAGTTATTGGTTGGGTCTACACATCGATATACGCGATCTGTCCCAAAAGTTATTGACGTATTTGGAGTGATCTATTTACACACCGAAATTATATTAGATTATATATATATCGTTGGAAATTGAATTTTTTTATGGTGAAGTCCTACCCTAGACACACTCTGCCCCAGAAGTGGTACATTTCATATTGATCCCCACCTAAATTCATATCGCGCGACGGTCCACCGAGTGTGTAACCACCCAAACTAATGGGTACACAAGGTGAGAAATGTGAACGCGAATCGGAACAGGCGTCCTACAGCACTGATCGGTCGTCAGACAGCGACAGTTGATCCGATCGGAGCTTAGGCGAAGGTTCGTGTGATACCCCACCCCCACCCGTACGTTGGTCGGCTGGGCACGAAGGTGTTCGGGTTCAGGACACTTCGGTGTTCGATTTTGAACTCGACTCCACCGCACTTCGAAGAAGAGTACGAAAAGGACTTATACCGAGCACTACCTGTACTTGGAAGTTCTGGCTCAAGAGAGCGAGTCAAGCGAAAAAATGGTGTTTGAGAATATTGCCAAGTTCACTGCGCCATAGCTCAAGATCCCGATTATGGCCAGCTACAATCCGATGCGAACCGATTACCTGTGCCATATGCAAGAAATAATATCGTGGGCGCAGGAACTGGAAGATGACGTTCCTAAAGGGAGACAGAGCCGGGAAAATGCTCGAGCATTTTTTGGATTGGTTTGAAAAAATGAATTCGATTGCAGAATTCACGTCTTACGCACCGATGGGGTGGAGAATATCAGAATGCTAACCTGTTCTGCAAGAAGACTGGGGTGCGAAGACCAGCCTCAAATGAAAATTCCGAAAGGATGAACTGGATCATTTTTAACATGGTCTGGTGTATGATTTTTGGGTCGGGGATACCCTTGATGTATTGGTCGGAGGAGGCTGTGTATGTGTCATATATACTCAACCGCACACCGACCAGATCTAATCCCGGCAATCCATAGTCATACGAAGTCATGACAGACAGACGACGGTCTCTCAAGGAAATTGTGGGTTTCGTTTCGCCCAGCATGGTTTGGAGGGACCCGAAGAAAAATGACCTAGTAAAGCATGTAGAGCGAGCCCTAATTTTGGGAAATAATGATGAGACTAAACGTTACAAGATACTTTTAGTCAAAAAAATAAAGTGGTGACGGTCACTCGCCATGTCAGCGACATTGAAGCGTTTGACAAAGGAGCGAGTGACAAAATAACGAAAGTATGTAAGTAATGGCTGAGGAAGAGCTCGAGTGGCTTGCCGAGAGGCGAAGCATCGCAATCCAGTCACGCAAAATTTCGGAGGCAAATCAATCTTTGGTGAATGAAAACGCTCAAGTCAAAATTGCAAGTGCCCTAGAAAATCGGGACGATCGAGGAAGAAGACTTCCAGAGCAATTGATTTTGAGAATGCAAGAAAGAAAAAGGGAACCGAAAGGAAGGCTATTTCGTGCGATGAAAATTAAGTGTCGGTTGCAGAAGAACGTCATACAAGTAACGACTCTGCAGGAAGTGCGCTACTTGCGTACGCAGTGTGATGATATGAACTATCAGAGTGAATTACGTGTTGCCGTGGTCGATCCAAGGACTTTCAGAGAAGACCATGGAGGCAGAAATGCCGACATGTAGAAGATGTCTGAACAATCCGAGCTTAAGGCCCTCGAGTGTCTGGGGACGTGGAAATTAGTGTGAAGGCAACCTGGAAAGATGCACTACCGACTCAATGGGTCTACAAATCGAAGCTGCGTTCCGATGGAACGATTTAACGCATCAATACACGTTTTGTTGCACGAGGAGACAAGCAGATTTACGGATAGAATTCCTTTTTACGTTTTTGACATTCGTGGGAATTAATAACGTAAAGGTAATTCTCGCCATTCACAAGTTTGGGGGATAGCGGCGCAACATGGCGATGTACCCAGTGGTTACCGGAAGTCAAGTACCGAAGATGGATACGACATCCATTTAAAGCGCGGCAGGGTATGACAATATTAAAATAAATAATGGAAACTTTCGGGTCCGCATGAAGTGAAGAGCTAGTTTTGAAAATGGAAAAGAATTTGTACGTGTTAAAGCAAGCTGTCACCAGTTGCTTTGCGATACCATAGAGAAAATGAAGTTTACGCAGTGTGTTACAGACACCTTTGTGTTTGTGAAACATGATGAAGATAGCATCGTTCTGGTCGGAGCATACGTGGATGACCTGTTGGTCACCGGAACCACGGTGGAAGCAGTTGACAATTTTTGCAGAAATGGCGGTGATGGAGATAAAGGATCTAGGACTGTGAATAAATTCGTGGGAATCCGGATAAGTGGAAATCCCAAGGATGGGTTTATGATGGATCAGGAGGCTGCTGTAGATGAGCTCCTGATCTTGCATGGATTGGATAAGGTTTATGAAGCGCGGACACCCGTTCTTGACGTGGATAACATAAACAATTTCTACGAGCTATTATCGACAAGGTCAAGGGAGAATTTCCAAAAGTCAAAAGCTACCAGTCTCTCGTCGAAAGACTGCTGTAAATATCTAGTTGCACACGGCGGTATATTTCGTTGGCCGTGCATCGCGCAACGAGGCGCTCCAATGCACCCACTTTGGGAGACTTCAAAACAGCAAAAATGTGATCAAGTACCTGAAAGGCACCAAGTCGCTGAAAATTAACTTGAAGCACGATGACGAATTGCCCATGCCAATTCACATCGTATGCTATACGGACGCAGATTTTGCTGCCGGGAAGATTGACCGGAAAAGCGTTAGCGCTGTGGTCGTTTCGTAAATGGAATCATTGTTTCGTGGCAATGAAAGAAGCAAACACATTTGCTTTGTCCAAAGCTGAAGCATAATTTGTTATAGCAGCTGTGGGCGGCAAAGAAGCTTCGAGTATACCAGAACTGTTTTTGGAAATAGGTATGCATGCTAAGGCGCCATTGAAAATGAGGATGGATAACCAAGCAGCTATCAACCATGTGGAGCGTGAGGCTAGTGCCGGAGGCACCAAGCATGTTGACGTCAAGCTGAAGTTTCTTAAGGATTTTCAAAAAAAGGTGTGCTCAAGGAAACATATGTGCCGAGGTTGGAAATGGTGGCTGAGCTACTAAGGACCTAAGTGCGCAGCGGATGCAAGACTTACGAAAGAAGATTGATTTGAATTGAAGTCATTATAGCGCGCGCCAGTTTCAGGAAGAGTGTCGAATTTTGATGTAGCCATTCTTCGGCTATACGGCGGCTACTTTCACGCACGTCTACGCGTATACTATCTGATCAAAAGTACCATACCAGATAGTATATACTGCGCCCTACATCCTTCCTATAACACAAACAAACAGAAGCAAAGCAACATTAGCATCAGCACACAGAGAAAAACTGAGTCAATCAGATCTTGCTGAATGGGCTTGTGCAGCACTTCAGAAACTTGAAGCGAATGATGCCGAAAAATGCGGATGCAATTGGCTCAATTTACTGGTACAAAGTCGAGCGCCAATCGACGGTATCAGCACTGTCCCGGCACCGAAACAGCACTGTAGGATTTTGCAAATTGAAGAAAGATCTCTGTGACTTACGGCATGGTTCAAAATGAACAAGAAAAAATTGCAGAGCGACCTGTAGCTCCTACACATCACATCAACTTTTCAAAGGGGTGATAAACTGTCAAGTCGCTTCAGGACCGGATCCTGTAACGAATTAAACTAATTGAGCGTCAAGATAATGCGGCTTCATACGACAGATTTGACTTATTCAAACTCGACGAGAAAGCGCTTAACTGTTGCACTCAACGAAGAAAAAGCTATCAACGACGCAATCTAAGCTTTTTTCTACCAAAGTTGGCTCTCTCTATACAAATAGTTTGAATTTTTCTCTTGCTTTTAGAGCGGAAGTTCTAGATCCAAATACTATTTTACTTACCACAAAGGTGACGGAAGTGAAAGCGGTCACATTACTTTATCGAAACCGCCTACAAGATGCAAAGGAAAACCGAAAACTTATCAATACTACGCAAAATAGAAAATATGGCAGTCACAAATGCATGGTCAGACTGCATGATTGCTTCCGTAACCAGCAGCAACAAGTTCTTTTCTCATTGACAACGTAACGTCACACGAGAGTGATGATATTGAGCTGATCACATCAAGGTGCAAAAGTTGCAGCTCGTATAATTTGCTTCTGGATACTGGTATTATTGCTTCATTTGAGAACTAGTTCCGACAAAAGCAGTGTACCACGTGCTCCAATACATACGCTCGCGAACGAAAGACCCGTTCAAAGATCACGTTGTTACAGCAACGCCTTGAGGAACTGAAGCGTCGACCGACGTGAAAATCGCTTCAATAGAGGACTGCTGGCACCAAACAGATATTCGTCCTGCGCCAGATCTGTACGAGTGATGTGCGGTGGAAGTTGAATATGGAATTAATTTGACAAGATATTCCGCAATGTACTTGTATACCTTGCAACTTCGGAAAATATTTTCGTTTTTCGTATTCAACCACAAACCTGATTTGAGTAAAGTTTATTTACTAGTGCAACTCCAAGTAGTCTTGTGCCTTTCCTCTTTTTGTCGATAAACCTTTTGATTCCTCAACTGCAGATACTAGTCCAACAAAGCGCCCACCATAGCCGCGTTACTTCTTCTTGTTTATTTTAAATCGCTGCCTTACCCATCTACGAAAGTTTTCCAGCACTGAAGACGCTTGTCTGGTGGCGATTGCGCCGGAGGTTTATTCGGTGGAGTGATGATTAAAATCAGGCGTCACAAACGGCGCCCAGATATTGATTCTGGAAGGGAGTCCTTCGTTTAATTTCTTTTATTCCGTTTCTCAAATTTGGTATCCGTCGGTCTAGCCGGGTTACGCGCTTGGTGATTAGTGTGAAGATGGTAATGAGAGGTCTTGATCAGGTATAAATTGGCAACTTCGAGCAGTTGAATCAAGTCCATCATCAAGCCACGGTGTACGGTGATAGCAAGACTGACGATGTCACGCCTCCGCGAAGGAATTATGTGTCAAAAGCAAGCTACAGGGGATGGTCACGTACATCCACCTCATCAGCTACACCATACGCTGATCTGGATGATCCTGTTCGGATGAATATTGTAGGCAATCCTGCCGTCCAGCGATTCACTAACTTCAACAAATGATATATATGCAGTGCAAGCCAGAGACGATCGGTCCCTATCGTGCGAGATATTGAGGTTGACCCAAGTCAAATTGTGCTGACCAAATTTTCCCAAGTGTGCCTTATCGTAGTAGTACGCTAAGGTCCCTATTTGTCTACAGCATCAACTTAAGGGCGCTGCTGCCTTCCTTGCCGCTCATTCTGATGCGGATAGAGCGTTTTTGCCTAAAAGTATCGTGCAATGATGAATGCATAACCGCGTGGCCCACACATAATAGACCCCTGAACGGACTCTGTGTCGTGCAGCGCAGTTTATCACAACCCCGACTTCATTCTATGTCGATGCCTTGGAGGTCTGAAAAAGTACCGATGATAGAAGTCTGTACTCTTTTGATCTATTCTGAAAGGCCCGAAGATTTCGTACCGGAAGTTATCCTGAAAAAGTAGAGAAAACAATGGCGTCGGGTGTCAGTCATTGAGTATTTTTGCTCGTTACAACCCCGAGGATTGCTTGCGAAAGGCGAATGAGCTACCTTAAGCACTCAATGGTAGGAAAAGTGAATTGATTACACTTTGCCTACATTGATGCAGAAATATCTTGCGGTAACGACGCGCATCACAAAGCACCACTATCCACATCACATCATACTGTGGGTACACAGTACGTCTCACTTTGCGCATTGGATAGACGCCCTCAACGCGGAGAGACCTGGTGATTTCAAGCAGAAAAAAAAAACCTGCTTCACGAACACTTCCAGGTCCTGATCAGTTTGGGTGTAGCGCTTTTCTATCAAGCGCTCGAGAATATAACTACTATTACTTACCCTCATAGATATTAACTCTAAACCACTCGAATATACATTCATATTTTACCTCTCATTACATACATGTGAGCAAGAATAAAAAATGTGACTAAAAACCCTTGGCTGAGTCGAGAACCCGTGGGTTGACTTACCCTTTCCTACAATGCACTAGTTGCACTCGTTGGTTTAAATTATCAGAACCATAGATCCGGATGTACAGAGAATGCTCAAAACCAAAAGATCGGACGAGAAAATTGAAATCATTGATGGTTCGCAGGAATTGTGTTGCCACCCGGGCTTCATCAAGTCCACGGCACCACACGTCGAGATCTTAAAGGCCGACATATCCCTATACACAGGGAACAGAGATCCTGTAGTGTGATAGCTGTTCGAGTTAGTAGCCACCATCGAGTCAAAACCCATAACTGTACTCAGGCTACAGGTGCCTTTTGTCCTATCGTGTCTCGGGGGTCCAAGGATCCGCATGGCCGCGAACACCGAGTTGAAGGACTTTACGGGTAAAGATGCCGATGAAGAGCAAGCCCGATCATGGTTCAGCCGAACGAAGTCCACCTTCCTCCGTGATCAGACGCCGAACAGAGAACGGTGTCTGATCTTCCTAGATCTGACGAAGGGACCGGCTGCTAACTGGATCCAACAGATAAGTCGGGATGTCCGATCTGACTGGAGTCTGCTGTGCATGGAGGTTGAAAGGCAGTACTGTCACTCCGGCTTTTCTACTGCTCGGAGGTATCACCACATGAGGAAGAGGGGCGATGAAACGACGATCGAGTACCTCCACCGGCTAAATGTGGGTGCAATGCGTGCGGGGATCCCGATCAAGGAGACCGATACGCCGATCGGCGCTGCCCAAGAACATGTGGGACACTTCATCAGTACGCTGGACGATCAGGAGTTGGACGATCAGCTGACCTTACTTCACCTCAGGGACGTGGAAGAAGCTGAACAGACGTTACGTATGATGCGCCACTCCCGCAGTATGAGGACGAAGGTTACTGTCGGATCGAACAGATCCCTATCGAAGGTGCAGTATGATCATGTGAAGAGACCTGCAACCAGACCGGCCAGAGCGATCAGAGCGATCGTGGCTGATATGAGCACCGGGTCAGAAGAGGAGAGCAGTGGTTGGTCCAGTCTGGGGTCAGACTAGGAACAGTACCGTCACATTTTCGTCGCCCAGTCTGCACCCGGAGATCGATCAGCGTCACGCCGTGCCGAATGGAAGGCAGGAAACGGCAACATATCGGACCCGGATTCGCCGTACTAGAAGTGCACTCACTGCGGGTAAACCAGGCATGATGATCGGGGCTGCTGACGAAGAATTACGTTCAAGAAATGTGGACGACGCGGCCACCCCTCCTATCGCTGCCTATTTGGATGTAAGGCATGTGGAGAGATCCATGACGATGGACAATGAAAGATGGAGCACTTCTTCAATCAGATGCGCAAGTGGTATGTTCCCGATAAACACGCTTGAATTTTCCGGCCCAATGTCGAAAAGATGTTAAACTAGATCTCTCGCCAGGTTTGAATCTGGATCGAGCGGAGCGATCTACGTTTAGCATCTATGCATTCGTTGGAAAATACAGCGATACAACGGCAAAAAGGACAGGCGACGGGAATCTATAGGTCTACAGTCTTGAGACTGATAAATATTCCCGATCGAAGGTCGTCATGCAGTTGGACCTACTGCCCGGCGAGTCGCGCGGCTACTGGAAATACCACGCTCCCGACAAATGGTTCAAGCAGGCGAAATCCTATGGGAACATCAACAACGAGAAGGCCACGATTCTATTTGACTCTGGTGCAGAAGTCTCAATTATCGACTCCGCCTTTGCTCGTATGGTTGGATGTCAGATCGACTTGGTATAGAGGCAAGAATGCATTGGAATCGGCGAAATCCCTACATGACCGAAGGGAGGACGCGTGTGAAGATCACTTTATCTGGTTCATTGGTCTACTTCTTCAGCGCTTGGGTTCGTAAGCTGGCCGGCCAAGACGCATTACTTGGTATGGATTTTATGGTGACGGCAGGCATACGCCTCGATCTGTCGAATGGAGTACTTACGCTTCCAGACGAAGTCCAGATCCAACTGGCTGGTCGAAGCCCCCTATACGGATCACGTACTGATCTGGTGAGGTGGGACCAAGATATCACCATTCCTGTGGGTCGATCGGAAGATATCTCCGTGGGATAGGACTATCGGACAAAGAAGTTGTGGTTTACCAGGGGCGATTACTGGGTACCGACGTTTGTGGAAGGTGTAGATCGAAGCGATCGGGTACAAGTTACTAACATCGGTAATAAACCGCTGTGTTAGGCAACGGTACGATCGTCGGTATGTGGCTGGCCGAAGGAAAGGTTCCGTGGAGGACGAGTTTTATTTCGATCTAATCAAGACGTTATATGCAGTGGCAAAGCTTTGCGAGTAAGGCCACCACCGATCGGATCGGTGACGACAAGTCAGCCGAAGAAGACCCCCCCCCCTCGAACGGAAAGGACAGATCGCGTAGCGACCAGTATGTGCCGAAGGTTACCCGCACAGTAACCAGATACATTGAGATCAAAGGAAGTTGTGCCAAGAGTCGTTAACACATTTGTATCGCAAGATAGGGTGACAGTGGAACCGACATCAGATGGGGACGATCGCGGTATCGCTGGAGACGAGTATGGTGACGCATCCACTCAAGTCGGTGCCACAGAAGAGCAACCCGTCGACGAGGGTCAGCATTGCCCGTTTGACAGGAGCGGACCGAGCGAGAATCTCCTCACCAGATGACCTGGCGTGTATGCACGGGGGAAGGGAGAAGTGTGTTGATGATAGGCGAACCCGATCTGGAATGTGGCTACCCCATCTGAAGTGCTAAACGATCCGCTCGAGGAGACTATGGATGATCCGCAAGTCGCCACTACCCCCGATCGGACCGATTAGCCCAAGGAATTAAGATGGTAGAAGAAATACTGGCTGATCGGGAAGGGTGATGCTGATGTCGACAGTGATGATGCCGATCCGACCGCCCATTTGGATGTCAGATCGATCCGGAAGACTTGTTGTGGTCAAACGCACCAGGAACACTCGATCCACTTGGAGGATGGCAAATAAACAATTGGAATCGGTGAATCCGATCTTGATTATGGCAATCTGACAAAGAAGTCCGAACGAAACCGACTGAATCAGAATTGTTATGGGGAGACACGGACTTATGAAGTGGGAGAGCAAGATTTGCAATAGTGACGATCGGCAATATCGATCGGTGTGAATTTGTGATGTTTATTGTGATTACGACTACGGTTGTGTGGAGGAGAACTGTGATGAATTGATTATATTTCGGTGATGACAAAGTGGCTTAAGGATGTGGATGAATTTTTTCGGTGGCGATGATAGCTACTCTTTCGATGTGGATACAAGTGGATGTGGCAAGGGTGGACCTTGATTAACGGGATTGAAGACCAAGACAGATGAGACGATCTAGTAATCAAAAAGGAAGTTTTATTGATGATTAATGCATGAATGATTGCCTGATCGGCGCTTACCACGTTAGCGTTCGCGATCACCCTATAGCCGACTGACAGTCATGGCTGGGTGATCTTCGATATTCTCACGAAATTGATTGCGCCAAGGCTGCTCCTTGTCCATCGGGGTCAGGGCGTCCAGCAAGTTGCCAACTACGGTTTCACAGTGGTAGCCGGGGTACCAAGCTCCGTTTTCGATCAGACCCCGGCTTTCTCCAAGCGATGCCTAGCCATATGGAGGACAACGGGGTATAGGAAGACATCAATTTCACACGCATTTGCCCGCATGCCCTCCAACACGAATTGGCAGATAGACAACCAAGCTTCGCCCGCCCGACTCCGACGCTGTTTCTGTTACTTCTGGAATGTCGCTAAGTCCTTGTCCAGCTTCACCTGCCCAGGGGGAAGCACCAGGTAGTGGGTCTATTCCCAGATCGCTTGGCAGTGGAATTTGTAATATTGATCAAGACGAACCAGGAATAAGGCGACCCATGGTGTCAGTGTGAACGTGACACCCAGGTCGCGGCTCAATAAAACCTCCCATGGCTTGGCGTCATACAGACGGGCGACCTGCCATCCGGTGACAAGATCGAGTCGCCACTCAATTTTACCTGGTTGTCTGACCGCCAGCGGGAAGAGCCAGTAGTCTGGACGTGATATGGTGCGGGCCAGCTGTTGCTTGATCAGAATAGATCGACGCAACATATTGATCTTCCCCGGAGACCATGGTTCGTCGGAATCCAGACCCGGATGAGGCTGAGGCACGTCAATATGCAATGCCCCTAACGATGTGTGACGATATAGTCCAGAAATGACAGGCAGAACAGTTTGCTTGGATGCATCAATGGCCGGCTTCGATGGTTCTTCGACGCTGTCACCCTTCGGGTGAACTACTTGGTCTGCCCCTGGCGTTGACGTTTCGACTGTGGAAGCAGATCGGAGACGCTGGATCGATCGGGACCTTGGTAGAGCAGAAGCTAGCTCAATCGAATCCGTCGATCCACCCTCGGAGTCCGAGCCAGACGAAGCTAATTCTGTAACGGGGTTACATTTAGTTACGTTGGTGTATGTAAATACACAACGGTTAAGGTCAAGTATTAGCCAGTCCAAAAGATTCGAACCTATTGACTGCTTTAGCCAATCAATGCGGGAGCCCTTGGTGAAGGCGTGCTGGTACACAGGTGGTGGACATTACATTTCGGCTAGGTACGTATTAAATAAATTCTACTTAGTATTACATAGGGTTTACATTAGTTTATTAATTTAGGCTAATTATATATTAAATAAATCAGTTTCCAAATTACACTAAATCCAGCTAGGCGACCAACCGGGAACGGTCGGGCGTGCTGTGAGTGTCGTAGCGTGGGAGTACCTCCCCTAGCTACTCCCTACTAAGGGAAGCCTAAGGCTAAAGCGTTAGCATACGCTAACAGGAATCTGGGGAAATCTTGGCCCCGAGCGATAGAGTAATCTCACGCTAAGCCTTTCATTAGGTCGTATCGGCTAAGTAGCGGCGTATCGCCGCTTAAGGGAAGTATTCCTCTGTGCGCTAGCCGCACCGTGCGTTTACGCACCGGCTACATCTGGTAGCACCTGTAGTCAATCCAGCACCTGTGTTGGTAGACGACATCCTCTCCAAAGGATAGACCAGGACGAGTGGGTTCAGCTAACCCCCGTCCAACAAGTAGCCTTCAAGAGGCTGGTACCCATATTGGGTCAGAATGGCATGCGCCTCCTAGTGGAGCAGACTCTTAATACCGTGCGTGAGAGGGTGAACGCCTTTATCGCCCATGATGCGGGTTTTTCGCGGAAGTTACTCCGCGTCTACGGGGGTGCGCCATCCTTTATCCTTTAAAGTGACGGAATTCACCGTTGAAAAAGGTGATAACCTTTATGTGTGGCTTCGCGAGGTCGAAACGGCCTTCGCCACAGCGAATGTGGCCGAGGATCAATTGCAAGTGGGACTTGCATTAACCCATCTTACGGGTAAAGCCCGTGCATGGGCGTTTACGTGTACGGATTCGGTCACGAACTTGTTCCCGACCTAGGGAGTCCTTAAGCAAAAGCTTATGGACGTGTACGCCACGCCTGATTTGGTTTTCCAGAATCAGCTGGCGTTTTGGAGGTGCCGTCAGGGCACTAGGGACTTGGAGACATATATCCAAGAACTTAAGACCCTGTTGGCAGGGATGTACGCGAAAGCGTATTCGGACGATGTGTCCATTCCCGTGTTCATGGGAGGCCTGAGAAAAGGGCCAGCACGTTCGGAGCTCTTCCGATGCCAACCCCAATCCCCGAGAGGAGGCGTTTAAGATGGCGTTTAACGCCGAGAGGAACTTTCGTTCCTCTAAGGTGGGTCCTGAATCCATGGACCTGAGTCAGGTCGAAGCGGAAAAGAAACCTTACGCTAAAAGTAACTCTTACTCCTTCTCGCAGAGCTTCGAAGAGGAGCTTCTTGCAATGTTACAGCGGCGTGAGCCGCTAAGATGCTTTCTGTGAAGAAGTGCGGATCATCAGCGGAACAGATGTCCGCGATATCCCCAGCGAGACACTCGCTAAGGGGCAGAGGGCGGGTGAAAGGCCCTCGCCCAAGCACTCAGTGCTGTTAATCCCCAGGGTAGGGGACGACAACACAAAGCCCCGAGTGAAACGGTGCTTTCTAGTACCGAGTTGGTGTACCAGCCAGGTTTGCTGGTCGTCCTTGCGGACGCGAAAGGCTTTTATAAGCCTTGGAGAGTCTTGATAGACTCTGGAGCGTCTGACAATTATGTAAGACGGGCTTCTGTTGAGAAGAGTCGGCTGTAAGCCGAGGCCCTAGAGGCACGTTCTCGTGACGTTGTCACGGTCCGTCTAGCGACGGGTGTACCGGTTTCTGTACCCAAGGTCTCGATTGACCTTAAGCTGAAATTTGCAGACATTGACAGCTTAGAACGTTGCCTAGTCCTGGATTTGGACTCGAGGTAAGACATCATTCTGGGCATGAAGTGGCTGCAACGCCACGAGCCATGGATAGACTGGAAGTCTAAGTCCATTGGCTCAACGCACCCGCGATCGGGTGAAGCATTGGCGAGTCATGAACCCACCTTTGATCGATCGCAAAAGCGATTCTGGAGAGAGATGCCAGAGATTGGAATGTATGAGATGATCATTCCCAATGAGGTCAAGGAAGTGTTCCTTGACGAGGGGGATTCGGCGGTTAATCCCCACGTTATAGGCGAGACTGGTGAGTCACCAGTGGTAGAGGTGGATCCTTCTGAGGTTAAGCGCGAGGCGCTTCCTAGAGAATAGACACGAGGTTTGTCTCTTCTGCAGGTCAGGGTTCCCGACCACGCCGTGTTAGTCGAGATCCAGTAGTAGGGGTAGAGACCCCTGTGGTTAAGCGCGAGGCGCTTCCAAGCGAAGAGAACCGAAGTTAGTCTCTTTCGCACGTCGGAAATGATTCCGATTACGCCGTATTAGGTGAGACCGGCGAGTCACCGGTGGTAGAGGTAAAGAACTCTGTGGATAGGCGTGAGGCGCTTCTATAGATGGGGCAATTGACTCCCCCCATCTGGGTCCCGGGAAGAGTCCCGAGACCATTAGTGTAGCAGGTGCGTACACGCACGGTGCGGCTAGCGCACAGAGGAAGACTTACTTAAGCGGCGATACGCCTCTACTTAGCCGATACGACCTTATATAAGGGCTTTGTGAGAGATCGCTCTCTCACTCGGGGCCAAGATTCCCTGAGTTTACTGTTAGTAAACACTAACGCCTTGTTACAAGGCTTCCCTTAGTAAGGGAGTAGCTAAGGGAGGTCCTCCCTTTTGCTATAACACTTACTGCGAGCGCGACCGTTCTGCGTCGTGCACCTAGCAGTCTTTAGTGTATTCTGTAAACTGACTTTTTATTTATTGTGTAATTATCCTAAATTAATAAACTAATGTAAACTATATGTAATAATAAGTAGAACTTACTAAATTCGTACCTAGCAGAAATGTAATGTACACCACCTGTGTACCAACACGTGGCAGGCTGCCACGCCTTCAATAAGGGCTCTCGCCCTGATTGGTTAAAACAACCAATAGGTCCAAACCTTTCGGACCGGTCAGTACTTGACCTCAACCGTTGTGTATTTACGTACACCAACGTAACCAAATGTAACCCTGTTACATCCTCCCCCATCAAGACTATTGCTACGCAAAATTCAATAATAGTTGGAGAACTCCAGCTTCCAGAACTCTGGCCTACAATGAGCACCTTTAATGGTGATGAAGATTCTCCCCGAGAAGGGGATGACAACTATTCTGACTCCGGTATTTCGGAGGAGGAGGCCCTAGGGGATATGTCCCCTAAGGACGACCGCTCCGACAACGCCGAACGGCGATGTCGGCAGCCTAATCCGTTCCCCACACGTGGGGAAAATGCACTAACTCGTGCGCCACCCCTATCAACTTCGGATGATACATCCGGGTCACCAAAGGCGACCATCACCAATGAGCTGGACGCTGCTCAGGAAGCTCAACTTGCCGCAAAGGCACAAAAGGCTGCGTTACGCGCGTCCAAACTCCCGCCACGGGCGGCATATAATTTTTCGGGTCCTCGTGACCCCCAAAAGTGGGCTAGGAATGATGTAAAGAATGGTTTATCCTTCTATATCCCTGGACCTACGACTGAACAGCCGTATCAATACGAACTCCAGAAACAACTCCGGGAAAAACTGCTCACGCAGAAGCAGTTCAATGGCGCCTCATACCGAGAGCGCCTCGATAAACAGGCACAGGGTGCCCTTGTTGAGAACCTCCGCGAGGTTCCCGTCGTTCTCCTACAAGGAGAGAATGCCGAAGAGGCAGAACAAAAGTTCCGCGTGTGGGCGGAAGGGGAGAAACTCCTCCCTAGCTTTACTGAGCTGCACAACAGCTATTCCCACCGTGACGTCCGGGTGGAGAGAGCGTTGCGCCTGGCGTTTGCCAGAGACAAAGCGATAGGTCAATTACGTGCCCCTTATCGCACGCGCTATGCCAGCGCTCCTGCCCCCAACGCGGTGCCAGAGAACAGTGCGAACGCCGCATCTGCCTCCGGCGAACTCCCAACTACTGGAGTGAAGGGGCTTCTCGCGCCCCTATGGTCGTTGACCTGCAGCGGGATTCTCCCGCTCGAAAGCGTCAACGACGTCTCGGCAATCCTGCCGCAGGGGAGTATCGGACTCCCACGAACTCTGTGAATGTGGATAACCCTTCCACTTCACCAGATACTGGGTTTCACCCCGATGGTGGCGTCGCGCCATCAGACGCTCCACATGGTAATGTGTAATACCCTCCGTATCGAGAACTGGAGGAGGAGGTCGCGCAATTGCGACGTGAGTTCCACGAGCGCTGTGATAGACACAGCCGTCGCATCCAAGATGCTCAGGAGGGACTCCGCAACGAAGATAGTGCGAATGAATGCATCGAGGGACGGCTTGCCTCTCTCGAGTCTCTCGTTGCGGAGCTTCAGGGTCGTATTTCATCCCTGTCGGAGATGTTCCGACCTGTCGCGCCTTTCGTCTATCCGGCTTCTCACCCTCCTCCGAGAGGGGATCCGACTCAGGGTTCTGGTATGGCTTAAGCATACCCACATAGAAGGTTGGATGTGTACGCATCGCCTTCGGGATGTATAAGGTATATGACAGGACCTTTCGGGATAAGACCTTAAAGGGCCCCACAAACCTGGGGCGCAGTTTATTGCGAAACACATTTGAAACTGCATGTGTAGGAAGATTTTTAGCGTTTAATAAAACACTTTCTCCTACTTTGTATACCTTTTTGTTACGCCGCCCCTTTCGGTCAGCTTGCTCCTTCCGCTTGTCTTGGCTTTCCGCCATGGCATCGCAGACGTGTCGTAAGACACTAAGGCGCGTCGATAAAAACTTATCGATGTGCTTTCGCACAGATACAGGGCTGACATCGGGGAATCCTCCCCCCTCAAGCCCTGGGCCACACACACGTGGCGTCAACGGAGCCCTCGGATTCACTAATCCATTCACGTAAAAACGGGGTAAACCCCGTAGGTGCATGTACCGAATTGTTGATAGCAAATTCAACCATCGGAAGCATCTCACTCTAACTCTTTGGAGAATCCTGACATAAACTCCGGAGAATATCCTCCACAACGCGATTAACGCGCTACGTCTGAACGTCCGTCTGCGGGTGATACGCAGTAAACATGAAGGGCTTGGTGCCCAGCACCTTTAACAACGCTCCCCAGAATGTCCCGTAAAACGGGGATCCCGATCCGACACAACGGAATCGGGTAGACCATGCTGTCGAAAGACACGGTCTAGGAACACTTTCGCTGTTCCTTGTCCATCTATGGAGTCTGGCACCGCCGCCAGGTGAGCCATCTTGCTCAATCGGTCTACAAAGACCAATATGCCGGTGTTCCCGGCCTCATACTTCGGAAAACCGAAGTTAAAATCCATGCTAATGGATTTCCAACACTCCGTTGGAACCGATAAGCTCGCCAAAGGTGCAGCCGAACTTGCAGAGGGTTTAACCCTCTGACACGTCTCACAGGTGCGTATATACGCACCGACTCACTTATACATGTTGGGCCACCAATACAAAGCGCTTTTTAAAGCGCTGTAGGTCTTATCCCGACCTAAATGACCCCCGGTAGGGGCGTCATGTGCCTCAAAGAGGACTCTATACTTCAGTTCCTCATCATTAGGAACTACCACCCGCGGAGTGTCCTCCGCACTCGGGCTACAAAATATTATACCGTCACAGAACCTGTAACGGTATAAACGAGCTCTAGCTCGAATCGACAGGGTTGGCTCAGACGATCCAAGTCCCTTTCCACCCAACGCGCTGATAAGAGCCGTGCTCTGTGGGTCTTTCTCATACGCCTGTCGTATGAGGTCCACCACAGACGAGGTGATGAATGTCGCGTGAGCGGGCTCGTAATCAGTACGACGCGACAACGTGTCGGCAAGTACATTCGGTTTGCCAGGTTTTTACTTTACCTCAAAATTATACTCCGCAAAGAAGGAGAGCCAACGGGCCATCCGTTGCGAGAGATGAGGCGACTTTGTCGCTGTCCGTAAGGACGCGTGGTCAGTATAAACCACGAACGGCTTTGAGCCGAGTAGGTGAACCCTAAATTTGACAAGAGCCTACTTCATTGCAAGTAGCTCCTTGTCATGAACGGGATAATTCCGTTCCGCAGCTTTAAGATGCCTCGACTCAAACACAATCATGCGTTCCCGTCCCGCGTCGTCTGCTTGTAGCAAGCACATCCGATTGCGAAATCGGAGGCGTCGCAGACGACGCTAAATGGTTTCCCAGAATCTGGGAGAGCAAGAACGGGGGCTTTCAACAAGCTCCCCTTAACCGCCTCGAAAGCTTTTTGGTTTTTGGTTTCCCAGCACAAATCTACGTCTTTCTTAAGAAGGTCGGTTAATGGCTTCGCCATTTCAGCGTAGTTCTCGCTGTATTTGTGGAGATAATTGGCTAATCCAAGCCACTTCCGTAAATCTCTAAGATTTACAGGCAAAGGCCACTCCACAATGGCTTTCACCTTCGCGGGATGCGCCAGCACTCCATCCTTACCGATGCAGCATCCGAGGAAAGGAATTTCCTCAGCACCAAAAATACATTGGATGCGTTTGCATATAACTTATGCTCCCGCATACATTCGAGCACCGCTCGAAGATGTGAAGATGTATTAGGTGCGTCTGAACATCAGACGAGTCACCTTCCGTGCAACTTTGAACGAAAATATCGTCGAAGTACGTCTGAGCGTACTTTCTATGAGGGCAGAAGAGTTGATTCACCAAGCGATTAAAAGTCGCTGGTGCATTCGAAAGCCCCTGTGGCATAACAAGCCACTCCCACAGCTTGCCACTATGCGTGCTGACCGCTGTAAGCGGAATATCCGATGCTCGCACGAGCAACTGATAGTACCCGTCTGTAACAGGGTTACATTATGGTTACATTTTGTATGTGGTGTACGTGAGTACACTACGGCTGGGGTCAGTATTGACCGGTCCGAAAGGTTTTGGACCATTGGTTATTTTAACCAATCAGAGCAGGAGCCCTTGGTGGAGGCGTGGCAGCCAGCCACGTGTTAGTACACAGGTGTTGTACACTACATTTTAGCTAGGTAAGAATTTAGAAAGTTCTACTTAGTATTACATATAGTTTACATTAATTTAAATTAATTTAGGCTTATTAAATATTAAATATGCATTCAGTTTACAAAAATACTTAAGACTGCTAGGCGCGCTACCACGCCCGGTCGCGCGCGCAGTGAGTATTGTAGCGTAAGGGAGTTCTCCCTTACGCTACTTCCCTTTATAAGTGAAGCCTTGTTACAAGGCGTTAGCGAAAGCTAACAGTAAGCCACCCCGAAAATCCTGTCCCCGAGCAAGAGAGTGATCTCTTGCTAATCCCTTATACAAGGGCGTATCGGCTAAGTAGCGGCGAACGCCGCTTAAAGGAAAGTCTTCCTCTGTGCGCTAGCCGCACCGTGCGTTTACG
>CM047580.1:20145280-20170861 GCA_026184515.1 Peronosclerospora sorghi
CGTAAACGCACGGTGCGGCTAGCGCACAGAGGAAGACTTTCCTTTAACGGCGATACGCCGCTACTTAGCCGATACGCCCTTATATAAGGGCTTAGTGAGAGATCGCTCTCTCACTCGGGGCCAAGACTCCCTGAGTTTACTGTTAGTAAACACTAAAGCCTTGTTACAAGGCTTCCATTAGTAAGAGAGTAGCTAAGGGAGGTGCTCCCTTTTGCTATAACACTTACTGCGCGCGCGACCGTTCTGCGTCGTGCGCCTAGCAGTATTTAGTGTATTCTGTAAACTGACTTTTTATTTATTATGTAATTATCCTAAATTAATAAACTAATGTAAACTATGGATGACGTGATGGGCGGAGTAGAGAATTTCATAGAAACTTCTAGATAGCTTTGCATGTGTGTAAAAAGGCAACCCGTTCGCTGTATCTTCCTGTACTGTACGCATTAATACATGCATTATATCCCTATTCTGTCCTTACGATACATATCACCAACTTTCAATATAGTAAGTATACTCAAGCCGTGGCTAAGTGGCTGGCTGGAGCCGATCCACATGGCTTGGCTTGGAGCTGAATCCGAGCCACATTTCATGGCTCCGAGCCGAAGCCAAGCCGAGCCGAGCCGTTTTCAACACTAGTGTGAGCCCCCCTAATGGGTCGGTTTTTCACCGAAATTCACAGAATGGGTCGGTTTCCTCTGATATTCACAGAATGGGTCGGTTTATATGAGCCATAACAAAATATGACATAAACGCGATTATCACTACCACCCCCGCCCCCCAGCCATGTCAGACCCCCGGCCCGCTGCTCGCCTTTCCACATTGCTACCAATTGCGAAAGGACACATTTACGCGTCCTTCGACGACGCAGTGAACGCAGCTCGCAACCACGCACGCGATTATCAGTTCAGCTGCAAGAACACGGAACGTAAACCAACACGAGTTTACTTACGCTTCACCGGCGAGGGCTGTCCAGCCTATGCCCGCATTATCCTTTCGAAAAAGACGGAATTGATTACTCTCACCTAGTTAAACGATGGCCATGCTTCCAAAGATCGTTGCAAGGATCTCGGGGCAGTCAGCGCGACCACGAACACTGCCTAGCGACGCAGTATTTGGTTCCAGGAACCAAGTCAATCTCACGTCGGACTCCCCGATCCGGGGGTAACCGCATCGGCGGGTTGTCACTAATGACATCTCCGAATTCCTTAAGTAAGGAATGGTAAGGGTCCTAAGGATCCGCAAGGATCTGTGACCGCTTCGGGCATTCAATACCTGTTTGATTTTCCGCAAAACTGACTCGTCCATCGTGGATGAGAGTTTAACTCCTCTTCCGGACGCAACACGACGATCTCGTTGAGTTCCCCTTCTTTACAGCAGTCTCAAACTCGTTGAAGGACATCTCCTCCAACGAAAACAGTTCGCCTATCCCAGGCAACCGTTCCAGGCTTACGCCTTCCATGACAGCACCTGTCACGCTATTCAGCATCCGATAGGACTGCTGACTACTTGTAACAGGGTTACATTTGGTTACGTTGGTGTACGTAAATACATAACGGTTGAGGTCAAGTATTGATCCTCCGATTCTCATTAGTTGGGTAGAAACTTTTGAGATGAAACAAAGTGTGAGAAAAATCCATGTGCATATATATATATATATATATATCAGTCAGAGTCTTCTGAATTCAATCTGTTTTTGCCAAAATGGCAAGAACATACTTTTGTATCCTTGATATTCAGAATATATTCATACAAGAGAAAATATTTGGAAAACGGCTCAAGCCACGGCTTAACCGGCTCGGCTTCGGGAGCAAGCCAAGCCGAGCCGTTTTCAACACTAGTTCACACCTAGGAAAATTGGCTGCTGATTTAGGTCTGCTGATTTTGTAAAATAAACGTTATAATTAAAGTGAAATCAGCAGGATCTAAACAAAATCAGCAACCATTAAAGGTAGCTGATTTTGTCCCTTAAATTTAACGAAATCAGCAGGATTCTTGCCTCAAAATCAGCAGAACGAAATACCCGCTTTCCTCATCACTTTTCCGATCACGCACTATTTTATCACCCTCACAGCATCGCGCTGAGGGGTTTGCGGCATCACTGTCGTCTCTGTGGCAACATTTCGTGCGCCGAGTGTACGTCGCACAAGGTGAAGCTCCCGATTGACGCCCCTGGCTACCAGAAGGAGCAAGCGGTAGAAAAGGAACAAGCGGTGTGCACGCGATGTTATCGGAACGTCCAAGCGGGTGATTTCTTTAGTATTGTCGCTCTGCGGCGCAAAGTGGACGATCCGGGATCGGCCGTGGATGAAAAGGTGGAACAAATGATGCAATTGGCCATGACACTGTCGACGGGACGACCCGAGACGAATGGCAAGATGGGGTTGCACCGCATTGCGCAGCTGAACGATGTCGACGCTGCGGGTGGCGTCACTTCCTTCAGTCAATTGCTCCATACGGACGCCGAGCCGTTACAGCAAGCGACGCTCGACATGCTCTCGAATCTCGTAGAGCTCGAGAATAGTGCGGGCAATGAAGTTTCAACCGGTGAAGCCTTTGCCTAGTCGGGAGCGTGCGCCGAGCTCGTCAAGGTCATGGAAAATCCCGTTGCGGAGCAGCAAATGGGTCAAAGTGTGCGTCCCGCTATAAAACGCATGGCGCTTAGACTCTTTTATCACCTTTGTCAGTCCACGGCGTGTCAGAATGCACTCTGTCGAGATTGAGGAGTGTCGAGTCTCCTCGCGTTTCTATCCCACGAGGCCTCGTCGTCCCTCGAAATGCGTGTGGAAGCCGTGCGCTGTCTGAAGCGTTTTGTGCGCAAGAACGCCGAGACGATCGCGAAAATGATTCAACAAAAGGGCATTGCCTTGTTGTGTACGTTGCTGGGCGATTTTATTGCGCTGCGCACGGAGAGCAGCGTCGATCCAAGCGAAAAGGAAGGGACACGGGACGATTCAACGAAGTGGCGATTGAAGCGATCCTCAGTACCATCTGTGAATGTCTCTACTTTGCGCGTCCGAATTTCGGGGCGCTTCAACATCATTGATAGAATTAATTCTATCACAATGGTTGACTTAAGACTGCTGCAATCCGTCGCTTTGTATTTCTAGGAAATCAGTCTATGGTCTTGAACTCACTCAGCTGTGCGCTTCTGCGCTTGGTCCGCGAGCTCTGTCCATCGCCAGTGCTTGAAGAGCAGGTAGAATTGGAGGGCAGCGGCCACAGAGATGCCCACGCCAAAGCCTACCCAGAGGCCCTCGACCTCGAGCGTCAAGTGAAACCCAAGCACTCCCGCAAGTGGAATTCCAAAGACATAGTAGGAAAGCGCATCCACAGTCGCGGCGCGGCGAATTCTTGCTTGTCCACGCCGCGCGAAACGCCTTGAACCACGGCGTTGAGGCCATCCACGACTTCTAATGGGGCCCAAATCGCCAAGACACGCGCGGCGCGCGCAATGCCCGCGTGATCGTCGAGAAACAGTCGTGGAAGGACGCCACGCGAGACGTACAGGACGAGTGCGAAAGCCAACGATATGGCGAGCGTCAGCACGAGCGCGAAGTTGCACGCAAGTTTGGCTTGTTGGGGTCGATTCGCGCCGAGACAAATGCCAACGCGGATGTTGGCGGCCACGGCGAGGCCAGCAAAAACCATGTAAATGATGTTGTTGACGTTCACAACCACGGCATGCGCACTCACGGCCACGACGGCGTGCGGCAGGACGCCGGCCCGGAGCGTCAGGAGCTCGTACGCCCACCACTCCATGGCCATCATGAGAAAGCCAGGGATGTCTAATCGTAAAAAGACAGTCACGTCGGCGCGCGCTTCCTTCAGGTTCCAGCCCCGCCACCACTGGCGTAAGTGGCGGGGATGACGGTAAAAGTACGGCACGAGCAGCATGGGGAGCACCATATTGCCCAACGATCGCGCCGGCGCAATGCCCTTAAAGCCCAAGGACGAATGGTACGCGAGTACGTACCCCGCCACGATCGTCACGAGGTTCCCATACGCTGCGATGGCCACCAAGGGGGCGTGAAAATAGTTTGCGCTTGCAGCACTTTGCGCACGAGCTCGTAGACAAAGACAAAGAGCACACCGGGCATGGTCCAGCGCGAAAAGCGCTGGGCGAGCCACGCCCCGTCGGGATCTTGCCCCATGACGCGCAAAAATGGTTCCGAGTACCAATTCACGAGCACAATCAGGCCCAGAAACGTCCCGAGCACCTACAAGCCTGCCTGGAAGTAGATGCCAATATGGCGCACGCGCTTGGCCCCGTACGCTTGGGAACATAACGTATCCAGTTCCGACGTGAGCCCAAATCATATCGAGTACGCCGTAATGTTGGTAAACTAGAGGCAGGGATAGAGGGATTGATAGTGTGGTGGAGTCAAGTTCGAAATCGAATACGTTTGTATCGACAACCTGACCACCACCATCGTGCCCAGCCTTCCAACTTACGGGGGGGGGTACCCCGCGGACCTCCACTCGAAATCTGGTCCGATCGTCCGCTGCTGGCAGACGACCGGTCATCATCCAAAGACACTTGGTCCGATTCACTTAAGTTCATCTCACCTTGTGTAACCGATGGGGTGGACTAGTTACACACTCGGTGGATCGGGATTGCAGATCGATCTGATTCTGTCTTGAATATCGGAGACCGTGCTGGCTAGGTGTACCTAGGGTGGAAATCTTCACCCCAGGTGCGTACAGACCAGAAACACTTCCAAAAGATAAATTCCAATAGGTCGATCGTCCAAACGATCTAGACCTGACCAATACGAAATAATAGAGGGTAGACCAATCAACCGGTCTAGCCCCTGACCAATATGAGAGAAGACCAAAACCGGTCTAAACTCCAACCAATGTTACAATGAGCCAATATGTCCACGTGAAGACCCAATATGCCCGTGAAACTCCACAAACGATATCTCCACGTAAAGACCAATCCAGTGAATAGCACGTTCCAAACGTACTTGACTTAAAGTGTCTAGATCGCCAAATCGTACCCCCGTCGAGGGACTTCCGGTGGCCAAAGTGCGCGTGCGGCGCGTCCAGACCGGGTATAATAGGCGAGAGGAGATAATTCAACCCTCTGCCCCCAAACACTCCGCGGCGGGCGGAGGCGACTAGTGTACGTGAAAAGAAGAACGGCGACCCCTTGCTGCGGTGTAGACCAAGACCAGAAGAGGATTTTGCCACTTATTCCTAGACAAAAAACCTTTACCTGGAAAAATTCGTAACCAAAAGACTCTTAATTGGAAAACCCACAACTAACCAATAATACTACCTCCCTATGGTCCCTAATGTACCCACACAAAATTATGTAAAATACCCAATGTCAAGTGACTCACCCAAGACCGGCGTTCTTGATACTCCTTGAATCTGATAGGCTAAAATGCCCCCCTTGTTTGGACCAATCGGAAACTCGACCAACTGCCTTGACCAAAAGTGACCAAATTTGTGGTACACTTCACCACAGCCGCCCTTGAGTCCGACCGTGTCGCACAACGATAACGGTCTGACTCACCCATCACTCGATCAACTGGACCTTGGTCACTCACACTTCTTCACCATGGACCAGCCATCTTCGCCACCTGCGCCAGCTACTTACTTTACTGCACTCGATCCTCTTATGCTTCCTCTTGACGCTTGTTCTTGTAGAAACTCTATGTGCCGAGTCGCTCCACATTGCTTCACCTGTCCGGTCGGCTTGGTCTGGCAGCCCATGTAACTCTCCTGCACTTCAAACATCGGAAGGGTGTCAGAATGAAGCTGACACGCGGATGCAGGACATGCTTGCAGAAAGCATGCGTCTCAGGACCCAGGTGGCCCACCAGGCAACACGAGGTGCGCATCTTTGGTCTTCGTCTTGTACTTGTCTTGACCCTCGTTTGTCTTCAGCTCTCATCCCTCCCAGCGTCGTCAAGGCAATAGGTGCCTTGCTTGATGCTGATAGGCAGTACGACGATCATGTTGACCAGCTTCGACCAATTCTAGAGGAGCTGGTAAGTGCACGTCATGAGCTGTCCCGTCTGGAGGCTTATCAGTCCCATCTCCGGGATCAACTTGCACTTGTTCGCCGGCAGCAACTGGACGGACAGTTTGACGCGACCTCACTGCGCATGCAAGGCGACGACTTTGCGCGACGCATTGCTGAGCTTCAAATTTCCATTCAAGACCAGACCGGGAAGGTCCGGTCTTATCAAGACAAGTCAGACGCTTGGACGCTAGAGTCGGGTAGTCGTCAGGTGGCACTATACCAGTGCAGCCAGCTATTGATGAACTGCATCCGTGTTCGACTGCTTCCTCCAGCATAGATTGGTCTGCGTCGGCAACCTTAGTCGCCTCGGAGCAAGACCAAGACCGCTTGCAGCGGGACCAAGACCGCTTGCAGCAGGACCAAGACCGCTTGCAGCAGGACCAAGACCGCTTTCAGCAGGGCCAAGACCGACACCGTTCATTGGCTGATATTCAGCAGCCCGAAATTGCTCACAAATCAAAGAAGCGCGCGGACGCGCCGGGTAGCTCCAGGGCGCGGGGCACTGCGCGCGAACCCAGACTCGAGGGAAAGCGTGCAGTGCCTCATAAGCGAGCCAAGACACAGGCGCTTCTTATGGACTCGGACTCGGACACGCGCGAGATCTACAGTCCCTCGGAAGGTCGAGCGCCCTCGCGCCGTACTGCAACTTGCACCAAGCACACAAGGGTATCGTCCGAGGAGGACTCCAGCGAAGGGTCTTGCGATTCCGAGTTTATGGTCGCCATCCAGTCCAAGTCACGAACGGATTTGCATGAAAGTTTCATCCAAGTGGCGTCGACATTAGGGTCAGAACAGTAGACCGGTTTGCCAAGTTACGCCACACCAGTGTCGGCACCAACGAAGCCGGCCTCCTCGGTTCTCCCCGGGACATCCAAGCTTCACAAGTACGCTCTATTGAAGAACATGGCAGTTGACACCAGCTTCCTTCCGCCGCGGACGTTTGATATCACCTTGCCGTGGTCGTCGGGGCAAATCGGCTGTTTGCGCCGGTCTACCCTGACCAAGCAGCTTCTGGCCCGGTCTTTCTCCCGCCCGGACCTCTGGCTCTTTCCACCGACCAAGAAAACCCCTGCCGCGTCTGCATGGAGGGCGGACTTGATTACGTCGGCGCAGATCTCCCGCCTATACGGCTATGAACCATGGAAAATTTTCGAACACCCCAAGATAGGACTTGTGTTCCACTTGACTCCGTGGATCGGCACTTTGCTAGGCCGGGTGAAGAATTTCAACAAGATCCACGGCCACGCAATTTGGGAAGCGTCCCACTACTTGGTGCTTCCCCCCGACCGGGTGCGACAAGATCCGGGCCTGGCGACGTTCCAGAGCAAGCGCAAACGACGTCGAATTCAGGCGGGCGAGGCTTGGCAATCCCTGTGCCACTACATTTTGGACGGGATGCGAGCCCGCGAGTGTGACGTCGACGTGTTCTTGTAACCGGTGTTCCTCCACATGCCGAGGCGTCGCGTTGAGAAGACCAGACTGCTGGCCGACGACGGCATATGGTACCCCGGTCTTGATTGCGCTGAGCCAGTCGCGGACCTCAAGGATGCTTTGGTCCAGCTTGACCGGAAGGACCCCTGGCGTAACCAGTTTCAGGATCAAGTGGAAAATCATCCGTCGATGGTCATCGGCCGTCTGTGGGTCGATAGCAAGTGAAGTCGCAGGTAGTCGACCAGATAATTCGTAATACATGTCATCATTTCTTTTTCATATGTCCAATCGTCAAATCACTTGAACTAATTTTACCACTTCCTCCATAGTTGCACCGAACACGTTATCGTAAGCAGTTCCACCCCCATCACGAAAAATAGTCATCACATTCGTCATTCCGCTACTCCAATTCGTCACAGTTCATCACAATTTCACATCAACTCCGGACCTTCCACATCTTCACACCGGTCTAGACCGACCGATGCTACTGCGTGTCTTGGTCTTGGTCTTCATCAGTCTGCATCACTGCGAAGAGATTACGACTGACTCGTTCTCGTTCGAACTCTCGTAGAAGAGCCCCACAATTCAAATCGAGCTCGTCGACCCAAGTTGATTCATCATGGTCCTTCCATCGGACCAGGTACTCTCGGTGAGTCCGACCGAACCTGGTCTTCTTGGTCGACCGAACATCTAAGACCTTCTCCACTTCAAACTCGTCTTCCTCTAATGGTCGTTCCCAACTGTCCTCCGGCAGTAACGCTTCATCGAAATCAAATCTTTTTTCTTCGTCTACCAGACAGGGAGTTTCGGGTCGATCAGGAAATTCTCGGACCAGCTTCAACTTGGACACATGCACAATCGGGAAGACCTTGTAATCTGTACCAGTTGTTACTAGACGGGCGGCGTGCTCACCAATCAGCTCGGCAACACCGAAGGGGCCGTGCCACATGTGAGCCAGCTTCTTCGCATAGCCCTCTTTCACTCGGTCTAGGTATAGCCATACCCTCCCCCTGGTTCTATACCGTGGGTCGGACCTCTTCATTGGTCCGGTCTGCCCGGGCTTGTGTGGCCTGACGCAGCTTTTCGTTGACGACTTCTTTTGCATGCTGGTAGTGTTTCTGGACCTGCATGCGCCAGCGTCGAGCATCGCGATCACGGGTCCGGGTGCAACCGATAGGTATAGCAGCTTCCAATGTCGACCGAGGGTCCCATCCATATGCCAGATAAAAAGGCGTTTCTCCTCGGACCCCATCGGTCGACGAGTTGAGTGCAAACACCAGCCTTTCTGCATACTCGTTCCAATCTCGCTGGTCTGGATCAGCAACGTACATCTTGATCGCCCTCGTTATGGTCTGCACCATGCGTTCTGCCTATCCATTTTCTTGCGGACGATATGCCATCATCGCACTCTGTTTCTGGCCCATCATGATATTGAACGACCGGAACACCTCGGCCATAAAACCGGGTTCCCGATCGTTCCTGATGACCTCGATGGCGCCGAATCTTCGGAACACACATTCTTTGTAGCTCTGGGCGATCTGCTCCGCAGACCGAGATGCACTTGCCTTCGCAATAACTAGACCAGTTAACAGGTCTACCCAGATCAGCAGCTCAGTGTTGCCGCGCGTCGATCTAGGCAGTGACGGTATGTGGTCCATCGCTATGACCTGGAAAGGGTAGGTAGCTTCGATATTTCCGGGCGATCGCCCCTTGATTACCGGTCTACCCTTTTCGGTCTCGCAATCCGTGCAACAGCCCACATATTTCTGCACACTGCGGAAAAAACCTCTCCAGTGGAAGTGGGACCTGATCTTGTGATAGGTCCTGCCTATGCCCTGATGTCCCCCTTCTAGACTCACGTGATAGTGATGAAGGACATCCGGCTGCAGCAACTCGGGGATCACTAATTTCGCCAGTCGGTCCCGGTCTGCACTGTCTTGGTCGGCATCGCGGCAGTAATACAATAATCCATTATCATCCACTTCGTAGCTATTCGCGATCTTGATGCACTCTTTCGCTTGATAGTTCGTCAACTTGGACAGTTCACCACGCAGGTAGGTATTCAGGTTCATAATAAATTCTTTTTCGTCCTGCGTCTTGAGAATCCGTTCCATCCTTAACTGTTGCACTGCATATTCGTTCAAACTTTCCTTCGGGAACGGTCGGCGAGACTTCTGAGCTTTCGATCTAGTCGCGACCATCACATGCACCTGGATGGGGCGTTCTTGGGTCCGATCACCTCTGGGAGCCTGTTTATATTCACCAATCTATCCAGAACGGCCTTCTCGGTGATCGTAGCCCCGGTCTGGTCTTGCATGGCCTTGGTCGCGAGGTAGTCGGCGCTTCTGTTCCAGTCCCGTTTCACGTGCAATAGCTCGTGGTTGGGGTGGTCCTTCAATGCCTTTATTACTCGATCATTTAGCGTCCTTAGTCGTGGAGCCTTGCAGTAGATCTCTCCGGTGATCTGCCTGATCACTAGGTTGGAGTCACCACATATGATGACTCTCCCCGTCTCTTGCGACGACAGCAGGTCCAGACATAGAAGTAGACCTCGGTACTCCGCCTCGTTAACAGTAATATCCGGCGTGAAGTCGGCAGCGGCTGCAACTATAGACCATTATGGCAGCTTCCACAATATGGCACTATAGGCGCCAGCCTTCTTCTTCACGCTTGCCGATCCGTCAAAACTTAAGACCAAGAGCTCTTCATCATGGTCGACGGTCGGTGGCGGTCTCGAAACTGACTCCGAGGTTGCTTCCTCGGGGAAATCGCTATCAATGCCTCGTCCACTTCAGACAGAGGGGTGATACTGGCAGCTAATGTGCCCAATATCTCTTCCTCGCCCCCGGTGCACTTAACGACCTCGAGGGTCCACTGCGACAAGACCGCCGACCATCTACCTAGACTTCCGTCCATCCCATTGGCTGATAGTAGCCAGGCCAAACTAGACCGTCTTGACAGGACCTTTATAGGTCGGCCGACCAGCAGGTTGTAACACACATCCAGAATTCGTAGCAACGCCAGAACTTCTTTCTCGACAATTCCATACTTCACTTCATTTGGTTTTAGCGTCCGGCTCGTAAACGTGACTGGATGATACACACCATCGTGATCTTGCACTAAAGTGGCCGAGATAGCCCACTTAATGGCATATACAATAATGGTCGGCACTTTTCGGGAGCGAAATTCTTGAGAACCGGTGCCTTCGGCATCTTAACCTTCAACATACCAAAGGCAAACTGTGCACGCTTCATATGATCTTCGGCCTCCACTTGCGGACAAACTGCAGCAAGACCAGAGTCGGCGCCCTCCTGTAAAGTTGCCCGATCTCCTTCGCGCAACATATGATAGTCAACTTCCCGGAGCTCGTACAGCACAGCCGCGTAGATAGCAAAGTCTTCAATGAATCGGTTATAATAATTCAAGGTTCCCAGGAAGGACTGCATTACCCTCAGCGATCTGGGGAACGGGAGGTTACTCAGCGAATCCAGGTCCTTGGGATTAGCCTCTAGACCATTGTTCGAGACCATATGGCCTAAATATGCGACCTTGGACATACCCCAAAAACTTTTCACGGCACTGATAGACAGGTTCCAGCGGTCGCATGTCTCCAAAAATCGTTCAACCTTCTCGCACAGATCGTTCCATGAAGAGGCGGGTATCAGAATGTCGTCGATGTACGACCGCCTCCCTAGAACGGACGGTCCTCTTTCCCGATCGGGTTCACCCTCTCTAAAACACATCATAATTTTCAACAGGGTCCCGATCGGTCTTGATCTTGAAGTGTCCGTACAATGCGTTGTCTATCAGCCTTTGATAGATATGGGGCGCGTTCTTCAGACCGAACGGCATACGATTCCACTCGAAAAGACCAAACGGCGTCACAAATGCGAAAATCTCACGGGCTCGATCAGTCATCGAGACCACCCAAAATCCACTTGCCATATCTAGCGAACAATACCACAAGGTCTTGTCGAGGTCTTCCAACAGATCATTAATCAGCGGCATCGGGTACACCATGAGTTTAGTCAACCGGTTTACCAGTCGATAGTCGATGCACAGTCTAATGTCAACGCCGTTATTCTTGATAACAATTACGATCGGCGAGGCCCATGGCGAGGTCGACGGTCTAATAATCTTGGTGCCCAACAGTCCTTTAATGAGATCAGAAAGATTTTCATGGTACTGTGGCGCCACGCGTCGACATCGCTGAGCAATCGGCTTGGCATCTCCTACGTCAATATCTCAAATCGCACCACGGGCTGCAGGTGGTAAGGCGTTGCCCTTTCCTATCAGCAGATGTCTTTTCTTCCATATGATACTCTTCAAATGCTCGATCTGGTCTGGACTGTTAAGGTCTTGATCACCCACTTGTAAATCATCCATTGTAACTTCGGTCGAGTCGGCAGACACTTAAGGAGGACTTCCATCTGGCTTTCCAGCTCCTGAATATACTGTTCCCCGCCTTCATGTATACAGACTTGTTCATCTTCTGGGGCGATATCACCTGGACCATCTGGACCGGCTGAACGCCCCTGGTCTTGATCGACGGGCTGTCCTTCACTGATATCGGTCTGATTAGGAACACCGTCATGGTCCGACCTAGCAACTTCATGTTCCCCTTCTTCCGTTTTTTGCTCCGCTGTCGCCTGGTCTTGTGCTGACACCACGTTGACTAACCTTGGCTCGTCTACTTGATGGTCCACCGTTCCTGGTGACTGCGGCACCTTTCTTCGGACCAACATCTTTCTTGGGGTGACATAACTTGGTCTTTCCACTAAAGGTGAGGTATCCTCTTCCACCGAACCATCATCTCTGATAAGATCGGTGGTCGATTGGTACGCCAGGTTTTGCCACTCGACATACCGCCTCGATCCAATCGAGACGAACCCCATCTTCCTTGGTACCTTCCCTTCTGCTAACCACATACCGACAATAGTGTTATTGTCCAGTGTCAGCGGCTTGTCCCCGATATTGGTAACACGGACAAAATCACATCGACCAGCACTCTTTACGAAGGTCGGGACCCACCGATCGCCCCTGGTCAACCATAACTTCCTCGAACGAAAACCTTTCTCGACCGGGGTATCGGCAGACCGACCGACTGTGATAGTGAGGTCTTGGTCCCACCGGACCAGATCGGTATACGAACCATACAGAGGTCTTCGACCAGCCAACTGGACCTGGACCTCGTCCGGGAGTGTAAGCACTCCATGTGACAGTTCTAGGCGAATAACGGCTGGGACCATGAAATTCATACCTAGTAAAGCGTCCTGACCAGCCAGCTTGCCAACCCAAGCGCTGAAAAAGTAGACCAGCGATCCCGACAAAGTAATTTTCACACGAGTTCTTCCTTCGGTCATATATGAGTTTTCACCGATACCGACGCATTCTTGTCTCTGGGTATCGTCTATACGACATCCGACCTTACGAGCAAAGGCGGAATCGATTATCGAGACTTCAGCTCCAGAGTCGAACAACATCGTCGCTTTCTGGTTATTAATCTTGCCACAGGCTTTCGCCTGCTTGAACCATTTATCAGGGGCGTGATACTTCCAGTATCCGCGGGATTCTCCAGGCAGCAAGTCCAACTGCATAACCACCTTGGTCTGGGAGTACTCATCGGTCTTCAGACTGTAGACCGGATGGTCTGGGTCGACGCAATTTGGAATAGAACGTGTATTGTCGGTCTCATCGTCCTTGCCGACATATGCATAGATGTGAACCGTAGAACTCTCGGCTCGATCCAGATTCCAACCTGGCGAGAGTTCTAGTTTAACATATTTTCCGCATCCGGCGGCAGCATCCCCGCGTGCTTGTCCGGCACGTACCACTTGCGTATCATGTTAAAAAAAATTCTTCAATCTTGCAGTGGCCGGCCTCGTGGATCTATCCACATGACTTGCATACGAAAAGGCAGTGGTCAGTCGGGTGGCCGCGTCTCTCGCACTTCTTGCACACCATCTTCTTCCAGCAGTTTGGACCATCATGTTTGCTCGACCCACAGTGGGAGCACTTCTGACGAGGCCGGTCCGGATCGGACTTACTTCCGTTCCTTCCCTTCCGTTCTACCCGGTCGGGCTTCGACCTGGTCTTTGGGGACGGTCCCGCAACATAGACGTAACGATACTGGTCTTCATCCGATGACTCCTGGCTGGATTTACTTCCACTTTCCCCTTCCGATCCCGTGCTGTCTTCGGCTACGATCGCCTTGACCGCTCGGGTCGGTCTGGTCCAGGGTCTCTTGACCGGATCGGTCTGGGTCTGGGTCTTGGATCGGTAGCGACCTGATCCACCAGCACTCTTCGCCCTCATGCTACGTAACTGCTGTAGCGTCCGTAGAGTCTGTTCAACTTCACCCGCGTACCTAAGACGCAGCAGAGTAAGCTGGTCCGCCAGTTCTTGATCGTCCAGGGTACTAATGTAGTGACCCACATGTTCCAGAGCAGCACCGTTCGGCGGGTTATTCTCTTTAATTGTTATGCCGGCACGAAGTGCAGCCACGTTCAACCGATGCAAATACTCGATCGGTGTCTCGTCACTCCGCTTTTGCATATGGTGATACTTGCGGGCACTCGAAAATCCGGAGTTACAATATTGCCCTTCAAACTCTGCACATAGCTGGTCCCAGTCAGACCGGACATCCCGACATAACTGTTGGATCCAGGTGGCAGCCGGTCCTTTCAACAAACCCCGGAAGATCAGACACCTTTCACTTTTCGGGGTCTGGTCTCGCAGAACGCAGACTTGACCCGACCGAACCAAGACCGGGCCTGGTCTTCATCAGCATCCTTGCCAGTGAAGTCCTTGAGGTCGGTCGTCGCGGACATACGGATGCGCAGCAGATCCAAAGTCGTAAGCAATAGTGGAGGCTAGCTTAGCCTTGCGTGGCTTTCCAGCGCCCGTACCGTCTGACCCACAGTGGTCGTCAAGACCGCCGACCGACTCCATGTCACAGTCACTTGTCTTGCTTGGTCTACGCGGTCTGGCCGGTTGCGGGTTGCGCTTCCCTTTGCCGCCTTGCTTATCACTTCGAGTGGTCTTGTCCACAGATGTTACCGATTCCATATCCACATCTCGGCAAACATTGGCACTTTGCTGGGTAGACCGGTCCTGGACATGTGGGCGCAGAGGTGGTCTAACCCGGTCTTCCATGAAACGTTCCATCATCGTCTCAAACATGGCTTGGACGTTAGCTGGAGTCATGGGCAACGTGTTGATACCCTCCTTTTGCGGAACTGAGGCCTGTGGGGGCTGGTGGAGCCCCGACTGGTAAGCAGCCCTTTGCTGCCGCATGTCCTTTTTTTGTTCAGGCTGGGCATGGTCCACCCCCACGGTCATCCGCTCGACACCGGTCTCCAGCTCTGATGAGCTGCTTGAGGCCGGTGGAGACTGATAAACCGATTCATCATCAGAACCAATGTCGACAAGCGCTGTGGAGGCTTCAGCGACCTTCACTGCTTCGGTGGGAGTTGGGCGGCGAACCGCCCCCACCAGTGGGACCAAATGGTCGTGGAAGGTCGACATCGACGATTTCAGCCTCCAAGTCTCAAATTCAAATAGTTTTTGGACATCGGCGGGGTTCTGCATTTTAATGCCTACCTCCGCCAACATCGCCACCAAGTTCTTCACCAATAGTAATGGGCGATCACTCTGGATCGTCTCGGTAGTGGGACCGAGAAGATGGTCGGGGATCTGGAGGTTCAACACCGGAAAGACCACGTCAAAGCGAACAAATCGTTTCATCTCAAAAATGTAATACATCTTGTTTAGGTCTTCTTCAGTGATGCCTCCATCTCCGACCTACGACTTTTCTTCGAGGTCGTCTTCGTCGGCCGGCATTCCCAACCCTTTCTTGGGAATCTCGGGGACCTTGGGGAGGTTGGTCTGATCGTTCTGATCAGCCTCCAAGTATTTTTCGTCTTTTGATTTTCCATAAACTTTTTTATGCACATACATAGGATCAGGACCAAGGTCCTGATCCTTTCCGGGACTATAGCAGGACTTGCTATAGTCCCTATCGGCTCCGGTGGGAGACTTTTGGGGAGGAAAAAAATTATTAATCCCGATCTGGTCCTCCACCAAGCCAGACCGGACATCGCCATCTTTATCGAGAACGAAGACGTAAGGTGATAAACTTTCCTTACGCCCTCTCCAGAACGATTCCAAATTCAAATCTTCAAATTCAATCTTTGATGATACCTCGCGGTGATATCCACGATCACCAAGTGATCCGGGCACGCGCACCATTGTGGTAGAGTCAAGTTCAAAATCGAATACATTTGTATCGACAACCTGACCACCACCATCGTGCCCAGCCTTCCAACTTACGGGGGGGTACCCCGCGGACCTCCACTCGAAATCTGGTCCGATCGTCCGCTGCTGGCAGACGACCGGTCATCATCCAAAGACACTTGGTCCGATTCACTTAAGTTCATCTCACCTTGTGTAACCGATGGAATGGGCTAGTTACACACTCGGTGGATCGGGATTGCAGATCGATCTGATTCTGTCTTGAATATCGGAGACCGTGCTGGCTAGGTGTACCTAGGGTGGAAATCTTCACCCCAGGTACGTACAGACCAGAAACACTTCCAAAAGATAAATTCCAATAGGTCGATCGTCCAAACGATCTAGACCTGACCAATGCGAAATAATAGAGGGTAGACCAATCAACCGGTCTAGCCCCTGACCAATATGAGAGAAGACCAAAACCGGTCTAAACTCCAACCAATGTTACAATGAGCCAATATGTCCACGTGAAGACCCAATATGCCCGTGAAACTCCACAAACGATATCTCCACGTAAAGAACAATCCAGTGAATAGCACGTTCCAAACGTACTTGACTTAAGGTGTCTAGATCGCCAAATCGTACCCCCGTCGAGGGACTTCCGGTGGCCAAAGTGCGCGTGCGGCGCGTCCAGACCGGGTATAATAGGCGAGAGGAGATAATTCAACCCTCTGCCCCCAAACACTCCGCGGCGGGCGGAGGCGACTAGTGTACGTGAAAAGAAGAACAGCGACCCCTTGCTGCGGTGTAGACCAAGACCAGAAGAGGATTTTGCCACTTATTCCTAGACCAAAAACCTTTACCTGGAAAAATTCGTAACCAAAATACTCTTACTTGGAAAACCCACAACTAACCAATAATACTACCTCCCTAGGGTCCCTAATGTACCCACACAAAATTATGTAAAATACCCAATTTCAAGTGACTCACCCAAGACCGGCGTTCTTGATACTCCTTGAATCTGATAGGCTAAAAAGCCCCCCTTGTTTAGACCAATCGGAAACTCGACCAACTGCCTTGACCAAAAGTGACCAAATTTGTGGTACACTTCACCACAATCAGTTTAGAGAGTCGCAGTACTACAATGACAGGGATCGCCGTACCATGGTCGAAAGCGTGGCAGCATCGACATATTGCTGCGTGTGGGGCGAGTGTAAGTTTCCCGCTAAGATGATGCACGTCAAACCCGGTAAGAACACGAGCGCCGAAGTGATGACCTAGGAAATCATGGGCATGTTCGAAAGTGACGACGACAATACGGTCGCGGCCGAGATTTTATGTGGATTATGCTCGACAGCGCCCACGAAAGCTGTGGAGGACTCGAGTTCCGCGGATCCAACGACTGTCCATGCGCAAGTGTTGAAGATTCTGTTCGCCTTGGACTCGTCTTCAAGTTTCTACGATATCAACTAATAATCGCAAAAAGGCCGCCACTCACACCCACGCAATCTGGACGACAACAACGTACCTTGGCCTTCAAAAGCTGCTTCATTCTCTCAGTCATGAGCGATTCCAACGACGCATCGCGTCCCTGTGGCGCAATTTGTTGCTAGGTTTATCAATAAAACCGTAAGATTAGTTATTACATAACACGAGGGTATATTTGTTTTACGTCAAATCAGCAGGATTTCCCGATTGAAAGCAGCAAGGTACCTCAGGGTGTGAACAGCATGATTTACGATTATAATTACGAGTCAAATCAGCAAGATTTTAACGAAATCAGCATGCTGATTTCGTTATCGTATTTTGACCTTAAAACGCTAGGTGTGACCCCCCCATTCTGTGTAATTTCTCTTTAATTTAATTAACGATCAATTTCACCAAGCGTGTGTGTGCCTAGTAAGGTGGGGTGTGTGCCTAGCAAGTAGTGTTGAAAACGGCTCGGCTGAAGCCGGTTCAGCCGTGGCTCGAGCCGAGCCGAGTACCTGAGCCGAGCCGGTCAAGCCGTGGCTTGAGCCGTTCTCCAAATATTTTCTCTTGTATGAATATATTCTGAATATCAAGGATATAAAAGTATGTTCTTGCCGTTTTGGCAAAAACAGATTGAATTCAGAAGACTCTGACTATGATATATATATATATGCACATGGATTTTTCTCACACTTTGTTGCATCTCAAAAGTTTCTACCCAACTGATGAGAATCGGAGGATGACGTGATGGGCGAAGTAGAGAAGTTCATAGAAACTTCTAGATAGCTTTGCATGTGTGTAAAAAGGCAGCCCGTCGGCTGTATCTTCCTGTACTGTACGCATTAATACATGCATTATCTCTCTATTCTGTCCTTACGATACATATCACCAACTTTCAATATAATAACTATACTCAAGCCGTGGCTAAGTGGCTGGCTTGGAGCTGAAGCCGAGCCACATTTCATGGCTCCGAGCCGAAGCCAAGCCGAGCAGAGCCGAGCCGAGCCGTTTTCAACACTACTAGCAAGGGGTGTGTTCCGAGAAATTCCCTTTAAGTAATCGATTATGTTTTCATGTCATGTATGTAGTCAGTGCCGTAGCGTTTCTGTTTCGCTACTAATGCTGAGCCCGCCAAAATTAGAAGTGCTTGCTGGCATGGTGGTACAATGTGACGAAATCAACCAATTTTATAATGGTACTGTAGGCTATCTGCAAAAAAACAGTGATATGATGTATTCAGCCAAGTCATATTTTAGTGAATGCGACATTCCCGTCATGCAATCGCTCCATCATCTATTATTAAAGTGTAATGAAATTTGTTCCTCTATCATGTATTATTGGCATTGCTATATCTAACGGCATACTGTTGCCGAAATACGCTTACCATATACCGAGATTTGACATCACTCTAGTGGTGTATTTCGGCAGTCAGCTTTATGTACAAGTATTGTTAAATATCTACATGTCCCTTGGAAACGTAATAGGACCGGAAATGTGACATTTTGTTTTTCTACTCTATGCGCGTAATAATTAATAGACCTTCTTCAAACTCTGCCACTATTAACAGTCGCCGTACTGTCGTTGTCTATGTAGCGACGGGTCACTGAAGCGCGACGTCGACCCCATCTCCGCAAGTCGCCACCCTTGTGATGTGGTCAGTCGACGGGGCCTAAAGACGCAACCAAAACTTCGCACTTCAGAATTTGCAGTTGTTATTACAAACGACCAACTCTTCATCGAAACTAAGATGCTGCCGTCTGATTCCATCGTCCTCAGTGAAGTGCGATGTATTATCGTGGCAACCCGTAAGATAGCTGGACACACGGATTATGCCATCCGTGTGCAGACCAACCGCTGCGGCGGTGAGGACCTTGTCTACCGCCGCTTCTCAGCTTTCCTGCAGTTACAGCAGCTCGCTCGCCGCCACTTCCAGGACTCTGCAGCGTGTTGTGGTGGTACTACTAGCTGTCTGCTCACGTCCTGCCTTGAACGCGTGTTTGTGGACACGGAGTTTCCCGTTATGCAAGGGCGCCTTCTTGGCAAAAACTCCAAGAACGTCGTGAGCGAGCGCGTCCAATTTTTGAATGCCTTCCTGTTGGAACTTGAGGAGGCGTTCTGCAAGTGCCCGCCGGTAGTCATGGCGTGCTGTGAGAAGAAAGGGTGCAAGATCATTAAACTGCTAAAAAGCTTTTACGGCTGTATTGGTGTATCCGATATGTAGTCAATGATCGTTTTAGAACACAGTAGATCTTTGCCGTTTCCATCCTCACAAAGCGTCTACAGGACATCTCCATCTTGCAATTACGCGCGCTGCAAGTTTTGCGTGGACATTCGATCGAAGAGCGTGTCGCAGTGCAGCATTGTATTAGCTAACTAAGCCGCGAATTTATTAACCACGATAACGAAGATTTTTAAACAATACTGTATGGCTGAGCTCGAGATCCAAGTAGGATGTTATTTTAAAGCTATAATCAAATACAATATCGATACGACCGACCGTCCACCATAACTGTTAACGGTACATTGATTGTTATAATTGTATGTCTACTAACGTCTTTTTAGCATGTCTGGTATAGCACAATAAGTGCCATGTGTGAACCTTGATCAAACTATGTCAAGCTTGTGTCAAACAAGGGTGATAAGCTAGCGACATGTAGAATATAGAGGAAGGCGAAGCTGAGCACTCCACTCACTGCTCTTTCGTCTGCGCACGAATCTACAACATGCTGCTCGTTGTTGTCGTCATCGCTTCCCAAAGTGGTAGCGAGTGAGATTTTGGCTATGTACCGCATCACTTACAACTGACCCTCTATTGCGTACTTGATTACTCAGACATAATCGGTTGGAACCATGGATTTAATCTTGTTTTGTGAAAACTCAAATTTACATTTTGGATTTAGAGGAAGATAATCACTTCTTGATACTTCTATTAAAGAGTCTATCAACACCTTTGACCTGTCAAAGCGTAATTTGCAATACAACAGGGCCATTTCGATTCTTATAGTAGGAGGGTTTTAATCGTTGTCGTCTGCACTAGCCATAGAATCTGCAAATGATGACAACGAGTTGAAGAATAGAGCTGAGGCGGCTGAGTTCAGCTTCGAAGGTATTCGTCAGCTACTAGCACCGCTCTTTTTGCTGGTGATAAACAGAGTGGGTGGAGAGTATTGCTGCTTCTTCGTGCACTTCATCGTTGTTGTACTGCAACGAGCGTTTAAGGTGAGGAGGAGTCTCCATACCAGCGTAACTCCACCAATGAGCTGAGATGGATAGCTATAAGGTGCATGTAGATCCAACTTGTGGAACAAAGCAAGATATTTCGCTGCAGCGCAATTCTTTGCTACTGGTTCCTCTTTGACGTAATCATATGCGGAAACGTCATTTTCATGCCTATAGTTTACAAGATATACTTGCGATTTATACAAGCACCACTTTGCATGTGTCACTCTGTGTTCGTGGATTGTAGCAGCCATCGCTCATCCCGGCATTTGCTCAACCATTTATTGTTGACAGACTAAGTCTCAAGACAATTCAGATCGTCATTTTGTCGTCATGGCTTAGTCCCTGACACATGAATTCTCTTAAAGCAGCTAAATTACTAAGGACTCGTGCTTGGAACGTATGCTTCCACATTTTTCTTCTCAAATCTCGGTCCGAATTTTGGAGCGGTTTGTCTTCCAGCAGAGATTTTTGTGGAAGATGTGCGTGTAGACTTCAATGATGTTGCTGTAGAAGTCGGAAATTTGGGTGATCGGGACAGGATTCGGTCTTATTGAACCACGATTCGGCGTTGCCGATGTTTTGATACAGCGCTACGCATTGAAGGTTTGACGAACAGATTGATAACCTTCCAATCGTAGACATAAGCACCAGCGAGCGCACGACCAGAGCTGAAAAACGATAGTCTCGTTAGATCGAATACATTTGCTGAGACAGATTTTCTGCTCAGTATCCAACGAGGACATCACGAAAGGAACACAAAAAAACAAGTCATATCAGTACGTGGATCATATGATTAGATAGCAATAGAACATTATTAGTCGTAGCAAGAGTTTATAGAAGTGGAGCACTGTTTCTCGGAGACAGAAATGCTCCTGCTGTATTCCTCAAGGTTATCCTAATACTGTAGGTAGACTTGCTGCTTTTACCAACAGATGTCAAAGTATAGAATGATTTATTGTTTGTAATGCGCTTCTTGTTTGCTAATTGTATTGAATAAATTCTAAAGGGAGCCGCTATCTAGCGCTCACTTTTCGCTAATCAGGGCTCACCCCCCATATAAGGAACCCCTCCACCTGAAATGCTGCACGCTGATTGGATGACGCCCAAGTCAAAGATCCACCCAATCTAGACGTAAGTGTTGGGAGGTTAAAAACACCATACCGCAAAGTCAAAGATTACCGGGTGAGAGGTCGCCGGGTGAGAAATTGCTGGGTGAATCTACTGATTTTTATTGTTTCTACGCTAGACCTGGCCTGTAGCACGGGCGGCATCAGCAGCAGCAGCAAGCTGCGCAAGCTCTGCAGTTATGTACGGATCCCAATCAGCATTACAGTCATCTATGGCACACAGGGCATGGTTATCAGTCACTACATTGGCTACAGAAGCCAAGGGAGTTGCCGATGTGAGGTTGGGGAAATTCCGCACATTATGCCCAATCTGCCGACACCGTCCACAACGCCTTTGCGGCCTTGAAGAAGCTTTGATAACCTCAAAGAGTGATGGATCTCGCTGGGTAGAAGTCTGTGATAGTCTTGATCTGCCCAATGATCCCACAGGACGCCCACGACCACGTTCAACTATTGCTGGATCAAAAATGTCAGCAGCTGGCAAGGCAGAAACATGCGCAAGAATGAACTTTTGGCGATGAACTGATGCAGTATTGTATTCATATTGAACTTGTTTGAGTGTATGCTCAAATGAAATTGTTGACGCTACTGGTGCTGATGCTGTGCGAGAGGGCTGTACCAACCACCAGTGCACATTAAAGTCCTCACAAGAAAGGGGTCTTGGTGATGTTTGACAATGGAATCGATGCTTGCAGGGCATGCCAAGGTTTGATGTGAACATACCTTGACACGCGTCAGTCTCACCGCCAAGCCGTTATCTGTATTGCTGGAATGCCAATTTCAAGCCTGCTACAGACACCTTGCCTGTAACTGCAGAAAAGAAAGGTCCGAAGTCAAGACTTGCCATTGATTGCTCCTTTGCAGTCTGCAGACGGATGAATGCAAGCTGTAGCCGGCTCGTATACGCACGGTGCGGCTAGCGCACAGAGGAATACCCTTCCTTAAAGCGGTAGCTACCGCTACTTAGCCGATACGCCCTTATAAAGGGCTTAGTAGGAGAGTTCTCCTACTCGGGGCCAAGATTCCCGGGTTAGTTTACGACTTAGCCTTAACGGCTGTGTTCCCTTTACGGGATGTAAGTAAAGGGAGGATTCCCTCTTACCTACGACACTCACTGCGCGCGCGACCGGTCGAGGTCGCGCGTCCGCTAAATAGATTGAAATGTAAACTGAATATATTTAATATGTAATTAGACTAAATTAATTTAAACTAATATAAACTATATATAATACTAAGTAGAATATTCCTAATTCGTACCTAGCTAAAATGTAGTGTACACACCTGTGTACTGACACGTGGATGGCTGACACACCACCACACCAAGTGCCCATGCCCTGATTGGTTAAAATAACCAAAGGTTCGAAATCCTTCAACCCGGCCAATACTGACCTCAACCGTGGTGTACTCATGTACACCAACACTCAGTGTTACCCGAATGTAACCCCGTTACATCCTCCCCCATCAAGACTATTGCTTACGCAATAAACAAAATTTTGTTGGAGAACTCCAACGCCAGTACCTCTGGCTGTCCACTGTACACCTCAGCGGTGCTATGGACGCAAACTATTCCGACAGCTCGGAAGTGGACGCCCTTGGGGAGCTCTCCCCAACGGCTGGCCATGTTGATAGCGCCGAACGGCGCTATCAGTCATCCAACCCATTCCCCACACGTGGGGAAAACGCACTAACTCGTGCGCCACTGTTACCCGCTAGGGGTGATACCTCCCGGTTGTCACAGGCAACCACCACCAATGAACCGTCCTTGGTTCAAGAGGCCCGACGTGCCCGACGGGCACGTAAGGGACCTCGCGACCCACAAAAGAGGGCTAATAACGCGGTAAATAGGGGTTTAGCCTCTTATACCCCTGGATCAGCGGCTATACTGCCGCGTGGAATTGCGCATCGGAACCAACTCCGGGCCCGGCTACTAACGTCCAAACATTATTCCGTTAAGTCCTACGGGACGCGCCTCGGGAAACAGGCACGCGGTGTCCTCGTGGATATTCTCCGCGAGATTCCCCTTGTTCTACTGAGGGACGAAAGCGTCGAAGACGCAGAACAGGCATTCCGCGCCTGGGCGGAAAGGGAGAAACACCTCCCCAGTTTCGATGCGCTGTACAACAGCTTTTCCAAACACGACGTTCGGGTAGATAGAGCGCTACGCTTGACCTATGCTCAGGCCAAAGCGCAAGGGCAATTGCCTGACTCCTATTATACGCGCTCTGCTCTCGATTTGGTGCCGGAGAGCAATGCAGGCACAGCATCTGCCTCCGGTGAACTCCCAGCTATTGGGAGTGAAGGGGCTTCTTCAGCCCCTTTGGTCGTTGACTCTCAGTGGGATTCTCCCGCTCGAAAGCGTCAACGACGTCTCGGCAATCCTGCCGCAGGGGAGTCTCGTACTCCCACGAGTTCTGGGAATATGGATACCCTTTCCACTTCACCAGGTACTGGGTCTCACCCCGGTGGTGGTGGCGTGCCATCAGGCGTTCCACATGATAATGTGGCGTACCCTCCGTATCGAGAACTGGAGGAGGGTGTCGCGCTATTGCGGCGTGACTTCCACGAGCGCTGTGATCGGCACAGCCTTCGCATCCAAGATGCTCAGGAGGAACTCTGCAACGAGGGGAGTGCGAATGAACGCATCCAGGAGCGGCTTGCCTCTCTCGATTCTCTCGTTGCGGAGCTTCAGGGTCGTATATCTACCCTGTCGGAGATGTTCCGACCTATTGCGCCTTTCGGCTATCCTGTTTCTCACCCTCATCCGAGAGGGGACCCGCCTCCGGGTTCTGGTATGGCTTAAGCATACCGACATAAAAGGTTGGATGCGCACGCATCGCCTTTGGGATGTCTAAGGTGTACGACAAGCCCTTTCGGGCTAACACCTTAAAGGGGCCCACAAACCTGGGGCGCAGTTTATTTCGAAACACATTTGAAACTGCATGTGTAGGAAGATTTTTAGCGTTTAATAAAACACTTTCTCCTACTTTGTATACCTTTTTGTTACGCCGCCCCTTTCGGTCAGCTTGATCATTCTGCTTGTCTTGGCTTTCCGCCATGGCATCGCAGACGTGTCGTAAGACACTAAGGCGCGTCGATAAAAACTTATCGATGTGCTTTCGCACAGATACGGGGATGACATAGGGGAATCCTCCCCCCTCAAGCCCTGGGCCACACACACGTGGCGTCAACGGAACCCTCGGATTCACCAATCCGTTCACGTAAAACGGGGTAAACCCCGTAGATGCATGTACCGAATTGCTGATAGCAAATTGAACCATAGGAAGCATCTCACTCCAACTCTTTGGAGAATCCGGACATAAAATCCGAAGAATATCCTCCACAACGTGATTAACGCGTTCCGTCTGCGGATGATCCGCAGTGGACATGAGGAGATTGGTGCCTAGCACCTTAAACAACGCTCCCCAGAATTGTCCGGTAAAACGGGGATCCCGATCCGACACGACGGAATCGGGTAGGCCATGCTGTCGAAAGACACGGTCTAGGAACACTTTCGTTGTTCCTTGTCCATCTATGGACTCTGGCACCGCCGCCAGGTGAGCCATCTTGCTCAAACGGTCTACAAAGACCAATATGCCCGTGTTCCCGGCCTTATCCTTCGGAAAATCGAAGATAAAATCTATACTGATGGATTTCCAACACTCCGTTGGATGCGATAAGCTCGCCAAAGGCGCAGCTGAACTTGCAGAGGGTTTAACCCTCTTACACGTCTCACAGGTGCGTATATACGCACCGACCCACTTATACATGTTGGGCCACCAATACAAAGCGCTTAAAGCGCTGTAGGTCTTATCCCGACCTAAATGACCCCCAGTAGGGGCGTCATGTGCCTCAAAGAGGACTCTATACTTCAGTTCTTCATTATGAGGAACTACCACCCGCGGAGTGTCCTCCGCGCTCGTGCTATAAAATAGCAAACCGTCACAGTACCTTTAACGGTGTATACGAGCTTTAGCTCGACTTGACAGGGTTGGCTCAGACGAGCCAAGACCCTTTTGACCTAACGCGCTGATAAGTGCCGTACATTGTGGGTCTTTCTCCTACGCC
>CM047580.1:20201078-20272381 GCA_026184515.1 Peronosclerospora sorghi
AAAATGTGGGAGATGAATGGGGAGACTTGCTCTCCCGCAACATCCCTACCTTTTCTTTCCCCTTGAAGAATGCGTCGATGACGTCGCATTGCTCCTTGGGTAGAGTCCACTGCCTAGTGACGCAGTATTTGGTTCCAGGAACCAAGTCAATTTCATGTCGGACTCCTCGATCCGGTGGTAACCCCATCGGCGGGTTGTAACTAATTACATCTCCGAATTCCTTAAGTAAGGAATGGTAAGGTTCCTCAGGATCCGCAAGGATCTTGTGACCGCTTCGGGCATTCAATACCTGTTTGATTTGCCCCAAAACGACTCCTCCATCGTGGATGAGGAGTTTAACTCCTCTTCCGGACGCAACACGACGATATCGTCGAGTTCCCCTGCTTTTACAGCACTCTCAAATTTGTTCAAGGATATCTCCTCCAAAGACAACAGTTCGCCTACCCCAGGCAACCGTTCCAGGCTTACTTCCTTCCGTGACAACACTTGTCACGCTATTCAGCATCCGATAGGACTGCTGACTAATGGCCTCGGGACTCGTCCTGGAACCCAGATGGGGGAGTCAATTGCCCCATCTATTGGAAGCGCATTTCGCCTATCCACAGAGTTCTTTTCTGCTACCACCGTGACTCGTCGGTATCACCTAATACGGCCTGGTCGGAATCAATTCCGACGTGCGAAAGAGACGAACTCCGGGTCTCTTCGCTTGGAGGAGCATCGCGCTTAACCATAGGGGTCTCTACCCCTACCACTGGAGTTGCAACATTGTCGCCTAACATGGCGTGGTCGGGAACCCCGAACTGCAGAAGAGACAAACCTCGTGTCTCTTCTCTAGGAAGCGCCTCTAGCTTAACCTCAGAGGAATCAACCTCTGTCACTGGCAACTCACCAGTCTCACCGTTAACGGAGTGGGGATTAACCGCCGAATACCCCTCGTTAAGGAACTCTTCCTTAACGTCATTGGGAATGATCATCTCAGACATCCCAATATCTGGCATCTCACGCCAGAATCGCTTTTGCGATCGAGCAAAGATGGGTTCATGACTCGCCAATGCTTCACCCGACCGCGGGTGCGTTGAGCCAATGGACTTAAACTTTCAGTCTATCCATGGCTTGTGGCGTTCCAGCCACTTCATGCCCAGAATGAGGTCATACCTCGAGTACAAATCCAGGACTAGGCAACGTTCTGAGCTATCAAAGTCTGCAAACTTCATCTTAAGGTCAATCGAGACCTTGGGTACAGAAACCTTGTTGCCCGTCGCAAGACGGACCGTGTCAACGTCACGAGAACGTGCCTCTAGGGTCTTGTCATACAGCCGACTCTTCTCTACAGAAGCCCGTCTGACATAGTTTAAAGACGCTCCAGAGTCTATCAAGACTCTCCAAGGCTTATCAAAGCCTTCCATATCCGCAAGGACTACCAGCAACCCTGGCTGGTACACCAACTCGGTTCTAGAAAGTACCTTTTCCCTCGGGGATTTGTGCTGTTGTCCCCTACCTTGGGGATTAATAGCACTGAGGGATCCCCCAGTAGGGCGCCCCGCACCTACTGGGAGCCGTAGTTTCCCGACGGCTTGGGCGAGGGCTTCTTACCTACCCTCGTCCCCTTAAAGCGAATATCTCGCTGGGGATTTCGCGGACATCTGTTCCGCAGATAATCCGCGCTTCCACACAGGAAGCATCTCAGCGGTCCCTGCCGCTGCAACATTGCCTGGAGCTCCGCTTCAGAACCCAGTGAAGTAGAGTCAGCGTGACTCTTAACGGAAGCTTTCTCTTCCGCTTCGACCTGACTCAGGTCCATGGATTCGGGACCCACCTTAGAGGAACGAAAGTTCCTCTCGGCGTTAAACGCCATCTTAAACGCCCCCCCAGGGATTGGGGTCGGCATCGGAAGAGCTACGAACGTACTGGCCCTTCTTTCAGGCCTCCCATGAACACGGGAATGGACACATCGTCCGAATACGCTTTCGCGTACATCCCTGCCAACAGGGTCTTAAGTTCTTGGATGTATGTCTCCACGTCCCTAATGCCCTGACGGCACCTCAAAAACGCCAGCTGATTCTGGAAATTCAGATCAGGCGTAGCGTACATGTCCATAAAGCTTTTGCTTAAGGACTCCCCAGGTCGGGAACAAGTTCGTGACCGAATCCGGACACGTAAACGCCCATGCACGGGCTTTGCCCGTAAGATGGGTTAGTGAAATCCCCGCTTGCAAGTGATCTTCGATCACATTCGCTGTGGCGAAGGCCGTTTCGACCTCGCGAAGCCAAAAATAAAGGTTATCACCTTTTTCACCGGTGAATTCCTTTATCTTAAAGGACAACGGAGGACGCACCCCCGTAGACGTGGAGTGACTATTACGAAAATTCGCCTCATGGGCGGAGAGGGCGTTAACCCTCTCTCGCACGGCATCAAGGCCCTGCTCCACAAGGAGCTGCATGCCATCCTTACCCAGAATGAATAACAGCCTTTTAAAGGATTCTTGTTGGAGGGGGTTAGCTTACCACAATCCTCCTGATTCATCCTTTGCAGAGGATGCCGTCTACCAACACAGGTGTTGGATTGACTACGAGTGCTACCAGATGTAGCCGGTGCGTAAACGCACGGTGCGGCTAGCGCACAGAGTAAGACTTTCCTTAAGCGGCGATTCGCCGCTACTTAGCCGATACGCCCTTAAAAAAGGGCTTAGCGTGAGATAACTCTCTCGCTCGGGGTCAAGATTTCCCCAGTTTCCGGTTAGCGTATGCTAACGCTAACGCGTAACGCTTTCCCTTAGTAGAGACTAGCTAGGGGAGGTACTCCCCTGCTACAACACTCACAACACGCTTGACCTTGCACGGTCGAACGTCTAGCTGTACTTAGAGTGAAAATGGAAACTGATTTATATTTAATATGTAATTAGCCTAAATTAATAAACTAATGTAAACTATATGTAATACTAAGTAGAACTTACTCAATTCGTACCTAGCCGAAATGTAATGTACACCACCTGTGTACTAACACGTGGCAGGCTGCCACGCCTTCACTATGGGCTCTCGCCCTGATTGGTTAAAGCAGCCAATAGGTCCAAACCTTTCGGACCGGTCAGTACTTGACCTCAACCGTTGTGTATTTACGTACACCAACGTAACTAAATGTAACCCCGTTACAGTAGTAGTTCAACTCTCGAGAAAGATTGCATCGCCTTCAAGGATCTGGGAAAGGGCAAGTTGCTGAGCGACTCGATGTGCTAGAGGTTTGATACTAGACCACCCGATTGACACAATGTGACGAGATAACTAACTTCGTCTTACCTCGATATCAGATGTGGCTCAAGGAGAAGTTCACGCCATTCCAATTCACGAAGGCAACTATCAGCAAGCACGTGATGGAGTTAGAGGACCTCGTGATGAAGATGCAGAAAGCGAACTGTGGACCAACCTAGGAAGACGTATGCGCGGTACTGTTGCGAAGTCTGCCGCAAAGCTACGAAAGCCTGGTCCAAGCGTTCCGCATGTCGGTAACAAGTTTCAGCTTTGGAAACCTCGTAAGCAAGTTGATCGCTGAGGATGTACGGCAGAAAGAGTCTGCGCGTATTGAAGAAGCAACGGCAGTGATGGCGAACAAGAGGAGTGCCAGGCAACAGTCGAAGAAGTCGCGCGGACGACGAGTGAAGGATCCGTCAGGCGCATACTTGAAGTGTGGCAAGGTAGGCAACAATGCAATGGACTGCCGCTTAAACAAGAGTGTGAAAAACGCGCGTCATGGCCAGGCAAACGTGGCGTTTAACTCAGCAGAGACATTTGCGAGCGAGAGCTGGGTCATGGCTAGTAGAGCCTCGGCACACATGTGCAATGAACGCGATGCGTTTGAAGACTACGCAGAGAAGAAGACACAGTGCAGCGTTTCAAGTGCGCAAGCCGTTCAAGTCAAACGAGAGCGACATGGAAGCGAGGGAGAGCACGCCCTCTGACAACGCGGTTTGCTCTGATGTTCTTGGACCTATCGCCCCAGCGTCTAGATACGGCTGTAAATACATCGTGAGTTTCATCATGATGAAGAGCCGCTACATTACATTATACCCGCTTCCCAATAAGAGCGAAGTTACAAACTCGTTTGCCAAGTACTATCGGAAAACGAAGACGACGCTCAATACGATAAGGTTCTTCGTAGCGACAACGGTGGCGAGTACATGAACGCTCCGATGGTCGCCTTCTGCAAGAACACGTTCGACGAGCAGGCGTTCACTGTGCCGTTTAATCCCGAGCAAAACGTCATGGCGGAGAGGACGAATCGGACACTTGTCGAGATGACCCGGTGTATGCTTAAGGAGAGCCGCCTTGAAAGCGCATATTGTGAAGCAATAATGACCGCGGCGGGCATCCGGAATGTGCTCCCAGTGCGTCAAGTCAGGATTCAAGTCCTTTGGAGATAGTGTTCAAGCGGAAGCCACAAGTCACTCATATAAGTATCTTCGGGACTAAATGCTATGCGCACGTTGCAAAGAAGAAGCGCAAAAAGTTAGACGATCGAGGATTCAAGTGCCACTTTCTCGGGTATGTGAAGCAACACTAGGCGTATCAACTTCTGAGCGCGAACGACCGAACTATTATTATCTCAAGGAGCGTAAAGTTTGCAGGGACCAAATTGAAAAACGAAGGGAAGCTGAACCAACAAGAGATTATCGGCGTACTCGACGTATACAGTGAAGAAGGTGCTGTGGAAGGTCCTGCGGTCGAAGAGGAGACCAGGACGCAGCCAATACGCGCCCGACACACATCAACTAGGAAGGAGCAAGATGGACCAACAAGTTCCATCCCAACACAAGGATCAACCACTCCGGGGCGAGATGGAGAGAAAGAATGGATGGTGCGCAAGAAGCGAGGCGTCGTACATTACGCGCAAGAGTTTCCATATCTCCCTCGCGGTGAATTCAACCTGGACGACTTCAAAGACGGCTATGCTTCTCATTACTGCTTCAGAGTGGAAGATGACAACGACGAGCGCGCAACAACATACAACGAGGTCATGAAGAGCAAGAACAAGACCGAATGGCTGGATGCAATCAAGAAAGAAATGAAGTCGCTCGAAGATTATAAGACGTGGACACTCGTCGACATGTCTCCCGACAAAAAAGCTTTGGGACGCAAGTGGATCTACCGCAACAAGCGCGTTCCAAGCGGCGGGATTGTCAAATTCAAGGCGCAACCTGTAGCAAAGGGATTCACCCAGCGCGCTGGAATCGACTACACAGAGAAGTTTGCTCCAGTCGCGCGCAAGGAGTCAATCAAAACCGTCCTGGCAATCCCGGCGGCGGAGGACCTGGAAGCGGAAAGCGTCGTCGTTTTCACGGCATTCTTGTATGGTGAAGTTGAAGAAGAATTCTACATGGACGAACTAGACGGATTCAAGGACCAAGCCAACCCGATAACGAAGCATCTGTTGAAGAAAACACTCTACGGAACCAAAAAAGCAGCGCGACAATGGAATAGCAAACTCGACCGGCACCTACGACTTCAAGGCTTGAACTCTACGTCAGCAAGCCCGTGCGTGTATATTCGGCAGTCAAGCAGCGAGCACAGCATCATTGTCATCTAGGTGGTGGGTTTGATGATCTCCAGCAAGGGCAAGACCCAGATCGGCGTGATCAAACGCGCACTCAAGAGAGATTTTCGCATCAAGGACCTCGGTGAATTTAAGTACTGCCTCGGACTCGAGATCCACCGCAAACGAGATGAACAAGTGATCATAATGAACCAGCGAGCGTATATTAAGCGACTCGCGGGTAAATTCGGCGTGGAGAACTGCCAGGACGTAAACACACCAGCGGACAGTAACGCAAAGCTCGTGAAGATGGCCGAGTACGAAGCGTTCGTGACCAAGTTTCCCTATCGCGAGCTTGTTGGATTACTGATGTACGTTGCGACATCCACACGTCCAGATATTTCGCATGCCGTGGGTGAAGTGGCGAAGTTCTGCAAACGCTTTGAACAGTCTCATTGGGGTGCGGCTAAGCGGATCCTCAAGTACTTAAAGACGACGCAATATTTTGGAATTGTTTTTAGCTCTGCGAAAAGAAAGAGCTCTTCGGTTTTGCGGACGCGAACTGGGAAGGTGACCTTGACAGACGCGCTCGAACATCGTCTATGTCTTTTTCCAGAACGACATCGCGATATCGTGGAAGTTCAAGTCAACAAACGGTGGCGACTTCAAGCACGGAGGCGGCGTACATAGGCCTTTACAGCGCGACACAAGAATCATTTTGGTTACGGTGCCTTCCCAAGGACTTTAAATACATTGGATGCGGCAACAAACATCTACCAAGACAATCAAGCGTGTATTGCACTGGAAAGGAACCCCGTCTACCATTCGCGGAAAGAGCACATCGAGATCAAGTGCCATTGTTTTCGCGAACAAGTGGAACAAGGAACGATCGAGCTCGAGTAAAAGCCAACGGACGAGATGGTCGCGGACGAGCTAAACAAAGCGCTATCAAGAGACAAGGACAGCAAGTTCGTCGCCGGTTTACGTATCAACGCGTAAGTCCACACGAGCGTGCACATCAAGGGAGAGTGATAGTAAGTAATGTTTCACATCTGTCACATCTATCATCATCCATCATAGCTCTTACGTAGGAATATGATAGATAGATGTGTGTTGAAAAGTTATGTTGATCATCAATCACATCTATCATAACGAGTGACACAAAGCTACTAGAACAAAACTTAAAGAATAAAGCTCACTTTTGGTTTTGCAGTCCCGGCCGAAAGAATCTATCTAGTCTCTTTTCAACATTTACAAAGCTCAATTTCACTTAATTGTAATGATGACAAATACTGCATGAGTTACAAGCGCCATAGCTTCGAGACAAAGTGCTTTGCTGTCGAGTAACGGGAGATGTGCAACTTGTTGATTTACGGCACATGTATGAAGAGCGGAAAATGGGAGGGCTACCAATGCGTCCTTTAATTGGACAGGGATTGACGGTAAACTTTGCATCACAGCTAATCCCACTTGGCGATCATTTCCTCTGTTCTTAAATTTTCGACGTGGGCGCCTTCGTCGCCTTTTATCTTTTACGGCCGTATTATCAATTGGGCATACTTGTATTTTGAGGTCGTGGGCTTGAGAACAAAGTGCCTATTAATGCCCTACTAATCTTGCTCTGCTTGCCAAGATATCAACTTCCGATGAAGGAGAGGATAATGATGACAAGCTCATCTTGGCCTTCTTGCCATGATATCCTCTGATGAAGGAGAGGATAGTGATGAGAAGATCTGTAGTCCTCAGTTAAGATGACAACACTCAAGCTGGACCAAGAAAAAGAGCCCGACTACTGTGTCACTACAGGCACTATCAATTATAAGCTGGTAGTGGCTTCGTCCATGATTGCCGAGTCATATATAACCATCACATTGTCCTGACAATAAAATTTCTTCCGCTTTCACTTGAAGTTTCAAGGGATGTGCTCCTGCTTCATCATAATACACCACTTCTACACCTGATAAAGGCTCTTAAGAATAGATTCTTGGAGGACGCGAGCTGGGCAGAGCCGAGCAAGGATGGAAATTGTACTTAAAAGTTTTCGTCTCTTAAAGTAGTACCGTAAAAACATGATCTTTTTGTTACTGTTACAAATTTTTAGTCAAGTAAACAACTAGCGGGGATACCGAAATTATCTACGCTGCTGGGCCTACATGAAATGGTGTATGCGCAGCTCCATTTAACAGGTTACGATAATGACCTTCGAGATATAACGGCAGCTATCTGTTCGTTTACGTCCTTGTCTGCCATCGCTACTTATATGCGCAAGGTTCCAGTAGTCAAACGTACTTCAAGCACAAACAATAGCGTAACAGCGAAGGTAACGCTATAACACAGTAGTAAAAGTAATCGCTGTTAGAAATTCACAAAAAAAGATTGCAATCACTCCACACGATCAAGACTCACCAGCTGACCAAGTTTCAGCGCGGGAGGATCAGTGGAAGGTAGCGAACTGCGTGCACGTCGAGTCAGGACCAGCAGATATTCAGTCCAGAGTCTGTTTCGTAATGCAAAATGTAAACTGATATATATTATGTATGGTTACTTAAGTCACTATTCGGTCCTAATGCAACTTAAATCTCGTAACTGCTTTCATATGAAAAATGTATGTCTTACCTGCATCAGCCAATGGGCTTCCACTATACGGAAGAGTGTAAACTCCAAAATGAGTACACACTCTTCCAACACTCCTCCTGGAAGACCGGAGGCTGCACCATCGTCACTGTAGCCCTAGCGCTGCACGCAACACTTAAATCCTTGGCGCATTGAGGTCCTAGGTCAGTAGATCGGCCAGCATATCCACACTTGGCACGTGACTAGCTGAAACAATGCCCTTCCTCGTAAAGTCTTTCAAGAACTTAAGCTTGATGTCGGCGTGCTTCGTGCTATCAGCGCTCGACTCATCTTCCAATTGTTTAATGGCAGCTTGGTTGTCCATCTTGAACACTAACGGTGTCTTCGAATGCATGCCAATTTGAGCAAGTAGCTCCCGCAAGCCAAGCGCCTCCTTGTCAGCTACAGCAGCAGCAACAAATTCCGCTTCGGCGGTTGATAATGCCACCGCTGTCTGCTTCTTGCAGGACCAACTCACAAGCATACCATTTACGAAGAGCACCATCGCCGAAACACTCTTTCGATCCGCCTTATCGACCGCAAAATCTGCATCACTGTATACCATTATGCGCAGCGGCATCGGCAGATCTTCGTCATGCTTCAAAACCAGTTTCAGGTCACTCGTTCCCTTAAGGTACTTGGGGATCATTTTAGCAATCTTGTAATCGCCTACGGTGGGTGCATGGGTCTTTCTGGTGGCGCGATGCACAGCGAACGAAATATCGGGACGTGTGCACCTCGCGACCCACAGCAGGCTGTCCACTAGCGATTGGAAGTGCCTGATACTGGACACGTTGCCCCGTGGTTGCAACGGCAATTGCTCTTGAAACTCTTTGCTTTCATCAAGTACCAGCACCGGAGTGCGTGCTGGGTTTATCTTTTCCAGTTTGTGTGAAACCAGGATTTCCTTAATCGTCGCCTCTTGATCCAAAGTATATCCATTTCTCGGATCCCCTGCGACTCGAATACCGAGAAACTTGGTAACACAACCCAAATCCTTAAACTCGAGCAGTTGCATGTCGTAGAAAAATTCATCAACTATTTGATCGCTGGTACCGGTGACCAGGAGATCGCAACGTACGCTCCGACTACAGCTGTTTCATTTCCCACATGCTTTACAAAAATGCATGTGTCCGTGACACACTGCACAAAATCAAACTTCATCAATGTCTCGCACAGACACTGATGCCACAGGCGTCCAGCCTGCTTCAAACCATATAGGTTTCGCCTTAGCTTGAGCGCAAGCTCCTTTGGTGATTGCACACCATAATCACGCAATTTTTTGTCTGTAATTTCCATGCCTTGCGGCACTTGCAGGTATATTTCCACATTTTCTTCAGATTTTGCTTTGGGGTAGGCACTTGGCACATCGCCGTGACGTGCCGCTACCCCCCATACTTGAGCCAGCACCAGGAGCAACTTTACGTTGTTCAACTCCATAACGGTTGAAAACGTGAATAAGTAATCACCTCCAAAAACTTGCTTGTCGCCTCTGGCAACTAACCTGGCCTTGTACCTCTCAACCGAACCATCTGCACAGACTTTCGTGTTGTACACCCACTTGGTCGGAAGAGGTACCTTGCCGGCGGGACGGCGCACGATTTCCCATGTGCCTAGTTCTTGGAGCGACTTGATCTCCTCCATTTCGGCGCGTTTCCACATCATCGAATGATGGCCACCATGCGCCTCCCTGTAATTTCTTGGATCCGGCTGCATCGGTAGTGCACTTGCCGTACCAGAATTCGTTTCACAGACTGCATAAATGCATAGGGCGGTTCCACCATTTTCACCATTTTTGTCAACCGTTTCCGGAACGACGTCGCTTGCAACCGCCCTTCTAGACTTCGACGCTTCATAGTCGCGTCCCTTGGGTGTCTTTCTTTTCTTCCTGCGTGACTTTATCGCACCCTGCCCAATGGTTTCCGCGTGCTTGGGTGTCGCTTCAGACTCCGGTATTCCATCATTTGAATGTCCTAAAATCTGTGTATTTAAATCGGTGACCCTGGCACGAGATTCTGCTAGCTGTTCAAGCTCTTGGCTGCATTCACCTTCTAATACTTTGGTGATCTTGTTGCTAGCCTCGGCACTCAGCGTTTCAATCGCTGTGACGTGCCTGGTCACCACGACCACCCTATCCTTAAGTAGCAGCACTTTATATCCCTTGGTTTCGTCACTCTTTCCAAGGATAAGTGCGCGTTCGGCGTGCTTCGACAACGCCTTCTTCTTCGGGTCCCTCCAAACCATGCACGGGAACCCAAAAACCACAATGTCATTCACCGCCGGTCGCTTTCCGGTGAGTACTTCAAGAGGAGAAATTCGACCGGTGTTTGACCTTGTCGGAGTGCGGTTGAGTATATATGCTGCATACGCAGCCGCCTCCAACCAGTACGTCAATGGTACGCCTGATCCGAATATCATGCACCGGACCATGTTGAAAATGGTCCGGTTCATGCGCTCCGCTTTGCCATTCGACGCAGGAGTGCCGGCTTCGGTAACCTGACGACGGATACCAGTCTGTTTGCAGAACAGATCAACGTTCTGGTACTCGCCGCCACCGTCGGTACGCAGCACGTGCACCTTGCAGGAGAACTCGTTTTCGAACCATGCAATAAAATGCCCGAACATCCGTGCGGCCTTGTCCTTCGTGCGCGCTGCAAAACCGCGTACATAGTTCGAAAAATGGTCGACGAAAACGACCAAGTATCGATTTTCACGCCTATCGCGGGGGGCGATAGGACCCTTAAGGTCGCTGCATATCACACCCCCGATGCGATCAATCGGTGCGTTTGCACCAGATTCCGCCTTTGGTTGCGCATTCCTTGTGACCTTGCCTTCAGCACAGGTCAGGGAGTTCGGTCTACTCGTGTCCGTGAGTACGATGCCTGACCTGGGGTCTTTCGCCAGCCTTTCGACAGTATCGTAGGCCAGGTGACCCATGCGCACGTGGAACTGATGCAAGCTCCCATGGTGCGCGTCAGAATTGACACCTTCCAGCACACTGTTCATCACCATACTTTCAAACCCTTTCAAAATACCATCTGTTTTTTGCGCCTTCAACCTGGCTACAAAAACTGACCCGTGAGTCACCACATCGAACAACTTTTGCCCTTTTACCATAACTCGCAGCTTGTGGCCGTCGTCGACAATTTCGCAACCCTTTTCGCGTAATCGGCCAAGCGAGATCAGGTTTCTGGCTAGTTGTGGCGCATAGTATACTTCAGTTAAAACAATAACCGTTTCAGTATTGTTGCACGTTCGCAACGTAAGCCGCCAAACCTTGGTTGCCTGAAGTGTTCCACCATCCAGCAAGGTAAAATTATCGTCGGGACTGCAATCCCTGGCATCTTCCAACAGACTAGCGTTCGACACCAAGTGTATACTAGCCCCACTATCGATGATCCAGATGTCTTCATCTGCATTTCCAATTCCACACGTATTCAAATTTCTATCCACGGTCGAAAGCACGAAACGCTCTGACGACCCTTCGTTTGCACCACGGCTTTGCTTTTGGGTGCGTTCACCCCCATTCTTACGGCGCTTCTCGGGGCAATACATTTGTATGTGCCCCTCGCCACCACATCTGTAGCACACGCGCCGCCCCTGACCAGATGTTGCTGCATGCACGTGCAACTTAGGGGCGGTCCTCGGCTTTATCGCATCATCCTCGATATCTTGAGCCCATGCGACAACTCTTGAGCATGACTAAGATAATCCCCCCGTCTGGGGTCATATCTAGCCATCAGCATTATCTTGAAGCGTGGTGCGGCATACTTCACAATATTTTCAACAATTAACTTTTCACTCGACCCGCTTTCGCGAGCCAGAGCTACTAAGTATAAGTAGTTCTACGTCCAGCTGCGCTTTGGGTCTTTCTCCATCGCGAACCTTGTGGCGGCTTGATGATGCGATATGGTCGTTCGAAAACCCAAATACATCTGGTCCATTACGTGGACCAACGTCTGTCGCACCCGCCACCACCATGCCACATTCGTTCGATAGTATTCAGCAGCGGTGCCCTCCAAATGCTCGCCAAATTTATTTACCTTCAACCGTTGACTCCATTGAAAACCAGAGCTCATCTCGGCAATATCGAGTGCCTCAATGAACAGGTAGGCCCATTGACGGTAGCCTGCACCCAAACCGGGATACAGCTCGCGTCCCGAAAATTTATCTATACACAACTTGGGTATTTTGTACCCGGTGTACTGCACCGGTACTCTTGGCTGCGCGGCGGGCACTTTGGCACCGCCTGTACCTTGCGCCGCAGCGGGCGCCCTGCGAGGTGCATCATATGTTCTCGGGCGTGGCTTTGCGCCAGCTTCCACCCCTTCGTCCCCGGCCAGATCATCCATTGTCATCTGCTGGCCGAACGGACGGTAATTCCGGAGGCTCTCTCTGAACTCATCTTGGGGAATGCGCACTGGTACATCCGTTTTACACTCAGGGGATCTGTTTTAAACTGCGGTCCTCGCTCGACCAGCATCAATAGCATCCGCATTCACTGCAACATTGCGCAAATCGCGCACCAAGTCTTGAAACTCGTCCACGGAGGGCACATCATCTCCATCAAAATAATTCATTTCAAACTTGATCAAAACACTTCAGTCACGTCCGTCAAATGCCTCCCCTTCAACAGAGGGCTTTCCACAAACTCCAAACGTAACGTAATAATATAAAAATGTATCACAGATACTCCAAAAACGACCAAGAAACTCCACTGGATTACTTGACGCAACTTGGGCTCATAACCTGTTAGAAATGCATCGAAAATATTGCAATCACTCCACACGATCAAGACTCACCAGCTGACCAAGTTTCAGCGCGGGAGGATCAGTGGAAGGTAGCGAACTGCGTGCACGTCGCGTCAGGACCAGCAGATATTCAGTCCAGAGTCTGTTTCGTAATGCAAAATGTGAACTGATATATATTATGTATGGTTACTTAAGTCACTATTCGGTCCTAATGCAACTTAAATCTCGTAACTGCTTTCATATGAAAAATGTATGTCTTACCTGCATCAGCCAATGGGCTTCCACTATACCGAAGAGTGTAAACTCCAAAATGGGTACCCACTCTTCCAACAATCGCAACTTTATTAACTCCAAATTACCACTCGTAACACTTCACAAAGTAAAACGTGAGTAACCACAGTCTTCCACAGTAGGTAAATCGCTCCACGAGAGAAAATTATAGCGTTCCGCCCTCAGTAGGGCGTACTAACTCCACAAACGAATGAACTTGACTTGAGGCCGAAGAAAAAAAGCAAAAAGGGCCATATTAAATTAAGTTTAATACTTAACCTAATAAACGCAAGTATAAAATTGGACATGACCCATAAACTTGGGTACTTACCCAAAATGCATATTTGTCGAAAAGTTGCATCCGACCCATTTGCGTCAAGCATCGGCCAATCCGAAGGGAACGAGTCCGGCAGCAATCGTGCTAGGATCATCGCTAATATGTTCCGCTACCGCTGTCCAGACGGTCCTCGACGGCTGCGGCCGGGGCGCGGGTCCTTCCAACACTATCAATCGTAAATCAATTGAATTGACCAATTAAGTTTCATTGATCAAATTTCTCTATCACAGATTAACAACACTGACCCAATATGGATGGATTGAGTACTTCTGAATCGGCGATTAATTCAAATGGTATTACGCGTCTTCATCAAGAGAGACGACAGTGCACCAATATACTGGTACTATCCATTGCATCGAACTTATTAACTACCCAAGACTTTGCTCTAGCATACAGCACAAACGACAAGAATTTATTGAGCTATGTTCTATGTACAGAACACGTAGAGTAACAAAAACTTATTAAATTGACCAGCCAATTCCACTGAAATCGGACAATGTTTGGAGGAGATCAGATATGAAAATGAATAAGACCTTCAACTACCAATTGTCTTCTTTCAAATATGGGACGTGCATTACTCAGCATTACCTGAAATGCTGAAGAGAACAAAACGATGCAATCAGACCATGAAAATGAAGGAAAATCTCAAACGTCAAGTAGCCCAGGGTATGAACTTAAAATTGGGCAATTTCGGTCCAAGAGTGGAGGTGATTATCTACGCCGACCGACCAGATGTGATGGATATATATCAAAATGTTGAGAGTACGCTTAACTTATCACATGCCTTTCAATGTGATTATTGATATAATACAGAGAGAAATGGAAGAGTTGGCTCCCATCCCGAATTTGGGCATGTGAGAACAAACCCCCCAGCCGGGACAAAATCTCGTAAATATGGGCAGGGTGACGAAAAAACGCTCATCACCATGAAGGTAAGGTGATGGTACTGATGTTAAAGTGCATCGTTTTGGTACCGACGCAAAAATTTTTTTTGTGAAAGCACGCAGTTATCATCGATAAACATCGTGCAAGTGAAAATACCACGAAGAATCTTGTCAGTCCGATTAGAAACAGGGGCATCCGTAACTATACCAAGACACGTGATACGGACACGCTTCAACTTGAATGAACTGTCACTCATGGATGAATTCATCGTCCTCGAACTTGATGCCAACTTTGATGTTATCTTGGGCACCCCATGGATGTCCTATCATAATACGGCGGTTGTAACAGGGTTACATTCGAGTCACATTTAGTTGGTGGTGTACGTGAGTACACTACGGTGGGGGTCAGTATTGACCGGTTCAAAAGGTTTTGAACCATCGGTTATTTTAACCAATCAGGGCAGGAGCCCTTGGGGAGTGGCGTGTCATCCATTCCACGTGTCGGTACACAGGTGGTGTACACTACATTTTAGCTAGTTACGAAGTTGGTATGTTCTACTTAGTATTACATATAGTTTACATTAGTTTAAATTGATTTAGGCTAATTATGTATTAAATATATTCAGTTTACATTTCACTCTATCTTACAGACGCACGACCTCGACCGGTCGTGCGTGTAGTAAGTGCCGTAGCGTAAAGGGAGCCCTGCACCATTAGTAAGGAAGCCTTGCCGTTAAGGCAGTAGCGAGGCTACAGTAAACCAACCCTGAATCTTGTCCCCGAGTAGGAGAGCTCTCTCCTACTAAGCCCTTTATAAGGGCGTATCGGCTAAGTAGCGGCGAACGCCGCTTTAAGGAAAAGTCTTCCTCTGTGCGCTAGCCGAACCGTGCCTATACGCACCGGCTACATCTGGTAGAACTTGTAGTCAATCCAACACCTGTGTTGGTAGCCTAAGGCATCCTCTGCAAAGGATGAATCAAGACGATTGGGATAGTTTGACCCTCTTCCAGCAGGAAGCCTTTAACAGGCTGTTATCCTTCATGGGTGACGAAGGTATGCAGCTCCTAGCGGAGCAGGGCCTTGAGGCCGTAAAGGCAAGGGTCAATGCCCTTATCGCCCATGAGGCGAGTTTAGGTGGAAGTCGTTCCACGGGGGTGCGTCCGCCCTTATCATTTAAGATAAAGGATTTCACCGGGGAGAAGGGTGACAACCTTTACGTGTGGTTGCGAGAGGTCGAAACGGCCTTCGCCACAGCGAATGTGATCGCTGATCACTTGCAAGTGGGACTTGCGCTGACCCATCTTACGGGTAAATCCTGTGCATGGGCGTTTACGTGTTCGGACTCGATCACGGACGTGTTCCTACCTGGGAGGTCCTTAAGCAGAAGCTTATGGACATGTATGCAACGCCTGATCTGGTTTTACAGAATCAGCTGGCGTTTCTGAGGTGCCGTCAGGGCACTAAGGACTTGGAAACATACATCCAAGAACTTAAGACCCTGCTGGCAGGGATGTACGCGAAAGCGTATTCGGACGATGTGTCCATCCCCGTCTTCATGGGAGGCCTGAGAGAAGGGCCAGCACGTTCGGAATTGTTCCGATGCCGACCCGAATCCCTGGAAGAGGCATTCAAGATGGCGTTCAACGCCGAGAGGAACTTCCGTTCCTCTAAGGTGGGTCCCGAACCCATGGACCTGAGTCAGGTCGAAGCGGAGGAGAAACTCCCGCTAAGAGTCATTCGGACTCTTTTTCACAGAGCTTCGAGACAGAGCTCTTGGCTATGTTGCAGCGGCGTGGGTCGCTGAGATGATTCCTGTGTGGGAGCATGGATCATCTGAAGAACAGATGTCCGAAAAATCCCCAGCGAGACACTCGCTACAAGGGACCAAGGGTGGGGAAAAAGACCTAGTCCAAGCCTTCGGGAAACGACGGCTCCCAGTAGGTGCGGGGCGACCTACTGGGGGACCCCTAAGTGCTGTTAATCGCCAGGGTAGGGGACGGTAGCACAAAGCCCCGAGGGAAGCGGTGCTTTCTAGCACCGAGTTGGTGTACCAGCCAGGTTTGCTGGTAGTCCTTGTGGACGTGAAAGGCTTTGATAAGCCTTGGAGAGTCTTGATAGACTCTGGAGCGTCTGACAATTATGTCAGACGGGCTTCTGTTGAGAAGAGCCGGCTGTATGCCGAGGCCCTAGAGGCACGTTCTCGTGACGTTGTCACGGTCCGTCTTGCGACGGGCGTACTGGTTTCTGTACCCAAGGTCTCGATTGACCTTAAGATGAAGTTTGCAGACTTCGACAGCTCAGAACGTTGCCTAGTCCTGGGTTTCGACTCGAGGTATGACCTCATTCTGGGCATGTAGTGGCTGGAACGCCACGAGCAATGGATAGACTGGAAGTCTAAGTCCATTGGCTCAACGCACCCGCGGTCGGGTGAAGCATTGGCGAGTCAAGAACCCACCTTTGATCTATCGCAAAAGCGATTCTGGCGTGAGATGCCAGAGATTGGGATGTCTGAAATGATCATTCCAAATGGCGTTAACGAAGAGTTCCTTAACGAGGGGGATTCGGCGGTTAATCCCCACGCCGTGAACGGCTAGACTGGTGAGTCGCCAGTGATAGAGGTGGAATCCTCTGAGGCGACTCCAGTGGTAGGGGAAGAGACCCCTGTGGTCAAGCGCGAGGCTCTTCCAAGCGAAGAGACCCGTAGTTCGTCTCTTTTGCACGTCGGAAATGATTCCGACCAGGTTTCCGTAGGTGAACCTTTGGAAGGATCATTACCACACCTAAAACTTTCCACGTGAACCGTTTAAAATTAATTGGGGGATAGCCGTTATAGGTGAGACCGGCGAGTCACCGGTGGTAGATGTAGAGACCTCTGTGGATAGGCGAAATGCGCTTCCAATAGATGGGGCAAATGACTCCCTCATCTGGGTTCCGGGACTAGTCCCGAGACCAGTATTCAGCAGTCCTATCGGATGCTGAATAGCGTGACAGGTGTTGTCACGGAAGGCGTAAGCCTGGAACGGTTGCCTGGGGTAGGCGAACTGTTGTCGTTGGAGGAGATGTCCTTCAACTAGTTGGAAACTGCTTTGAGAGCAGGTGAAATCGACGAGGTCGTCGTGTTGCGTCCGGAAGAGGAGTTGAACTCCTCATCCACGATGGACGAGTCAGTTTTGGTGAAAACCAAACAGGCATTAAATGCCCGAAGCGGCCTCAAGATCCTCGCGGATCCTGAGGACCCTTACCATTCCTTACTAAAGGAATTTGGAGAGGTCATTAGGGACAAGCCGCCGATGGGGTTACCACCGGATCGAGGAGTCCGACATGAAATTGACTTGGTTCCTGGAACCAAATACTGCGTCACTAGGCAGTGGCCTCTCCTCAAGGAGCAATGCGACGTCATCGACGCATTCTTCAAGGGGAAAGAAGAGGCAGGGATGGTACGGGAGAGTAAGTCTCCCACTCATCTCCCACTTTTTGTGTTCGTAAACCGAACGGAAAGTGGCGCATTGTGCATGCGTATAACAAGCTGAATTCAGCTACTGTACCCATGCAGACTCCGATTCCTCGTAAGGATGTCCTCCAGAACAATATGGCGGGCTGTACTGTATACAGTGCTTTAGATCTGGTAGACGGGTATTATCAGGTGCTCATGCGAGTGTCCGATATTCCGCTGATAGCGATTAGCACGCCTAGTGTCATGCTGTGGGAGTGGCTTGTTATGCCACAAGGGCTTTCAAATGCACCAGCGACTTTCAATCGCTTGGTGACTCAACTCTTCCGCCCTCATAGGAAGTACGCTCAGACGTACTTCGACGATATATTCGTCCATAGTCGTGCGGAAGGCGACTCGTCTGATGTTCAGACGCATCTGATAGACCTTCGAGCAGTGCTCGAATGTATGCGAGAGCATAAGTTATATGCAAACGCATCCAAGTGTATCTTTGGTGCTGACGAAATTCCTTTTCTCGGATGCTTCATCAGTAAGGATGGAGTGCGGGCGGGTCCCGCGAAGGTGAAAGCCATTATGGAGTGGCCTTCGCCTGTAAATCTTAGAGATTTACGGAAGTGGCTTGGATTATCCAATTATCTCCACAAGTACAGCGAGAACTACGCTGAAATGGCGAAGCCATTGACCGACCTTCTTAAGAAGGATGTTGATTGGTGTTGGAAAACCGAACACCAAAACGCTTTTGAAGCGGTTAAGGGGAGCTTGTTAAAAGATACCGTTCTTGCTCTACCAGACTCTGGGAAACCATTTAGTGTCGTCTGCGACGCCTCCGATTTCGCAATCGGATGTGCTTTGTTACAAGCAGACGATGCAGGGAGGGAACGCGTGATTGCGTTTGAGTCGAGGCAGCTTAAAGCTGCGGAATGGAATTATCCCGTTCATGACAAGGAGCTACTTGCAATGAAGTATGCTCTTGTCAAATTTAGGGTTCACCTACTCGGCTCAAAGCCGTTCGTGGTTTAAACTGACCACGCGTTCTTACAGACAGCGACAAAGTCGCCTCATCTCTCGCAACGGATGGCCCGTTGGCTCTCCTTCTTTGCGGAGTACAAGTTTGAGGTTAAGTATAAACCCGGCATGCAAAACGTGCTTGCAGACGCGTTGTCGCGTCGTCCCGATTACGAGCTCGCTCACGCGATATTCGTCACCACGTCTGTAGTTGATATCCTACGCCAGGCGTATGAAAAATACCCACAGTGCACGGCGCTTATCAGCGCGTTGGGTGGAAAGGGACTTGGCTCGTCTGATCCAACCCTGTCAAGTCGATCTAAAGCTCGTTTATACCGTTACAAGTACTGTGACGGTTTGCTATATTATAGCACGAGCGCGGAGGACACTCCGCGGGTGGTAGTTCCTCATGATGAGGAACTAAAGTATAGAGTCCTCTTTAAAGCACATGACGCCCCTACCGGTGGTCATTTAGGTCGGGATAAGTCCTACAGCGCTTTAAGCGCTTTGTATTGATGGCCCTACATGTATAAGTGGGTCGGTGCGTATATACGCACCTGTGAGACGTGTCAGGGGGTTAAACCCTCTGCAAGTTCAGCTGCGCCTTTGGCAAGCTTGTCCGTTCCAACGTAGTGTTGGAAATCCATCAGTATAGATTTTATCTTCGGTTTTCCGAAGGATAAGGCCGGGAACACCGGCATATTGGTCTTTGTAGACCGTTTGAGCAAGATGGCTCACTGGCGGCGGTGCCAGAGTCCATAGATGGGTAAGGAACAGCGAAAGTGTTCCTAGAACGTGTCTTTCTACAGCATGGTCTACCCGATTCCGTTTTGTCGGATCGGGATCCCCGTTTTACGGGACAATTCTGGAGGGCGTTGTTTAAGGTGCTAGGAACCAAGCTCCTCATGTCCACTGGGGATCATCCGCAGACGGACGGTCAGAAGGAACGAGTTAATCGCGTTGTAGAGGATATTCTCCGGAGTTTATGTCCGGATTCTCCGAAGAGTTGGAGTGAGATGCTTCCGATGGCCGAATTTGCTATAAACAATTCGGTCCATGCATCTACGGGGTTTACCCCGTTTTACGTGAACGGATTAGTGAATACGAGGGTTCTGTTGATGCCACGTGTGTGTGTGGCCCAGGGATTGAGGGGGGAAAATTCCCCGATGTTAGCCCTGTATCTGTGCGAAAGCACATCGATAAGTTTTATCGACGCGCCTTAGTGTCTTACAACACGTTTGCGACGCCATGGCGAAAAGCCAAGACAAGCAAAAGGAACAGGCCGATCGCAAGGATCGGCGTAACAGAAAGGCGTGTAAAGTAGAAGAAAGTGTTTTATTAAACACTAAAAATCTTGCTACACATGCAGTTTCCAATGTGTTAAGAAACAAACTGCGCCCCATGTTTGTGGGGTCTTTCAAGGTGGTAGCCCGAAAGGGCTTGGCGTATACCTTGGATATTCCGAAGGCGATGCGTACGCATCCAAACTTCGATGTGGATATGCTAAAGCCATACCAGAACCCGGAGGCGGGTCCCCTCCTGGAGGAGGGTGAGAAGTTGGATATCCGAAAGTCACGACAGGTCGGAACATCTCCGACAGGGTTGAAATACGACCCTGAAGCTCCGCAACGAGAGACTCGAGAGAGGCAAGCCGTCCCTCGATGCGTTCATTCGCACTCCCTTCGTTGCGGAGTCCCCCCTGGGCATCTTGGATGCGACGGCTGTGCCGGTCACAGCGCTCTTGGAACTCACGTCGCAATAGCGCAACCCCCTCCTCCAGTGCTCGATACGGGGGGGGGGTACTCCACATTACCATGTGGAACGCCTGATGGCTCGACGCCGTCACCGGGGTGAGACCCAGTACCTGGTGAAGTGGAAAGGGTATCCACATTCCCAGAGCTCGTGGGAGTCCGAGACTCCACTGCGGCAGGATTGCCGTGACGTCGTTGACGCTTTCGAGCGGGAGAATCCCACTGAGATTCAACGACCAAAGGGGCCGAAGAAGCCCCTTCACTCCCAGTAGCTGGGAGTTTGCCGGAGGCAGATGCTGTGCCTGCATTGCTCTCCGGTACCACATCGAGAGCAGGGCGCGTGTAGTAAGAGGCAGGTAATTGCCCTTGCTCTTTGGCCTGGGAATATGCCAAGCGTAGCGCCCTCTCCACCCGAACGTCGTGTTCGGAAAAGCTGTTATACAGCGCATCAAAGCTAGGGAGGCGCTTCTCCCCTTCCGCCCAAGCGCGGAATGCCTGTTCTGCGTCCTCGACGCTTTCGTCCAGCAAGTGAACAAAGGGAATCTCGTGGAGGATATACAAGAGAGCACCGCGTGCCTGTTTCCCGAGGCGCGTCCGGTAGGACTTAACAGTAAACTGCTTAGGCGTTAGCAGTCTGTCCCGGAGTTGTTTGTGGCGCGCAATTTCACGCGGCTGTATAGCCGCTGGACCATGGGTATAGGAGGCTAAAACCCTCTTGACCGCGTTTTAGCCCTCTTTTGAGGGTCTCGAGGCCCCTTCCGTGCCCGTACGGCACGTCGAGCCTCAGGAACCGAGGACGGTTCATAGGTGGTGGTCGCCTGCGGCAACCCGCAAGTATCACCCCTACTGGGTAAAGGTGGAGCACGAGTTAGTGCGTTTTTCCCACGCGTGGGGAATGGGTTGGATGACCGACAGCGCCGTCCGGCGCTGTCGGAGTGGCCAGACGTTGTGGAGATCTCCCCAATGGCATCCATTTCCGAGTTATCGGAATAGTTTTCTTCCATAGCACCACTGAAGGTTCTCATGGTCAGCCAGAGGTACTGGCAGTTATACTTCTCCAACGAAAATTTGTTTATTGCGTAAGCAATAGTCTTGATGGGGGAGGATGTAACAGGGTTACATTCGAGTCACATTTAGTTGGTGGTGTACGTGAGTACACTACGGTTGGGGTCAGTATTGACCGGTTCAAAAGGTTTTGAACCATCGGTTATTTTAACCAATCATGGAAGGAGCCCTTGGGGGGTGGCGTGTCAGACATCCACGTGTCGGTACACAGGTGGTGTACACTACATTTTAGCTAGGTATTAAGTTGGTATGTTCTACTCAGTATTACATATAGTTTATATTAGTTTAAATTAATTTAGGCTAATTATGTATTAAATTTATTCAGTTTACATTTCACTCTATCTTACAGACGCACGACCTCTACCGGTCGTGCGTGTAGTGAGTGCCGTAGCGTAAGGGGAGCCCTCCCCTTAGCTACACCCTTAGTAAGGGAGCCTTGCCGTTAAGGCAGTAGCGAAGCTACAGTAAACCAACCCGGGAATCTTGTCCCCGAGTAGGAGAGCTCTCTACTACTAAGCCCTTTATAAGGGCGTATCGGCTAGGTAGCGGCGAACGCCGCTTTAAGGAAATGTCTTCCTCTGTGCGCTAGCCGCACCGTGTGTATACGCACCGGCTACAGCGGTCGACTGAGACACCCTATTTAGTGCTTGCAGCACTGTCACAGGGACTAATCATCCTGTGAATAATTCAAGTGTAGCAGTTGGTACACTCGGACCAAAAAACAGACTAGTGGGTAGTGATAAAACCACCAGTTCTGATCCAACAATTGTAAAGGACGTACATACGTTGGCAATAATCCAGTGGGACATGCTTAAAACCGCTGAGTGAAGAGGAATTGTATTGCACGGGCAATAAAGACCGCCGTGTTGGAGTATTCACGATAGACGACAGGTCGTCGCGCGAAAGATAACATAAGGTAGGCGATATCCACCGTAAAGAAGAGCTATTGATGGTAGGCAGTAGACAGAAATTAATACATCGGAAGGCGTTGTCCCCCGAGAAGATAGCAACGTTGCTATGTTGGCACCGTACACCGTGAGGAGAAAACTCCTAAGGCTACCGTAGAAGAAACAGGTCTGCCGAGCTAATCTGACTTGCTTATGGAGCACGTTGGGACGTTTAATTTTCTAACACAACCGAGACTGGCTAGCTACCCAGTCCCTAAAAAATCAACACTACAAATTCGGTTTGGGGGTAATAACTCTTCTATATTTAAGCTAGAATTTCACAAAAACTTGCGCGATAATCATGTATACAATCGTTTAACACAATGGTAACGTTGATATTAACGAATAAATACCTTCGTTTTACAAGCACATGACAACGGGAATGAGTGCTTTCCCGATGATTAAACCGAAGCGACTTGAAGCGCTTATATGGAAGTCGCTTAAGGCGGCATCCCTTATTTCGATGTGGTTTTGAAATATGCTGACGTATTCCCAGAAGACGTTTCATGTAAGATCCCAAAAGCCAAAAGGACTCGAAACGAGATAGACCTCGTGCCAATGCGTCACGCGGCAAGTGGCATTTAAAGATTGATCCGGTGAAAGAATAGGCCATTATTTTGAAGTTTCCCGTAAAGCAGCCATTTACGAGAGTAAACGTCATCACACATCATCCCCACCTTCTGCGTCAAGTAGTTCAGGAGGCTAGCAAGTCATTTATCCAAATAACAAGCTGAACGCAGAAACGGAATCGGCTTAAAACGCCTTTACCAAAGCAAGATGCCATTATTGATGGCATCCTGTCTTCACTTTCTCGACTTAATATATGTATTTACCAAATCCTAATGCGTAAAAAGGATACCCTTCCCAACACACCAAGTGGAATGCTTTGGGATGGTTGATTATGCTACAGGGATTGAAGAATGCCCTCACCACAGTCAACAGATGTGCTACACATCTTCTACGCACGTTGCGGGAATTTACACATTGAGTTTTTTTGATCATCCATAAAAATGGTGAATACTTTAAAAGCGCAATATATGTTAATTAAATGCGTATTAGTGCTCATGCATATTAGCATTAACTTGATGAAAACTTAAATGAACGTTTGGCGCATCAGATACCAGTTCTTGGCTGATTTATGAACAAAAACGAGTTTGTAGAAGACCGGGTGGTTAGTTGAATGGATTCAGCCAATTAATGTCAAGGAACTTCGTAAGTTCCGTGGGTTAGCAACCTACCTGCATAAAATAAGCATGTAATTATATGGAGGGATAATACGCATTCTTTCTCAAATATTTAAAACGACCTTGAATGGCATTGAGATACCCAATGTCTACATGATATTGACGCAGTGAAGCAAAGCTTGACCGAAGCACCGAATCTAGCGATAGCCGATCCCCCGCCCGTTTCGCGTCGTTTGTCACGCAAGCGATTTTGCAATCGGTTGTCCCCTGATGCAACAAAATCATGATGACTATGATCTGGTAATTGATACCAATTGCGTCAGCTGCGTCTAACTTTGCAAATATCCGGTGCACGACAAGGATCTCAATGCCATGAATTATGCACTGGCGAAAATTTTTGGATCTACTTAATAAGAGATAGACCCTTTGTGGTTGATACCAACCATGCGTTTTTTTGCACGGCCGTAAACTGACCACATATTTCTATCTTGGAAAGATGGACGTCATTCTTCGCAGAATACAACATCACAGTTGTGTACAAAACGAGAAATTAAATGTCGTAGCGGTTGCGCTACCACGTAGACCTCAATGCGAGACGAAACCATCCGTAACAGAAACTACCAGTGCAAACACAGACCGTTGCACTGAACTGCTTCACCCCTTCTACAAAGTCACAAGAATCATACGAAAGAGATGAAGATACTCGTCTATTGTTTGATTATTTAATCTATCAATCAAAAGGAAACGCAAAGAACTTCCCGAGTTCTTACGCGCAAGCGTGCACAGCAATTGATTGCACGATTATCTGTATTTATATAACACAGACCAAGATGCCACTAGCATCGTTGTTGCAGCGATGATGATCTTAAACACGAAATCTTGCTTGAGTATCATGATTCATCGATTTCCGGGCACTAAGGTTGCATAAGCTTCTCTTGCGCGCGACGTTTACTTAAAGAACCAGTATAAGTGGGTACGCGATTGCAAGATTGTGCTAGTTTGGCTAGCCCACTCGAACGGAGCAGGCAACGCGTCATCACTGATAGTTGAACAGAGTGCTGTAAGTTCAGTTGGTTTCGGTCTTCCGCCCAGAAAAGGTCAAACGACAGTTTTTTGCCCTTCGTAGACCTCTGGAGTTAGATGTTAACCTTACTGAAGTGTATGCAAATATTACCGACGCGCAAACAGCGTCGGTAGTCGATGGTACGGCATTACGTTTACTCGAAATGACATTGAACATTGGATCCGACTGAGATCCGAGGCTTAACAGACGTACATTGTCCGTAACGTTTTCATGGTTGAGCGCGCAGCTGAAGATATTGGCCTCGGACCATCGCAAAAACGATGTACAAACAGAACGGATTAAGCGCGTTATGGGCGACATGCTGCGATCTTACGCGGATGCCTTCAGCCTGTGGAATAACTTGTTCTACTCGCTGACCTTTCGAAAAACAGTTCGGTGCATGATTCAGCCAATTTTACGCAAATACCAAATGAATTTGACGCACCCCGACTTTACCTGACGGACAACAAATTAGAAACCCGCTCGAACTTAGAGCGAGTTAATGGGAAGAAAACGCAAGCTGTAGTGGAAACTCTCGAAGGCATGTTGAACTCGCCTACTGCTAATAGCACTAGACGTTGCAAATAAAGACCAATTTATTGCCGATATAGCAGTCTACTACTCCCGTCTTGTTGACAAGGGGAGAATAGAAACTAAAAATAAATTAGAAACAGTTTCTACGAAATTACACCATATCAGTTTTAGCCCAAATAGCGTAACTATTAGCGCTGAATACGTATCTGTTTTGTCGTGAAGGAACTTAAATTTTCGAGGTTTCCACTCAAAAAACAACACAAGGAAGCGATAGACTACACTTCTCTTGCTTAAACTTCCCAGGTTCTTGGTACTTACGTCCGAACTTTACCACAAAACCACTTAAAATGGACACTTCCCTGTAACACGCAGGCTGCCCCTTAGCTTAGATAACCGCAAAGGAATTTTTATCACGCTTTAACACGCGTTCACTTAAAGGTTTCCTCGGGATGTCTTTAGACTTAGTTTTTGTATGGGTTGAAAGGGTTGGTTGGTTGAAAGAAACGACTCTTTGTAAAGGGGGAAAATTTGATTATAATTAAAGTACTAAGAAATCCTATATTTGCTTCTAGTGTCTGTTCACCTTGTTACTTCTTGGTTACTTCAGCACTGGCTTCAATACCGAACACTTAATTCATGGTCGGCTAAACTGTCGTGGACGGTAACCCGTATACTCTCTATGTATACTTTTCATATACACTTAACCAGAGACTCCAGCGACTTCATAACAAACTGTCGTGGACGGTCACCCGTATACTCTCTATACGCTTAACCACAGACTCTAGCCACTTCACCACAAACTGTCGTGGACGATCACCCGTATACTCTCTATGTATACTTTTCATATACACTTAACCACAGACTTCAGCCACTTCACCACAAACTGTCGTGGACGGTCACCCGTATACTCTCTATGTATACTTTTAATATACACTTAACCACAGACTACAGACACTTCACCACAAACTGTCGTGGACGGTCACCCGTATACTCTCTATACACTTAAACACAGACTCCAGCCACTTCACCACAAACTGTCGTGGACGGTCACCCGTATATTCTCTATGTATACTTTTCATATACACTTAACCACAGATTCCAGCCACTTCACCACAACCGCCCCTTGCGCAGCTTCAGCGTAGGCGAGCAAGCAAGCAATCCATTTATATATCACCTCAATATCAAATTTTCGCTAGTTCCACTTAAAATAGTGACGTGCCTCACTGTCTGCCATACTAGAAACAAAACAGGGGGTATCGTATCTCTTGCACGCTTCCATCATCCGATCCCAATCGATATCCTGTTCGAATACATATCGCGCAGCCACAATGAATAGGTAATCACGTGATCTGCTGAGTGATACCAACGATCTTGAAGGGTTCCCTGCCATAAATCCTATAGTATGCGAACGCACCATCGTAAAAATAGTGATTTCTGCCTCTCTGCCTTGACTAGAATCAGTAGTAGCCACTTCGATATCCAAATGGTCTTCATATACTCCATTCAAATACCTTAACTCTCTCCTCATAGCCGATACTTGGTCTTGATATGGGGAAATAATCAACACTGACTTCTGTACAGCCGTAACCAAACGTCGCGACTCCGCCTGTAAAGCCGACCGTATTTTATCCATTAACTGCACCACTATCGCCTATTCAATAACATTTCTGTGCTTGTATTCTGTGCGCTCATGTTCTCCAATCCATTCTTGAGAGCTAATCCACACGACTCGTTGATTCCCCAAACTTTTTCCCACTCTAGAAGGGTAACGATCCTGTGGTGGAGCGGCTGATCGAAGTTTTTGAGACTTGATCAGGCGGTACCACGGCGCCCAGACTACCGACTAACGAAGGGGGTCCTCCGGATGTCTTCGACTGCTTGTGTTCTTGCTCAACTTATGTACCCGACGGCTAGGCGTGGGTCGCTCCTCAGGTGGAGGGGACAGCGCACAGCGAATTCTTGGTGCAAGATTAAATTAACTAACTTGTGACGATACAACCGATGCGATCAGGCGTGATCACGTGCGATCAGGTGCTTAAACCACGTGAATTAGCCGCGATCAGGCTTGATCAAGTTTGGGCCGATGCTAATAACCGACGATCAGCAATATTCCGTCTTGATCGCAAGTGCAATCAGGCGGCAGTCCGACGCGATCAGGCGCTGAAACGATGTAGATCAGTGGTAATCAGGCTTGATCAGGCTTTAGGTGACGTTAATAACCGTCGATCAACAATATTCTGTCTTGATCGCAGATGCGATCAGGTACTGAAAGGCTCGATCAGGGGCTAAAAACTGCTGCCCAGTCGTAATATACCTTGATCAGACTTGATCAAGCACCGGAAGTCGTTCAAGTAGCAATTGGCGCGATTTGCGATCAGCGATCACGATCACGATTCGCAAAAAAGTGTCGATCAAGTGTTGATCGGAAGGGGGTACTTGATCAGGCAGCGGAAGTCTTCACTGCCTGATCGCGGAGCCTATAAGCCGTCAAACAGCTAAGGAACGCCCAAATCAATGCGCTCCTAGCCTAGCCTATATGAGGAAAAGGTATTTATATTAAAATCCACCTAGAGTTCCCGTGGGGCGCTTAAAGCAGCCGAACTCTAGGGGCCAAACGTTAATTTCACGGGGAAGAGGTGAGAGCACTGCTCGATCACGTTCCCAAAGCCAAAAACCTTTAAACGAAGAGCCGCAGACACTGCGGGCGGAGTTGCGGGGTGAGTTCTCACACTCTACGCCAACCGGTGGGCCAAAAACGCACTTAGTGCTCCCGCCCGGGACGTAGAGGTTTCAATAAGGTGGGGGTGCAAAGGTGCCTTCCCAAAAAACGATCAGCGCGATCGTACGCAAAAGGAGAACTATATTAGCAACTAAACCCTTATATCTACCCTGTTCCTACTTTCAACCAATCCGCATCGTCCATTCGAAACGCCTTCCGTCCATCAGTCGACCTGATTTTTCCGCTTGTTCCTTGTTTGTTCGCTGGTGTCCGCCGCGTACCTGTAAGTAATCAGCCCATCTTCCGTGTCCCTTCTATATCCTGTCCATGTACACCACGGTGGTACGTACTAATGTACCCACCGTGGTACACATGGCGGTACCTAATTATGTACTACTGTATCCACTATCTGCGTCCACTATCAGGCCCCTAATTTAGGTCCTAATATTAGTCATAATATTAGGCCCCCTATGGGCCTAATAAAATGTCCAACATTAGGCCCTATTTTAGCCTAATAAAAAGTCCGCTTTACGACAATCCTCTAGCTGAGCCCAATCAAGGGTTTCCATATTCCTCATCTGTATGATGCTAAGTAATCTGGTGACCTATAGGCTCGATCTCGAATAGTATAGGGATAAAACGTTTGTAACAGTCTCGTAATCATCGGATGGCTTCTAAACTCTGCCGTCATGGTCACTCCAGGGAATGCAGGGGATATATTTCTCATCGCTCGGCAATGTTCAATGGAATGTATCAACCCCACGTAATATTGTGGCGACGTGCATCATTATGGAATCGCTGCTTCATTCTTTCATCCATAGGGGAGTACGCAAAAAGTTGGTATGGATCTCCTACTGACATTTGTACCCATGGCCTAATGGCTTGCAGTAATGCCACTTCGGCAGTTTGCGCCCCTTCATCACTGATAATTACGTCATAACGCACATTCGAGTAATCTGGTCGCCCCAATTGAGCCAAAGTGGCAACAATCACACGTGCTCCATCTAATGTCTCTTTCTCTTTCAACCTCAACCTGGGAGATATCTCCTTCCGATTCACACACCTTTCCAATGCTTGCCGCTCGCGTTGTATTATCTCTGAGAGAAACCTTCGTCGATACTTTTCAGCCTCTGACGCTAACATGGTGCCTTTTATTTCTCCCAACCGAATGATATCATGATCGTCTAACTGATTTGAATCCATCAACCTTTTCAGATCTTCAGAAATGACTGCATTGGTGTCGGACACGATGGCAACCCGATATAGGGGAAAAACTGCTAGTAAAGATAGTACAACAGCCGTAATTGTAGACGTCTTCCCACATCCGTATGGACCACGCGCCAACACTATCCCTTTCGTCTCTATTGCCGCACGTATCACTTTCATTTTATCCCTATCCAAGCTGCGCTGAAACGATGTATATACCGCTGTTTGTTCCGCCTCAGCCATTACCGATGAATTCCTCAGAGACTGAACGGGTTCTCTTTTAACCATCATATTCAATATCTCCGGTGGTGGATCTCTATTCAGACTGTCTACCGCTCCGAACCTTCGGATGTAGTTCATAATGTTAGCTTTGGGTAACCATCGTAACATATGGATGTTCTCATGAATGCGTCCTCCCAGGGCGGTGGTTAAAATAACATGTCTGAATCCTACCGAACAGTTTATCCCCCAGCCTAGAAGTTCCATTTTTTTGCCTCGTGTAACACATAGTTGCCCGTAATCCCATCTTTGCAAATCTTCTGTCCTGGTATCTACATATTCCATCATATCGTTTCCGGCCACATGCAGGTATATTATCCCTCTCATTAATGGCATGAAATACGTGGTACCACCATCATTGTTGTACGTGTTCCATCGTTTGGCTAAACATTTCCCCACGCCATATGACAACACATGAAGCTTAATGGTTGACTCAACCGTAGCCGTTGTCCATCCATTATGATCAGGGTTAGTAGCCCAAAATGCATCCAGATGTATCACTAGGCACATAGTAAGGAGGTAATCGCTTACAGACACAAAATCATCCACATACAGGTCTCGATATTTTGCGTAGAGCCAATGTCTGCAGCTTCCTTGGTATTGAAATTGTGGTATGGTCACATAATACTTTAGACTGCACAGGTCATCCCTGCAAGGTCCATAACCACCACCCCAACATTCGCGCAAAAAGACTACTAGAGACTCTGAATCTCGTAACAATAGCGTGACAGCAAACAATATACTCCTTGCATCCTCCGGGGTGTTTGATTTGATTTGTCGCCGTATACCAATTTCTCTCTGCAAGTCCAATGCCCGGATTTCATTAATGATAGATCCTGGGTTGATAGTGCTTTTCTCCACCTCCTGGCACCAATTTCTTTCAATATCTGACATACGCGCTATCACTTGCCTTGCCGTTGAGCCAGGTTTACATATACTATACCACGCTCCCTCTCGACACTCTGCTGTGAGAAGTCCTTCCTTAAACGTATAGCTTCGATATTCTTCTTTCCTCTGTACCACCGTCTTAACCGTCTCTGCATTCGTATCATTCATTGGAGTAAGATTGTTCAAAACTTCCCCGCACATTCCATCACAGTTCTGCATTATATTTGCAGGCATGTCTACATCTTCCGAGACGCAGTTGTGGTCCTCTTTTGGTGCACAGAGATTCTGTCTACACGACAGCTCATATTTTTGGATGGAAGGCTCCTCTACATTACCTTCTTGAAGATTCGAAATTGAATCTGCCGTCGATTCTGTCAAATCTATGGCTGTGGGGTTGTCATGTCTTAATTATCTAACATCATTTAGGGTGCTGTCCAATAGTCCTTCTCTGAGAGTTGGCTCCAATGTTCCTTCATTCACCGTTTTCCGTTGTTCGAAAATTTTCCCGGAGTTTGTACTTGTCCCTTTTTGTACTGTACCTTAGATCCCCACATCTTTGCACATATTAACATCTTCAGCCAACATTCTTTGCAATTCACGCTGCGTTAGCACGACATCTGTCATATGTTCCGACTTCTCTTCCACTCCCGATGATGTGCGATCACGATTGTTCAGACCTTCCCAACACATCTCTTCATGGGTATGCCCCATGATTTCAGGCAGGTCTATACTTTCCGAGACGCACTTATTTTTCTCTTCGGGACCGCTGAGCCCTTGTCTACAAGGCAGCTCCTCTTCACTATCTTCATGAAGACTCGAGTTTGGATCTTCTGTGGATTGTGTTATATCTATGGCTGTGGAGACGTCTCGTCTTGATTCTCCATCACCTTTTTTGGTGCTATCAAATAGTCCCTCTCTTGGAGTTGGCTCCGTGGTCGTTCCTTCACTGTTTCTCGCTGTTTGAAAATTTCACCGGAGTTTGCATTGTTTGTTTGTCCCACTGTACCTTCAAGCTCCACCTCTTTGGACACATTGACATCATCAGCCGACATGCTCTGCAATTCAAATTGGGCCACCTCAACATTTGCCACACTTTTCGCTTCCCCTTCCACTGCGAATGATGGACTTGGGATCCCTGGTATCGCAGAGTCCATAACATTCTGCTCTTCATCGACGTTAACATAACTCTCTTGTTCTAAACTGAGGGCATGACCTCATAAAGGCATGTTCGGCGTTCTGTGTTCTGCACTTTAGCCGATAAAGTTTTCGTCTGATACCCTCATACCCTCATATGACCTCGGCGTGGTTTTGGATCTGCTCGTGTTTAGCGCATCACGTAACTTCTTAGCAATTAAAATCACGTCCTCTTCCCCACGTTCGATTGCCTCCTCCAATATGAGCTCCTCTTGTGGGGTCCATCTCTTTCCACCTCTTCCGCTTTCACCTTGGCTATCAATTCCATCTGATAGTATTCGGGACTTTCCTATATTCTCCTGGCGCAAGGCTTGCATCTTTTTTTGTACAGATATTTTGGTGCGTATTTTATTAGCTTGTGGGAATTGCACTGGATACTGTTCCACTATGTAATCGATCTTGGTTTTCCGTTCCATTAGACTTGTCAACCACTTCACTTCTTCTTCAGTCCACTCATTTTCTCGTTTTCGTTTAGATCCCAATAGCCTTAGCTTAATCTCGACACTAGCCTCAGTTCTCTTAGCCCATCCATTTAATTGACACCGTTGGTTGTACAAGTCGCTTATCTCAGAAGCTGGTTTCGTCTGATCCTCACTCTCGCATTGTATACGTACTAACTCATCCTTCTCCTTCTTGGTCCATCTAGGAAAGCGTGTATGGGAACACTTCCGTTCAGCCGTAGGTTGTGACTCGGATGTACTACTAGGGACGTCCCTTGATATGTTGGCACCATCCTCGCTGCGTTCTATTCCGCTGGATAATTCTCCTGACGTTCTCAAGCTCAACAATGTTTGTATCGTGTCCACGTTGTCCATCCTATGTCATTCCAATTCGTTCTCTTGATAACTCTCCAAAAGAAAATAACTTTTTGAGACTAGGGCGCCGATGAGTTAACCGAATACAGGTCTAGTATAGACTTCTATTGTGCGTCTCCTTAATCAAATTGGAGACGGTGACTGCCGTAAACTCCCCCATTGTAAGCCAATTTTCAGCACTTTATTGAGTCAAACAACCGTGATTCGTTCATATTACCCACCTTTTGGGCCAATCACACTCCGAGATTTACTGTCGTGGACGGTCATGTCGTGGACAGTCACATTTTGTATACTTAACCGTCGTGGACATTCATATCATGAACGGTACAAAATCCCCTTGTATACATACGTATCTCTGTATACACATTTTATATACCAGAACTGTCGTGGACGGCCATGTCGTGGACAGTCACATTTTGTATACTTTTCTGTCGTGGACAGTCACATTTTGTATACTTTTCTGTCGTGGACAGTCCCTCGTATACAGACGTATATCTGTGTACTCATCCAGAACTGTCGTGGACGGCCATACCGTGGACAGTCACATTTTGTATACCAGAACTGTCGTGGACGGTCATCCACGTACTTATCTATGACCGCGTACTTATCCAGAACCGAACTGTCGTGGACAGTCATCCGCGTACTATCTATGACCGCGTACTTATCCACACTGTCGTGGACGTTCATCTGCGTACTTATCCAAAACTGTCGTGGACGGCCATCTATCACGTGATTGGTCAAAAGCCCCACTTAAAAGTTCTGTAATCATTTCATTCAAAGCCACGTGTGTCATACTCAGCTCCCGCAGGTGCTCCGCGCGCCCTAAAAACTCCAAACTTGCACTCATCCTTCCAGCAGCTCGTCATGTATGTCTCCAGCCAGTGAGTGTTCCTCCACCACTAGCATTCTAACATTTTCATCTTCCCTTTATATGTGTCACTTTCTTAGCGTAACAGGTCGTTCGCTAACTTCGTTACACCTCTGAGGGCAAGTTTATACCGTCGTTTCCTGCCCCCATCATACTTAAGCTCTGCCTCCACTGTTCGAGCTCTGTTGTTGTATTTCTCTTCAGTGTCTTTCGAGGTTGTTAGGCAAATCTCACACCACTGACATCCCATTAGGTGTTTCTTGGCGTAGCCGCCCTCGAAAATCAGGTTTACCGCCCCTGTTGCCGCTGTACTGGTTTTACACCCTTAGGACCTCGTGAGGTATCTCTTCGTACGATCTTGCATTGATTTGTTATTACTTTGTTGTGTTTTACTGTATATGTGCAGGTTTTTTACCTTTTGGGCCATGATAGGCATCTCTTCGCATCATCTTGTCGCCGCCGTACAGGTTTTGCACCCTTAGGACCTCGTGAGGTATCTCTTCGTACGATCTTGCGTTGGTTTGCTATTACTTTGTTGTGTTTTGTAACGGGGTTACATTCGGGTAACACTGAGTGTTGGTGTACATTGGTACACCACGGTTGAGGCCAGTATTGGCCGGGTTGAAAGGTTTCGAACCTTTGGTTATTTTAACCAATCAGGGCATGGGCCCTTGGTGTGGTGGTGTGTCAGCCATCCACGTGTCAGTACACAGGTGTGTACACTACATTTTAGCTAGGTACGAATTAGGAATATTCTACTTAGTGTTACATATAGTTTATATTAGTTTAAATAGTTACATATTAAATATATTCAGTTTACTTTCCACTCCTTAGTACAGACGCACGACCTCGACCGGTCGTGCGTGTAGTGAGTGCCGTAACGTAAGGGGAGCCCTCCCCTTAGCTACACCCTTTGTAAGGGAGCCTTGCCGTTAAGGCACTAGTACAGGCTAGAGTAAACTAACCCGGGAATATTGGCCCCGAGTAGGAGAGCTCTCTCCTACTAAGCCCTTAATAAGGGCGTATCGGCTAAGTAGAGGCGAGCGCCGCTTTAAAGAAAGCCTTCCTCTGTGCGCTAGCCGCACCGTTCGTATACGCACCGGCTACATCTGGTAGGACTTGTAGTAAATCCAACACCTGTGTTGGTAGACTAGGCATCCTCTGCAAAGGATGAATCAGGACGATTGGGATAGTTTGACCCTCGTCCAACAGGAAGCCTTTAAAAGGCTGTTACCCTTAACGGGGAAGAAGGTATGAAGCTCCTAGTGGAGCAGGGCCTTGAGGCCGTAAAGACAAGGGTGAATTCCCTCATCGCTCACGAGGCGAGTTGTGGTGGAGGTCATTCCACGGGGGTGCGCCCTCCATTGTCGTTTAAGATAAAGGAGTTCACCGGAGAGAAGGGTGACAACCTTTATGTTTGGTTGCGAGAGGTCGAAACGGCCTTCGCCACAGTGAACATGACCGCTGATCACATGCAAGTGGGACTGGCATTGACCCATCTTACGGGCAAAGCCCGTACATGGGCGTTTACATGCTCATAATCAGTCAAGTACGTGTTTCCAACATGAAAGGTCCTTAAGCAGAAGCTTATGGACATGTACGCAAGGCCTGATCTGGTTTTACAGAATCAACCGGCGTTTCTGAGGTGCCGTCAGGGCACTAAGGACTTGGAAACATACATCCAAGAACTTAAGACCCTGCTGGCAGGGATGTACTCGAAAGCGTATTCGGACGATGTGTACATCCCCGTCTTCATGGGAGGCCTGAGAGAAGGGCCAGCACGTTCGGAATTGTTCCGATGCCGACCCGAATACCTGGAAGAGGCATTCAAGATGGCGTTCAACGCCGAGAGGAACTTCCCTTCCTCTAAGGTGGGGCCTGAACCCATGGACCTGAGCCAGGTCGAAGCGGAGGAGAAACCTTCCGCTAAGAGTCACTCTGACTCTTTTTCATAGAGCTTCGAGACAGAGCTCTTGGCTATGTTGCAGCGGCGTGGGCCTCTGAGATGCTTCCTGTGTGGGAGCATGGATCATCTGAGGAACAGATGTCCGAAAAATCCCCATCGAGACACTCGCTTCAAGGGACCAAGGGTGGGGAAAAAGCCCTTGTCCAAGCCGTCGGGAAACTACGGCTCCCAGTAGGTGCGGGGCGACCTACTGGGGGACCCCTCAGTGCTGTTAAGCCCCAGGGTAGGAGACGACAGCACAAAGCCTCGAGGGAAGCGGTGCTTTCTAGCACCGAGTTGGTGTACCAGCCAGGTTTGCTGGTAGTCCTTGCGGACGTGAAAGGCTTTGATAAGCCTTGGAGAGTCTTGATAGACTCTGGAGCGTCTGACAATTATGTCAGACGGGCTTCTGTTGTGAAGAGTCGGCTGTATGCCGAGGCCCTAGAGGCTCGTTCTCGTGACGTTGTTACACTCCGTCTTGCGACGGGCGTACAGGTTTCTGTACCCAAGGTCTCGATTGACCTTAAGCTGAAGTTTGCAGACTTTGACAGCTCAGAACGTTGCCTAGTCCTGGGTTTCGACTCGAGGTATGACCTTATTATGGGCATGAAGTGGCTGGAACGCCACGAGCCATGGATAGACTGGAAGTCTAAGTCCATTGGCTCAACGCACCCGCGGTCGGGTGAAGCATTGGCGAGTCATGAACCCACCTTTGATCGATCGCAAAAGCGATTCTGGCGTGATATGCCAGATATTGGGATGTCTGAAATGATCATTCCCAATGGCGTTAAGGAAGAGTTCCTTAACGAGGTGGATTCGGCGGTTAATCCCCGCGCCGTTGTAGGCGAGACTGGTGAGTCGCCAGTGATAGAGGTGGAATCCTCTGAGGGTAAGCGCGAGGCGCTTAGAGAAGAGACCCGAAGTTCGTCTCTTCTACAGGTAGGAATTGATTCCGACCACGCCGTGTCCGGCGAACAAGTTGCGACTCCAGTGGTAGGGGTGGAGACCCCTGTGGTTAAGCGCGAGGCGCTTCCAAGCGAAGAGACCCGAAGTTCGTCTCTTTCGCACGTCGGAAATGATTCCGATTACGCCGGTATAGGCGAGACCAGCGAGTCACCGGTGGTAGAGGTAGATACCTCTGTGGATAGGCGCGTGGCGCTTCCAGTAGATGGGGCAATTGACTCCCCCCATCTGGGTCTCGGGATGAGTCCCGAGGGCAGTAGTCAGCAGTCCTACAGGATGCTGAATAGTGTGACAGGTGTTGTCACAGAAGGCGTAAGCCTGGAACGGTTGCCTGGGGTAGGCGAACTGTTGTCGTTGGAGGAGATGTCCTTCAACGAGTTTGAGACTGCTTTGAAAGCAGATGAAATCGACGAGGTCGTCGTGTTGCGTCCGGAAGAGGAGTTGAACTCCTCATCCACGATGGACGAGTCAGTTTTGGTGAAAGCCAAACAGGCATTAAATGCCCGAAGCGGCCTCAAGATCCTCGCGGATCCTGAGGACCCTTACCATTCCTTACTAAAGGAATTTGGAGAGGTCATTAGGGACAAGCCGCCGATGGGGTTACCACCGGATCGGGGAGTCCGACATGAAATTGATTTGGTTCCCGGAACCAAATACTGCGTCACTAGGCAGTGGCCTCTCCCCAAGGAGCAATGCGACGTCATCGACGCATTCTTCAAGGGGAAAGAAGAGGCAGGGATGGTACGGGAGAGTAAGTCTCCCACTCATCTCCCACTTTTTGTGTTCGTAAACCGAACGGAAAGTGGCGCATTGTGCATGCGTATAACAAGCTGAATTCAGCTACTGTACCCATGCAGACTCCGATTCCTCGTAAGGATGTCCTCCAGAACAATATGGCGGGCTGTACTGTATACAGTGCTTTAGATCTGGTAGACGGGTATTATCAGGTGCTCATGCGAGTGTCCGATATTCCGCTGATAGCGATTAGCACGCCTAGTGTCATGCTGTGGGAGTGGCTTGTTATGCCACAAGGGCTTTCAAATGCACCAGCGACTTTCAATCGCTTGGTGACTCAACTCTTCCGCCCTCATAGGAAGTACGCTCAGACGTACTTCGACGATATATTCGTCCATAGTCGTGCGGAAGGCGACTCGTCTGATGTTCAGACGCATCTGATAGACCTTCGAGCAGTGCTCGAATGTATGTGAGAGCATAAGTTATATGCAAACGCATCCAAGTGTATCTTTGGTGCTGACGAAATTCCTTTTCTCGGATGCTTCATCAGTAAGGATGGAGTGCGGGCGGGTCCCGCGAAGGTGAAAGCCATTATGGAGTGGCCTTCGCCTGTAAATCTTAGAGATTTACGGAAGTGGCTTGGATTATCCAATTATCTCCACAAGTACAGCGAGAACTACGCTGAAATGGCGAAGCCATTGACCGACCTTCTTAAGAAGGATGTTGATTGGTGTTGGAAAACCGAACACCAAAACGCTTTTGAAGCGGTTAAGGGGAGCTTGTTAAAAGATACCGTTCTTGCTCTACCAGACTCTGGGAAACCATTTAGTGTCGTCTGCGACGCCTCCGATTTCGCAATCGGATGTGCTTTGTTACAAGCAGACGATGCAGGAAGGGAACGCGTAATTGCGTTTGAGTCGAGGCAGCTTAAAGCTGCAGAACGGAATTATCCCGTTCATGACAAGGAGCTACTTTCACTGAAGTATGCTCTTGTCAAATTTAGGGTTCACCTACTCGGCTCAAAACCGTTCGTGGTTTATACTGACCACGCGTCCTTACGAACAGCGACAAAGTCGCCTCATCTCTCGCAACGGATGGCCCGTTGGCTCTCCTTCTTTGCGGGGGTACAACTTTGAGGTTAAGTATAAACCTGTCAAGCAGAACGTGCTTGCAGACGCGTTGTCGCGTCGTCCCGATTACGAGCTCGCACACGCGACATTCGTCACCACGTCTGTAGTGGATCTCATACGCCAGGCGTATGAGAAAGACCCTCAATGTACGGCGCTTATCCGCCCGTTAGGTGAAAAGGGTCTTGGCTCGTCTGAGCCAACTAGAGCTCGGTTACACCGTTACAGTTACTGTGACAGTTTGCTATATTATAGCACGAGCACGGAGGACACTCCGCGGGTGGTTGTTCCTCATGATGAGGAACTGAAGTATAGAGTCCTCTTTAAGGCACATGACGCCACTACCGGGGGTCATTTAGGTCGGGATAAGACCTACAGCGCTTTAAGCGCTTTGTATTGGTGGCCAAATATGTATTAGTGGGTCGGTGCGTATATACGCACCTGTGAGACGTGTCAGAGGGTTAAACCCTCTGCAAGTTCAGCTGCGCCTTTGGCGAGCTTATCGGTTCCAACGGAGTGTTGGAAATCCATCAGTATAGATTTTATCTTCGGTTTTCCGAAGGATAAGGCCGGGAACACCGGCATATTGGTCTTTGTGTAGACCGTTTGAGCAAGATGGCTCACCTGGAGGCGGTGCCAGAGTCCATAGATGGACAAGGAACAGCAAAAGTGTTCCTAGACCGTGTATTTCGACAACATGGTCTACCCTATTCCGTTGTGTCGGATCGGGATCCCCGTTTTACGGGACAATTCTGGGGAGCGTTGTTTAAGGTGTTAGGCACCAAGCTCCTCATGTCCACTGCGGATCACCCGCAGGCGGACGGTCAGACGGAACGCGTTAATCGCGTTGTGGAGGATATTCTCCGGAGTTTATGTCCGGATTCTCCAAAGAGTTGGAGTGAGATGCTTCCGATGGTTGAATTTGCTATCAACAATTCGGTACATGCATCTACGGGGTTTACCCCGTTTTACGTGAAGGGATTGGTGAATCCGAGGGTTCCGTTAACGCCACGTGTGTGTGGCCCAGGGCTTGAGGGGGGAGGATTCCCCGATGTCAGCCCTGTATCTGTGCGAAAGCACATCGATAAGTTTTTATCGACGCGCCTTAGTGTCTTACGACACGTCTGCGACGCCATGGCGGAAAGCCAAGACAAGCAGAAGGAGCAAGCTGAACGAAAGGTATGGCGTAACAAAAAGTTAATCAGAGTAGGAGAAAGTGTTTTATTAAACGCTAAAAATCTTCCTACACATGCAGTTTCAAATGTGTTGCGAAATAAACTGCGCACCAGGTTTGTGGGTCCCTTTAAGGTGTTAGACCGAAAGGGCTTGTCGTACACCTTAGACATCCCGAAGGCGATGCGTACGCATCCAACCTTTTATGTGGGTATGCTTAAGCCATACCAGAACCCGGAGTCGGGTCCCCTCGCGGTGGAGGGTGAGAACCCGGATAGCCTAAAGGCGCAACAGGTCGGAACATCTCCGACAGGGTTGATATACGACCCGGAAGCTCCGCAACGAGAGTATCGAGATAGGAAATCCGCTCCTCGAGGCGATCATTCGCACTCCCCTCGTTGTGGAGTTCCTCCTGAGCATCTTGGATGCGAAGGCTGTGCCGATCACAGCGCTCGTGGAAGTCACGCCGCAATAGCGCGACCCCCTCCTCCAGTGCTCGATACGGAGGGTACGCCACATTATCATGTGGAACGCCTGATGGCACGACGCAATCACCGGGGTGAGACCCAGTACCTGGTGAAATGGAAAGGGTATCCACATTCCCAGAACTCGTGGGAGTACGAGACTCCCCTGCGGCAGGATTTCCGAGACGTCGTTGATGCTTTCGAGCGGGAGAATCCCACTGAGAGTCAACAACCAAAGGGGCTGAAGAAGCCCCTTCACTCCCTTAGCTGGGAGCTCGCCGGAGGCAGATGCTGTGCTCGCATTGCTCTCCGGCACCACATCGAGAGCAGAGCGCGTATAATAGGAGGCAGGTAATTGACCTTGCGCTTTGGCCTGAGCATAGGCCAATCGTAGCGCTCTCTCTACCCGAACGTCGTGTTCGGAGAAGCTGTTGTACAGCGCATCGAAACTGGGGAGGTGTTTCTCCCTTTCCGCCCAGGCGCGGAATGCCTGTTCTGCGTCTTCGACGCTTTCGTCCCTCAGGAGAACAAGGGGAATCTCGCGGAGAACATCTACGAGGGCACCGCGTTCCTGTTTCCCGAGGCGCGTCCGGTAGGCCTTAACGGAATAATGTTTGGGCGTTAGTAGTCGGGCCCGGAGTTGGTTCCGATGCGCAATTTCACGCGACAGTATAGCCGCTGGTCCAGGGGTATAAGAGGCTAAGCCTCCATTGACAGCGTTCTTAGCCATCTTTTGAGGTTCGCGAGGTCCCTTACGTGCCCGTCCGGCCCGTCGGGCCTCGTGAACCAAGGAAGGTTCATTGGTGGTAATTGCCTGTGGCAACCTGGAGGTATCACCCCTAGAGGGTAACGGTGGCGCACGAGTTATTGCGTTCTCCACACGTGTAAGGAATGGGTTGGATGACTGATAGCGCCGTTCGGCGCTATCAACATGGCCAGCCGTTGGGGAGAGCTCACCAAGGGCGTTCACTTCCGAGCCGTCGGAATAGTTTGCGTCCATAGCACCTCTGAGGTGTACCAATGGACAGCCAGAGGTACTGGCGTTGGAGTTCTCCAACAAAATTTTGTTTATTGCGTAAGCAATAGTCTTGATGGAGGAGGATGTAGCGGGGTTACATTCGGGTAACACTGAGTGTTGTTGTACATGAGTACACCACGGTTGAGGCCAGTATTGGCCGGGTTGAAAGGTTTCGAACCTTTGGTTATTTTAACCAATCAGGGCATGGGCCCTTGGTGTGGTGGTGTGTCAGCCATCCACGTGTCAGTACACAGGTGTGTACACTACATTTTAGATAGGTACGAATTAGGAATATTCTACTTAGTGTTACATATAGTTTATATTAGTTTAAATAATTACATATTAAATATATTCAGTTTACTTTCCACTCTTTAGTACGGACGCACGACCTCGACCGGTCGTGCGTGTAGTGAGTGCCGTAGCGTAAGGGGAGCCCTCCCCTTAGCTACACCCTTTGTAAGGGATCCTTGCCGTTAAGGCACTAGTACAGGCTAGAGTAAACTAACCCGGGAATCTTGGCCCCGAGTAGGAGAGCTCTCTCCTACTAAGCCCTTAATAAGGGCGTATCGGCTAAGTAGCGGAGAACGCCGCTTTAAGGAAAGCCTTCCTCTGTGCGTTAGCCGCACCGTGCGTATACGCACCGGCTACAGTTTTACTGTAGATGTGCAGGTTTTTCACCTTTTGGTCCGTGATAGGCATCTCTTCGCATCATCTTGTCGCCGCCGTACAGGTTTTGCACCCTTAGGACCTCGTGAGGTATCTCTTCGTACGATCATGCGTTGATTTGTCATTACTTTGTCGTGTTTTACGGTATATGTGCAGGTTTCTCACTTTTTGAACCGTGATAGGTATCTCTTCGCATCATCTTGTCGCTGCCGCACAGGTTTTTCACCCTTAGGACCTCGTGAGGTATCTCTTCGTACGATCTTGCGTTGGTTTGTCGTTACTTAGTTGTGCTTTATGTTAGACATACAGTTTTTTTCAGTTTTTGGACCATATTAGGTATCTCTTCGTATCATCTCCACATCACATCATCAAGTCATCGCGCCCGCGTGGCATCGCTTTCTATATCATTCACATTATTTAGCTATGTCACTCCATTCAACATAGCTAGTCACGTAATTTACCCACAAATTCCAACATCTTCCAATTTGTTCGAACATGTGTCTTTCTTTTATATTTTTGTTTGTTTGTTTCTTCTGATTATCCCTAATACAACCAAATCGGGTCCGCATTCTACTCATCACAACCAACATGGGTCCGTGATATGGATGTACTACATCTTCTGGGGCTTCCTTTTCTTGTGTCTTCTGATTTCTTGTTATCCCCTTTTTTCTTTCGTCGTATTTCCTCTTCGTTCTTCTCCTCTGCTAAGGCTTCTACACTTCCTCTTCAGTGATGTCCTCTTCTGCTGTCTGGGCTGCATAATGCCGATTTTCCCAAGCTCGCTGCGCATCAAACTCATACAAGAGTATGGTACACGAAAGATTGTCTTCGGGCTCCCACGTCATCTCATCGGCATCCTTCCACTTGATGCGGTATTCTTTCATCCGACGCCCGTTTCTTGTTCGCTATTTCATTCGAGAATCTACTATGCTTTCCACTTCCCACCCATCGTCTTTACCCGGTTCATACCAGGAATCTTCTGGGAGTAACGCTTCGTCTAACTCCAATGCATCCTTAGTGTGAATATTTTCACGGGGCCTTCTCATTTTGTTGATGTAGGGCTTCAGTCGAGCAAAATGCACTAATGGGAATATTCGACTCTCAGTTGTCGGTATCACCAACCGATACACCGCGTCGTTCACCCGTTCGTCCACCACATATGGGCCATGCCATAAGTGAACCAGCTTTCTTACTAACCCTGGCTTGACTAAATCCTGATACAGCCAGACTAACTCTCCAGGGTGGTAGGTGGTTTTTGCATTCGAACATAACTTCAATTTAATTCTCTCGTTATGCCGTTGGGATCTGTCTTTACCCGCTTTCTCTCGAACGATGGCTACCTGCGCTTGAGCTTCCATATGCCTTTTATTCACAGCTAATCTCCAATCCAGTGCATTAATTTCCGTGACAGACTGATCTTTCGGTGGTACCATCGCCTCCATCGTAGGTCGAGGTTCCCACCCATGTACCAAGTAGAATGGGTTTTGGTGATGTTGTAGATCCACCGAAGTGTTCAATGCAAACTCCAAAGGGGCCACATATTCATCCCAATCTCTCTGCTCCGGATCCGTGATGTAACATTTGATTGCCTTGATCACTGTCTGCACAGATCGTTCCTGTTTCCCATTGGCCTGTGGACGATAAGCTCGGCACGGGCGCTAGCATAGCGCGGGTTAACGTAGGTCTCTGCTTTTGTTTTAGCAATCGATTGAATCTTCTGAAAACCGAACTCATGAATCTTGGGTCTCTATCATGCCTCAACATCTCTTGGGTTCCAAATCTCTTATAAACTCCCACCATATACGCTTCTGCTACATCTTGCGCAGTGGTGGTGCTCATTGGAATTAATATCACATACCCGGAGAACAAACAGATAAAACACAATAGTGCTTCATGACCCATAGTGGTCTGCGGCAGTGGTAATGCAAAATACATAGCCAAAATCTGAAAAGGTCTTGACGCCACAATGTTGCCGCTACTGCGCCCCTGATATCTTGGCTTCCCTTTCGCATTGGCACAATCTTCACACGCTGCAACATAATTCTCAATATGGGCATACATACCCCTCCAATAATACTTGGAATTCAGTCGTGCGTAGACTTTTCCAACCCCTTGATGTGCCCCACTACCAATCTCAACATGGTAGGCATGTAACACATCTTCTTGTAATACTGTCGGTACTACCAATCGCCACACTTAATCTCCAGTCCCACTTCTTGCGTAAGTGATGTAATACGGAATATTCCTACTTTCCAGTTCATACATCGTCGCCTGTCGCGCTACTCTCTTCCATTCACTAGCGGAGTTTAGCTTGTCATCTTCCCCTTTCAGGTACGCTATAACCTTCCCACGCCAATCATCATCATTCTGAGACAATGCCATTCTCTCAAGTCTAATGGTTGATGCCGTTTCATAAGGATCCTTTTCTGCGCCTTCTAAACCTTCTTTCGCTCCAACGGTACTGTCCTCTACAGGGTGCATCTCATCTTCTATGTCCGCCACTTGTTCCACGGTCTCACTTCCTTGGTGTTGAAAATGTCCTTTCTTCAGTTTACTCTTACTTCGAGTGATTACAAATACTTGTGGTGATCGATATCCACCATCCTCCCAAACAGTGACTTCAGTGGTATCCACTTGTGCCTCATTAATTGGATTACTTCGAGAGTCTTCGAATGTTTTAGCAGTCACCTCCGGGGTGTCCTCACTCTTATTCCTTTCTGGAGGACCATCTGAATTAGCATATAACAGCTCTGGCAATCGATTCAACATTTTCAGATCCGTATTTTGTTGATCACTTGTAATCTTCCCTGATCGTTATTATTTCATAGCGCACTGTGTAAGAAAATCTGCTGCTTGATTATACTTGCGTGCTACATGCACTAAACTTATCGCCTCAAAAGTCTTAACCAGCGACTGCACTCTATTTAGCCAGACCAATAACGACGCATGATTACAACGTAAATCTCCATTAACTTGTCCGGTCACTAATCTCGAATACCCACACACTATTGCTCGTTTTACATGGTGTACTTGCGCAAGTTGTAATGCACCGATTAGCCCATGATATTCACTGTCATTCACCGTGAGATTGTCCTGAATTCCATATTCCGTCGCTATCACCTCCCAAGTGGGTAGCTCCCATATTATCATACCAAAAGTGCCCTTAGGATAATGTTTCATCCGTACTGCACCATCAAACAACAAGACATATCCAGTGCTTTGGCGACGCAAACCTGGTATTGGTCTAATAATTGGTGTATCCTTCAGTGTCTTTAATGGGGCAATATCTTCTAGTACTGCATTCATTTTTTCTATAGGCACTATCGATGTGGCCAATAATGCAGGTAAGCCAACACCTTCATGGTCCACTCTTACGATCTCCAACGACCATGGGGATAACATTACCGCCCATTGAACTCCTCTTCCAGTTAAACTCTTGGACGTAAATAGCCATCGCATCGTAAAATACCTTGCATATACTGTTATATGTTGCCCAAATATAATATGGCTAGCGTCATGAAACGTCTTCAGCAAACCAAGCACCTCCTGTTCAGCTCCTGTATATCGGGTCTCCGCATCTTTGAACACTTTACTGACATATCTCACTGGATGCAAAATCCCATCGTGATCTTGACATACTGTAGCTCCAAACGCCCACGTATTGGTGTATAAAATTATACTTAGTGGTTTCGCTCGCTCGATATGTCGTGACAATGGCGCATGAATAAGCCGTGCCTTCAACAATTCAAAAGACTTTTCAGCATGAACCAATTGAGTCCCGTCCCTTAACTGCAGATCCGTTAATTCATACAGTGAAGCCGCTTTCGTCGAGAAATTGTCGATAAACCTTAGATAATATATCAGGCTACCAGTGAATCTCTGAACCCCTTTTAACGTCCGTGGAAATGCCATCTTACTAATTGAGTCTAAATTGCGCGGGGACGCTTCAATTCCCTATGAAGATATGCGATGACTCAGAAGCTCTACACTGTGCTTCCCAAATGCACTCTTGGGTAAGCTTATGGTGATTCTCCAATATTTGAACGACTCCAAAAGGTTATTAAGCATCAAACATAGCGTATCCCAGCTATTCGCACCAAACGTAATATCATCAATGTATTAACGCCTCCCAATGACAGGTAGCTCCTCAGTATCTACTACTTGGCCACTATGAAACACATCTTGTGATAGGGGTACGTTTGTCTCCAAGACATATGTAGCATTATCATCGATATCCATGGCGGTGTCATCGTGCATGATCTTACACATCACTCCCATCTCTTGTGAGCGTCGGACCATTGTCCATAAGGCATTATCAACTATACGCTGATATATCTGTGGCGCATTCTTTAACCCTTGCGGCATTCGAAGCCATTCAAAATGTCCTAGCGGACAAATGAAGGCAGTAATCAACCGAGCCCTTTCGTCATGGGTATAGCCCAATGTCCACTCGCGTTATCAATTGAACACAGCCACTTAACCCCTTCAAAGTTATCCAACAAATTATCTATCATAGGCATCGCATACAGCATCAGTCTTGTATTTTGGTTCACAGCTCGGTAATCAATGCACAATCGTATGTCTGTTTTATTTTTCTTTAACACGATCACGATTGGTGATGACCAAGCTGACTCCGAGTACTTAATTAATCTTGCTTGCAATAAACCTCGTATTAACTCGTACAACTTTGGTAAGAGGTGGGCTGGTACCTTGCGCGCTTTCTGAGCTATATGCGAATTGTCTCCAACATCCACATCACATACCACACCTTTGTCCGGTGGCGATAACGCATTACCAGAGCTTATGAATCCATCATCATATTCATATAATAATGACCGTAACTGGTCTTCTTGCTCCTTGGTGGTGATCCCTGGCTCTACTACATCCGCTTGAGCCATATCAGGTGACGTTATCGGACCTTGTTCCACTTCAGGTATAAGCGCCAACTGTTCCTCCATAGCCTCAGCCAACATCTCCACCCCTTCATGCAGGTATACCTCCCTTCCAATTTCGTCTGATCTACCTTCAATGGGTCTATAGCATCCATCACATATACAGCGGGGGGTGTATCCCCAACCGTCCGTACTGCATGTACACTAGTCCAATTAATCGTCATACCAGCACTCCCCATAACTCGCTCATATACTTGCGTATAGTCTTCCGAGAGTCGATATTCTTGGGTTAATAACGGTAGCGGATTTTCGTTGGAAATCTGAGAACTCTGGTCTTTCATATTCAGGATTACTCCCGCTTTCACCAAGAAATCAGTTCCAAGTATTGCTAAAGTCTGTGACTCAATGTTTGCCACCCACATCTCACAGTTAAAAATGACCGATGGGCCCATCCGAACCTTTACAGTGGCCACACCAATTGCACCAATGGTACTTTCTGTTACGCCACAAAAACTTGTCGGGGTATCAAACATCCGGACTGCTATATGTAACATCTTCACCACATTGGTATGTAATACTGATATGCTTGCACCAGAATCCAACATTAACGGCAACTACAAATCATCAATTTCTCCCTTCACATATACTTGTGTTGCAGGTTGCGTAGACTTGGGCAAGTGTTGCCATCCTTCTCGTTCTCCCTCTGTAACAGGACTGATCCTGTTACAGGCTTACACTGCGTTGTGCGAGGAAGCGCGCAATACGGGAGGGGTAGGATTAATTGATAACAACTAATCCTATACTAAAAGTAAATATATTTATTTGCTTAGGATTGAGAACGCAAAATTAAGAGTGTTTATTAAATGGGTGGTTAGCGACTAACAGTATAGTAATTACCTAACTAATATAATACTATCAAGTATTAAACTAACTGTACTATTAGTTAACCTGCATGATTCGGTATTTATACCGAATCGACTTTTCCTTCGTAGATTATAATAACTTATAATCTATTATTTAATTTTTCAGACAACGCGTCTAAAATTCAACTGTGATATTCTAACTTGAATATCAATTATGTAATGGCACCCCATTACATCACCCCCAATTAAGGTGGTTGGCCAATAATAATTATTATTTTGGCCAATCATGAGTGGCACTTGTTGGTCGTTCTCATTTGCCTACTGATTGACCATCGACTCGATGGTCGAAGCACGCGGCGGCGCTCTAAAGAGCGCTGCTGAAAACATCGAAGGAGCTTCTTCCTCCGCCTCAGCACTAGGTGCGTAGGTGTTGAGTGACAACAGTGACGCTGCATTAGCAGCGTCAACTACGCAAAGGTCGGAAGACGTACCGTCTTCGAACACAGATGCTGCTAACGCGGCATCTGGCAAGAAACAGGCAGATGTTGCTAATGCAACATCTCGCACGATGACAACCCCCGAATGGTGTGTTGCCAGGAAGGGTTCTTCCATGTTCGGAGACAGTTCTGACTTTGAACAAAGTGATCGGGGCACAGCTGTCCCCGAGAAAGGATCTAGCGAGTCGAAACTCGCTAGGTGCTCATCGCCTAACAGCGATGACGACTTTGGTGTCGCTGTCTGCTATGACAGCGACAATGAACATCACAGGTGGTTGCGGAACGCAGATCCCCACCTGGACCAAGAACTTCTCCACGTCGGGGTGATTAAACCCCGGCGCGTGGTGTTGAAGCAGGCGGTGCTCCTCCTGCTAAAAGAGCTTGAACAGAAGCGGCGCCTGCCGCTTCTAAAGCGTATCATCGTACGGAACCACATGTTCCGTACAGAGTGGGGTTTTGGACCCCTGGCTGGGCTATTGCCCCCAACAGTGGCGGTTACCGTAAACGGGACTGCCAGTATGCGTTGTTCGATATCAACGTGCTGGATGACTGCGAAGACATCCAGACACGTCGATTTGATCGAAGTACAGACGATAGACGTCTGTACTTTATTGACCTCTTTTTCCAGGTTCGATATTATTCGAGCCGGAAAGTTTCAGGAAGAACAGGGACGATAAAGACGCCCTGACTCAGAGTTGGAATGCTTTTGTTGATAACTATAACAAAAGCCCAGATGATTACGTGAATAAAGTTCACGTAATGCGCGAGCGCTTTTTAAAGCACTCACGAACAGGCAAAATGGAATACATCCATTATGCTTGCATCAAAGAAGGGTTAAAGTGTGGTGTCCCTTCTCACCTCGTTTGCCCGCGGTGTACGCAGGGCGCTCCTCGTCTGTAAGAAGAGGAGTTGCGGGGGTACGGTGGTTTTTCCGTACCCGCCGAAATTCAGGGTTTAATTGATACCCTGAATGCATCAACACCTACTGTTGATGCTACTTCGCATTATGAGTTTGAGACTTCTTCTCAAACTCCGTCAACAGGTCTGGGGCGTCGGCCCTCAGAACCTCAATCGGCTCCCAAGAGTCGAACTCTTGGGGATATCCCAGCCAGCGTACCAAGTACTCGGTACGCTGCCCCTTCTTCAAAGGCACCGAGCGCTTTGAGATCAATCGCTCGAGGATATATCTCTTGTTCCCCTGATTATCAATCAGGGGCGGCGGCGGTTGATAATTCCCTCGCCGTTGTTGTTGCGGAGCATGGTTCTTCGCTCCGCAAGCTCGAGGAGGGTTATTCCTCCTTGAGCAGCGATATGTCTCACTGTGTGAAGACATATCGGTCTCTTCGCGAGGATGTCCGCGACATCCTCGGGGTGCACACTGCCCTCCAGCAGAAGAATGATCTTCTGTACATTGAGCTTTCCCGCTGTAAGGGAGAGCTCGATCGGCGCACGGCTGATCTTGGGCTGTCGAAGGCGGAGGTAACGACTCTCCGCTCTGCTCATCAACGGCTGGAAGCCGATTACAGGTATCTCTTGGTAAACTTGGAGAAGCACGGTATCTTCCGTTGTTCTGCGTCTCGTCGTAAGACGAAGACGAGTGATAAGGCTTGATCCGCCCAACATAGAATGTTGGGTGAAGCCGCATTGCTGTTGGAATGTCTATGGTGTAGGCATTCCCCCGAATCTCTTGGACCTTGAAAGGTCAAATGTACTTAGGAAGCAACTTCTGTGTAGGAAAGTTGCTTATTGCATGTGTAGGCAAATTAGTAGTACTTAATAATACTAATTCACCTTTAAGAAAGGAGTTTTTGGTCTTCCTTACTTGTTTGTCTGCATTTTGCTTCTGCTTATGAAAAGCAGAGGAAAGTGCATCTTTTATATAGCGTATTACGGCTTGGCGCTGTAATACGAATTCATCTACTGCTTTATCAGCAGTAGGTGCATTGTACTCGTTGTCTGCAGCCATTGCTGCAGACACATATTCATCGTATGCAGCTTCAGTTTCAATTGAAGCTGCTTCCGCTTCTACTGTACTTTCAGTAGAAGGGCCATCGTTTTGTTCACAAGTTGCAGTTTCAACTTGCGCATTGACTCGCTCAAAATTTGAGCGGGTTCCTCCCTCACTTAGATTTGGCGTACCGCCAAGTAAAGCTGGGGTTCTTGGATGCCTTAAGGCATTCACGTAGAACGGTGTATGCTTAGTTGAAGCATGCACCGAATTGTTAATCGCGAATTCAGTGAGTGGCAGATAGTCACTCCACTGTTCAAAGGCATGTCCGTATGATCGAAACATGTCTCCGAGGACGCGGTTAACCCGTTCCGTCTGCCCATCCGTTTCCGGATGGTCCGCAGTTGATATCTTCAACTGGGTTCCCAACAATGAGAACGTTTCTTGCCAGAAACGTCCTGTAAATCTCGAAAAAAAAATCGATCCGAGACAATGTCTTCCGACATTCCGTGCAAACGGAATACCGTATCAACGAATATCCGCGCTGTTTGAGCGGCGGTTACGTTCGCTGATACTGCAGTAAGATGTACCATCTTAATGAAACGGTCTACAAAGACCACTATTCCGGTCTTCCGACTATTGTCGGGTGGAAGACCGAATACGAAGTCCATTGAAATGGACTTCCAACACTCTGTCGGAACCGGCAGAGATTGCAGCGGAGCCTGTTCAGACTGCGCAGGCTTAACGCGCTGGCAAATCTCGCAAGCGCGTACGTATTTCCGTACCCACTTGTACTGGTTTCGCCAGTAAAAGTCACGTGCGAGAGAAGCGTATGTCTTCTCTCGACCTTGATGCCCCGAAATCGGTGCATCATGATACTCAAACATAATTTGATGTTTGAGATCATCGTCGTTTGGAACGACGATACGACATTCATCTTTTTGGTCTGTGCTGTAAAGCAGCAGACCATCGTGCAGTCGATATCGATGCACGCAAGCGCGGAGGATCTCTGGGAGTTCGTCGCGCTTCTCACTTGATTGATTACTTAAGTAATCAATCAACAGACGTGTCTCCTCGTCTGTTTTGTACGCCTAGCGTACTTGTAGTATAATTGACGACGACAAAGCAGTGCAACGGATCGCGTTTGCACTGGAACATTCGGTTACGGACGGTTTCGTCTCGTAATCGGGCCTTCGTGATAGCGCATCCGCTATCACGCTCCACTTTCCGGGTTTGTATTCAACCGTAAAGTTGTACTCAGCAAAGAATGACATCCATCAAGCCATTCTTTGAGAAATGTGTGGTGAATTCACGGCCGTGCGTAGCGACGCATGGTCCGTGTAAACCACAAACGGTCTATCTCCCAATAGATAGATCCGAAACTTAGCCAGTGCATACTTCATGGCAAGGAGTTCCTTGTCATGCACTGGATAGTTGCGCTCGGCTGGGCGCAACTGACGCGATTGATAACAGATTGCGCGATCACGATCATCGTGATCACGCTGCATCAAAGCACAGCCGATAACGAAATTGCTCGCGTCGCAAACGACGTGGAACGGACGCTCGTTATCAGCTATTGCCAAGACAGGCGCTTCAGTCAAGCTTTGCTTGACTGCATCAAAAGCATCTTGGCATTGGGTATCCCAATGCCATTCAACATCTTTCTTGAGCAATTGAGAAAGAGGTCGTATTAACCCAGCATAGTTGCACAAATACTTGTGTAAATATGTTGCCAACCCAAGGAACTTTCGAATTTCCTTAACGTTGTTTGGCGTAGGCCATTCAACGATCACCCTGATCTTTTCTGGATCAGGACGCACCCCGTTCTTGCCCACAAAGCATCCAAGAACGGGTATCTCAGGTGCACCAAAGGTGCACTTCTTTAGATTTGCATAGAGCTTATGCTTACGCATAAGCTCTAACACTCGACGCAGATGTTCCCTATGGACATCTACATCGCTTTTATAGTGTTCACCCTTACTATGGATGAACACGTCATCGAAATGACTCGGTGCGAATTCTCGCACCGGGCGTAATAGATGCTTTACGCATCTGTTAAACGTAGCAGGGGTATTTTGAAGCCCCTGCGGCATAACAAGCCGCTCCCAAAGCATTCCACTTGGGGTGCTTACCGCCGTGAGAGGGATATCCTTCTCACGCATTAGGATTTGATAAAATCCATCTCTTAGATCGAGAGCACTAAAGATGGTGCTCCCGCACATGCCATCTATGATGACATCTTTTCGCGGTATCGGCGTCTGCGCCGGTACCGTCGCTGCGTTCAGCTTGTTGTAAGCGTGAACGATCCTCCACCCACCTGTGGACTTTTTCACACAAAAGTTGGGGGTAGAGTGCGGTGAGGTAGACTCCCGCACTTGGCCTGCTTTACGACGAGCTTCGAAAAACTCGTCGATCGCTTTTACTTGATCACGCGGCAACGACCATTGCCGCGTAACACAATACTTCGTGCCTGGCACGAGGTCAATCTCATGACGAGTTCCCTTATCCTTAGGGAGCTCGCTAGGTACTTCTTCTGGGAATACGTCAGCGTATTCCCGAAGTACCTCATAAAATGGGGAGTTCGCTTTAAGCGACTCCCAGCTCTGCGCTTTACAGCGCTGAACTTTGGTTTGATCATTGGGAACCTCGTTCCCAATGTTTTCCACTTTTAATGTGGATATTCGTTCACGAATATCCACTGCATCATCTGTTGCAACGATGATACGGATCTGTCCGGTCTGATCATCGTGCAAGTTTCTCATAAGCTTCTTCCAGCTAAGCGCTGGAAGAGCCATCACCTCCGAACCTTCTTTTGGAGGGTGTTCCATCAACAGAGACTGGGTAGCTAATCCGGTCTCCGTTTGCGTCAAGACGTTGATCGTCTCGACGGAACTGTCCTGAAATCAGACGCACTCGTCTGATTGACTGCTACACGGTGATTCACCGTGTGCGAATACTCATCATCATGGTGGCCACTGCCTACCATGGAATTTTCTTGGCGATCAGATGTGCTCGTCTGATCGGCCGCCTGTTCTGCGACACGGTGGTCTTTATCACACGTGTGCATGGCTAACGCAACGTGGTGGGCACTGGCCACCACGGAGTTTTGCTCACGATTGCACTCGATCGTGAGTTCACTCTCATCAACACGGAATTCATTCGTCGTGTTGGAACCTGCGGTCGCACAGTGGGTGTTTCCCACCGTGGATATCACTTCATTCTCACGGTGGTCTTTATCACCCGTGGATATCTCTCCAACACGCAACGACTCTTCTGTGCGTGTGGTAGTCCCTCTGGACTCTCACCAGCGGAGGTACCTTCCGCTGATCGTGTCGGAACAGACCTGGTGGTGACATCACTATCCACCAGACTGTCCGACGCTGCGGTTGTATCTTCTGATACAGTCGGATTACACACAGGGTGATCAGATCCTGCGGGTCCGCCGCAGTCGATCGATAGGTTAACCCAGTCGATCGAAGGTTTAAACTTGGACATCCATGGGATTCCAAGTATCACATCGAACTTGTCATCTAAATCGAGGGCGATGAATTCATCCTCGAATGACAGTTCATTCAACTCGAAGCGTGTTTTAATCACACGCTTTGGAATAGTCACGGTTGCACCTGTCGCTAACCGGACTGACAACATACTTCGTGGGGTTTCTACCTCCACGAAGATCAACAGCGTTAGAATCTGAGTTCTAACGAAATTGTTTGACGCTCCTGTGTCAAACAAAGCTCGCATGGGGACACCGCTCACGTGTGGCTTAACCTCCAGGGTGATAAGAGGCTTATCATCACCCTGCACCTTTTGACAGGACATAGTCCCGTCTGGGGCTATTACCCTCACATGCCTTATGCCGGCATGTGGTATAACATTCCCAGTAGGGCGCCACGCCCCTACTGGTGATTTAAGTTTTTTGCACCAACAGGGTGATGTCACTGTTGGTGTCGCCGTGCAGCGGACGGTTCCTTCCGCTGACTGCGTGGCACCGGACGCGGTGCCATACACTCATAGGAAAAATGCCCCATTTTCGCGCATCTATTGCAGCGAATATTCTTCTTAAATTTCGGTTGCTTCGTGTTCGAAGCAACCGCAACCAATAGGTCCATCGGCTCTGGACCTCCACCGCCCATGCTCTGGCGCGGGTGGCTGTTTCTTGAGACTAAGTGTGAACTTCGTCTGCCCGACTGCTGCTTGTTGACATGCTGTTGCGGCATGTCAAAAGCGAAGGGCTGTTGAGCCCTTCAGCTGTACCCAGCATGCGATGACGCTGATCGCATGCTGAACTTTTCACGGATGCTCATGTCAATGGCATCCCTTAGAGTCTCTGGCGGGTGCCGGTAGAGACTCTGTTTGACGGGACCATCATTGATTCCTTTCATGAAGCCAGTGACCTGCATAGTAGGGGGCACCGGCTTATACACAATATTTGACAGCAAATATTGCGTCTTCTGAGCGTAAGCTTGAAGGTCAAGATCACCTTGCCGGAGTTCCATGAACTCCTGCCGACTACTTAGCTCCATTTCTGGAGCTTCAAAGTTGAGCTTTAGCTCAGATTTTAATTCCTGATAATTCCGGAACGCAGAGTCATCAGTGGCTCTGCGACTCATCGCCCATGCCCTGGCTCTGCCGCCCAGACATGTTGTGGCGAAGTACGCCTGTTGACGTTCGTCAACAATATTTTGCGCAGAGATGGCATCTTCCACCTCTGCGAACTATCTACGAAGGGGCTCGCCCTCTTCGCCGGTAAAGTGCGGTACTTTCGCCTTTACCACTTCAACGCTATGCTTTGCAGGTGCAGTTGCGGTCCGCGCTGCCTCTGGCGCGGGCCGTACTGGCTTTTCTAGGTGGTTTTACCTAAAGTGATTCACCACCTCTACCACTTCCTCCGGGGACTTACCCAGGAGGAAGGTAATGATGTCGGTCCCCATAGACCGAACCATTTGCACCGTCGCGTCTTTCCTAAGCGACGAGAAGTGAGGAAGTGTTTATTAACCACTTCCAGCGCTCTCTCTCGCTCGGCAGGAGTCATGTCTCGCGACATGATGCCGAGCGGCTCTTAATCTTCGCTCCGCTAGTTGACTAGCGGAACGGAACTGTGGTCGTTAGGAAGGAGCACAAAGTGCTACCGTGTGTAACAGGACTGATCCTGTTACAGGCTTACACTGTAATTGCGAGGAAGCGCGCAATGCAATAGGGCAGGATTAGTTGATAACAACTAATCCTATACTAGAAGTAAATATATAAATATTTACTTATGGGTTAGAACGCAAAATTAAGAGTGTTTATTTAATGGGTGGTTTAGAGGCTAATAGTATAGTAACTACCTAATTAATATAATAATATCAAGTATTCAACTAACTGTACTATTAGTTAACCTGCAAGATTCGGTATTTATACCGAATCGACTTTTCCATCGTAGATATAATAACTTATAATCTCTTATTTGAATTTCAGACAACGCGTCTGAAATTGAACTGTGATATTCTAACTTGAATATCAATTATGTAATAACACCCCATACGTGATGTAATGGGACTCCGATACATAAGAACCTACAGTATTTAACTTGGAATACCAATGTTCTAATTGGAAAATTTAGGTTGTTCCAAAATGAATTGTTGGTTATAAATTCGTATTGCTAATTGTTATCAGATTTGGTTTAGTTGATTTAATCCAGAAGGGATTTACTTTCATAATTGATACAGCCAAGTCAGGGACGGTCTAAACGGCATCAAGTAAAAGACTAACTAGCAGAAAGTGAGGCAGCGGCTAGGAAAAAACAAAAAAGTACCAAAAAGGATATACTTTTTACCCTCTTGGGACTTTATGCGAGGACCAAGGCATTTAAAGTTCGACATATTCGTACAAGACCAAAAAAAGGTATACTCGATGTTTGTATACTTGTGTCAGACTATAATTTAGTTATAGTCAAATATATTACTTGTGCATCTTCTTTCTTTGCGACGAGACGTTTTCTCTGACCGTTGATTCTTGGCGCTACGCATCCTCGCACATACAGTGTGCGAAGGAGTTCGAGGTAGTCGACGGACCATGACCGCGGTACGGTATTGACGACCTAGGCTTTTTATCTGTTACTTCAGTCACCTGCTTCTTGTGTTCCACGCAGCAATGCAACGTGCATGTGATGCGCTCGAAGCGAGGACATCGATACTTGACATTGCTCTTGACACAACCACAGCACACTGGAACTTGGACCTCTATCGGCTGGAGTTGCGTCTCCGCGTCGTCCAGAGCACGCTTGCTGGAGGTTGTTGCGTTCATGATACTGCCAACTTCGCACTTAAACCGCACTTAAAGAGCGAAAACTACGTTAGTGCCAAGCATTAATGTTTGGTGTGGACTTGGAAATCGACGAGAGAAAGCTGTGGGACCCAGCGCAGCGCTAGGCTTACATGGATGCGTTACCAGACATGACGTTGCTTGAAGATCACATAGTGCAAGGTGATGAGATGGTGGAAGCGATTCAGGCGCTGATTGAGGAAGGCGAGTCTGCTGAGAGTCTAGCGTTGCATTGGAAGAACCAGGGCAATGACATGTTTTCGGATGCAAAAAAGGCTCATCGGGGTTACTATAAAAATGCTATGAAATACTATAACGATGCGCTGGCGTACGCTTACAAGGCGCTAGCGCTACCAATGGAAGAGCGGGCATCCTAAACAATTACACGCTGTCGTATTTAGTAAAAGTCCTAAAATGGTAAAAAAAAGTATTCCCTTTTATTCCTTTTTAGTTTTTTCCTAGTCTATGCATCGCTTACTGCTAGTTAGTCTTTCACTTGCTACCGTTTAGCCCGTCCCGTCAAGTCATTACATGTTTGCTTATATTTAGTTAAATATTAGTAAATATACATCATTTATGTAGCCGGTGTGTACACGCACGGTGCGGCTAGCGCACAGAGGAAGACTTTTCTTTAAGCGGCGTTCGCCGCTACCTAGACGATACGCCCTTATAAAAGGGCTTAGTAAGAGAGAACTCTCTTACTCGGGGCCAAGATTCCACTTTGGTTTACTATTAGCTTTCGCTAATGCCTTAGCACACGGCTCCCTTAATAAGGGGGTAGCTAAGGGAAAAACTTCCCATACGCTATCTGAAATCACTACGCGCGCGTTCGGTCGAGGTCGCGCGTCTGCTATTTAGAGTGAAATGTAAACTGAATATATTTAATATGTAATTAGCCTAAATTAATTTAAACTAATATAAACTATATGTAATACTAAGTAGAATATTCCTAATTCGTACCTAGCTAAAATGTAGTGTACACACCTGTGTACTGACACGTGGATGGCTGACACACCACCACACCAAGGGCCCATGCCCTGATTGGTTAAAATAACCAAAGGTTCGAAACCTTTCAACCCGGCTAATACTGATCTCAACCGTAGTGTACTCACGCACACCACATACTAAATGTAACCCGAATGTAACCCGAATGTAACCCTGTTACAATTTATCATACATTACTCTTTAATATTCAGTCCCGCACATAAGTGGATATGTTTTTGCGAGGACTAAATTTAGGAAATAGGTTGAGTTGTTTTATTTATTATAAGTGTTTTTTAACTATTAGAAACAAGTTTGTATTCTTTTCTTTCTGTATTACGCGCTTTCGCAACGCTATAATTATAGTGCAAGCCTGTAACAGCACCATTTCTTACGACTAGGAATACGCGCCATTAAATCAAGTTGCATTGGCTTTTGCACCCACTCAATCGGGTGGAATGATAGTGGCTTCTATTTCTTAGCCTATAGAAACGAAAGTATCAAATATACAATTGTGGTAATTCAAAGGAAAGACCAATCCCATGCGGCATGGAAGCACTGGATGTTTCGAGGAATCATAAATGAAAGGAATGAAGGACTCTCGCCATGTCTTCCACTTAAAAAATAACAAACCTTTCCGGATCACACTTCTAGACAAATATTTATATGACAGAGGATGGGTGAATTGATCGAGCCGGATTGGTCAAGTCCCATGACCTTCCTGTAGGAAAATAAGGATCAGCGCAGTATTATACTATCTAACCTGAAACTTTTGATCAGATAGTATGTGCGTACTTAAGCGCGCAGCGGCCGCTTCTCGGCCGATACTAGACGTGATTAGTCGATAAAATGTAAAAAAACCGTATATTATAGAAATAGAAAAAATAAGTCTTAACTCACTAAGAAATTTTAATTGAAATCTTCCAACATGTACCCATATGTAATTATAGCGAATCCGTTTCCGTATATTGAATTCACATTTACTCCAAAACTCCAAAATGGCTACATGCAAATTCGACACTTTCTACCCATTATAGTCAGCCAGTAGACAAACTGAGCTAGAGAGTTGAGGTTTGTATGAGTAGGGCGTTGGACAAAGAAATTAAGCACCATCATCACCACCAATATCCAATCTCAAATATTGGAAATATTTTGGCCAAAATTCAACTGGTGCGACAATCCCAGTACTCTAGACAAAGAAAGTAAAATGATCATTCAAAAGCAAGTATACCAAGCTCTAGGCATCAGATCGAATATTGAACGCTGCAATATGAGAGAATAACAAATTTTTTCCATGTTGATACCACATATTGGGTATGCAAGTCTCTTGCAAGCCAAACTTTGGCAATGGAGTCTAACAATGTTGAACCGCTCGCCATATATACCATAATCACACGGATCAGAGATGCGCCTTAATATTCAACAAAATATGAATACATGGGTTCTGTGATGAGTCTAAAATCGAATTTCCACGATTAACAGGCCAATGGACCAGATCGGACATCGCCATCCTTATCGACAACGAGAACATAAGGCGATAGCCGTTCCTTATGTCCTCTCCAGAACGATTCCACATTTAACTCGTTATAATCGATTCTTCGCGATATATCATCTCGGTGATATCCACGATCACCAAGTGATCTTCTCTTAAAAGCTTTCGTAGTCCCCTCTATGGAGCTTTATAACAAATAATCCTAAAAAAGGGAGAATGATACCAGTGCAGAAAAACCCAATAAAACCGGCAAGCCAATTATCAGCATTATTTACACCAACCATGAGTGGGAATACTAAATTGCCAGAACCAAAAAACATTGAGAATATTGAAAATCCATGATGTTTTAAATAGTTTTACTGTAGGTGAAGGTGCATTCGCCCATAATATGCGTATCATCTTCAGATAACTTTTCTTCGCTTAGCGGCGGTTTTCAATTGCTTTGTTGTAATTTCAGCGGATATTTTTGACGTCGAAATCTGTGATATCCGCTGAGAAAACTTAAGATAATGTATAATTAATCAGCGGTAACTTCTTTTAAGTTTTTGTAGCTCACATAATTGCAAGAATTTCTAATCATATGCACGATACAAAGCTGAGTACCTCGCTCGGAAAAACACTTAATTGAGCTAGATTTCGTTGAAAAAGAAAAATTTGATAATATTCCTAAAAATTTTCAAAAAGGGGAAATCAGAAAATTTAGATATTGCATTTTCCAGCTCTTCGACTGATAATTTCTTAGTAGCTGAAATAGGTTTATTTAATTGATAATAGGTATCAAAACTCAAAAGACCTAGATTAATGATCGGATATAAGATACCGACTCCTATTCAACTTATTAGCACTGTCGTCTTGGAGGCCCATCCAAATATCTATGGACTGCCATGGGATGTCCCAGACGCACTTCCGAAAACGCATATCTTACGTATGCGCAAACGACAACTGTTCCGACGCATCAAAGCGACAATGATTTTCTTAATTCTAGTTGAAAAATTGCATGAGCAGGTCAACGCAGCGAATGATATTCAGCGCCGTGAGGCAGATACCAGCACAAATAGGTTACATATAACGAACCTATTATGGAAGATATTCCGGATTTCACCCACCAACTACATATGAACATAAAAAGATAAAAGCTGCAATCATGCCAAAGCAAACAAGATAGAATTGAACATATTTTTGGGAGTGTAAATGTGCCAAGTATGTTGGACGTAATTCATTTCGCTCTGAACCGGAGAAAAAACAGCTCTGGAGATATAGCAGCGTTTCAAGACGTATTAGGTAAGAGAACTGCACCGGTACTATCCAGCACTATTCGACACCATTTATGTGCTATGTTTTTTACCTTGTGTCAAATGAGTTTTGGGGAGCGTCAGTTATTACTAATTTTTAAAAAAATCAAATAGATTTAAAGATTTTCAACGGAAAATATGGAAATGCGAATAAAATGGCAATTGATATCCGTACCCTCCAAATTACTCCCCGTATCCCCCTCCCGTAAGGTCGATGTTCCACACGTTTGAAGCTAAAGGGTTCTGTTGTTTCGCGCATCTAGACGCGTTAGAATTGTGGAGATGCGAAGATCGAGGATTTCAATTGCAAGCTATTGTGCACGGAACAAATCTAGCCTGAGACGCCCGTTTCACGCAGGTGCAGTGCTTGGGACCTCCACGGTGATGGTCTTCTGCCTACTCTTACGAGTCTGCCTATCCTTCGAGCCCTTCGGTCTGCCTATCTTCCGCTGAGTAGGCTGTAGTGGAGCCTTTTCTTGCGCGACCGTTTGGGCAGCTGACTGCATCGCCTGCGCGGCGGAGGGCGTATTCCCTATCAAAATCAGGTCCGCAAGCAATTCGTTATAAAGGTCCTCGTCTTAACTGTATCTATGTGTAGTTGTAGGGAGGAGAGCCGCGTTCGTGGAGGGCACGTCGGTAGACGGCTCGTTCCTTGTGGCCGTACTGACAGTGATCTGAGAATAGTTGGTTCCTGCAGAAGTCGCACCACCAACTCAGCCAGGTCGTTGTATACGGGCCTGTGCCTGGAGAAACTGGGTTGCAAGCTCCCAGGCAGAGGGACGCGTGGATTTATCCTTACGCCTGAGGCCCCGAGTTATAACGACGTGTGGCATAAAGATGACTGGACCTGGTGGTGTGAGAGGTGGTTCCGGGAGGCCGAGTGCTCCGCCATTGAACGGGCATTCAAGTGCCAATGAGGATGAAAGTCGTCCTTTGTAGTCCTGACAGAAAGCGCTTCCTATTTCTAATCTCTTGGTAACAGGGGATACCATAGATCTGAGTGAACGTGCCTCCACACTTTTTATACACAAGATCATCCTTCGCGTAGATAAGCTGGTCAACCAAGAGCTTCATACCTCGAGGAACGACATGCTTATTAAGATCTAAATCAAGAAGATCATCCCATCTCTTTGCATTAAGGTCGTGATAGATACGGTCTAGACCCTGTGAAAGCTTGGTGATATAGCCGTTTAGAAAGACTCAGAGCATGTTGGTCCACTTATCCTTAAACTCGAGGAGGTCGTGCCGGCTGCTAAGAAGATAGAGTCTGAACGCGCGATGCATATTCTCGCCTCAAGACGTTGCACTATGGCCGAGATGGAGATACTTCGACGTGAATGCTGTAGCGAACTGATGGTGTGGTGAAGTTAAAGTGAAGATTATTGACCAGTTTGTACAAGTGTACCCGTTTTTAATGAAGATCGATCGGGTTGGCTGAAAGGACGGAGTGTCTTTGGCCAATCGTGTGCTTGGAGTGTTTTGTAAGCAGATTTGAGGTAAGGCACAGGTTTTACATATAGTTTACATATTGGATTTTAATTGGTTATACAATATAGTGCTCGTATTACAGTGGGTTTCCAAAGTCGACGCTCCGATCGGATTCATTGGGAGAAGAGGGTTAACAGGGTCCCCTCTCGCTCATTAAATCCAGCCAGTACAGAGCTCCACCGGAAGTCCCACGACGGAGGCGCCCACTACGTTCACTCACCCCTCAAGTTCGGCCACGTTCAAGGAGACGTGTTATTTTGGCTGGTTTACTCATCGCGATCTGCTGCAATCAAGTCCCAGGAATTGTCTGGATTACTCATCGCGATCTGCGGTCAAGTGCCAGAAACTATCATTGAATGGATTACTCATTGCTTTTGCAACCAAGTGACAGGATTTACTATTGGATGGATTACTCACTGCCACGGGCGGTCAAGTGCCATATTTAATTGAATTCGGAGTGAAGACTTCCGCTTCATTTGCCGATCGGCCATTTTTGAATTACCTTTTCGTTGGAATTTTGGATCAGTACCCCAGAAGTGGTACATCCATATTGATCCCCACTAAAGCCTCTACCTAGCAACTGTCCACCGAGTGTGTAGCCACCCATACCAATGGGTACACAAGGTAAGACACGAGACGAATCGGACTCGGCGTCCTGAAATGCCGATCGTTCACCCGATCGTCACCCAGGCGAAGGTCCGCGGAGTACCCCCTCCGTTAGTTGGTCGGCTGGGCGCAATGGTGGTTCAGTTCCGGACACTTCGGTGTTCGATTCGAACTGGACTCCATCACAATGGTGCGCGTGCCCGGATCATTTGGTGACCGTGGAGATCACCGCGATATTCGGCAGAGTATGGATTTTACAAGTTTTGATATGTATACTCTATGGAGAGCACGCAAGGAACGAATATAGCCTTGTGTACTATTTGTTGGAAAGGATGGCGATGTTCGATCTGGTCAAGGGAAGGATCAGATCGAAATTAATGAATTTACGACTCCCCATACCGCTCCTGGCGGAGCCGATTGGCACGGGGAAAGCTTATCGCCTCGTGTCGTGGTCGTGGAAAAGGATGGCGATGATCGATCTGGCCAGATGGAGAAACAGATCAAGAATAACGAGTTTATTCCTCCCCACAAGGCTCCGATAGGAGCCGATCGGGACTATAGCAAGTCTTGCTATAGAACCAGAAGGGATCCGGACCCTGTTCCGGATCCCATGTATTTCGACAAAAAATTTCATGTGAAGAACACTGTGGGTGTAACGGGGTTGCATTTGAGTTACATTTAGTGTTAATGTACATGAGTACATTACGGTTTAGGTCAGTATTGACCGGTTTGAAAGGTTTCGAACCTTTGGATATTTTAACCAATGAGGGCATGAGCCCTTGGGTGGTGGTGTGTCAGCCATCCACGTGCCAGTACACAGGTGTGTATATTACATTTTAGCTAGGTACGAATTGGGTATATTCTACTTAGTTACATATAGTTTACATTAGTTTAAATTAATTTAGGCTAATTACATATTAAATATATTCAGTTTACATTTCACTCTAAAGTGCAGACGCACGACCTCGACCGGTCACGCGTGCAGTGAGTGTCGTAGGTAAGAGGGAGCCCTCCCTTTACTTACATCCCGTAAAGGGAACACAGCCGTTAAGGCTAATTAGTAAACCAAACCGGGAATCTTGGCCCCGAGTAGAAGATCTCTCCTACTAAGCCCTTTATAAGGGCGTATCGGCTAAGTAGCGGTAGGCACCGCTTTAAGGAAGAGTCTTCCTCTGTGCGCTAGCCGCACCGTGCGTATATGCACTGGCTACATCTGGTAGCACTTGTAGTCAATCCAACACCTGTGTTGGTAGACTAAGGCATCCTCTGCAAATGATGAATCAGGACGATTTGGATAGTTTGATCCTCGTCCAGCAGGAAGCCTTTAAAAGGCTGTTACCCTTAATGGGTGACGAAGGCATGAAGCTCTTAGTGGAGCAGGTCCTTGAGGCCGTAAAGGCAAGGGTAAATGCCCTCTTCGCGCATGAGGCGAGTTGTAGTGGAGGTCGTTCCACGGGGGTGCGCCCTCCATTATCATTCAAAATAAAGGAGTTCACCGGGGAGAAGGGTGACAACCTTTACGTGTGGTTGCGAGAGGTCGAAACGGCCTTCGCCACAGCGAATGTGATCGCTTATCACTTGCAAGTGGGACTTGCATTGACCCCTCTTACGGGCAAAGCCCTTACATGGGCGTTTACGTGTTCGGAGTCAGTCACGGACGTGTTCCCAACCTGGGAAGTCCTTAAGCAGAATCTTATGGACATGTACGCAACGCCTGATCTGGTTTTCCAGAATCCACTGGCGTTTCTGAGGTGCCGTCAGGGCACTAGGGACCCGGAGACATATATCCAGAAACTTAAGACCCTGTTGGCAGGGATGTACGCGAAAGCGTATTCGGACGATGTGTCCATCCCCGTCTTCATGGGAGGCCTGAGAGAAGGGCCAGCACGTTCGGAATTGTTCCGATGCCGACCCGAATCCCTGGAATAGGCATTCAAGATGGCGTTCAACGCCGAGAGGAACTTCCGTTCCTCTAAGTTGGGGCCTGAACCCATGGACCTGAGCCAGGTCGAAGCGGAGGAGAAACCTTCCGCTAAGAGTCACTCTGACTCTTTTCCACAGATCTTCGAGGCAGAGCTCTTAGCTATTCTGCAGCGACATGGGCCGCTGAGATGCTTCCAGTGTGGGAGCACGGATCATCTGAGGAACAGATGTCCGAAAAATCCCCAGCGAGACACTCGCTACAAGGGACCAAGGGTGGGGAAAAAGCCCTTTCCCAAGCCGTCTGGAAACGACGGCTCCCAGTAGGTGCGGGGTGCACTACTGGGGGACCCCTCAGTGCTGTTAAGCCCCAGGGTAGGGGACGACAGCACAAAGCCCCGAGGGAAGCGGTGCTTTTTAGCACCGAGTTGGTGTACCAGCCAGGTTTGCTGGTAGTCCTTGGGGACGTGAAAGGCTTTGATAAGCCTTGGAGAGTCTTGATAGACTCTGGAGCGTCTGACAATTATGTCAGACGGGCTTCTGTTGAGAAGAGCCGGCTGTATGCCGAGGCCCTAGAGGCACGTTCTCGTGACGTTGTCACGGTCCGTCTTGCGACGGGCGTACTGGTTTCTGTACCCAAGGTCTCGATTGACCTTAAGATGAAGTTTGCAGACTTCGACAGCTCAGAACGTTGCCTAGTCCTGGATTTGTACTCGAGGTATGACCTCATTCTGGGCATGAAGTGGCTGGAACGCCACAAGCCATGGATAGACTGAAAGTTTAAGTCCATTGGCTCAACGCACCCGCGGTCGGGTGAAGCATTGGCGAGTCATGAACCCACCTTTGCTCGATCGCAAAAGCGATTCTGGCGTGATATTCCAGAGATTTGGATGTCTGAAATGATCATTCCCAATGGCGTTAAGGAAGAGTTCCTTAACGAGGGGGATTCGGCGGTTAATACCCAAGCCGTGAACGACGAGACTGGTGAGTTACCTGTGGTAATTCCAGTGGTAGGGGTAGAGACCCCTGTGGTTAAGCGCGAGGCGCTTCCACGAAAAGAGACCCGAAGTTCGTCTCTTTTTCGCGTCGGAAATGATTCCGACCACGCCGTTATAAGCGATACTGGCAAGTCGCCATTGACAGAGGTGGATTCCTCTGAGACCACTCCAGTGGTAGGGGTAGAGACCCCTGTGGTTAAGCGCGAGGCGCTTCCAAGCGGAGACACCCGAAGTTTGTCTCTTTCGCACGTCGGAAATGATTCCGACTACGCCGATATAGGTGAGACCGGCGAGTCACCGGTGGTAGAGGTAGATACCTCTGTGGATAGGCGCGTGGCGATTCTAATAGATGGGCAATTGACTCCCCCCATCTGGGTCTCGGGATGAGTCCCAAGGCCAGTGGGCAGCAGTCCTACACGATGCTGAATAGTGTGACAGGTGTTGTCACAGTAGGCGTAAGCCTGGAACGGCTGCCTGGGGTAGAAGAACTGTTGTCGTTGGAGGAGATGTCCTTCAACGAGTTTGAAACTGCTTTGAAAGCAGATGTTATCGACGAGGTCGTCGTGTTGCGTCCGGAAGAGGAGTTGAACTCCTCATTCACGATGGACGAGTCAGTTTTGGTGAAAGCCAAATAGGCATTAAATGCCCGAAGCGGCCTCAAGATCCTTGCGGATCCTGGGGACCTTTACCATTCCTTGTTAAAGGAATTCGGAGATGTCATTAGTGACAAGACGCCGATGGGGTTACCACCGGATCGGGGAGTCCGACATGAAATTGATCTGGTTCCTGGAACCAAATACTGCGTCACTAGGCAGTGTCCTCTCCCCAAGGAGCAATGTGACGTCATCGACGCATTCTTCAAGGGGAAAGAAGAGGCAGGGATGGTGTGGGAGAGCAAGTCTCCACACTCATCTCCCACTTTTTGTGTTCGTAAACCGAACGGAAAGTGGCGCATTGTGCATGCGTACAACAAGCTGAATGCAGCTACTGTACCCATGCAGACTCCGATTCCTCGGAAGGATGTCCTCCAGAACAATATGGCGGGCTGTACTGTATACAGTGCTTTAGATCTGGTAGACGGGTATTATCAGGTGCTCATGCGAGCGTCCGATATTCCGCTTACAGCAGTCAGCACCCCTAGCGGCATGATGTGGGAGTGGCTTGTTATACCACAAGGGATTTCAAATGCACCAGCGACTTTCAATCGCTTGGTGACTCAACTCTTCCGACCTCATAGGAAGTACGCTCAGACGTACTTCGACGATATATTCGTTCATAGTCGTGCGGAAGGCGACTCGTCTGATGTTCAGACGCACCTTATACACCTTCGAGCTGTGCTCGAATGTAAGCGAGAGCATAAGTTGTATGCGAACGCATCCAAATGTATATTTGGTGCTGAGTAAATTCCTTTCCTCGGATGCTTCATCGGTAAGGATGGAGTGCGGGCGGATCCCGGGAAGGTGAAAGCCATTGTGGAGTGGCCTTCGCCTGTTAATCTTAGAGATTTACGTAAATGGCTTGGATTAGCCAACTATCTCCACAAGTACAGCGAGAACTACGCTGAAATGGCGAAGCCATTGACCGACCTTCTTAAGAAGGATGTTGATTGGTGTTGGAAAACCGAACACCAAAACGCTTTTGAAGCGGTTAAGGGGAGCTTGTTAAAAGCTCCCGTTATTGCTCTCCCAGATTCTGGAAACCATTTAGTGTCGTCTGCGACGCCTCCGATTTCGTAATCGGATGTGCTTTGTTACAAGCAGACGATGAAGGAAGGGAACGCGTTATCGCGTTTGAGTCGAGGCAGCTTAAAGCTGCGGAACGGAATTATCCCGTTCATGACAAGGAGCTACTTGCAATGAAGTATGCTCTTGTCAAATTTAGGGTTCACCTACTCGGTTCAAAGCCGTTCGTGGTTTATACTGACCACGCGTCCTTACGGACAGGGACAAAGTCGCCTCACCTCTCGCAACGGATGGCCCGTTGGCTCTCCTTCTTTGCGGAGTACAACTTTGAGGTTAAGTGTATACCTTGGCAAGTAGAACGTGCTTGCAGACGCGTTGTCGCGTCGTCCCGATTACGAGCTCGCTCACGCGACATTCGTCACCACATCTGTGGTAGATCTCATACGCCAGGCGTATGAGAAAGACCCACAGTGTACGGTGCTAATCAGCGCGTTAGGTGAAAAGGGTCTTGGCTCGTCTGAGCCAACCCTGTAAAGTCGAGCTAAAGATCCTTTACACCAATACAGGTACTGTGACGGTCTGCTATTTTATAGCACGATCGCGGAGGACACTCCGCGGGTGGTAGTTCCTCATGATGAGGAACTGAAGTATAGAGTCCTCTTTGAGGCACATGACGCCCTTACCGGGGGTCATTTAGGTCGGGATAAGACCTACAGCGCTTTAAGCGCTTTGTATTGGTGGACCAACATGTATAAGTGGGTCGGTGCGTATATACGCGCCTGTGAGACATGTCAGAGGGTTAAACCCTCTGCAAGTTCAGATGCGCCTTTGCGGTCTTATCGGTTCCAACGGAGTGTTGGAAATCCATTAGCATGGATTTTATCTTCGGTTTTCCGAAGGATAAGGCCGAAAACACCGCATATTGGTCTTTGTAGACCGATTGAGCAAGATGGCTCACCTGGAGGTGGTGTCAGAGTCCATAGATGGACAAGGAACAACGAAAGTGTTCCTAGACCGTGTCTTTCGACAGCATGGCCTACCCGATTCCGTCGTGTCGGATCGGGATCCCCGTTTTACGGGACAATTCTGGGGAGCGTTGTTTAAGGTGCTAGACACCAAGCTCCTCATGTCCACTGCGGATCATCCGCAGACGGACGGTCAGACGGAACGCGTTAATCGCGTTGTGGAGGATATTCTACGAAATTTATGTCCGGATTCTCCAAAGTGTTGGGGTGAGATGCTTCCGATGGTTGAATTTTCTATCAACAATTCAGTACATGCATCTACGGGGTTTACCCCGTTTTACGTGATCGGATTAGTGAATCCGAGGGTTCCGTTGACGCCACGTGTGTGTGGCTCAGGGCTTGAGGGGGGAGGATTCCCCGATGTCAGCCCTGTATCTGTGCGAAAGCACATCGATAAGTTTTTATCGACGCGCCTTAGTGTATTACGAAACGTCTGCGATGCCATGGCGGAAAGCCAAGACAATCAGAAGGAGCAAGCTGACCGCAAGGGGCGGCGTAACGAAAAGATATATCAAGTAGGAGAAAGTGTTTTATTAAACGCTAAAAATCTTCCTACGCATGCAGTTTCAAATGTGTTGCGCAATAAACTGCGCCCCAGGTTTGTGGGGCCCTTTAAGGTATTAGCCCTAAAGGGCTTGGCGTATACCTTAGACATCCCGAAGGCGATGCGTACGCATCCAAACTTCGATGTGGATATGCTAAAGCCATACCAGAACCCTGAGGCGGGTCCCCTCTCGGAGGAGGGTGAGAAGCCGGATAGCCGAAAGGCGCGACAGGTCGGAACATCTCCGACAGGGCATCTTGGATGCGATGGGTGTGCCGATCACAGCGCTCGTGGAAGTCACGTCGCAATAGCGCGACCCCCTCCTCCAGTGCTCGATACGGAGGGTACTCATCATTACCATGTGGAACGCCTGATGGCACGACGCCATCACCGGGGTGAGACCCAGTACCTGGTGAAGTGGAAAGGGTATCCACATTCCCAGAGCTCGTGGGAGTACGAGACTCCACTGCGGCAGGATTGCCGTGACATCGTTGACGCTTTCGAGCTGGAGAATCCCACTGAGAGTCAACGACCAAAGGGGCTGAAGAAGCCCCTTCACTCACAGTAGCTGGGAGTTCGCCGGAGGCAGATGCTGTGCTTTCATTGCTATCCGGCACCACATCGAGAGCAGAGCGCGTATAATAGGAGGCAGGTAATTGCCCTTGCGCTTTGGCCTGAGCATAGCCCAATCGTAGCGCTCTCTCTACCCGAACGTCGTGTTCGGAAAAGCTGTTGTACAGCGCATCGAAACTGGGGAGGTGTTTCTCCCTTTCCGCCCAGGCGCGGAATGCCTGTTCTGCGTCTTCGACGCTTTCGTCCCTCAGTAGAACAAGGGGAATCTCGCCGAGAACATCTACGAGGGCACCGCGTTCCTGTTTCCCGAGGCGCGTCCGGTAGGCCTTAACAGAATTATGTTTGGGCGTTAGTAGTCGGGCCCGGAGTTGGTTCCGACGCGCAATTTCACGCGGCAGTATAGCCGCTGGACCAGGAGTATAGGAGGCTAGACCCCTCTTGACCGCCTTCTTAGCCCTCTTTTGAGGGTCGCGAGGTCCCTTCCGTGCCCGTACGGCACGTCGGGACTCTTGAACCAAGGACGGTTCATTTGTAACGGGTTACATTCAAGTTACATGTAATGTTGGTTTACATGAGTACACTACGGTTGAGGCCAGTATTGACGGGTTTGAAAGGTTTCGAACCTTTGGTTATTTTAACCAATCAGGGCAGGGGCCCTTGGTGTGGTGGTATGTCAGCCATCCACGTGTCAGTACACAGGTGTGTACACTACATTTTAGCTAGGTACGAATTAGGAATATTCTACTTAGTATTGCATATAGTTTATATTAGTTTAAATCAATTTAGGCTAATTACATATTAAATATATTCAGTTTACATTTCACTCTAAAGTGCAGACGCGCGACCTCTACCGGTCACGCGTGCAGTGAGTGTCGTAGGTAAGAGGGAGCCCTCCCTTTACTTACATCCCGTAAAGGGAACACAGCCGTTAAGGCTAATTAGTAAACCAACCCGGGAATCTTGGCCCCGAGTAGGAGATATCTCCTACTAAGCCCTTTATAAGGGCGTATCGGCTAAGTAGCGGTAGGCACCGCTTTAAGGAAGAGTCTTCCTCTGTGCGCTAGTCGCCCCGTGCGTATATGCACCGGCTACAGTGGGGGAGGATCACCCCGTTCCGACCGAATTACCAATTAAGAAAACCAATCAGAGGCTCGCTATGATTTCGGACGATGACGACTTGGAGGAAAAGTCGCCGATCGATGATGGTACTGTAGATGAAAAGGAGGTGACTAAGATGTACTACATGTACGAGCAGAAAAAAATCGTTCGCGAAAACGAGGTCATACGAATTATCAAGCCCCTAATTCCGGATCGTCTACACGGTCTGACTACCGAACCAATCGACTCCGATCGGCCGCTGCAACTAGTCAAAAATCTTTTGGCGATGCTAGCCGAGGTTGGGATAAAGGTCAAGAATGCTAATGGTGTTGGCAAGCTGTTTGAAATGATACGTTCAAGTTGGAACAAGCTATGGCAATGCTACACGACCATCTGACGCCATTGGTGGGGGTGGTCGCCGCCAAACTCCCACAATTGCTTTGGAAGACCAAACCTGGTGCGATAACTTATCGAGAAGTCATCATCCGATAATAGCTCGCTGTATGGGTCGCCACCTTCCTTCAACTGCTCGTCCGAGTTGGAGGTCGGTGTGGAGCGGATGACCATGGATCGTGGTACCAGTCACGGTACCAGTCACAAGGAACAAAAAAGGGACGTGCGACAACGAGGGGAGACATGCCAGTCGGGGACCCAGAGAGCCCACAGGTATCAGAACCCCACAAGACCGATCCAGTCACTTCGCCTGCGATGGAAGCAAGCCTGCAAGCCATGTTCGAAGCTATGATAAAGCGTTATGCCGTATATCGAGGCCGATAACCTCTGCGACCCTGTGCACCAGCCGATCGGTCCAGGAAAACGAGGCTATTTGTGCGGACGTCGAAATGCAGTCAATACATCAACAGACAAGCTGTCCGAAGGTGTTAGACCGGTTTTTGTTTAAGAAAAACGCAGGTCGCGCCCAGCCCGCCCCCGCCGATTTAAAGTAGCAGTGTGGTGGAGCGGCTGATCAAAGTTTTGACGCTTGATCAGGCGGTACCACGGCGCCCGTACTGACGACTAACGAAGGGGGGCTCCGGTTGTCCTTGGCTGCTTGTGTTTCTGCTTTCCTTGTGTACCCGACGGCCTCGGCGTGGGTCGCTCTCCAGGTGGAGGGGATGTAAACACGGCAATTCCTTGATTGGGGGAACTTGTAACGAGCTGACCTATATGCTGATCAGGCGTGATCAGGTACAATCACGCTCGAATTAGGTGCGATCAGGCTTGATCAGTAGTGATCAGGCTGGGGCAGGCACTAAAAGTCGTTGATCAGCCCTGATCAGTATTGATCAGGTGCTAAAAGACGTTGATCAGCTGTGATCAGACTTGATCAGGCTTGATAAGGTGCTAAAAGTGGTTGATCAGCTGCGATCAGACTTGATCAGGCTTGATCAGGAACTAAAAGTAGTTGATCAGCTGTGTCAGACTTGATAAAGCTTTATCAAGTGCTAAAAGTCGCTCAGGTACAAGTTGGTGCGATCTGCGAGTTGTTGATCGCGGGTCGCGAGTCGCAGAGTGTCGATCAGGTGTTGATCGGCGAAGGGGGTACTTCATCAGGCAGCGGAAGTCTTCCCTGCCCGATCACGGAGCCTCCTCTGAGTCTTTAAGAAGCTAAAGAAACACCCAAATATCTGTATTCCTAGCCTAGACCTACGAGGGGGGG
>CM047580.1:20272391-20315806 GCA_026184515.1 Peronosclerospora sorghi
ACACAGCGGGCGGAGTTGCGGGGTGAGTTCTCAACACTCTACGCCTGACGGTGGGCCAAAAAAGCACCAAGTGCTCCCGCCCGGTACGTAGAGGTGTTTATTAACTAAAGGGAGGTGCTAGTTGCCGTCCCTGATGTGTCCTTAGTGTTTGGACGCAAAAGGAGAACTTTATTATCGCTTAAAGCCTTAGATCTACCATTCCCTAATTTTAGCCAATCATAACCGTCCATTCCAGCGTACTCCGTCCACCAGTACACCTGATTCCTCCGTCGTTCGTCGGTGTTCGTCGGTGTTCGTCGGGTACCTGTACGTAAGCGTCCCATCTTCCCATGCGCCGTCTATGTACTGTCTATGTGCACCATGGTAGTACACGCAACTGTATACACCGTGGCACACACAATCGTATACAATTACGTACCCGATTTGTGCCCGCAATCCGTGCTATAATTAGGCCCTTAATTAGGCCCAATTATAGCACGCTTTACGACAGCAGCGATTTCGACAGGGAGTCGACGAGCGAAATTGACGATGACTACGGTGGTACGGGCAGAGTCGGGACACTTAAGGCGAATTAGCCTCGACGACGGCGTATGATTTTAATTCGATGGCGATTCGAAGGATCCTCATGGCCGCAAGCACCGAGTTGAAGGAATTTACGGGTAAATATGCCGATGAAGAGCAGGCCCTATCATGGTTCATCCGAACGAAGTCCACCTTCTTCCATGATCAGACGCCAAACAAAGAACGGTGTCTAATTTTCCGAGATCTAATGAAGGGACCGGTTGCGAACTGGATCCAGCAGTTAAGTCGGGATGTCTGGTCTGATTGGAGTCTGCTGTGCATGGAGTTTGAAAGGCAGTACTGTCACTCCGGCTTTTCTACTGCTCGGAGGTATCACCACATGAGGAAGAGGGGCGATGAAACGCCGATCGAGTACCTCCACCGACTAAATGTCTGCGATGCGTGCGGGGATCCCGATCAAGGAGACCGATCCACCGATCGGCGCTGCCCAATAACATGTGGTCCACTTTATCAGTACGCTGAACGATCAAGAGTTGGCCGATCAGCTGACCTTACTGCGCCTCAGGGACGTGGAAGAAGTTGAAAAGACGTTACCTATGCTACGCCACTCCCGCAGTATGAGGACGAAGGTTGCTGTCGGACGAACCGATCCCGATCGAAGGTGCAGGATGATCATGTGAATAGACCTGCAACCAGACCGGCCAGAGCGATCAGAGCAATCGTGGCGGATGTGAGCACCGGTTCAGAAGGGGAGAGAAGTGGCTGGTCCAGTCTGGGGTCAGACGAGGAACAGTACCGTCACATTTTCGTCGCCCAGTATGCACCCTGAGATCGATCAGCGTCAGCCGTGCCGAATGGAAGGCAGGAAACGGCAACAGATCAGACCAGGATTCGCCGTACAACAAGTGCACTCACTGAGTGTGAACCAGGCACGATGATAGGGGCTGCTGGCGAAGAATTACGGGCAAGAAATGTGAACGACGCGGCCACCCACCGATCATAGTTTGTATGGATTTAAGGCATGTGTAGAGATCCATGACGATGGACAATGCAAGATGGAGCACTCCTTCAATCAGATGCGCAAGTGGTATGTTCCCGACAAACCCGCGGGAATGTTGCCGCCCGATGTCGACAAGATGTTAAACTAGATCGCTCGCCAGGTTGGAATATGGATCGATCCGAGCGATCTACGTTTAGAATCTATGCATTCGTTGGAAAAGACATAATAGAATGGCATAAAGGACGGACTACGGTAATCTCTAGGTCTACAGTCTTGCGACTGATGAATATTCCCGATCGAAGGTCGTCATGCAGTTGGACCTGCTGCCCGGCGAGTCGCGCGGCTACTGGAAATACCACGCTCCCGACAAATGGTTCAAGCAGGCGAAATCCTATGGGAATATTAACAACGAGAAGGCCATGATGCTGTTTGACTCTGGTGCAGAAATATCAATTATCGACTCCGCCTTTGCTCGTATGGTTGGATGTCAGATCGACTAGGCATAGAGGCAAGAATGCATTGGAATCTGCGAAATTCCTACATGACCGAAGGGAGGACGCGTGTGAAGATCACTTTATCTGGTTCATTGGTCTACTTCTTAAGCGCTTTGGGTTGGTAAGCTGGCCGGCCAAGACGCATTACTTGGTATGGATTTTATGGTGACGGCAGGCATATGCCTCGATCTGTCGCATGGAGTGCTTAAGCTTCCAGACGAAGTCCTGATCCAACTGGCTGGCCTACGCCCCTTACACGGATCACGTACTGATATGGTGAGGTGGGACCAAGATATCACCATTCCTGTGGGTCGATCGGCAAATATCTCGGTGGGATAGGACTATCGGACAAAGAAGTTGTGGTTGACCAGGGGCGATTACTGGGTACCGACGTTTGTGGAAGGTGGAGATCGAAGCGATCGGGTACGAGTTACTAACATCGGTAATAAACCGCTGTGTTAGGCAATGGTACGATCGTCGGTATGTGGCTGGCCGAAGGAAAGGTTCCGTGGAGGATGGGTTTTATTTCGATCGAATCAAGACGTTATATGCAGTGGAAAAGCTTTGCGCGTAAGGCCACCACCGATCGGATCGGTGACGACAAGTCAGTCGAAGAAGACCCCCCGCCTCGGACGGAAAGGACAGATCGCGTAGCGACCAGGATGTACCGAATGTTACCAGCAGAGTCACCCGATACAGTGGGCTCAAAGGAAGTTGTGCCAAGAGTCGTTAACGCAGTTTTATCGCAAGATCGGGTGACAGTGGAACCGACGGCAGATGGGGACGATCGCGGTATCGCTGGAGACTAGTATGGTGACGCATCCACTCAAGACGGTGCCACAGAAGGGCAACCCGTCTACGAGGGTCAGCATTGCCCGTTTGACAGGAGCGGACCGAGCGAGATCGCCTCACCAGATGACCTGGCGTGTATGCACGGGGGCAGGAAGAAGTGTGTTGATGGATCGGCGAACCCGATCTGGAATGTGGCTACCCCATCTGAAGTGCCAACCGATCCGCTCGAGGAGACTATGGATGATCCGCAAGTCGCCAACACCCCCGATCGGACCGATCAGCCCAAGGAATTAAGATGGTAGAAGAAATACTGGCTGATCGGGAAGGGTGCTGCTAATGTCGACAGTGATGATGCATATCCGACCGCCCATTCGGATGTCAGATAGACCCAGAAGACGTGTTGTGATAAAACGCACCGAGAATACACGATTCACTTGGAGGATCGCGAAGGAACAATTGTGATCGGTGAATCCGATCTTGATTATGACGATCTGTCTAAGAAGTCCGAACAAAACCGACTGAATCAGAATTGTTATGGGGCGACACGGACTTATGAAGTGGGAAAGCAAGATTTGCAATAGTGTAGATCGGCAATCCCACTAAAGTCTCTACATAGCAACGCTCCCCCGAGTGTGTAGCAACCATACCAATGGGTACAAAAGGTGAGACACGAGACGAATCGGACTCGCCGTCCTGCAATGCCGATCGGTCACCCGATCGGCACCCAGGCGAAGGTCCGCGGAGTACCCCCTCCGTTAGTTGGTCGGCTGGGCGTGATGGTGGCTTAGCTCCGGACACTTCGGTGTTCGATTTGGAACTGGACTCCACCACTATGGCAATGGCGTACAGGATACTTGTTCTTCTCCATATATTCAACGAGCTCTGCCTAGTCCGCGTAGCATCTTTATAAGAGCTCATATGACTCATCCTCCTCTGTTGGGTGAGAGATTTCGGAGTTCCACGTGTCTAGGAATCCCTTCCTCTTCTCCTTATTTTCCTCATTGTTCTCGTTAGAAGTGTTAATGCTCCAGTAATCAGCGGTCCCTCTCGCTCCGCCGGGCGTGGACCTTCACGCGACTCTCGAGGCCTCTATCCACGCGATCAAGCTGCATGAGAAGCAGCATGGATACGGCATCACACAGTTTAAAAAAAAGATTGCGTTTGACAAGCATACGCCTCTCTCACCACGTCGGTACTACTTCCGCTGCACGAAGGGAGGCGTCAAGAGAGGCGAGGGAGTGAAGAGAAAGACTGGGACACGCATGACAGAGTGCTCGTTTGAGGTTCGGATCAAGAGGCTTCTCACAGTTGGCTGGCAAGTCTGTATTGTTGAAGCTTCCCATAACCATGAAACAAGCCATTCCTCGGCCTTTGCGCAGTTCAGGTGGCCTAGCGAGGAGGGGAAGGCGTTAATCCGGTCTCTTCATGCTTCGGGAAGCGTTCCTCGCTTTATCATTGCTGCGCTCGTTTGAGTGAAATCCCGAATGTCTTATGTCGCTTCGCGACGTATACAACGAGGTCGCGCGCATTCGAAAAGAGAGCCTAGGCTCACTTTCGCCAATTGAGGCTCTTATTATCGAGCTGAAAGACGATACATGGGCCTCCCACTATACAACCGACGATGAAGGCCACGTCAACTTCTTATCCTTTGCTCCGCACGAAGCAATTGACCTCGCGCAGTCATTTCCCGATGTTCTCTTTATCGACGCAACATATCGTACAAACCGCTATAACATGCCATTTATCCACTTCCTCGCGGCTATGTCAATTGTTAAAACCGTCAGCATTGCTATATGTTTAGTTGCGGCCGAGTCAAAACCGATGTACCTACTCACTGTAGCCAAATTCTGAGAGCTTGTTCTTGGTAACATTCGCATCGAGGTTATCCTTACAGCACCGGCCTGTAACTAAAGAACGCGATGACAACCGTGTATCCCGAAGTTCCACAGCTGCTCTGTATTTGGCATGTTAATAAGAATTTTGAGAAGGCCGTCGACGTCGGATGCTTCATTGTTTGTATGCGAATTGCTGCGATCCATATCGTTGGGGATCGTCATAATGGGTTGAATAATGGTGGTAGTGATGGCTTTGAGGCGCGTCGCACGAAAAAGCGAGATAGACGCGTGGAAAATCGATCTTGCGGGAGGGGGGGGACTGTAACAGGACTGATCCTGTTACAGGATTACACTGTATTTGTGCGAGGAAGCGCGCAATACAAGAGGGGTAGGATTAGTTGATGACAACTAATCCTATACTAAAAGTAAATATAAATATTTACTTGTGGGTTAAAACGCAAAATTAAGAGTGTTTATTTAATGGGTGGTTAGCGGCTAATAGTATAGTAATTACCTAACTAATATAATAATATCAAGTATTCAACTAACTGTACTATTAGTTAACCTGCATAATTCGGTATTTATACCGACTCGACTTTTCCTTCGTAGATTATAATAACTTATAATCTCTTATTTAAATTTCAGACGCGTTGTCTGAAATATAACTGTTATAATCTAACTTGAATATCAATTATGTAATGGCAACCCAATACATCACCCCCCACTTAAGGTGGTTGGCCAATAATAATTCTTATTTTGGCCAATCATAGGTGGCACTTGTTGGTCGGAATTTCTCATTCACCAACCGATTGACCATCGACTCGATGGTCAAGGCACGCGGCGGCGCTCTAAAGAGCGCTGCTGAAAACAATGAAGGAGCTTCTTCCTCCGCCTCAGCACTAGGTGCTGAGGTGTTGAGTGACAACGGTGACGCTGCATTAGCAGCGTCAACTACGCAAAGGTCGGAAGACGTACCGTCTTCGACCACAGATGCTGCTAAGCGGCATCTGGCAAGAAACAGGGAGATGTTGCTAATGCAGCATCTCGCACGATGACAACTTCCGAATGGCATGTTGCCAAGAGGGCTATGTTCGGAAGTTCTGACTCCGAACAAAGTGATGGGGATACAGCAGTCCCCACGAAAGTATCTAGCGAGTCGAAACTCGCTAGGTGCTCATCGCCTAACAGCGATGATAACTCTTGTGTCGCTGTCATAGATGACAGCGACAATGATCATCACAGCTGGTTGCGGGAACGCAGAACCGCACCTGGACCAAGTACGTCTCCACGTTGGTGTGGTTTAACCCCGGCGCGTGGTTTTGAAGCAGGCGGCGCTCCGCCTGCTAAAAGAGCTCGAACAGAAGCGGCGCCTGCCGCTTCTAAAGCGTATCATCGTACGGAACCACATGTTCCGTACAGAGTGGGGTTTTGGACCCCTGGCTGGGCTATTGCCCCCAACAGTGGCGGTCACCGTAAACGGGACTGCCAATATGCGCTGTTCGATATCCACGTTCTGGATGACTGCGAAGATAATCATTAACGTCGATTCGATCGAAGAACAGACGATAGACGTCTGTACTTTATTGACCTCTTTTTCCAGGTTCGATATTATTCGAGCCGGAAAGGGTCAAGGAGGAACAGGGACGATAAAGACGCCCTGAATCAGAGTTGGAATGCTTTTGTTGACAACTACAACAAAATCTCAGATGATTACGTGAATAAAGTTCACGTAATGCGCGAGCGCTTTTTAAAGCACTCACGAACAGGCAAAATGGAATACATCCATTATGCTTGCATCAAAGAAGGGTTAAAGTGTGGTGTCCCTTCTCACCTCGTTTGCCCGCGGTGTCTGCAGGGTGCTCCTCGTCTGTCAGAGGAGGAGTTGGGGGGGGTACGGTGGTTTTTCCGTACCCGCCGAAATTCAGGGCTTAATCGATGCCCTAGATGCATCAACACCTAGTGTTGATGCTACTTCGCATTACGAGTTTGAGACTCTTCTCAAACTCAGTTAAAAGGTCTGGGGCGTCGGCCCTCAGAACCTCAATCGGCTCCCAAGACTCGAACTCTTGGGGGTAACCCAGCCAGCGTACTAAGTACTCGGTACGATGCCCCTGCTTCGAAGGAACCGAGCGCTTCGAGATCAAGCGCTCTAGAATGTATCGCTTATTCCCCTGATTATCGATCAGGGGCGGCGGAGGTTGAGAATTCCCTCGCCGTTGTTGTTGCAGAGTATGGTTCTTTGCTCCGCAAACTCGAGGAGGGTTGTTCCTCCTTGAGCAGCGATATGTCTCACTCTGTGAAGACATATCGGTCTCTTCGCGAAGATGTCCGCGACATCTTCGGGGCGCACACTGCCCTTCAGCAGAAGAATGATCTTCTGTACATTGAGCTTTCCCGTTATAAGGGAGAGCTCGATCGGCACAAGGCTGATCTTGAGCAATCGAAGGCAGAGGTAATGACTCTCCGCTCTGCTCATCAACGGCTGGAAGCCGATTACAAGTCTCTCTTGGGAGACTTGAAGAAGCATGGTATCTTCCGTGGTTCTGCGTCTCGTCGCAAGACGAAGACGAGTGATACGGCTTGAGCCGCCCAACATAGAATGTTGGGTGAAGCCGCATTGCTGTGGGAATGTCTAAGGTATAGGCATTCCCCCAAATCTCTTGGACCTTGAAAGGTCCAATGTACTTAGGAAGCAACTTCCGTGTATGGAAGTTGCTTATTGCATGTGTAGGCAAATTGGTAGTACTTAATAATACCAATTCACCTTTCAGAAAGGAGTTTTTGTTCTTCCTTCCTTGTTTGTCTGCATTTTGCTTCTGCTTATCAAAAGCAGAGGCAAGTGCATCTTTTATATAGCGTATTACAGCTTGGAGCTGTAATAAGAATTCATCTACTGCTTTATCAGCAGTAGGTGCATTGTCCTCGTTGTCTGCAGCCATTGCTGCAGACACATATTCATCGTATGCAGCTTCAGTTTCAATTGAAGCTGCTTCCGCTTCTACTGTACTTTCAGTAGAAGGACCATCGTTTTGTTCACAAGTTGCAGTTGCAACTTGCGCATTGACTCGCTCAAAATTTGAGCGGGTCCCTCCCCCACTTAGATTTGGCGTACCGCCAAGTAAAGCTGGGGTTCATGGATGCCTTAAGGCATTCACGTAGAACGGTGTATGCTTAGTTGAATCATGCACCGAGTTGTTAATCGCGAATTCAGTGAGTGACAGGTAGTCACTCCACTGTTCAAAGCATGTGCGTATGATCGCAACATGTCTCCGAGAACGCGGTTAACCCGTTCCGGATGGTCCGCAGTTGCCATCATCAACTGGGTTCCCAACAATGAGAACGTTTCTTTCCAGAAACGTCCTGTGTGTGTGTGTGTGTAAATCTCGGATCTCGATCCGAGACAATGTCTTCCGGCATTCCGTGCAAACGGAATACCGTATCAACGAATATCCGCGCTGTTTGAGCGGCGGTTACGTTCCCTGATACTGCAGTAAGATGTACCATCTTACTGAAACGGTCTACAAAGATCACTATTCCAGTCTTCCGAATATTGTCGGGTGATAGACCGAATACGAAGTCCATTGAAATGGACTTCCAACACTCTGTTGGAACCTGCAGAGATTGCAGCGGAGCCTGTGCAGACTGCGCAATCTTAACGCGCTGGCAAATCTCCACTTGTACTGGTTTCGCCAGTAAAAGTCACGTGCGAGAGAAGCGTATGTATTATCTCGACCTTGATGCCCCGAAATCGGTGCATCATGATACTCAAACATAATTTGATGTTTGAGATCATCGTTGTTTGGAACGACGATACGACATTCATCTTTTTGGTCTGTGCTGTAGAGCAGCAGACCATCGTGCAGTCGATATCGATGCACGCAAGCGCGGAGGAACTCTGGGAGTTCGTCGCGTTTCTCACTTGATTGGTTACTTAAGTAATCAATCAACAGACGTGTCTCCTCGTCTGTTTTGTACGCTTCGCGTACTTGTCGTATAATTGACGACGCAAAGCAGGGCAACGGATGGCGTTTGCACTGGCACCTTCGGTTACGGACGGTTTCGTCTCGTAATAGGGCCTTCGTGAAAGCGCATCCGCTATCACGTTCAACTTTCCGGGTTTGTATTCAACCGTAAAGTTGTACTCAGCAAAGAATGGCAGCCATCGAGCCATTCTTTGAGAAATGTGTGGTGAATTCACGGCCGTGCGTAGCGACGCATGGTCCGTGTAAACCACAAACGGTCTATCCCCCAATAGATAGATCCGAAACTTACCCAGTGCGTACTTCATGGCAAGGAGTTCCTTGTCATGCACTGGATAGTTGCGCTCGGCTGGGCGCAACTGACGCGATTGATAGCAGATGACGCGATCACGATCATCGTGATCACGCTGCATCAAAGCACAGCCGATAGTGAAATCGCTCGCGTCGCAAACGACGTGGAACGGACGCTCGTTATCGGCTATAGCCAAGACAGGCGCTTCATTCAAGCTTTGCTTGACTGCATCAAAAGCATCTTGGCATTGGGTATCCCAATGCCATTCAACCAGTTATGGAAGGTATTATTAATTTTCATCATGATTTAATGTTTTTTTAAATCATTATTACTGTATTTAATTTCAAAACGTTTTTCATTATTAATATAATCTACAGTACAAATTTCAGATAATATTTTAAATTGACTATTTGTATGATTTTTTTAATACACGTAAGAAACATATACATAAAAAAAGTAAATTATGGGTCAGAAAAGTATACCAATTAGTTTAGGATTAAATAAAAAAAAGAATTGAAATTTTTAATATTAAAAGTATTATTGGTAATCTAACAGATTTAGAATCTGTTTTTTTATTAATTTTTTTTTTTGAATCTTTCTTAAGTAATTGAGAAAGAGGTCGTATTAACCCAGCATAGTTGCACGAATACTTGTGCAAATATTTTGTTGCCAACCCAAGGAACTTTCGAAGTTCCTTAACGTTGTTTGGCGTAGGCCATTCAACGATCACCCTGATCTTTTCTGGATCAGAGCGCACCCAGTTCTTGCCCACAAAACATCCAAGAACGGGTATCTCAGGTGCACCAAAGGTGCACTTCTTTAGATTTGCATAGAGCTTATGCTTACGCATAAGCTCTAACACTCGACGTAGATGTTCCCTATGGACATCTACATCGCTTTTATAGTGTTCACCCTTACTATGGATGAACACGTCATCGAAATGACTCGGTGCGAATTCTCGCACCGGGCGTAATAGATGCGTTACGCATCTGTTAAACGTAGCAGGGGCATTTCGAAGCCCCTGCGGCATAACAAGCCACTCCCAAAGCATGCCGCTTGGGGTGCTTACCGCCGTGAGAGGGATATCCTTCTCACGCATTAGGATTTGATAAAATCCATCTCATAGATCGAGAGCACTAAAGATGGTGCTCCCGCACATGCCATCAATGATGACATCTTTTCGCGGTATCGGCGTCTGCGCCGGTACAGTCGCTGCGTTCAGCTTGTTGTAAGCGTGAACGATTCTTCACCCACCTGTGGACTTTTTCACACAAAAGGTGGGGGTAGAGTGCGGTGAGATAGACTCCCGCACTTGGCCTGCTTTACGACGAGCTTCGAAAAACTCGTCAATCGTTTTTACTTGATCACGCGGCAACGGCCATTGCCGCGTGACACAATACTTCGTGCCTGGCACGAGGTCAATTTCATGACGAGTTCCCTTATCCTTAGGGAGCTCTCTAGGTACTTCTTCTGGGAATACGTCAGCGTATAGCCGAAGTACCTCATAAAATGGGGAGTTCGCTCTAAGCGACTCCCATCTCTGCGCTTCAAAGCGCTGAAATTTGGTTTGATCTTTGGGAACCTCTTTCTCAATGTTTTCCACTTGCAATGTGGATATTCGTTCACGAATATCCACTGCATCATCTGTTGCTACGATAATACTGATCTGTCCGGTCTGATCATCGTGCAAGTTTCTCATAAGCTTCTTCCAGCTAAGCGCTGGAAGAGCCATCACCTCCGAACCTTCTTTCGGAGGGTGTTCCATCAACAGAGACTGGGTATCTAATCCGGTCTCCGTTTGCGTCAAGACGTTGAACGTCTCGACGGAACTGTCCATGCAATCAGACGCACTCGTCTGATTGGCTGCTACACGGTGATTACGATTCACCGTGTGCGAATACTCATGATCATGGTGGCCACTGACTACCATGGAATTTTCTTGGCGATCAGATGTGCTCTTCTGATCGGCCGCCTTTTCTGCAACACGGTGGTCTTTATCACCCGTGTGCATGGCTAACGCAACGTGGTGGGCACTGGCCACCACGGAGTTGTGCTCACGATTGCACTCGTTCGTGAGTTCACTCTCATCAACACGGAATTCATTCATCGTGTTGGAACCTTCGGTCGCACAGTGGGTTTTTCCCACTGTGGATACTATTTCATTCTCACGGTGGGTGTTTATCACCGTGGATATCACTTCATTCTCACGGTGGTCTTTATCACCCATAAAATGTTTCTCTCCAACACGCAACGACTCTTTTGTTGCGTGTGGTAGTCCCTCTGGACTCTCACCAGCGGAGGTACCTTCCGCTGATCGTGTCAGAACAGACCTGGTGGTGCCATCGCTATCCACCAGACTGTCTGACGCTGCTGTTGTATCTTCTGATACAGCCGGATTACACACAGGGTGATCAGATCCTTTGGGTCCGCCGCAGTCGATCGATAGATTAACCCATTCGATCGAAGGTTTAAACTTGGACATCCATGGAATTCCAAGTATGACATCGAACTTGTCATCTAAATCGAGGATGATGAATTCATCCTCGAATGACAGTTCATTCAACTCGAAGCGTGTTTTAATTACACGCTTTGGAATAGTCACGGTTGCACCTGTTGCTAACCGGACTGACAACATACTTCGTGGGGTTTCTACCTCAACGAAGATCAACAGCGTTAGACTCTGAGTTCTAACGAAATTGTTTGACGCTCCTGTGTCAAACAAAGCTCGCATGGGGACATCGCTCCCGTGCGGCTCAACCTCCAGGGTGATAAGAGGATTATCATCACCCTGCACCTTTTGACAGGACATAGTCCCGTCTGGGGCTATTACCCTCACATGCCCTATGTCGGCATGTGGGATAAGATTCCCAGTAGGGCGCCCCGCCCCTACTGGTGATTTACGTTTTTTGCACCAACAGGGACATCACCCTGTTGGTGTCGCCGTGCAGCGGACGGTTACGTCCGCTGACTGCGTGGCACCGGACGCGGTGCAATACACTTATGGGCCAAATGCCCCACTTTCGCGCAACGATTGCAGCGAATGTTCTTCTTAAATTTCGGTTGCTTCGAGCTCGAAGCAACCGCAACCGATAAGTCCATCGGCTCTGGACCTCCACCGCCCATGCTCTGGCGTGGGTGGCTATTTCTTGAGACGAAGTGTGAACTTCGTCTGCCCGACTGCTGAATGTTGACATGCCGTTGCGGCATGTCAAAAGCGAAGGGCTGTTGAGCCCTTCGGCTGTACCCAGCATGCGATGACGCTGATCTCATGCTGAACTCTTCACGGATGATCATGTCAATGGCATCCTGTAGAGTCTCTGGCGGGTGCCGGTAGAGACTCTGTTTGACGGGACCATCATTGAGTCCCTTCATGAAGCCAGTGACCTGCATAGCAGGGGGCACCGGCTCATACACAATATTCGACAGCAAATATTGCGTCTTCTGAGCGTAAGCTTGAAGGTCAAGCTTACCTTGCCGGAGTTCCATGAACTCCCGCCGACTACTTAGCTCCATTTCTGGAGCTTCAAAGTTGAGCTTTAGCTCAGCTTTTAATTCCTGATAAGTCAGGAGCGCAGAGTCATCAGTGGCTCTGCGACTCATCGCCCATGCCCTGGCTCTGCCGCCCAGACATGTTGTGGCGAAGTACGCCTGTTGACGTTCGTCAACAATATTTTGCGCAGAGATGGAATCTTCCACCTCTGCGAACCATCTACGAAGGGGCTCGCCCCTTCGCCGGTAAAGGGCGGTACTCGCGCGTTTACCACTTCAACGCTATGCGTTGCAGGTGCAGTTGAGGTCCGCGCTGCCTCTGGTGCGGGCCGTTCTGGCTTTTCTAGGTGGTTTCACCTAACGCGATTCACCACCTGTATCACTTCCTCCGGGGACTTACTCTGGAGGAAGGTAATGATGTCGGTCCCCATAGACCGAACCATTTCCACCGTCGCGTCTTTACTACGCGACGAGAAGTGAGGGAAGTGTTCATTCACCACTTCCAGCGTTCTCTCTCGCTCGACAGGCGTCATGTCTCACGACATGATGCCGAGCGGCTCTTAATCTTCGCTCCGCTAGTTAACTAGCAGAACGGAACTGTGGTCGTTAAGACGGACCACAAAGTGCTACCAGGTGTAACAGTACTGATCCTGTTACTGGCTTACACTGTATTTGTGCGAGGAAGAGCGCAATACAAAAGGGGTAGGATTAGTTGATAACAACTAATCCTATAATAAAAGTAAATATAATAATATTCACTTGTTGCTTAGAACGCAAAATTAAGAGTGTTTATTTAATGGGTGGTTTAGAGGCTAATAGTATAGTAGCTAACTAATTAATATAATAATATCAAGTCTTTAACTAACTGTACTATTAGTTAACCTGCAAGATTCGGTATTTATACCGAATCGACTTTACCTTCGTAGATTATAATAACTTATAATCTCTTATTTAAATTTCAGACAACGCGTCTGAAATTAAACTGTGATATTCTAACTTAAATATCAATTATGTAATGGCACCCCATTACAACGGTGTTCGATTTTGAACTTGACTCCACCACAACAACGGAGGGCGCACCCCCGTGGACGTGGAATGACTTCCACGAAAATTCGCCTCATGGGCGATGAGGGCGTTGACCCTCGCCTTTACGGCATCAAGGCCCGGCTCAACTAGGAGCTGCATGCTTTCGTCACCCAGTATGGATAACAGCCTGTTAAAGGCTTCCTGCTGGACGAGGGTTAGCCTATCCCAGTCGTCCCGATTCATCCTTTGCAGAGGATGTTGTCGTCTACCAACACAGGTGTTGGATTGACTACAAGTGCTACCCGATGTAGCAGGTGCGTATACGCACGGTGCGGCTAGCGCACAGAGAAAGACTTTCCTTAAGCGGCGATACGCCGCTACTTAGCCGATATGCCCTTATATAAGAGCTTAGTAAGAGATTGCTCTCTTACTCGGGGCCAATATTCCCTTGGTTTACTGTTAGTAGAGACTAACGCCTTGAAATAAGGCTTCCCTTAGAAAGGGGGTAGCTAAGGGAGGTACTCCCTTTGACTACAACACTAACTGCGCGCGCGACCGGTCTGGGTCGTGCGCCTAGCAGTCTTAAGTGTATTTGTAAACTAAATTATATTTAATATGTAATCAGCCTAAATTAATTAAGGGAAAAACTAAACAGTACCGTGTCCAAATGGGCTTATTTAGAACTCGATTTTACTCGATTTTGATTGGCTGTTTTCAGCCTGCAGGTTTTAGGGATTAGGGTTTAGGGTTGTTTGTTTGTTTGTTTGGTAAGTTTCCGTGGTCAATTGGTTGGTTGGTTTGTTGGTTGGTTGCTTGTTTGCTTGGTGGGATGGGGTGGTATATGTGAGACAGCGGAGAGGCGCCAAAAGTGAGCGGGACCCAAAAAAATGCAAAAAATGCAGGCTGAAAACAGCCAATCAAAATCGAGTAAAATTGAGTTCTAAATAAGCCTCTTTGGACACGGTACTGTTTAGTCGACCTCATTAATTAAACTAATGTAAACTATATGTAATACTAAGTAGAACTTACTCAATTCGTACCTAGCCAAAATGTAATGTACACACCTGTGTACCAACACGTGGCAGGCTGCACGCCTCTCCACCATAGGCTTCTGCCTAATCCGACCGTGGTCGAGTGGTTCACTGCTCAATACGGGACCGGAAGGTCCCGGGTTCGATCCCGGGCAAAACTAAGTTGGTTGGTTTCAGAAAGTATAATGCGATGAATTCAATCTAGGGCTCCTGCCCTAATTGGTTAAAATAACGAATAGGTCCAAACCTTTCGGACCGGTCAATACCGACCTCAACCGTACTGTACTTACGTACACAACATAACTAAATGTAACCCTGTTACACCGAACGACACTCACGGGTCAACAGCACTATGATGCCTTGCGTGGCATAGCTCGTGCGGGTCAAACAGGTCGAATATTTACCATCTGTCTGAATGGACGGCTGCGCGAGTACATTCCACACACGGAAGAAGATGAATGAGTTTAGCACTAGTCGGAAGGTAAAAAGGAGTTAGATGAAAGCGAGGACGAAGAAAGAAGGAGTGGCGACAAATGGACATTGATGAAGGTATGAATGAGTGAGGAGAGTGCGTCTCTTCCTGACTGTTTACGTACAAGTAGCTTTCTCCTCTTACGAGTGAGTCCAATCACAGAGTTCCACGCCTTGCTACATCATGGCGAGACATGTATGCCCCCTTCAGTTCTGCCCTGTACTTCCTTGGCGCGACTCAACGTCGTCTTTTAGTCTTGTTATTATAGATGAGAGTATCCCCAACGTCGCACTAACGAGTCCACCGACATGAAAATTTGGTCGCGTAAGATGAAAACCGCTGGAAGAATTCTTGCGCTACTTCGTTCGACCTCCCGGCAATGAAAGAAACGTTCTTCCGTGGCGAGTATTAAGGCTCTCGTCCATCGACTGTAGCAATCACCTGAGTAAAACCCCCACCGTGCTACAACACGAAGCCATCGAGCACAAAATGGGCAGAACCGACGTGGCAAAGCCACTAGTACCCCGCGCTGCGCACGAAACCAATCTTACTGTTTTGGAGTACAACGTTCCTTGAATCAGAAGATCTTCCTTCTGCCATGACTAACGCTTCTTTGCAGCCGTCGGTACGACAGGCAGTAGTCACGTCTTCGCCGCATGTTTCTTCATGTGCTGTGTAAACTGTTGCAAGCCTGTAAAGGAAGCACGACACAACGACTCGGGGCATATATATCGTTCGTGCTTGGCGAGATGAAACTTCTGGTCCCGTGCAGTCTTCAACACCTTGTCACACCCACAGAACAGACTCGTGGGAGAAAGCGCGCGTCGGGATCGTTCCTTTGCTCGTCTGCTTGCTGCTTGGCGACTCGGCGGTGCATTGCATGTACTTTTTGGACTGCTCTCCACCGTCTACGATACAGTTGACGCCATGGATGCGCAAACTGAATGCCATGCTTGCACTGTACGGTCAGCAATCGTACAGCCTTTTTCGACTTCCCAAGTCGTAAGTACAGCGGACGCCATAAGGATGCCCGCTGACAAATCTCGGCAAATGTCCGACAAACGAGCGCCTTGCGACACAGTCGCGAGAGACTGTCTTGGGAAATAATTTTCTAAACTTTAAACGAGAGACTGTCTTGGGGTGGCAGATGATCATTAGCTATAACCAAGGGTACACATAAACGTAACCAAGGGGTGTGGGTGGGGTGGCAATAGCAATTCCCTAGTTTTAATTGTAAACTACGTGACCTTACCCTTACTTAATTAATACTGTGGTACCCGTATTAAAATACACATCTCCAGTTCATGCATTGTGTGGACGAGGGAATTCATTCTTGAAGACTGAATTCCAAACAATGCAGCAAGCTGTCCTCGATCCCGAGTCACAAGTGGAAAAGGGCGAGAATGCCCGCATGTCATCGTTTGTAGGTGCCATTGCCATCGCTGACATGGTAAAGACGACGTTGGGACCCAAGGGAATGGACAAGATCTTGCAGTCTGTGGGCGGCCCCGACAAGGACATCTCGGTCACGAATGACGGCGCCACGATCTTGCGTAGTGTCTATGTGGACAATGCAGCGGCGAAAGTTCTCGTCGATATTGCCAAGACGCAAGACGAGGAGGTTGGTGACGGCACCACGAGCGTTGCTGTTCTCTGTGGCGAGTTGCTGCGCGAGGCCGAAAAGCTCATTGACCAGCGGATCCATCCGCAGACCATTATTGACGGCTGGCGTATCGCCCTAGCCACAGCCAATGAAGCACTCGTGGCTTCATCCAAAGACAACTCAAAAGACGCTGAAAAATTCCGTGAAGACCTCTTGAACATCGCGCGTACAACACTTAGCTCTAAACTGCTGACCTATGAAAAGGATCATTTTGCGACATTGGCAGTCGATGCTGTGCTGCGTCTGCAAGGATCTAGCAACTTGGACTACATTCAGATTATAAAAAAGTCCGGTGGTCTCCTTCGCGATTCGTACTTGGACGAGGGATTTATTCTGGATAAAAAGATTGGCGTTGGACAACCAAAGCGTGTGGAGAATGCCAAGATTTTGGTGGCAAACACGGGTATGGACACAGACAAGATTAAGATTTACGGTGCGCGTGTCAAGGTGGACTCCATGGACAAGGTTTCGGCTATTGAAGATGCCGAGAAGGCAAAGATGAAGACTAAGATTGAAAAGATTGCCAGCTTTGGCATCAACTGTTTCGTGAACCGACAACTGATTTACAACTACCCAGAACAGATTTTTTCGGAGAAAGGCATCATGGCGATTGAACATGCTGATTTTGATGGTATTGAGCACCTGGCTGCGGTCACGGGCGGCGAGATTGCCTCCACATTTGACAATCCGGACGCAGTGCAGCTTGGTCAGTGCAAATTGATTGAAGAAATTATCATTGGCGAGGACCGCATGATCCGGTTTTCAGGGGTCAAGACAGGCTCGGCCTGTTCGGTGGTGCTGCGTGGTGCTAGCTCGCATGTTCTGGACGAGGCTGAGCGCTCGCTCCACGATGCACTGGCCGTTTTGACTCAGACGGTTAAACACTCACAAACCGTCATGGGAGGTGGCTGCACGGAGATCTTAATGGCACAGGCCATTGACAACAAAGCGCCCTCTGTACCCGGTAAGAAAGCATTGGCCATGGAGGCATTCGCACGCGCTCTGCGGCAGCTGCCAAGCATTATTGCTGACAATGGAGGGTTCGACAGCTCAGAACTAGTGACGCAACTGCGCGCGGCACACCATCGTGGGGAGGTGACAGCTGGCCTTGATATGCGCACTGGGTGTGTGGGTGATATGGAGTCGCTGGGCATTCGCGAGGCGCTCAAGAGCAAGAAGCAGGTGCTGTTCTCAGCAGCCGAAGCTGCTGAGATGATCCTCAGGGTAGATGACATAATTAAGTGCGCACCGCGCCAGCGCCAGGGACAGTAAGCAGCAAGCTCCAACTTGATAGCGTGATGCGGACGGACAGCATGATGAAGGCAGGAAGCGAGTGCGTTAATGAACAAGACCGTTAGTTCGTATTACTATTCGATGATCTCAGGCCTTGAAGCACATAGTAGTAGTACGCGTTCTAAATGCCTCGACATGTGGAATGGACTAAAAACATCGCCAGACATCATCGATTCCATCAGTTAGGGATGATTTGGTGAGACCAATGTGGAGAGAAAAATCTACCAATCAACGAAATGATTCGACAAATGAAAATGAAGGAATGCAGTTCAAACGTTCCTGAGTGTATTCAGGCAGTGAGTGCTTTGCTATCGGATGAACGAGATCGTTATTATTGAAGTTTCAAGTGATGTATACAATCTGGCATAAGACTATACAAACTTCAAGTGAAGCGCGACCACAGTGGTCACTTACGCATTTTTAGCTGCTTTTTCGAATTTTAACTGTATTTTTGCTTTTAGGAATTTTAGGTTAGATTCTTAAGTACATAGTACATTTTTTACTCTAAGGCTCGAGAACACTTACTTGCTTCCCATGCGCCCCTACGCTGATCACGTAGGGCGCGCTTCTTGACAGAGACTTACTCCCAGACTATCAGACTAACGGCCGGTATAGTCACTACGGAATATTGGTGTAGCCGGTGCGTATACGCACGGTGCGGCTAGCGCACAGAGGAAGGCTCTTCCTTAAAGCGGTATCTACCGCTACTTAGCGCCCTTATAAAGGGCTTAGTAGGAGAGATCTCCTACTCGGGGTCAAGATTCCCGGGTTGGTTTACTACGTAGCTGTGTTCCCTTTACGGGGTGTAGATAAAGGGAGGGCTCCCTCTTACCTACGACACTCACTGCACGCGTGACCGGTCGAGGTCGCGCGTCTGCTATTTAGAGTGAAATGTAAACTGAATATATTTAATATGTAATTAGCCTAAATTAATTTAAACTAATATAAACTATATGTAATACTAAGTAGAATATTCCTAATTCGTACCTAGCTAAAATGTAGTGTACACACCTGTGTACTGACACGTGGATGGCTGACACACCACCACACCAAGGGCTCATGCCCTGATTGGTTAAAATAACCAAAGGTTCGAAACCTTTCAACCCGGCCAATACTGACCTCAACCGTGGTGTACTCATGTACACCAACACTAAATGTAACCCGAATGTAACCCCGTTACATCCTCCCGCATCAAGACTATTGCATACGCAATAAACAAAATTTTGTTGGAGAAATCCAACGCCAGTTCCCCTGGCCATTCATATGTACACCTCCAGTGGTGCTATGGCGTCTCCTCTACAAGAGGTAGACTACTCCGAAAACTCGGAAGTGGATGCCTTTGGGGATACCTCCCCAATGGTGAGCCGCTCCGACAGCGCCGAACGGCGTTGTCGGCAGCCTAATCCCTTCCCCACACGTGAGGAAAATGCACTAACCAGTGCGGCACCCCTGCCCGTATCGGATGATACATCCGAATCGCCAAAGGCGATCATCACTAATGAGCTGGACGCAGCTCAAGACACCCAACTTTCCGCACAGGCACTAAGGGCTGCGTTACGCGCCCCCAAACGCCCGTCAAGGGCGGCTTATAATTTTGATGGTCCTCGTGACCTTCCAAGGTGGGCCAGACGTTTGGTAAGGACTAGTCTAGCGTCCTATACCCCTGGACCCGCGGCTGAACAGCCGTACCAACGCGAACGCCGTGAGAAAATCCGGCAACAACTGCTTACACAAAAGCAGTTCACTAGCGTCTCGTACCGAGAGCGCTTAAACAGTCAGGCACAAGGTGCCCCTGTTGAGAACCTCCGCGAGGTTCCTTTCGTTCTTTCTACGCTAGAAAGTGCCGATGATGCAGAGACGAAGTTCCGCGCTTGGGCGGAAGGGGAGAAGCTTCTACCCAGCTTCGATGAGCTGCATGACAGCTATTCCCGTCGAGACATTTGGGTGGAGAGGGTGTTGCGCCTTACATTTGCCAAAGCTAAGGCGATGGAGCAACTACGTGCTCCGTATCGCACGCGCTACGCCAGCGCCCCTGTCTCCACCATGGTGTCCGGAGACAGTGTGGTCGCCACATCTGCCTCCGGCAAACTCCCAATTACATGAAGTGAAGGGGCTTCTCGCGCCCCTTTGGTCGTTGACCTGCAGCGGTATTCTCCCTCTCGAAAGCGTCAACGACGTCGCGGCAATCCTGCCGTAGGGGAGTCTCGAACTCCCACGAACTATGTGAGTGTGGATAACCTTTCCACTTCACCAGGTACTGGGTTTGACCCCGATGATGGCGCCGCGCCATCAGCCGCTCCACATGAAAGTGTGAAGTACTCTCCGCATCGAGTATTGGAGGAGGAGGTCGCGCAATGGCGACGTGAGATTCGCGCGCGCTGTGATCGACACAGCCTTCGCATCCATGATCTCCACGAGGGGATCCGCGATGAGCGGGATGCCACTGATCGCTTCGAGAGGCGGCTTTCCTCTCTAGAGACGACCGTTGCGGAGCTTCGTGGTCGCATTTTATCCCTTTCGGTCTTACTTCGCCCTGCTGTGGCCTTACGGCTATCCGCCTTTCCACCCTCCTCCAGGAGGGGTCCTGCCTCCGATTCCTGGTATGGCTTAAGCATACCGACATAAAAGGTTGGATGCGTACGCATCACCTTCGGGATGTCCAAGGGTATACGATAAGCCCTTTCGGGCTAGTACCTTAAAGGGTCTCACAAACCTGAGGCGCAGTTTATTACGCAACACATTTGAAACTGCATGTGTAGGAAGATTTTTAGCGTTTAATAAAACACTTTCTCCCACTTTGTATACCCTTTTGTTACGCCGCCCCTTGCGGTCAGCTTGCTCCTTCTGCTTGTCTTGGCTTTCCGCCATGGCATCGCAGACGTGTCTTAAGACACTAAGGCGCGTCGATAAAAACTTATCGATGTGCTTTCGCACAGATACAGGGCTGACATCGGGGGATCCTCCCCCCTCAAGCCCTGGGCCACACACACGTGGCGTTAACGGAACCCTCGGATTCACCAATCCGTTCACGTAAAACGGGGTAAACCCCGTAGATGCATGTACCGAATTGTTGATAGCAAATTCAACAATCGGGAGCATCTCGCTCCAACTCTTTGGAGAATCCGGACATAAACTCCGGAGAATATCCTCCACAACGCGATTAACGCGTTTCGTCTGACCGTCCGTCTGTGGATGATCCGCAGTGGACATGAGGAGCTTGGTGCCTAACACCTTAAACAACTCCCCCCAAAACTGTCCCGTAAAACGGGGATCCCGATCCGACACAACGGAATCGGGTAGACCATGCTGTCGAAAGACACGGTCTAGGAGCACTTTCGCTGTTCCTTGTCCATCTATGGACTCTGGCACCACCGCCAGGTGATCCATCTTGCTCAATCGGTCTACAAAGACCAATATGCCGGTGTTCCTGACCTTATACTTCGGAAAACCGAAGATAAAATCCATGCTAATGGATTTCCAACACTCCGTTGGAACCGATAAGCTCGCCAAAGGCGAAGCTGAACTTGCAGAGGGTTTAACCCTCTGACACGTCTCACAGGTGCGTATATACGCACCGACCCACTTATACATATTGGGCCACCAATACAAAGCGCTTAAAGCGCTGTAGGTCTTATCCCGACCTAAAGGACCCCCGGTAGGGGCGTCATGTGCCTCAAAGAGGACTCTATAATTCAGTTCCTCATCATGAGGAACTACCACCCGCGGAGTGTCCTCCGCGCTCGTGCTATAATATAGCAGACCGTCACAGTACCTGTAACGGTGTAAACGATCTTTAGCTCGACTTGACAGGGTTGGCTCAGACGAGCCAAGACCCTTTTCACCTAACGCGCGGATAAGCGCCGTACATTGTGGGCCTTTCTCATACGCCTGGCGTATGAGATCCACCACAGACGTGGTGACGAATGTCGCGTGAGCGAGCTCGTAATCGGGACGACGCGACAACGCATCTGCAAGCACGTTTTGCTTGCCAGGTTTATACTGAGCCTCAAAGTTGTACTCCGCAAAGAAGGAGAGCCAACGGGCCATTCGTTGCGAGAGATGAGGCGACTTTGTTGCTGTCCGTAAGGACGCGTGGTCAGTATAAACCACGAAGGGCTTTGAGCCGAGTAGATGAACCCTAAACTTGACAAGGGCATACTTCATTGCAAGTAGCTCCTTGCCATGAGCGGGATAATTCCGTTCCGCAGCTTTAGGCTGCCTCGACTCAAACGCGATAACGCGTTCCCTTCCTTCATCGTCTGCTTGTAACAAAGCTCATCCGATTGCGAAATCGGAGGCTTCGCAGACGACACTAAATGGTTTCCCAGAATCCCGGAGAGCAAGAACGGGAGCTTTTAACAAGCTCTCCATTACCGCTTCAAAAGCGTTTTGGTGTTCAGTTTCCCAACACAAATCAACATCCTTCCTAAGAAGGTCGGTCAATGGCTTCGCCATTTCAGCGTAGTTCTCGCTGTACTTGTGGAGATAGTTGGCTAATCCAAGCCACTTCCGTAAATCTCTAAGATTTACAGGCGAAGGCCACTCCACAATGGCTTTCACCTTCGCGGGATCAGCCCGCACTCCATCCTTACCGATGAAGCATCCGAGGAAAGGAATTTCCTCAGCACCAAATAAACATTTGGATGCGTTCGCATATAACTTATGCTCTCGCATATCTTTGAGCACAGCTCGAAGGTGTATAAGATGCGTCTGAACATCAGACGAGTCGCCTTCCGCACGACTATGGACGAATATATCGTCGAAGTACGTCTGAGCGTACTTTCTATGAGGGCGGAAGAGTTGAGTCACCAAGCGATTGAAAGTCGCTGGTGTATTCGAAAGCCCCTGTGGAATAACTAGCCACTCCCACAGCATGCCACTAGGCGTGCTAACCGCTGTCAGCGGAATATAGGATGCTCGCATGAGCGCCTGATAATACCCGTCCACCAGAGCTAAGGCACTGTACACAGTACAGCCCGCCATATTGTTCTGGAGGACATCCTTCCGAGGAATCGGAGTCTGCATGGGTACAGTAGCTGCATTCATCTTGTTTTACGCATGCACAATGCGCCACTTTCCGTTCGGTTTACGAACACAAAAAGTGGGAGATGAGTGTGGAGACTTGCTCTCTCGCACCATCCCTGCCTCTTCTTTCCCCTTGAAGAATGCGTCGATGACGTCGCATTGTTCCTTGGGGAGAGGACACTGCCTAGTAACGCAGTATTTGGTTCCGGGAACCAAATCAATTTCATGTCGGACTCCCCGATCCGGTGGTAACCCCATCGGCGGGTTGTCACTAATGACATCTCCAAATTCCTTTAGTAAGGAATGGTAAGGGTCCTCAGGATCCGCGAGGATCTTGAGGCCGCTTCGGGCATTTAATGCCTGTTTGGTTTTCACCAAAACTGACTCGTCCATCGTGGATGGGGAGTTCAACTCCTCTTCCGGACGCAACAAGACGACCTCGTCGATTTCATATGCTTTCAAAGCAGTTTCAAACTCGTTGAAGGACATCTCCTCCAACGACAACAGTTCTTCTACCCCAGGAAACCGTTCCAGGCTTACGCCTTCTGTGACAACACCTGTCACACTATTCAGCATCGTGTAGGACTGCTGCCCACTGGCCTTGGGACTCATCCCGAGACCCAGATGGGGGGAGTCAATTGCCCATCTATTGGAATCGCCACGCGCCTATCCACAGAGGTATCTATCTCTACCACCGGTGACTCGCCGGTCTCGCCTATATCGGCGTAGTCGGAATCATTTCCGACGTGCGAAAGAGACAAACTTCGGGTGTCTCCGCTTGGAAGCGCCTCGCGCTTAACCACAGGGGTCTCTACCCCTACCACTGGAGTGGTCTCAGAGGAATCCACCTCTGTCAATGGCGACTTGCCAGTATCACCTATAACGGCGTGGTCGGAATCATTTCCGACGCGAAAAAGAGACGAACTACGGGTCTCTTTTCGTGGAAGCGCCTCGCGCTTAACCACAGGGGTCTCTACCCCTACCACTGGAATTACCACAGGTAGCTCACCAGTCTCGTCGTTCACGGCTTGGGTATTAACCGCCGAATCCCCCTCGTTAAGGAACTCTTCCTTAACGCCATTGGGAATGATCATTTCAGACATCCAAATCTCTGGCATCTCACGCCAGAATCGCTTTTGCGATCGAGCAAAGGTGGGTTCATGACTCGCCAATGCTTCATCCGACCGCGGGTGCGTTGAGCCAATGGACTTAGACTTCCAGTCTATCCATGGCTCGTCGCGTTCCAGCCACTTCATGCCCAGAATAAGGTCATACCTCGAGTCAAAATCCAGGACTAGGCAACGTTCTAAGCTGTCGAAATCTGCGAACTTCAGCTTAAGGTCAATCGAGACCTTGGGTACAGAAACCTGTACGCCTGTCGCAAGACGGACCGTGACAACGTCAGGAGAGCGTGCCTATAGAGCCTCGTCATACAGCCGACTCTTCACAACAGAAGCCCGTCTGACATAATTGTCAGACGCTCCAGAGTCTATCAAGAAAAAACTCTCCAAGGCTTATCAAATCCTTTCACGTCCGCAAGGACTACCAGCAAACCTGGCTGGTACACCAACTCGGTGCTAAAAAGCACCGCTTCCCTCGGGGCTTTGTGCTGTCGTCCCCTACCCTGGGGCTTAACAGCACTGAGGGGTCCCCCAGTAGGGCGCCCCGCACCTACTGGGAGCCGTAGTTTCCCGACGGCTTGGACAAGGGTTTTTTCCCCACCCTTGGTCCCTTGTTGCGAGTGTCTCGCTGGGGATTTTTTGGGCATCTGTTCCTCAGATGATCCGTGCTCCCACACAGGAAGCATCTCAGCGGCCCACGCCGCTGCAACATGGATAAGAGCTCTGCCTCGAAGATCTGTGGAAAAGAGTCAGAGTGACTCTTAGCGGAAGGTTTCTCCTCCGCTTCGACCTGGCTCAGGTCCATGGGTTCAGGCCCCAACTTAGAGGAACGGAAGTTCCTCTCGGCGTTGAACGCCATCTTGAATGCCTATTCCAGGGATTCGGGTCGGCATCGGAACAATTCCGAACGTGCTGGCCCTTCTCTCAGGCCTCCCATGAAGACGGGGATGGACACATCGTCCGAATACGCTTTCGCGTACATCCCTGCCAACAGGGTCTTAAGTTCCTGGATATATGTTTACAAGTCCCTAGTGCCCTGGCGGCACCTCAGAAATGCCTGCTGATTCTGGAAAACCAGATCAGGAGTTGCGTACATGTCCATAAGCTTCTGCTCAAGTACATCCCAGGTTGGGAACACGTCCGTGACTGACTCCAAACACGTAAACGCCCATGTACGGGCTTTGCCCGTAAGATGGGTCAATGCACGTCCCACTTGCAAGTGATCAGCGATCACATTTGCTGTGGCGAAGGCTGTTTCGACCTCTCGCAACCACACGTAAAGGTTGTCACCCTTTTCCCCGGTGAACTCCTTTATTTTGAATGATAATGGGGGGAGCACCCCCGTGGAACGACCTCCACTACAACTCGCCCCATGAGCGATGAGGTCATTAACCCTTGCCTTTACGGCCTCAAGGCCCTGATCCACTAAGAGCTTCATGCCTTCGTCACCCATTAAGGGTAACAGACTTTTAAAGACTTCCTGCTGGAAGAGGGTCAAACTATCCAAATCGTCCTAATTAATCCTTTGCAGAGGATGCCTCAGTCTACCAACACAGGTGTTGGATTGACTACAAGTGCTACCAGATGTAGCCGGTGCGTATACGCACGGTGCGGCTAGCGCACATAGGAAGACTCTTTCTTAAAGCGGTGCCTACCGCTACTAAGCCGATACACCCTTATAAAGGGCTTAGTAGGAGAAATCTCCTACTCGGGGCCAAGATTCCCGGGTTGGTTTACTAATTAGCCTTAACGGCTGTGTTCCCTTTACGGGATGTAAGTAAAGGGAGGGCTACCTCTTACCTACGACACTCACTACAAGCGCGACCGGTCGAGGTCGCGCGACTGCACTTTAGAGTGAAATGTAAACTGAATATGTTTAATATGTAATTAGCCTAAATTAATTTAAACTAATATAAACTATATGCAATACTAAGTAGAATATTCCTAATTCGTACCTAGCTAAAATGTAGTGTACACACCTGTGTACTGACACGTGGATGGCTGACATACCACCACACCAAGGGCCCCTGCCCTGATTGGTTAAAATAACCAAAGAATCGAAACCTTTCAACCCGGCCAATACTGACCTCAACCGTGGTGTACTAATGTACACCAACACTCAGTGTTACCCGAATGTAACCCCGTTACAATTGGCCTTGCCCCCAACTCATGTCAATTTCCTACAGTTATCGATAACGTTGATGGCTGGTGCTGCAGAAGGAGCATGCGCTTCTTTGTGATTGTTACTGCAGAAGCTATTTTAGGACTTAGGCAGTCCATCTTGCGATTTGTCGAAGCTGTCGTAAATTCCTTCTCCCAAAGGGTACCCTTGATTCCTCCTCCTTTGTTGTGACAGTCTAAAGACCACATGATTTTGTTCGGTCCACGGACTCATCATGAAAACAATGAATAATAGATGTCATATTCTCCTCATTCCTTCATGAAAAGATCCAAATATCAGGATACGTTGCCAAAAGAATTGTTTAAAAAATAATTTAGAAATTTGTTGGCAATTGATATCCGTATCCGTACCCCCCCAGTCAATTATAGGCGTACTGTAACAGGACTGATCCTGTTACAGGCTTACACTGTGTTGTGCGAGGAAGCGCGCAATACGGGAGGGGTAGGATTAGTTGATGACAACTAATCCTATTCTAAAAGCAAATCTAATATTCGCTTTAGAGAGAGAACGCAAAATTAAGAGTGTTTATTAAATGGGTGGTTAGCGGCTAACAGTATAGTAATTACCTAACTAATATAATAATATCAAGTATTCAACTAACTGTACTATTAGTTAACCTGCATAATTCGGTATTTATACCGACTCGACTTTTCCTTCGTAGATTATAATAACTTATAATCTCTTATTTAAATTTCAGACAACGCGTCTGAAATTCAACTGTGATATTCTAACTTGAATATCAATTATGTAATGACACCCCATTACATCACCCCCCCCACTTAAGGTGGTTAGCCAATAATAATTCTTAATTTGGCCAATCATAGGTGGCACTTGTTGGTCGGAATTTCTCATTCACCAACCGATTGACCATCGACTCGATGGTCAAAGCACGCGGCAGCGCTCTAAAGAGCGCTGCTGAAAACAATGAAGGAGCTTCTTCCTCCGCCACAGCACTAGGTGCTGAGGTGTTGAGTGGCAACAGTGACGCTGCATTAGCAGCGTCAACTACGCAAAGGTCGGAAGACGTACCGTCTTCGACCACAGATGCTGCTAAGGCGGCATCTGGCAAGAAACAGGGAGATGTTGCTAATGCAACATCTCGCACGATGACAACTTCCGAATGGTATGTTGCCAAGAGGGCTATGTTCGGAAGTTCTGACTCCGAACAAAGTGATGGGGATACAGTTGTCCCCACGAAAGTATCTAGCGAGTCGAAACTCGCTAGGTGCTCATCGCCTAACAGCGATGATAACTCTGGTGTCGCTGTCAGCTATGACAGCGACAATTATTATCACAGGTGGTTGCGGGAACGCAGAGCCCCACCTGGACGAATTATTTCTCCACTTCGGGGTGATTTAACCCCGGCGCGTGGTGTTGAAGCAGGCGGTGCTCCGCCTGCTAAAAGGGCTCGATCAGAAGCGGCGCCTGCCGCTTCTAAACCGTATCATCGTACGGAACCACATGTTCCGTACAAAGTGGGGCTTTGGACCCCTGGCTGTGATATTGCCCCCAACAGTGGCGGTCACCGTAAACGGGACTGTCAGTATGCGTTGTTCGATATCCACGTGCTGGATGACTGCGAAGATAATCATTCACGTCGATTCGATCGAAGTACAGACGATAGACGTCTGTACTTTATTGACCTCTTTTTCCAGGTTCGATATTATTCGAGCCGGAAAGGGTCAAGGAAGAACAAGGACGATAAAGACGCCCTTACTCATAGTTGGAATGCTTTTGTTGACAACTACAACAAAAGCCCAGATGATTACGTGAATAAAGTTCACGTAATGCGCGAGCGCTTTTTAAAGCACTCACGAACAGGCAAAATGGAATACATCCATTATGCTTGCATCATAGAAGGGTTAAAGTGTGGTGTCCCTTCTCACCTCGTTTGCCCGCGGTGTACGCAGGGCGCTCCTCGTCTGTCAGAGGAGGAGTTGGGGGGGGGGGGGTACGGTGGTTTTTCCGTACCCGCCGAAATTCAGGGCTTAATCGATGCCCTAGATGCATCAACACCAACTCTTGATGCTACTTCGCATTATGAGTTTGACACTTCTTCTAAACTCAGTCAAAAGGTCTGGGGCGTTGGCCCTCAGAACCTCAATCGGCTCCCAAGACTCGAACTCTTGGGGATATCCCAGCCGGCGTACCAAGTACTCGGTATGCTGCCCCTTCTTCAAAGGCACCGAGCGCTTTGAGATCAAGCGCTCGAGGATATATCGCTTGTTCCTCTGATTATCAATCAGGGGCGGCGGAGGTTGAGAATTCCCTCTCCGTTGTTGTTGCGGAGCATGGTTCTTCGCTCCGCAAGCTCTAGGAGGGTTATTCCTCCTTGAGAAGCGATATGTCTCACTGTGTGAACACATATCGGTCTCTTCGCGAGGATGTCCGCGACATCCTCGGGGCGCACACTGCCCGCCAGCAGAAGAATGATCTTCTGTACATTGAGCTTTCCCGCTATAAGGGAGAGCTCGATCGGCGAACGCTAACATGAACAGTCGAAGGCGGAGGTAACGACTCTCCGCTCTGCTCACCAACGGCTGGAAGCCGATTACAAGTCTCTCTTGGGAGACTTGGAGAAGCACGGCATCTTCCGTGGTTCTGCGTCTCGTCGTAAGACGAAGACGAGTGATACGGCTTGAGCCGTCCAACATAGAATGTTCGGTGAAGCCGCATTGCTGTGGGAATGTCTAAGGTATAGGCATTCCCCCGCATCTCTTGGACCTTGAAGGGTCCAATGTACTTAGGAAGCAACTTCCGTGTAGGGAAGTTGCTTATTGGATGTGTAGGCAAATTAGTAGTACTTAGTAATACTAATTCACCTTTAAGAAAGGGGTTCTTGTTCTTCCTTCCTTGTTTATCTGCATTTTGCTTCTGCTTATCAAAAGCAGAGGCAAGTGCATCCTTTACATAGCGTATTACAGCTTGGCGCTGTAATAAGAATTCATCTACTGCTATATCAGCAGTAGGTGCATTATCCTCGTTGTCTGCAGCCATTGCTGCAGACACATATTCATCGTATGCAGCTTCAGTTTTAATTGAAGCTGATTCCGCTTCTACTGTATTTTCAGTAGAAGGGCCATCGATTTGTTCACAAGTTGCAGTCGCAACTTGCGCATTGACTCGCTCAAAATTTGAGCGGGTCCCTCCACCACTTAGATTTGGCGTACCGCCAAGTAAAGCTGGGGTTCGTGGATGCATTAAGGCATTCACGTAGAACGGTGTATGCTTAGTTGAATCATGCACCGAATTGTTAATCGCGAATTCAGTGAGTGACAGGTAGTTCCACTGTTCAAATGCATGTGCGTATGATCGCAACATGTCTCCGAGAACGCGGTTAACCCGTTCCGTCTGCATCCGTTCCGGATGGTCCGCAGTTGCCATCTTCAACTGGGTTCCCAACAATGAGAACGTTTCTTGCCAGAAACTTCCTGTAAATCTCGGATCTCGATCCGAGACAATGTCTTCCGGCATTCCGTGCAAACGGAATACCGTATCAACGAATATCCGCGCTGTTTGAGCGGCGGTTACGTTCCCTGATACTGCAGTAAGATGTACCATCTTACTGAAACGGTCTACAAAGACCACTATTCCGGTCTTCCGACTATTGTCGGGTGGAAGACCGAATACGAAGTCCATTGAAATGGACTTCCAACACTCTGTTGGAACTGGCAGAGATTGCAGCGGAGCCTGTGCAGACTGCGAAGGCTTAACGCTCTGGCAAATCTCGCAAGGGCGTACGTATTTCCGTACCCACTTGTACTGGTTTTGCCAGTAAAAGTCACGTGCGAGAGAAGCGTATGTCTTCTCTCGACCTTGATGCCCCGAAATCGGTGCATCATGATACTCAAACATAATTTGATGTTTGAGACCATCGTCGTTTGGAACGACGATGAAACTTTCATCTTTTTGGTGTGTGCTGTAGAGCAGCAGACCATCGTGCAGTTGATATCGATGCAGCAAGCGCGGAGGAACTCTGGGAGTTCGTCGCGCTTCTCACTTGATTGATTACTTAAATAATCAATCAACAGACGTGTCTCCTCGTCTGTTTTGTACGCCTCGCGTACTTGTCGTATAATTGACGACGCAAAGCAGGGCAACGGATGGCGTTTGCACTGTCGCCTTCGGTTACGGACGGTTTCGTCTCGTAATAGGGCCTTCGTGAAAGCGCATCCGCTATCACGTTCAACTTTCCGGGTTTGTATTCAACCGTAAAGTTGTACTCAGCAAAGAATGGCAGCCATCGAGCCATTCTTTGAGAAATGTGTGGTGAATTCACGGCCGTGCGTAGCGACGCATGGTCCGTGTAAACCACAAACGGTCTATCTCCCAATAGATAGATCCGAAACTTAGCCAGTGCGTACTTCATGGCAAGGAGTTCCTTGTCATGCACTGGATAGTTGCGCTCGGCTGGGCGCAACTGACGCGATTGATAGCAGATTACGCGATCACGATCATCGTGATCACGCTTCATCAAAGCAAAGCCGATAGCGAAATCGCTCGCGTCGCAAACGACGTGGAGCGGACGCTCGTTATCGGCTATAGCCAATACAGGCGCTTCAGTCAAGCTTTGCTTGACTGCATCAAAAGCATCTTGACATTGGGTGTCCCAATGCCATTCGACATCTTTCTTAATAGTTGAGAAAGAGTTCGTATCAACCCAGCATAGTTGCACGAGTACTTGTGCAAATATGTTGCCAACCCAAGGAACTTTCGAAGTTCCTTAACGTTGTTTGGCGTAGGCCATTCAACGATCACCCTGATCTTTTCTGGATCAGGACGCACCCCGTTCTTTCCCACAAAGCATTCAAGAATGGGTATATCAGGTGCACCAAAGGTGCACTTCTTCAGATTTTCATAGATCTTATGCTTACGCATAAGCTCTAACACTCGACGTAAATGCTCCCTATGGACATCTACATCGCTTTTATCGTGTTCACTCTTACTATGGATGGACACGTCATCGAAATAACTCGGTTCAAATTCTCGCACCGGGCGTAATAGATGCGTTACGCATCTGTTAAACGTAGCAGGGGCATTTCGAAGCCCCTGCGGCATCACAAGCCGCTCCCAAAGCATTCCGCTTGGGGTGCTTACCGCCGTGAGAGGGATATCCTTGTCACGCATTAGGATTTGATAAAATCCATCTCATAGATCGAGAGCACTAAAGATGGTGCTGCCGCACATGCCATCTATGATGACATCTTTTCGCGGTATCGGCGTCTGCGCCGGTACCGTCGCTACGTTCAGCTTGTTGTAAGCGTGAACGATTCTCCACCCACCTGTGGACTTCTTCACACAAAAGGTGGGGGTAGAGTGCGGTGAGGTAGACTCCCGCACTTGGCCTGATTTACGACGAGCTTCGAAGAACTCGTCGATCGCTTTTACCTGATCACGCGGCAACGGCCATTGCCGCGTAACACAATACTTCGTGCCTGGCACGAGGTCAATCTCATGACGAGTTCCCTTATCCTTAGGAAGCTCGCTAGGTACTTCTTCTGGGAATACGTCAGCGTATTCCCGAAGTACCTCATAAAATGGGGAGTTCGCTCTAAGCGACTCCCATCTCTGCGCTTCAAAGCGCTGAAATTTGGTTTGATCATTGGTAACCTCTTCCTCAATGTTTTCCACTTTTAATGTGGATATTCGTTCACGAATATCCACTGCATCATCTGTTGCAACGATGATACGGATCTGTCCGGTCTGATCATCGTGCAAGTTTCTCATAAGCTTCTTCCAGCTTAGCGCTGGAAGAGCCATCACCTCCGAACCTTCTTTCGGAGGGTGTTCCATCAACAGAGACTGGGTATCTAATCCGGTCTCCGTTTGCGTCAAGACGTTGATCGTCTCGACGGAACTGTCCATGCAATCAGACGCACTCGTCTGATTGGCTGATACAAGGTGATTACGATTCACCGTGTGCGAATACTCATCATCATAGTGTCCACTGCCTACCATGGAATTTTCTTGGCGATCAGATGTGCTCGTCTGATCGGCCGCCTGTTCTGCAACACGGTGCTCTTTATCACCCGTGTGCATGGCTAGCGCAACGTGGTGGGCACTGGCCACCACGGAGTTGTGCTCGCGATTGCACTCGATCGTGAGTTCACTCTCATCAACACGGAATTCTTTCGTCGTGTTGGAGCCTTCGGTCGCACAGTGGGTGTTTCCCACTGTGGATACTATTTCATTCTCACGGTGGGTGTTTCCCACCGTGGATATCACTTTATTCTCACGGTGGTCTTTATCACCCGTGGATATCTCTCCAACACGCAACGACTCTTCTGTGCGTGTGGTAGTCCCTCTGGACTCTCACCAGCGGAGGTACCTTCCGCTGATCGTGTCGGAACAGACCTGGTGGCGCCATCGCTATCTACCAGACTGTCCGACGCTCCGGTTGTATCTTCTGATACAACCGGATTACACACAGGTTGATCAGATCCTTTGGGTCCGCCGAAGTCGATCGATAGGTTAACCCAGTCGATCGAAGGTTTAAACTTGGACATCCATGGGATTCCAAGTATCACATCGAACTTGTCATCTAAATCGAGGACGATGAATTCATCCTCGAGTGACAGTTCATTCAACTCGAAGCGTGTTTTAATCACACGCTTTGGAATAGTCACGGTTGCACCTGTTGCTAACCGAACTGACAACATAATTCGTGGGGTTTCTACCTCCACAAAGCTCAACAGCGTTAGACTCTGAGTTCTAACGAAATTGTTTGACGCTCCTGTGTCAAACAAAGCTCGCATGGGGACATCGCTCCCGTGCGGCTTAACCTCCAGGGTGATAAGAGGCTTATCATTACCCTGCACATTTTGACAGGACATAGTCCCGTCTGGGGCTATTACCCTCACATGCCCTATGTCGGCATGTGGGATAAGATTCCCAGTAGGGCGCCCCGCCCCTACTGGTGATTTACGTTTTTTGCACCAACAGGGACATCACCCTGTTGGTGTCGCCGTGCACCGGACGGTTCCGTCCGCTGACTGCGTGGCACCGGACGCGGTGCCATACACTTATGGGCAAAATGCCCTACTTTCGCGCATCGATTGCAGCGAATGTTCTTCTTAAATTTCGGTTGCTTCTAGTTCGAAGCAACCGCAACCTATAAGTCAATCGGCTCTGGACCTCCACCGCCCATGCTCTGGCGCGGGTGGCTATTTATTGAGACGAAGTGTGAACTTTGTCTGCCCGACTGCTGATTGTTGACATGCTGTTGCGGCATGTCAAAAGCGAAGGGCTGCTGAGCCCTTCGGCTGTACCCAGCATGCGATGACGCTGATCGCATGCTGAACTCCTCACGAATGCTCATATCAATGGCATCCTGTAGAGTCTTTGGAGGGTGCCGGTAAAGACTCTGTTTGACGGGACCATCATTGATCCCTTCATGAAGCCAGTGACCTGCATAGCAGGGGGCACCGGCTCATACACAATATTTGACAGCAAATATTGCGTCTTCTGAGCGTAAGCTTGAAGGTCAAGCTTACCTTGCCGGATTTCCATGAACTCCCGCCGACTACTTAGATCCATTTCTGGAGCTTCAAAGTTGAGCTTTAGCTCAGCTTTTAATTCCTGATAAGTCCGGAACGCAGAGTCATCAGTGGCTTTGCGACTCATCGCCTATGCCCTGGCTCTGCCGCCCAGACATGTTGTGGCGAAGTACGCCTGTTGACGTTCGTCAACAATATTTTGCGCAGAGATGGAATCTTCCACCTCTGCGAACCATCTACGAAGGGGCTCGCCCCCTTCGACGGTAAAGGGCGGTACTCGCGCCTTTACCACTTCAACGCTATGCGTTGCAGGTGCAGGTGCGGTCCTCGCTGCCTCTTGCGCGGGCCGTGCTGGCTTTTCTAGGTGGTTTCGCCTAAAGCGATTCACCACCTCTATCGCTTCCTCCGGGGTCTTACCCAGGAGGAAGTTAATGATGTCGGTCCCCATGGACCGAACCTTTTCCACCGTCGCGTCTTTACTACGCGACGAGAAGTGGGGGAAGTGTTTCGTCACCACTTCTAGCGTTCTCTCTCGCTCGGCAGGCGTCATGTCTCGCGACATGATGCCGAGCGGCTCTTAATCTTCTCTCCGCTAGTTAACTAGCGGAACGGAACTGTGGTCGTTAGGACGGACCACAAAGTGCTACCAGTTGTAACAGGACTGATCCTGTTACAGGCTTACACTGTGTTGTGCAAGGAAGCGCGCAATACAAGAGAGGTAGGATTAGTTGATGACAACTAATCCTATAATAAAAGTAAATATAAATATTTACTTGTGGGTTATAACGCAAAATTAAGAGTGTTTATTTAATGGGTGGTTAGCGGCTAATACTATAGTAATTACCTAACTAATATAATAATATCACGTATTCAACTAACTGTACTATTAGTTAAATACTTGATATTATTATATTAGGTAGGTAATTACTATACTGTTAGCCGCTAACCACCCATTTAAAAAAAACTCTTAATTTTGCGTTCTCTCTCTAAAGCGAATATTATATTTGTTTTTAGTATAGGATTAGTTGTCATCAACTAATCCTACCCCTCCCGTATTGCGCGCTTCCTTGCACAACACAGTGTAAGCCTGTAACAGGATCTGTCCTGTTACACCTGGTAGCACTTTGTGGTCCGTCCTAACGACCACAGTTCCGTTCCGCTAGTTAACTAGCGGAGAGAAGATTAAGAGCCGCTCGGCATCATGTCGCGAGACATGACGCCTGCCGAGCGAGAGAGAACGCTAGAAGTGGTGACGAAACACTTCCCCCACTTCTCGTCGCGTAGTAAAGACGCGACGGTGGAAAAGGTTCGGTCCATGGGGACCGACATCATTAACTTCCTCCTGGGTAAGACCCCGGAGGAAGCGATAGAGGTGGTGAATCGCTTTAGGCGAAACCACCTAGAAAAGCCAGCACGGCCCGCGCAAGAGGCAGCGAGGACCGCACCTGCACCTGCAACGCATAGCGTTGAAGTGGTAAAGGCGCGAGTACCGCCCTTTACCGTCGAAGGGGGCGAGCCCCTTCGTAGATGGTTCGCAGAGGTGGAAGATTCCATCTCTGCGCAAAATATTGTTGACGAACGTCAACAGGCGTACTTCGCCACAACATGTCTGGGCGGCAGAGCCAGGGCATAGGCGATGAGTCGCAAAGCCACTGATGACTCTGCGTTCCGGACTTATCAGGAATTAAAAGCTGAGCTAAAGCTCAACTTTGAAGCTCCAGAAATGGATCTAAGTAGTCGGCGGGAGTTCATGGAAATCCGGCAAGGTAAGCTTGACCTTCAAGCTTACGCTCAGAAGACGCAATATTTGCTGTCAAATATTGTGTATGAGCCGGTGCCCCCTGCTATGCAGGTCACTGGCTTCATGAAGGGATCAATGATGGTCCCGTCAAACAGAGTCTTTACCGGCACCCTCCAAAGACTCTACAGGATGCCATTGATATGAGCATTCGTGAGGAGTTCAGCATGCGATCAGCGTCATCGCATGCTGGGTACAGCCGAAGGGCTCAGCAGCCCTTCGCTTTTGACATGCCGCAACAGCATGTCAACAATCAGCAGTCGGGCAGACAAAGTTCACACTTCGTCTCAATAAATAGCCACCCGCGCCAGAGCATGGGCGGTGGAGGTCCAGAGCCGATTGACTTATAGGTTGCGGTTGCTTCGAACTAGAAGCAACCGAAATTTAAGAAGAACATTCGCTGCAATCGATGCGCGAAAGTAGGGCATTTTGCCCATAAGTGTATGGCACCGCGTCCGGTGCCACGCAGTCAGCGGACGGAACCGTCCGGTGCACGGCGACACCAACAGGGTGATGTCCCTGTTGGTGCAAAAAACGTAAATCACCAGTAGGGGCGGGGCGCCCTACTGGGAATCTTATCCCACATGCCGACATAGGGCATGTGAGGGTAATAGCCCCAGACGGGACTATGTCCTGTCAAAATGTGCAGGGTAATGATAAGCCTCTTATCACCCTGGAGGTTAAGCCGCACGGGAGCGATGTCCCCATGCGAGCTTTGTTTGACACAGGAGCGTCAAACAATTTCGTTAGAACTCAGAGTCTAACGCTGTTGAGCTTTGTGGAGGTAGAAACCCCACGAATTATGTTGTCAGTTCGGTTAGCAACAGGTGCAACCGTGACTATTCCAAAGCGTGTGATTAAAACACGCTTCGAGTTGAATGAACTGTCACTCGAGGATGAATTCATCGTCCTCGATTTAGATGACAAGTTCGATGTGATACTTGGAATCCCATGGATGTCCAAGTTTAAACCTTCGATCGACTGGGTTAACCTATCGATCGACTTCGGCGGACCCAAAGGATCTGATCAACCTGTGTGTAATCCGGTTGTATCAGAAGATACAACCGGAGCGTCGGACAGTCTGGTAGATAGCGATGGCGCCACCAGGTCTGTTCCGACACGATCAGCGGAAGGTACCTCCGCTGGTGAGAGTCCAGAGGGACTACCACACGCACAGAAGAGTCGTTGCGTGTTGGAGAGATATCCACGGGTGATAAAGACCACCGTGAGAATAAAGTGATATCCACGGTGGGAAACACCCACCGTGAGAATGAAATAGTATCCACAGTGGGAAACACCCACTGTGCGACCGAAGGCTCCAACACGACGAAAGAATTCCGTGTTGATGAGAGTGAACTCACGATCGAGTGCAATCGCGAGCACAACTCCGTGGTGGCCACTGGCCACCACGTTGCGTTAGCCATGCACTCGGGTGATAAAGACCACCGTGTTGCAGAACAGGCGGCCGATCAGAAGAGCACATCTGATCGCCAAGAAAATTCCATGGTAGGCAGTGGACACTATGATGATGAGTATTCGCACACGGTGAATCGTAATCACCTTGTAGCAGTCAATCAGACGAGTTCGTCTGATTGCATGGACAGTTCCGTCGAGACGATCAACGTCTTGACGCAAACGGAGACCGGATTAGCTACCCAGTCTCAGTTGATGGAACACCCTCCGAAAGAAGGTTCGGAGGTGATGACTCTTCTAGCGCTAAGCTGGAAGAAGTTTATGAAGAACTTGCACGATGATCACATCGAACAGATCCGTATCATCGTTGCAACAGATGATGTAGTGGATATTCGTGAGCGAATATCCACATTACAAGTGGAAAACATTGAGGAAGAGGTTACCAATGATCAAACCAAATTTCAGCGCTTTGAAGCGCAGAGATGGGAGTCGCTTAGAGCGAACTCCCCATTTTATGAGGTACTTCGGGAATACGCTGACGTATTCCCAGAAGAAGTACCTAGCGAGCTCCCTAAGGATAAGGGAACTCGTCATGAGATTGACCTCGTGCCAGGCACGAAGTATTGTGTTACGCGGCAATGGCCGTTGCCGCGTGATCAGGTAAAAGCAATCGACGAGTTTTTCGAAGCTCGTCGTAAATCAGGCCAAGTGCGGGAGTCTACCTCACCGCACTCTACCCCCAACTATTGTGTGAAAAAGTCCACAGGTGGGTGGAGAATCGTTCACGCTTACAACAAGCTGAACGTAGCGACGGTACCGGCGCAGACGCCGATACCGCGAAAAGATGTCATCATAGATGGCATGTGCGGCAGCACCATCTTTAGTGCTCTCGATCTATGAGATGGATTTTATCAAATCCTAATGCGTGACAAGGATATCCCTCTCACGGCGGTAAGCACCCCAAGCGGAATGCTTTGGGAGCGGCTTGTGATGCCGCAGGGGCTTCGAAATGCCCCTGCTACGTTTAACAGATGCGTAACGCATCTATTACGCCCGGTGCGAGAATTTGAACCGAGTTATTTCGATGACGTGTCCATCCATAGTAAGAGTGAACACGATAAAAGCGATGTAGATGTCCATAGGGAGCATTTACGTCGAGTGTTAGAGCTTATGCGTAAGCATAAGATCTATGAAAATCTGAAGAAGTGCACCTTTGGTGCACCTGATATACCCATTCTTGAATGCTTTGTGGGAAAGAACGGGGTGCGTCCTGATCCAGAAAAGATCAGGGTGATCGTTGAATGGCCTACGCCAAACAACGTTAAGGAACTTCGAAAGTTCCTTGGGTTGGCAACATATTTGCACAAGTACTCGTGCAACTATGCTGGGTTGATACGAACTCTTTCTCAACTATTAAGAAAGATGTCGAATGGCATTGGGACACCCAATGTCAAGATGCTTTTGATGCAGTCAAGCAAAGCTTGACTGAAGCGCCTGTATTGGCTATAGCCGATAACGAGCGTCCGCTCCACGTCGTTTGCGACGCGAGCGGTTTCGCTATCGGCTTTGCTTTGATGAAGCGTGATCACGATGATCGTGATCGCGTAATCTGCTATCAATCGCGTCAGTTGCGCCCAGCCGAGCGCAACTATCCAGTGCATGACAAGGAACTCCTTGCCATGAAGTACGCACTGGCTAAGTTTCGGATCTATCTATTGGGAGATAGACCGTTTGTGGTTTACACGGACCATGCGTCGCTACGCACGGCCGTGAATTCACCACACATTTCTCAAAGAATGGCTCGATGGCTGCCATTCTTTGCTGAGTACAACTTTACGGTTGAATACAAACCCGGAAAGTTGAACGTGATAGCGGATGCGCTTTCACGAAGGCCCTATTACGAGACGAAACCGTCCGTAACCGAAGGCGACAGTGCAAACGCCATCCGTTGCCCTGCTTTGCGTCGTCAATTATACGACAAGTACGCGAGGCGTACAAAACAGACGAGGAGACACGTCTGTTGATTGATTATTTAAGTAATCAATCAAGTGAGAAGCGCGACGAACTCCCAGAGTTCCTCCGCGCTTGCTGCATCGATATCAACTGCACGATGGTCTGCTGCTCTACAGCACACACCAAAAAGATGAAAGTTTCATCGTCGTTCCAAACGACGATGGTCTCAAACATCAAATTATGTTTGAGTATCATGATGCACCGATTTCGGGGCATCAAGGTCGAGAGAAGACATACGCTTCTCTCGCACGTGACTTTTACTGGCAAAACCAGTACAAGTGGGTACGGAAATACGTACGACCTTGCGAGATTTGCCAGAGCGTTAAGCCTTCGCAGTCTGCACAGGCTCCGCTGCAATCTCTGCCAGTTCCAACAGAGTGTTGGAAGTCCATTTCAATGGACTTCGTATTCGGTCTTCCACCCGACAATAGTCGGAAGACCGGAATAGTGGTCTTTGTAGACCGTTTCAGTAAGATGGTACATCTTACTGCAGTATCAGGGAACGTAACCGCCGCTCAAACAGCGCGGATATTCGTTGATACGGTATTCCGTTTGCACGGAATGCCGGAAGACATTGTCTCGGATCGAGATCCGAGATTTACAGGAAGTTTCTGGCAAGAAACGTTCTCATTGTTGGGAACCCAGTTGAAGATGGCAACTGCGGACCATCCGGAACGGATGCAGACGGAACGGGTTAACCGCGTTCTCGGAGACATGTTGCGATCATACGCACATGCATTTGAACAGTGGAACTACCTGTCACTCACTGAATTCGCGATTAACAATTCGGTGCATGATTCAACTAAGCATACACCGTTCTACGTGAATGCCTTAATGCATCCACGAACCCCAGCTTTACTTGGCGGTACGCCAAATCTAAGTGGTGGAGGGACCCGCTCAAATTTTGAGCGAGTCAATGCGCAAGTTGCGACTGCAACTTGTGAACAAATCGATGGCCCTTCTACTGAAAATACAGTAGAAGCGGAATCAGCTTCAATTAAAACTGAAGCTGCATACGATGAATATGTGTCTGCAGCAATGGCTGCAGACAACGAGGATAATGCACCTACTGCTGATATAGCAGTAGATGAATTCTTATTACAGCGCCAAGCTGTAATACGCTATGTAAAGGATGCACTTGCCTCTGCTTTTGATAAGCAGAAGCAAAATGCAGATAAACAAGGAAGGAAGAACAAGAACCCCTTTCTTAAAGGTGAATTAGTATTACTAAGTACTACTAATTTGCCTACACATCCAATAAGCAACTTCCCTACACGGAAGTTGCTTCCTAAGTACATTGGACCCTTCAAGGTCCAAGAGATGCGGGGGAATGCCTATACCTTAGACATTCCCACAGCAATGCGGCTTCACCGAACATTCTATGTTGGACGGCTCAAGCCGTATCACTCGTCTTCGTCTTACGACGAGACGCAGAACCACGGAAGATGCCGTGCTTCTCCAAGTCTCCCAAGAGAGACTTGTAATCGGCTTCCAGCCGTTGGTGAGCAGAGCGGAGAGTCGTTACCTCCGCCTTCGACTGTTCATGTTAGCGTTCGCCGATCGAGCTCTCCCTTATAGCGGGAAAGCTCAATGTACAGAAGATCATTCTTCTGCTGGCGGGCAGTGTGCGCCCCGAGGATGTCGCGGACATCCTCGCGAAGAGACCGATATGTGTTCACACAGTGAGACATATCGCTTCTCAAGGAGGAATAACCCTCCTAGAGCTTGCGGAGCGAAGAACCATGCTCCGCAACAACAACGGAGAGGGAATTCTCAACCTCCGCCGCCCCTGATTGATAATCAGAGGAACAAGCGATATATCCTCGAGCGCTTGATCTCAAAGCGCTCGGTGCCTTTGAAGAAGGGGCAGCATACCGAGTACTTGGTACGCCGGCTGGGATATCCCCAAGAGTTCGAGTCTTGGGAGCCGATTGAGGTTCTGAGGGCCAACGCCCCAGACCTTTTGACTGAGTTTAGAAGAAGTGTCAAACTCATAATGCGAAGTAGCATCAAGAGTTGGTGTTGATGCATCTAGGGCATCGATTAAGCCCTGAATTTCGGCGGGTACGGAAAAACCACCGTACCCCCCCCCCCCCAACTCCTCCTCTGACAGACGAGGAGCGCCCTGCGTACACCGCGGGCAAACGAGGTGAGAAGGGACACCACACTTTAACCCTTCTATGATGCAAGCATAATGGATGTATTCCATTTTGCCTGTTCGTGAGTGCTTTAAAAAGCGCTCGCGCATTACGTGAACTTTATTCACGTAATCATCTGGGCTTTTGTTGTAGTTGTCAACAAAAGCATTCCAACTATGAGTAAGGGCGTCTTTATCGTCCTTGTTCTTCCTTGACCCTTTCCGGCTCGAATAATATCGAACCTGGAAAAAGAGGTCAATAAAGTACAGACGTCTATCGTCTGTACTTCGATCGAATCGACGTGACCGGATGTCTTCGCAGTCATCCAGCACGTTGATATCGAACAACGCATACTGACAGTCCCGTTTACGGTGACCGCCACTGTTGGGGGCAATATCACAGCCAGGGGTCCAAAACCCCACTTTGTACGGAACATGTGGTTCCGTACGATGATACGCTTTAGAAGCGGCAGGCGCCGCTTCTGATCGAGCCCTTTTAGCAGGCGGAGAACCGCCTGCTTCAACACCACGCGCCGGGGTTAAATCACCCCGAAGTGGAGAAATAATTGGTCCAGGTGGGGCTCTGCGTTCCCGCAACTACCTGTGATAATAATTGTCGCTGTCATAGCTGACAGCGACACCAGAGTCGTCATCGCTGTTAGGCGATGAGCATCTCGGGGACAGCTGTATCCCCATCACTTTGTTCAGAGTCAGAACTCCCAAAAATGGCCCTCTTGGCAACACGCCATTCGGAAGTTGCCATTGTGCGAGATGTTGCATTAGCAACATCTCCCTGTTTCTTGCCAGATGACGCCTTAGCAGCATCTGTGGTCGAAGACGATACGTCTTCCGACCTTTGCGTAGTTGACGCTGCTAATGCAGCGTCACCGTTGTCACTCAACACCTCAGCACCTAGTGCTGAGGCGGAGGAAGAAGCTCCTTCATTGTTTTCAGCAGCGCTCTTTAGAGCGCCGCCGCGTGCCTTGACCATCGAGTCGATGGTCAATCAGTTGGTAAATGAGAACGACCAACAAGTGCCACCTATGATTGGCCAAATTAAGAATTATTATTGGCTAACCACCTTAAGTGGGGGGGGGTGATGTAATGGGGTGTCATTACATAATTGATATTCAAGTTAGAATATCACAGTTGAATTTCAGACGCGTTGTCTGAAATTCAAATAAGAGATTATAAGTTATTATAATCTACGAAGCAAAAGTCGATTCGGTATAAATACCGAATCATGCAGGTTAACTAATAGTACAGTTAGTTTAATACTTGATAGTATTATATTAGTTAGGTAATTACTATACTGTTAGTCGCTAACCACCCATTTAATAAACACTCTTAATTTTGCGTTCTCAATCCTAAGCAAATAAATATATTTACTTTTAGAATAGGATTAGTTGTCATCAATTAATCCTACCCCTCCCGTATTGCGCGCTTCCTTGCACAACACAGTGTAAGCCAGTAACAGGATCAATCCTGTTACAACCGTAGTGTCGAGAAGCTGACCACCATCGTGCCCGGCCTTCCAACTGACGGGGGGGGGGGGGGTACCCCGCGAACCTTCGCCTACGATCCGATTTGATCTTCCGCTGCTAGCAGACGACCGATCATCAGCACAGGACGCCCGGTCCGATTCTTTCGTCATCTCACCTTGTGTACCCGATGGAATGGGCTGGTTTCACACTCGGTGGATCGGTGCTGGGAATCGACTTGAGGTCTAAAAACGTGAGACCGTTCTGGGTAGTGTACCCTGTGCGGAACTCTTCACCCTGGGTACGGGTAGACCAGTTATACTCCAAGTAAATATAATTCAAAGGGAAGATCGCTCAATCGATCGTAGAACCCAACCAATACGAGAATAAAAGTCCAATACTCCAATATAGAGATCCAATGAGAACGTGATAAACTCCACGAACGATATCTCCACGAAACAATCCAATAACTTGATTACACATTCCAAACGTGTGTAACTTGCGCTTACGAAGTCGACCAATACGTACTCCCGTCGAGGGACTTCCGGCGGTCCAAGTGCGTCTGTGACGCGTCCCGGCCGGGTATAACAAGCTAGAGGGGATCACTCGACCCTCTGCTTCCAAACACTCTGCGGCGTGCAGAAGTGACTAGCGTACAGTGCGAAGAATCGACTTCTTATTTAGTGTTAAAGGCCAAAAATTAACGACTAACCGAAACTATCTCCCTATCGTCCCCAATATGCACAAAGATAATAATATGTAAGTACACGCAATATCATGTGGCGAAGCGGACCGAAGAATTTTGGTCGTTTACGGTCAGCAGCACACCGATCGGCCTATCGGCGATCGGATTGGTGGAA
>CM047580.1:20322577-20333057 GCA_026184515.1 Peronosclerospora sorghi
CGTATAAAAAGCTGAATGCAGCTACTGTACCCATGCAAACTCCGATTCCTCGGAAGGATGTCCTCCAGACCAATATGGCAGGCTGTACTGTTTACAGCGCGTTAGATCTGGTCGACGGGTATTATCAGGTGCTCATGCGAGCATACGATATTCCGCTTACAGCGGTCAGCACGCCTAGTGGCATGCTGTGGGAGTGTCTTGTTATGACACAGGGGCTTTCAAATGAGCCAGCTACTTTTAATCTCTTGGTGACACAACTCTTCCGCCCTCATAGAAAGTACGCTCAGACGTACTTCGACGATATATTCATCCATAGTCGCGCGGAAGGCGACTCGTCTGATGTTCAGACGCACCTAATACATCTTCACATCTTCGAGCGGTGCTCGAATGTATGCGAGAGCATAAGTTATATGCAAACGCATACAAATGTATTTTTGGTGCTGAGGAAATTCCTTTCGTCGGATGCTTCGTCGGTAAGGATGGAGTGCGGGCGGATCCCGCGAAGGTGAAAGCCATTGTGGAATGGCCTCGCATGTAAATCTTAGCGATTTACGGAATTGGCTTTGATTAGCCAATTATCTCCACAAGTACAGCGATAATTACGCTGAGATGGAGAAGCCATTAACAGGCCTTCTTAAGAAGGACGTAGATTGGTGTTGGGAAACCAAACACCAAACCACTTTCGAAGCGGTTACGGGGAGATTGTTGAAAGCCCCCGTTCTTGCTCTCCCAGATTCTGGGAAACCATTTAGCGTCGTCTGCGACGCCTCCGATTTCGCAATCGGATGTGCTTTTCTACAAGCAGACGATGCGGGACGGGAAAGCGTGATTGCGTTTGAGTCGAGGCAGCTTAAAGCTGCGGAACGGAATTATCCCGTTCATGACAAGAAGCTACTTGCTATGAAGTATGACCTTGTCAAATTTAGGGTTCACCTACTGGGCTCAAAGCCGTTCGTGTTTTATACAGACCACGCGTCCTTACGGACAGCGACGAAGTCGCCTCATCTCTCCCAATGGATGGCCCGTTGGCTCTCCTTCTTTGCGGAGTATAGTTTTGAGGTTAAGTATAAACCTGGCAAACCGAATGTACTTGCCGACACGTTGTCGCGTCGTCCCGATTACGATCTCGCTCACGCGACATTCATCACCTCGTCTGTGGTGGATCTCATACGCCAGGTGTATGAGAAAGACCCACAGTGTACAGCGCTTATCAGCGCGTTGGGTGGAAAGGGACTTGGCTCGTCTAAGCCTACCCTGTCAAGTCGAGATAAAGCTCGTTTACACCGTTACAACTACTGTGACGGTTTGCTATATTATAGCACGAGCGCGGAAGACACTCCACGGGTGTTTTTTTTCCTAATGATGAGGAACTAAATTATAGAGTCCTCTTTGAGGCACATGACGCCCCTACCGGGGGTCATATAGGTCGAGATAAGACCTACAGCGCTTTAAGCGCTTTGTATTGGTGGCCCAACATGTATAAGTGGGTCGGTGAGTATATACGCACCTGTGAGACGTGTCAGAGGGTTAAAACCCTCTGCTGATTCAGCGGCGCCTTTGGCGAGCTTGTCCGTTTCAACGGAGTGTTGGAAATCCACCAGTATGGATTTTATCTTCGGTTTTCCGAAGTATAAGGCCGGTAACACCGGCATATTGGTCTTTGTAGACCGTTTGAGCAAGATGGCTCACCTGGCGGCGGTTCCAGAGGTCATTGATGGACAAGGAACAGCAAAAGTGTTCCTAGACCGTGTCTTTCGACGGCATGGTCTACCCGATTCCGTTGTGTCGGATCGGGACCCCCGTTTTACGGGACAGTTTTGGGGAGCGTTGTTTAAGTGCTGGGCACCAAGCTCCTCATGTCCACTGCGGATCATCCGCAGACGGACGGTCAAACGGAACGCGTTAATAGCTTTGTTGACAATATTCTCCGGAGTTTATGTCCGGATTCTCCAAAGAGTTGGAGTGAGATGCTTCCGATGGCCGAATTTGCTATAAACAATTCGGTTCATGCATCTACGGGGTTTACCCCGTTTTACGTGAACGGATTAGCGAATCCGAGGTTTCCTTTGACGCCACGTGTGTGTGGCCCAGGGCTTGAGGAGGAGGATTCCCTGATGTCAGCCCTGTATCTGTGCGAAAGCACATCGATAAGTTCTTATCGACGCGCCTTAGTGCCTTACGACACGTCTGCGATGCCATGGCGGAAAGCCAAGACAAGCAGAAGGAACAGGCTGACCGCAAGGGGCGGCGTAACGAAAAGGTGTACAAAGTAGGAGAAAGTGTTTTATTAAACGCTAAGAATCTTCCTACACATGCATTTTTCAACGTGTTGCTGAATAAACTGCGCCCCCGGTTTTGTGGGGCCTTTTAAGGTACTAGCCCGAAAGGGCTTGTCGTATACCTTGGACATCCCGAAGTTGGATGCGTACGCATCCAACTTTCTATGTGGGTATGCTTAAGCCGTACCAGAACCCGGAGGCGGGTCCCCTATTGTAGGGGTTGGTAAGGAGAATAGACATAAGACACGGCAGGACAGAGGAAGCCAGACAGGTCTAAAATGCGACCACGAAGTTGCGAAATGGTCGTCTCGAGGGAGGCAAGCCGCCTCTCGAAGCGTTCAGTGGCATCCCACTCATCGCGGAGTCCCTCGTGGACATCATGGATGTGACGGCTGTGTCGACCACAGCTCTCACGAATCTTCTGTCGCAATTGCGCGACCTCCTCCTCCAATGCTCGATCCGGAGGGTACTCCACATTATCATGTGGAGCGTCGGATGGCGCGACGCCATCATCGGGATGAAACCCGGTACCTGGTGAAGTGGAAGGGTTACCCACATTCACGGAGTTCGTGGGAGTCCGAGACTCCCCTGCGGCAGGATTGCCGCGACGTCGTTGACGCTTTCGAGCGGGAGAATCCCGCTGCAGGTCAACGACCAAAGGGGCGCGAGAAGCCCCTTCACTACCAGTAGTTGGGAGTTCGTCGGAGGCAGATGTGGTGCTCACACTGTCCTCTGGCACCGCGGTGGGGGCAGGGGCGCTGGCGTAGCGCGTGTGATAAGGGGCACGTAATAGCTCCATCGCTTTATCTCTGGCGAATGTCATGCGCAACGCCCTCTCCACCCAAACGTCACAACGAGAATAGCTGTTGTGCAGCTCATTAAAGCTGGGGAGGAGATTCTCCCCTTCCGCCCAAGCGCGGAATTTCTTTTCTGCATCTTCGGCATTTTCTACCGGAGAAAGAATGGTATGAACCTCGCGGAGGTTCTCAACAGGGGCACCCTGTGCCTGCCTGTCGAGGCGCTCTCGGTACGAGACGCTTATGAACTGCTTTTGCGTGAGCAGTTGTTGCCGGAGTTTCTCCCATCTTTCCCATTGATACGGCTGTTCAGCCGCAGGGCCAGGGGTATAGAATGCAAAACCATTCCTTACCATAATCCTGGCCCACTTTGGGAGGTCACGAGGACCTTCAAAATTATATGCCGCCCGTGGCGGGCGTTTGGGGCCGCGTAACGCAGCTTTTCGTGCCTGCGCGGCAAGTTGGGTTTCTAGAGCTGCGTCCAGCTCATTGGTGATGATCGCCTTCGGCGATCCGGATATATCATCCGACATTGTCAGAGGTGGCGCACGAGCTAGTGCATTTTCCCCGCGTGTGAGGAACGGATTAGGCTGCCGACATCGCCGTTCGGCGTTGTCGGAGCGGTCAGCCTTTGGGGAGATATCCTCAAGGGCATCCACATCCGAGTTCTCGGAATCGTCTACCTCCTCTTCTTGAGGAGAATCCACAGCACCACTAATGGTGCTCATGGTTAGCCAGAGGTTCTGGCAGTTGGAGTTCTCCAACTAAAATTGGTTTATTGCGTAAGCAATAGTCTTGATGGGGGAGGATGTAACGTGGGTTACTTTCGTGTTACATTCAGTTATGTGGTGTACGTGAGTACACTACAGTTGGAGTCAGTATTGACCGATCCGAAAGGTTTGGACCGATTGGTTATTTTAGCCAATCAGGGCAGGAGCCCTTGGTAGAGGCGTGGCAGCCAGCCACGTGTTAGTACACAGGTGGTGTACACTACATTTTGGTTAGGTACGAATTTAGTAAGTTCTACTTAGTATTACATATAGTTTACATTAGTTTAAATTAATTTAGGCTAATTACATATTAAATATACATTCAGTTTACAAAAATACTTAAGACTGCTAGGCGCGCGACCACTCCCGGTCGCGCGCGCAGTGAGTATTGTAGCGTAAGGGAAGTTCTTCCCTTAGCTACCCCCTTTTTAAGGGAGCCTTGTGTTAAGGCGTTAGCTTGTGCTAACTGGTAAACCAAAAGTGGAATCTTGGCGCCGAGTAAGAGAGTTCTCTCTTAATAATCCCTTTTATAAGGGCATATCAGCTAAGTAGCGGCACATCGCCGCTTTAGGAAAGTCTTCCTCTGTGCGCTAGCCGCACCGTGCGTGTACGCACCGGTTACAGTCCTGGCCGGGCTTAATGAGCGAGAGGGGACCCTGCTAACCCTCTGCTCCCAATGAATTTGATCAGTGCGGCGACCTTGGCAGCCCAATGTAATACGAACACTATATTTAATATCCAATTAAAATCCAATATGAAAACTATTTGTAAACTGTGAGCCTTACCTCAAATATGCGTACAAAACACTCCAAGCACACGATTGACCCAAAACACTCCGTACTTTCATCCAACCCGATCGATCTGCCTTGACAACTGGTACGCTGGTACAAACTGGTCGGTAATTTTACATTGCTCTTCACCACTGCCGCCCCTGAGTCTGGTCGCAACCTCACAACGGTAGCGGCCCAATCTCACAAACAGTCATCAATTCCATGAAATCTTCCGAGTCCAATGTAACAGATAAATCCACTAGACTTCCGATCGCCACATCTTTCACTAACATTTGTCTTCGTAGGCGATCGGTGCCCGCACTTCTCCGCATCCTCAAACTCCTGACCGATCGGACCATTCGGACGTCTCGGGCGACACTCAGATCGTCGAAGAACAAGATGAGACCCGAGTCGAGTTCGATCGGTCCCAACAAACCATTGGTGCGCTCCGAAAGGAGTTGGAGGTAGCGCGCAAAAAGCAGATCGTGACCGACGCCGCGTTCCAGAAAATTTGCCGAGACTCAAAACGACTTTTCAAGCTGATCGACGCTGTACAATCTGATCGTTCAGACTTGATGGCCTAGAATAAACGTCTCAAGGCCTTGGTCCCGCAACAGAACAGATCAGGTATGCCATTCCACTGATAACTCCACTTTAGATCGATCCTCACTTCCTTCTGTATGTAGATACACTGGTGATCGATGTCTTCCCGACCGTGCAGACACTTGTCGATAATCTTCGGCAGGTTTACGGCCACTTCGATCTGCTACAAGAGATGTTGGAAGATTCGATCGGCACTCTTCATGACATCCGTCGTCTCGAAATCAACCGATCGCATCTTCAAGAGCAGCTTGAAGTGTTCGTTCGGCAGTGCTCAGAGCCTCAGTGTGATCGTTCGGTCCTGTATTGCTTACGACGCAAGATGGATCGGCAGATCGACGAGCTAAGACTCACGATCAGTGGTCACTCCGACATAATTGCTGCCTCCCAAGATCGGCTCGGTATTTAGACTCGAGAGTTGAATAGACTCTCGAGAATCGTCCACGGGTGCCGTGATGAGTTGGCTACGTGCCTATACAGGTCGCTAGTCGCCAATCGCATTCCTTGCGGAGTAGCATCGAGCGCCCTCGCGGAACCATACGCATTCAGCTGGTGATATTTCCCAACAAAATTCGGGCGGAAATTCTCGTCATTCATTGGATGAAATTCCGCCCCCCAAAATTCGCGCACACAACAAGAAGCGCAAGGGTGCATCAAGAGGCGCGAGGGAGCGGGACCTAGCGGCTGATCCGGACTACAAAGAGAAGCCAGCGGCACCCCGGAAGAGGTCCAAGACACCGGCGAAGCTTCTGCATGCGACATTGGACCCATCCAAACCAGTACAAACCACGAAAAATCAAGCGCCCTCGGCACCAACTGTTGGCCAGTCCCAGTCAGCATTTTTAGCCTGTGCGTAAACGCACGGTGCGTCTAGCGCACAGAGGAACACTTTCCTTAAGCGGCGATACGCCGCTACTTAGCCGATACACCCTAACGAAAGGGGTTAGCGTGAGATTACTCTCTCGCTCGGGGCCAAGATTCCCCCAGTTTCCTGTTAGCGTACGCTAACGCTTTAGCCTAAAAAAATGGCTTCCCTTAGTAGTGAGTATCTAGGGGAGGTACCCCCACGCTACGACACTCACAGCACGCCCGACCGTTCCCGGTTGGACGCCTAGCTGGATTTTGTGTAATTCGGAAACTGATTTATTTAATATATAATTAGCCTATGTAAACAAACTAATGTAAACCCTATGTAATACTAAGTAGAACTTACTTAATTCGTACCTAGCCGAAAATGTAATTTACACCACCTGTGTACCAACACGTGGCAGGTCGCCACGCCTTCACCAAGGTCTCCCGCCCTTATTGGCTAAAACAACCAATAGGTCCGAACCTTTCGGACCGGCCAATACTTGACCTTAACCGTTGTGTATTTACGTACACCAACGTAACTAAATGTAACCCCGTTACATCCTCCCCCATCAAGACCATTGCCACGCAATAGTCGATTTTAGTTGGAGACCCCAACTGCCAGAACTCTGGCGTTGATGAGCACCTCTATAAGTGGAGATAATTCTCCCCGAGAAGGGGATGTCATCTACTCGGACTCCGATATCTCGGAGGAGGGAGCCCTGGTGGATAGCTCCCCTGACCGCTCTGACGACGTCGAACGGCGACGTCAGCAGCCTAATTCTTCCCCAACACGTGGGGAAAATGCGCTATCTCGCGCACCACCATTGCCAACTTCGGATGACAAATCCGGGTCGCCGAAGGCGACCATCACGTAAAATAATTTGGACAAAGCTCCGAACCTTTAGCACGCCAAATCGGCACTATGGGCTGCATCAAACGCCCCCAAACGCACTTCACGGGCGGAATATCGCTTTGGGGGTACTCGTGATCCACAAACGTGGGCTAAGAATGCGGTAAACAAGGGTTTAGGCTTCTATACCCTGGCCCTGCGGCTGAACAGCCGCGTCAAATCGAATGCCGGAAGCAACTCCGGGAAAAACTGCTCATGCAGAAGCACTTCGCTGCCGACTTGTACCGAAAGCGCATCGGGAAACAGGCGATGGGTGTCTTTGTTGAGAACCTCCGCGAGGTTCCCTTCGTTCTCCTCCCGGGAGAGGATGCCGAAGAGGCAGAGCGTAAGTTCCGCGCTTGGGTGGAAGTGGAGAAACGTCTCCCTAACTTTACAGAGCTGTACAACAGCTATGCCGAACGTGACGTTCGTATGGAGAGGGCATTGCGCTTGGCGTTTTCCGAAGTCAAAGCGATGGAGCAATTACATGCCCCTTATCGCACGCGCTACGCTAGCGCCTGTGCCCTCAATGTGGTTCCGGAGCGCAGTGCAAGCTCCGCATCTGCCTCCGGCGAACTCCGAACTACTGGGAGTGAAGGGGCTTCTTCCGCCCCTTTGGTCTTCGAATCACAGCGGGAATCCCCTGCTCGAAAGCGTCAACGACGTCTCGGCAATCCTGCCGCAGGGGAGTCTCGGACTCCCATGAACTCCGTGAATGTGGGTAACTCTTCCACTTCACCAGGTACTGGGTTTCACCCCGATGATGGCGTCGCGCCATCAGAAGCTCCACATGGTAATGTGGAATACCCTCCAAATCAAGAACTGGAGGAAGAGGTCGCGCGATTGCGGCGTGAGGTTCACAAGCGCTGTGATCGACACAGCCGTCGCATCCTGGACGTCCAGAAGGGACTCCGCGAGGAGGGGAGTGCGATTGACCGCATCGAGAGGCGGCTTGACTCTCTCGAGTCTGTCGCTGGGGAGTTTCGTGGTCGCATTCTGACCCTGACGGAGATGTTACTCCGCCCTGGCGTGACTTACGGCTATCTGGCCTCCCAACCTCCTTCAAGAGGGGACCCGCCTCCGGGTTCTGGTATGGATTAAGCATACCCACGTAGAAGGTTGGATGCGTACGCATTGCCTTCGGGATATCCAAGGTATACGCCAGGCCCTTTTAGGCTAGCACCTTGAAAGGCCCCACAAACCTGGGGCGCAGTTTGTTCCGTAACACATTAGAAACTGCATGTGTAGGAAGGTTTTAGCGCTTAATAAAACACTTTCTCCTACTTTGTACACCTTTCATTACGCCGGCCCTTGCGGTCGGCCTGTTCCTTTTGCTTTTCTTGGCTTTCCACCATGGCATCGCAAACGTGTCGTAAAACACTAAGGCGCGTCAATAAAAAATTATCGATGTGCTTTCGCACAGATAAAGGGCTGAAATCAGGTAATCCTTCCCCTCACTCCCTGGGCCACACACACGTGGCGTCAACGGAACCCTAGGATTCACTAATCCGTTCACGTAAAACAGGGTAAGCCCCGTAGATGAATGAACCGAATTGTTTATGGCAAATTCAGCCATAGGAAGCATCTCAATCCAACCCTCTGGAGAATCCGGACATAAACTACGGATAATGCCCTCAACAACGCGATTAACGCGTTCCGTTTGACCGTCCGTCTGCGGATGATCCGCAGTGGACATAATGAGCTTGGTGCCTAGCACTTAAACAACGCTCCCCAAAACTGTCCCGTAAAACGGGGGTCCCGATCCGACACAACGGAATCGGGTAGACCATGCTGTCGAAAGACACGGTCTAGGAACACTTTTGCTGCTCCTTGTCCATCAATGACCTCTGGAACCGCCGCCAGGTGAGCCATCTTGCTCAAACGGTCTACAAAGACCAATATAACGGTGTTACCGGCCTTATACTTCGGAAAAACCGAAGATAAAATCCATACTGGTGGATTTCCAACACTCCGTTGGAACGGACAAGCTCGCCAAAGGCGCCGCTGAATCAGCAGAGGGTTTTAACCCTCTGACACGTCTCACAGGTGCGTATATACGCACCGACCCACTTATACATGTTGGGCCACCAATACAAAGCGCTTAAAGCGCTGTAGGTCTTATCTCGTGCCTCAAAGAGGACTCTATAATTTAGTTCCTCAACATTAGGAAAAAAACCACCCGAGGAGTGTCTTCCGCGCTCGTGCTATAATACAGCAAACCGTCACAGTACTTGTAACGGTGTAAACGAGCTTTATCTCGACTTGACAGGGTAGGCTCAGACAAGCCAAGTCCCTTTCCACCCAACGCGCTGATAAGCGCTGTACACTGTGGGTCTTTATCATACGCCTGGCGTATGAGATCCACCACAGACGAGGTGATGAATGTCGCGTGAGCGAGATCGTAATCGGGACGACGCGACAACGTGTCGGCAAGTACATTCGGTTTGCCAGGTTTATACTTAACCTCAAAATTATACTCCGCAAAGAAGGAGAGCCAACGGGCCATCCATTGGGAGAGATGAGGCGACTTCGTCGCTGTCCGTAAGGACGCGTGGTCTGTATAAACCACGAACGGCTTTGAGCCGAGTAGGTGAACCCTAAATTTGACAAGGTCATACTTCATAGCAAGTAGCTCCTTGCCATGAACGGGATAATTCCGTTCCGCAGCTTTAAGCTGCCTCGACTCAAACGCAATCATGCGTTCCCGTCCCGCATCGTCTGCTTGTAGAAAAGCACATCCGATTGCGAAATCGGAGGCGTCGCAGACGACGCTAAATGGTTTCCCAGAATCTGGGAGAGCAAGAACGGGGGCTTTCAACAATCTCCCCGTAACCGCTTCGAAAGTGGTTTGGTGTTTGGTTTCCCAACACCAATCTACGTCCTTCTTAAGAAGGCCTGTTAATGGCTTCTCCATCTCAGCGTAATCATCGCTGTACTTGTGGAGATAATTGGCTAATCAAAGCCAATTCCGTAAATCGCTAAGATTTACATGCGAGGCCATTCCACAATGGCTTTCACCTTCGCGGGATCCGCCCGCACTCCATCCTTACCGACGAAGCATCCGACGAAAGGAATTTCCTCGGCACCAAAAATACATTTGTATGCGTTTGCTTATAACTTATGCTCCCGCATACATTCAAGCACCGCTCGAAGATGTGAAGATGTATTAGGTGCGTCTGAACATCAGACGAGTCGCCTTCTGCGCGACTATGGATGAATATATCGTCGAAGTACGTCTGAGCGTACTTTCTATGAGGGCGGAAGAGTTGTGTCACCAAGAGATTAAAAGTAGCTGGCTCATTTGAAAGCCCCTGTGGCATAACAAGACACTCCCACAGCATGCCACTAGGCGTGCTGACCGCTGTAAGCGGAATATCGTATGCTCGCATGAGCACCTGATAATACCCGTCGACCAGATCTAACGCGCTGTAAACAGTACAGCCTGCCATATTGGTCTGGAGGACATCCTTCCGAGAAATCGGAGTTTGCATGGGTACAGTAGCTGCATTCAGCTTTTTATACG
>CM047580.1:20333157-20344776 GCA_026184515.1 Peronosclerospora sorghi
AATTCGTACTTCGGCTGATCGACCTACTGGGATCTGTTCATACTGATTGAGTTTCATATAATTACCACTCCATCCGTACAGCTGTCGGCGCCCCTCCAATGGGATGATCACCTCATCAAGCAAACTTAGCGCACCGTGGGCGATGTCTAAGCGAACACCAGCTGGTATCATAAAATCCATACCCAGTATAGCACCTTAACCGACAAGTCTGCCCACCCATGCATGGAAATAATAAACCAACGATCCTTCTAACGTAATCTTGATTTTAGCGCGCCCCTCCGTGAGATACGCACTTTCTCCAATGCCGACACATTCTTGTGTCTGGCTTGTATCGTTCAGACAACCCACCTTACGAGCAAAGGTTGGGTCGACGATCGACACTTCAGCACCAGAATCAAATAATAGCGTGGCACGTTCGTTATTAATTTTACCACTCTCCTTGGATTGCTTAAACCATTTCTTTGGAGACTGGTACTTCCAATATCCACGTGATTCACCTGGAAGTAGATCAACCTCCATGATCACCGGGGACCGAGAAAACTCATCAATACGGAAATTAGCCAAACGTGGTAAATCAGGATCGCATTTTTCATTATCTCTTTCTGCTGCTTGATCATCCCTCTTCTTATCCACAAATGCAAAAATACAAAAACTAGAACGCTCGTATCGTACCAGATTCCAACCTGGCGAGCGTCCTAGTTTAACAAATCTTCGGCTTCCTTGGGCAACAGTCCTGCATGCTTGGTAGGGTTATACCACTGGCGGATGCGGTTGTAAAATTCTTCCATAGGGCACTTCCCCGCATCGTGAATCTCGCCGCATGCTCTGCAGACGTACAGGCATTGATCGGTGGGGTGTCATTTCTTGCCACACTTCAGGCAAGTCAGGCGCTTCCAGCAACGTAAGTTGTCGTGTCTGATCGATCCACAATGACTGCACTTCTTTATCGCCCCTTGATCGACTGCGTTGGAGTCGCTTCGTTTGCCTGATCGTGACTCGCCAGGCTGATCGTGCGCCCCTGGTTGATCGCGCACAGTAGCAATCATAGAGCGGCGCTGATCGACATCACTTCCACTATCATCAGCACTTGATTCTTCGCTCCCAGACGTTACCTTGATCGCACGTACGCCCCTAGGCTTTCGCGTAGCGGCCGGTGCTCGATCGTCGCCGGATTTTTGGCGGAATCTGCTGGTGCCTACTGCCGCTGTTGGCTGATACCACTTGTTGCGTGCGTATGCCCGAAACGTTTCTTCCAAGTCCGAAGCACGATCCAAGCGTAGGAGAGCCAGCTGATCGGCGAGTTCGCGATTGGCCAGAGTGTCCAGAAAATGTTGGACATGTTCGCGCAGATTTTCGGGCGGTCCGTCTCTGATCGGCAACTTAGCTGGCAGTCCTGCCACATTCAGTCGGTGCAAATATTCGATAGGACTTTCGTCTGATCGCTGCTTCATATAATAATACTGGCGGGATACCGATTGACCAGTTCCACAGTATTGTACTTCGAATTCATCCACGAGACTTTTCCAACTTGATCGGGTGGTTCTACTCAACTGTCGATGCCAGTTGCGCGCTGTTCCCTTCAGTAAATCGCCCAGGATTAGACACTTTTCAGGATCAGAAGCTTGATCGCGCATAAATTCTGACTTGAGAAGACTGATCCAGTTCCTCGCTTGATCTTCATCCCCTCTTTTTCCCGAAAATTCTTTCAAATCGCTGATCACAGACATCCGAATTCTGGCAACTGGCTGCTGATCAGGTGTCCCAGTATACGCGGATGCCACTTTGGCTCGCCGTGGCAGTGTGATCGGTTCATCAGGGTCGACGTAGTCAATTTGAGACAGTTGATCGTGAAACGAGTGCACGGAATCCATATCCACATCTTTTACCGTCGTCGACCTATCTGGTTTTGACTGCTGACCACGCAACGAGTGTACGGACTCCATATCGACATCTATATCGACGCAGCTCTTCCTTGATTTGGCTGGCGGATTTTGGCGCCAACGACTCCAGGTGCCCACTTACTGCTCTCTTCAGCAGAAACTTCTTCATGGCTTTGTCAAAAAATATCTGCCGCTGTGGCCCTTGATCGTTTTCTATCTTGATCGAATGAGGTTCCGTCTTGACAACCGGCAATTTGGAGTTGTCCTTTTGGCAAACATCCATTCTGGTTATCCTGGGCTCCATACTCCTAGCGCTACTTGACTCAATTCCCTGATCGTCACCCTCTGAAGGGGCAGATTCGTAGCACGATGACCCCGAATGTCCCGCTACGTTGATTGACGGACTTGCCTCAATCTTCAACGGGGATTGTGGTGATGAACTGGGGAAATCTTCATCGTCTGCTTCGCCCACGATGGGTATCAACAGGGAATACAACAGCTGGGTGGCCTCTTCCAGATCTTCGGAGTCCTGATCGAATACTCCCTCGGCATCGTAGGCGCCTGTTATCAGACCAGCCTGCTTGATCAGGCGTATTAGCCTTAGCACAATCGTTAGCTTATCTTTTCCCTTCGTGATTGGCTGGTTGACCGGTCTACTCAGCTTCCCGCTGATCGTGACCCCGAGCCGGCTCATGATCTAGTTCGTCATCAGGTAATCTTCTAGGTGCTCTCGGTAAATCTTTTGGTAAAACGTCTTTACAAGATCGGCTTCCGTTGGCGGCGTACTTGATCGGCTTTCGTCGCTCTCCGACCCAGGCGCTTTGATCAACATCATCGGTTGATCGGTCTTGTAATACTTCTCCATCGGATCCCAATCTGGATCATTATATACACGTATTTTTGGCGGATCATAACGCAAGTTATGATCCGCATGGGCTCCCGAAGGAGCCTCGGGAGGTGGTTGAGGCTTCTACTCCTTTACGTCATCTGGATTCCTCCCCAGGTCCTGATGATCGGCATTTCCTTTTTCTCCAGGCATGACGACGGCGAACTGCCTTCCGTCGTCACAACCACCTCCTCCTTTTCCACCTTAATTTTCACCTCTGCTTCAGCTTCCTTTTTCACTTTCACATCCGCGCTTTCTTGCGTAGAATCGCGGTGATATCCCTCGTCGCCCAAAGATCCGGGCACGCGCACCATTGTGGTGGAGCGGCTGATCGAAGTTTTTGAGACTTGATCAGGCGGTACCACGGCGCCCAGACTGCCGACTAACGAAGGGGGTCCTCCGGATGTCTTCGACTGCTTGTGTTCTTGCTCACCTTGTGTACCCGACGGCTAGGCGTGGGTCGCTCCTCAGGTGGCGGGGACAGCGCACAGCGAATTATTGGTGCAAGATTGAATTAAATAACTTGTGACGATACAACCGATGCGATCAGGCGTGATCACGTGCGATCAGGCGTTATCACGTGCGATCAGGTGCTTAAACCACGTCAATTAGCCGCGATCAGGCTTGATCAAGTTTGGGACGATTCTAATAACCGACGATCAGCAATATTCCGTCTTGATCGCAAGTGCGATCAGGCGGCAGTACGACGCGATCAGGCGCTGAAACGATGTAGATCAGTGGTAATCAGGCTTGATCAGGCTTTGGCTGACGTTAATAACCGTCGATCAACAATATTCTGTCTTGATCGCAAGTGCGATATGGTACTGAAAGGCTCGATCAGGGGCTAAAAACTGCTGCCCAGTCGTAATATACCTTGATCAGACTTGATCAAGCACCGGAAGTCGTTCAAGTAGCAGTTGGCGCGATTTGAGATCAGCGATCACGATCACGATTCGCAAAAAGTGTCGATCAGGTGTTGATCGGTAGGGGGGGGTACTTGATCAGGCAGCGGAAGTCTTCACTGCCTGATCGCGGAGCCTCTAAGCCGTCAAACAGCTAAGGAGCGCCCAAATCAATGCGCTCCTAGCCTAGACTATATGAGGAAAAGGTATTTATATTAAAATCCACCTAAAGTTCCCGTGGGGCGCTTGAAGCAGCCGAACTCTAGGGGCCAAACGTTAATTTCACGGGGAAGAGGTGAGAGCACTGCTCGATCACGTTCCCAAAACCAAAAACCTTTAAACGAAGAACCGCAGACACTGCGGGCGGAGTTGCGGGGTGAGTTCTCACACTCTACGCCAACCGGTGGGCCAAAAACGCACTTAGTGCTCCCGCCCGGGACGTAGAGGTTTCAATAATGTGGGGGCGCAAAGGTGCCTTCCCAAAAAACGATCAGCGCGATCGTACGCAAAAGGAGAACTGTATTAGCAATTAAACCCTTAGATCTACCCTGTTCCTACTTTCAACCAATCTTCATCGTCCATTCGAAACGCCTTCCGTCCATCAGTCGACCTGATTTTTCCGCTTGTTCCTTCTTTGTTCGCTGGTGTCCGCCGCGTACCTGTAAGTGATCAGCACATCTTCCGTGTCCCTTCTATATCCTGTCTATGTACACCACGGTGGTACGTACTACTGTACCCACCGTGGTACACATGGCGATACCTAATTATGTACTACTGTATCCACTATCTGCGTCCACTATCAGGCCCCTAATTTAGGTCCTAATATTAGTCATAATATTAGGCCCCCTATGGGCCTAATAAAATGTCCAACATTAGGCCCTATTTTAGCCTAATAAAAAAGTCCGCTTTACGACAGCCGCCCCTGAGTCTCGTCCTAGCCGTACAGCGGTTGGGGCGAGGGTCGATCATGCCGTTGATTCTGGGAATCATACTGCCGTTGGAGAATTTGTCGTTGCACATCGATCAGGTCACCATCCAACTGTCGATCATCACCCATCATCTGCCCCTTCTCCCGTCAATCAAGCCCAATTCCATAAGGCGGTTACCGTTGTGGCTGTCCACTGCGATCTAACACTCGACTGTGGCCAACTGTGACAACTGCGATCAGGATGTCTCGATCAGGCATTCACAGTCTGCTATGCCATCTTCAACGGACAGCTTGTCACCCCACATCACCAACGTTCCTGCCTTGGATAAGGCCGCAGCTGATCAGGCGATCGCCGCGATCAAGCAGGCCTGCGATCCGCAAGAGGCTCTCCGTGCCAGCAACGAGCAGGTCGCTTTGTTGTCTGGCTCACTCGCCATGAGTGAAGACACTGTTGCAATGCTTCGTCGGCGGCTCACTCGTACCCAACGTGACGCGGCGAACCGGAAGAAGGAAATCGAGGGAAGCCTTAAAAAACTGGAGCCGCTGCGCGATTTTATCAACGCTGCGCTCAAGAAGCTCGAAACCCAGTTAAAAGACGCCAAAAGCACTATCGCCGATCAAGAGCAGACCATATACGATCAGGGTGTCCAGATCCCGGAGCTGGAGTGTCGAAACGACCGTGAACGTTACCTGCGATCAACGCTTGACGACACAATTGCATACTGAACGAAGGAATTGAAGCAACTCGAGCAGCGTGTATCCACGTTGCAGCACGAGAGCGATCTGGTTACTTCACGGAATGTGCGCTTGGTCCAACGGGCGGTAAGTCTCACTACCGAGGTGGACAAGTACAAGGATCAATGCGATAGCCTCCAGAAGGAGAACGAGTCTACTCGCGCATTGATGGACGATTACACTGCCATTATGGCCGAAGCACAGGAGAATTGGATCGGTTTGAAGCGGAACTCACTACCGCTCGACGTCACCTCGATCAAGTTTCCGAGGACCGGGACACATTGCGTGATCGGTTACGACAGGCCCAAGGCGAAGTTGCGCGGTGGCGCTCTCATCAATCGAATATTCAGTCCGCACTGACGGGCATATCTCTGCAGCTTCTGGCCGTCCCTGATCAGGTCCCATTGCCTGCTAGTCCCTCTGCTGCTTCGACGACCAACTCGGTAGGCAGTACCACTCCATCGTCCGGAAAGCGTATTCGGCGTTCCCGATCTTCTTCTTCGTCTAAGCGGCCACGCCTTCTCTCTCCCGCTTTGGAGGAGAAGACTGCGGATGATGATCCCCCTACTTGCGATCAAGACGTTGAAGATGAGGACACTGGCCCGATCGCCTCCATTCCTTCTACTCCAACCATTAGCGAGTTTGGGAGAGAGGGCCAGCCTGATCACGACACGACCGTGTCTCTTTTTCCTCGCACGGGTGACTTCCAGACCTTGATCGCGGTTCCTGATGGTACCACTGACGCCGATATCCTGCCTTAAACTCCGGATCAACTCGGCATGTACAATTTACACAACGTCACGGCCCAAGTGGTTTTCGACTACTTAACACGCCCTGCTGGATAGTTGTTCCCGCCTGCTGCGTTGGCCTCTCCTACTAGTGCGTGGTCCGGTCATTTGATCACCCAGGCAGAGATTGAACATTTATACTCCCAGCGCCCCTGGGATATTTTTTCGACCATGTTTCCTCCTCTTTCTTTTCGCATGGCTGGCTGGTTCGCTGACCCGGAGACCAAGTATCTCACGTTCCTCGATCATCACGCATTGGCGATTTGGGAATCAACCCACTATCTCCCTATCGCGAATAATCTTCGTGATATTGATGACTTCTTCCGCGATTATTACATCAAACGTCGCCAACTCAGAAGCCGGGCTGGGGAGACCTGGAAACGTATCGTGGAGCTCATCTTGCGGGGTATGATCGACGGGAAATGTGATCTACACATCTTCTTGGACCCTTCGATCACCCATTGTGCCCGCAATCGTCCGCTGAAGTTTTCCCCGGCCGATGATGGAGCGGGGTACCCTGGCTTTCTATCGGACCCGCCACCTCAGAGCCTACAAGAAGCGCTGGCAGATGTCGACGACCTTGAACCTTAGCGGGTTCAATATCGTTCCTGCCCCGAAGATCACCCTGGTCGTAAGATTCCTCGCATTCGCCGTAAGTTCTATGGGTCTGAATAGTCGGTCGATCACGTTTCTTCAATCAATACATTCTTTCGATCATGTCATTTCACTGTTGTCCTTTGTCCTTAAATGCATAATATAACTTGGTAGTCCGTCGGCTCATCTGCCGTATCCAATCACCATACCTCGCAACATCCATCGTAATCACACCACTACAAGTCGTTCATTGTACCTCCATTAATCGTGAGTTTCATCAACCATTTCTGCGATCAGATATTTTTCGATCGTGATTCCTGATCGGTACGTCGATCGCGCGCTAGTTGGACTCTTCATCCACTTGCATGACGTCGAAACAATGTCTGTTCACCATCTTCCTTTCGAAATCCTTGATCAAGGCATCACAATTCAAATCTGCCTCGTCTACCCACGACGGCTCGGAATACCCCTTCCAGTAGACTTGATATTCTCGTAACGTCCTTCCATATCTAGTCTTTCGACCCGATCGCACATCGGTAATACGATCAACTTCAAATTCATCGGGATCTAGCGTCCTTTCCCAGCTATCTTCAGGTAGCAAAGCTTCGTCGAAGTCGAAACGATCTTCTATTCCAGCTGCTAGAACAGTAGTGGGACGATCAGGAAATTCCTTGAATAATTTCAACTTGGACAGGTGTACCACTGGGAACATACGATAATCGGTGCCGGCGGTGACCAAGCTCGCTGCATGATCGCCGATCACCTCCTCAACTCGGAAGGGTCCATGCCACATATGCGCCAGTTTCTTCGCGAACCCTTCTTTCACCCGATCAAGGTACAACCAGACCCTTGAGCCAGCCTCGATCTTGTGCGGCGTCACCTGATCGTTGTGTTTCTCAGCCCGATCAACCATCGCTTGGTGCAATCGAGTGCTCACTTGATCGCGGGCATATCGGTAGTCTTTTTGCAACTTATATCTCCACCGACGAGCGTCTCGATCTTTACGTCGAATCCCGCCCAGTTGTAACCTTGATTCCAACGACGATCGTGGGTCCCACCCATACGCTAAATAGAATGGGGTTTCCCCGCGGATGCGATCAGTGGTTAAGTTTAGTGCGAATACCAGGCGTTCTGCATACAAACTCCAATCTTTTTGTCCAATATCCGACACATACATCTTGATCGCTCGCGTAATCGTCTACACCGTCCTTTCCGCCTTGCCGTTCGCCTGTGGTCGATATGCCATAGTCGCACTCTGACGTTGTCCCACGATTTTGTTGAACGAGCGAAATACTTCCGACATAAAACCAGGTTCTCGATCATGCCTGATCACCTCACTAGCCCCAAACCGTCGGAACACGCATTCTTCATAATTTTCGGCGATTGCTTGCGCGGTACGGTACGATCCAGCTTTCGCGATCATCATACCGTGAACAAATCTGTCCATATCAGCAGTTCCGTATGTCCATCCGTTGATCGGGGCAGCGATGGGATATGATCCATGGCTATCACTTGGAATGGGTACGTTGCCTCGATATTTCCCGGCGACATGCCCTTGATCGTAGGCTGGCCCTTCCCTGTTTCGCAATCCACGCATTGCCCGACAAATCTTTGTACGCTTCGGAATAGACCACGCCAATGGAAATACCGTCTGATCCGCTGATATGTACGCCCTATGCCTTTTTGTCCTTCTTCCAAACTCACGTGATAGTGGTGGAGGACATCTGCATGCAAGGTCTCGGGTAGTACCAGCTTAATTGACGATCGGCGATCATCCTGATCATCCTGATCATCCCCGGTTTTCCTTTTATCCGCATTTCCACAGTAAATCAGTAATCCTTGTTCGTCAACATCATAGTTGTCGGCAATTTTCGCATACTCCTTCACCTCGTCTGCGCTCAATTGGATAACGTCACCGTACAGATAACACCGCAAATCGTGGATCCATTTCTCTTCATCCTGTGCCTTTTTCACCCGTTCCATTCTTATTCCGGCTACTGGTACATCGGTCCATGTTGACGGTCGTGGTTGCCAGTGGTTACGTGATCGGGTCGTCACTAGCACTTGCGGGGCGGATTGATCTTCGTTCCATGTGATTACTTCGGGTAGACGGTTGAGATCAACTAATCTTTCCAGCTGTTTCTCATCTTCGATCTCAACTATTGTTCCACCCTGCATAGCCATGGTGGTAATGTGATCTGCACTCCTATTCCACTCTCTCTTGTCATGTACCAAATCATGATCACTCCACTCGCGTAGGAGATTAAATGCACGCTGCTGTAGCACTTGTAATCGCGGAGCTTTGCACTCCATTCCTCGCATTTGCCGGATCACCAAATTAGAGTCCCCACACACGATCACCCTTCCTTTGGGATATCGTGCCAACAATTCCAGACTTAAAATCAACCCGTGGTATTCTGCTTCATTCACCATGATATCCGGTGCATGATCGGCGATCGCGATCATAATCTTCCATTCCGGTAACTTCCACACAATGGCACCAAATGAACCCACACGTCGCTTGACACTTGCCGATCCATCAAAACTGATCACGTAAAGTTCTTCACCTTTTTTAACCGTGGGAGGTGGTACTTCGATCATCTGCCGCGGTTGCTTTTTCGGTGCGATCGCGACCAACGCTTCATCAATTTCGGTGCGAGGGGTGATGCTTGCGGCTAACGCCACTAGCACTTCCTCTTCTCCATGCACACATTTCTTGATCTCGAGGTCCCACTGTGATAGGATCGCAGCCCATCTACCTAATCGTCCGTCCAACCCATTGGATGTTAGTAACCACTTCAATGTAGATAGACGTGATAAAACGGTGATCGTCATTCCGACCAGCATCGTGAAATAAACATCCAAAATTTGTAAAAGCGCCAGAACTTCCTTTTCGACGGGGCTGTAATTCAGCTCACCGCTTTTCAAAGTTCGGCTAGCGAATGCGACGGGATGATACACTTGATCGTATTCTTTTACTAGAGCGGCGGATACTGCCCATTTGCTAGCGTAAACCACGATCACCGGAGTCTTGTCCTGGTCAAAGTGTCGCAGGGTTGGAGCTGATGCAATCTTCGCCTTCAGCATGCTGAATGCCACTTTTGCTCTAATTAGTCGATCATCCTCGTGATTTGATTTCGCCTCACTATGTGATCGTTTCTTCAACTCTTGATAACCTATCTCCCTCAATTCGTAAAGCACGGCGGCATAAATTGCGAAATCTTCAATAAATCGACGATAGTAATTTAGGCTTCCCAAGAACGATTGCATAGCACGTAAGGTGCCAGGGAAAGGCAAATTGATCAGATCGTCCAGGTTCTTTGGATTTGTTTCTAACCCGCGGCAAGAGACGTGATGTCCTAAATAGGGCACTTCGCTTCGCCCCCAGTACGATTTAGCCACGCGGATCGACAAATTCCATTGATCGCACTTTTCCAGCAAGTGCCGCACCTTATCGCATAGGGTGGACCAAGTAGGTGCAGTGATTAATATATCATCGATATATGATCGCCGTTGCAGCACAGACGGGCCCAGCGTTTGGTCGGGTTCTCCTGCTGTAAATACGTCAGCTGATTCATCTGCACCGTCTTTGACACTAAGATATCCATATAGTGCATTGTCGATCAACCGCTGATAAATTTGCGGAGCATTCTTGAGGCCAAAGGGTATTCTATTCCACTCAAACAATCCAAATGGAGTGACAAACGCCGAAATTTGACGTGCTCGATCGGTCATAGACACGACCCAGAAACCACTCGCCATATCAAAAGAGCAAAACCACAACGCTTTATCCAAATCTTCGAGTAGATCGGTGATCAGGGGCATTGGGTACACCATCAAACGCGTGAGTTGATTCACCGCGCGATAATCGATGCATAGACGTATATCGACCCCATTTTTTTTCACGATGATCACTATAGGCGATGCCCAGGGTGACGTTGACGGCTGAATGATCTTAGTTGCTAGCAACCCCTAGATCAGGGCCGACAACTTCTCGCGAAATTGTGGGGCCACTTTCCGGCACTTTTGGGCGATCGGGCGCGCATTACCCACATCGATATCACAAACAACTCTTGTGCAGCGGGGGGTAGCGCGTTTCCCTTCCCGATCAACAGATGTTTTTTCGCCCAAATTATTTCGCGAAGTTGATCTATCTCCTCCACTGTGTTGACTGTGGGATCGCCGACTAGCAAATCATCTTTGGTTACTTCTTCGGTGCTTGCAGACACTTCGGGTAACGTAGCAACCTGATTCTCCAATTCTTCCACATACAAATCTCCACTTTCGTGATAACAAACCTGATCGTCAATAGGTGTCACGTCGAATTCGCTGGGGCTAACTGAGACAGGGTGATTATACGCATCTTGAGTAGGTGTATCGCTTGAAACAGGCTTTTCAACTCCATGATTGAGGGTCGGGCCTTTCACTTCCGGCCCCTGATCGCACCGCTCTTGCACCCCTTGCACCTTTTGCACCCCTTCGGTTACAAACGCTACAGATGCGACGATCGTGTCCGTGGGACGTACTAAGATACTTCGAGGAGTTGGATACTCCTTCTTCTCGACTAATGGACCCTGATCGACACTTTCTTTATCGTCAGATACCAGATCGGTGGAGGCTTGATATGCCAGATTTTGACACTCTTTGTAACGGTTGGACCCGATCGAAACAAATCCGGGGCGGCGGGGCACATCATCTTTGTTCATCCAAATACCTAAAATAGTCTCTTCTTGAACAATGATGGGGTGATAGACGATGTTCGTAACACGTAAATACCTCAAATTGCCCGCGCCCCTAGCGATAGTGGGGACCCAATCTCTTCCACGAGTAATCCACAACTTGCGAGATCGCTGATCGTAAATTCGTACTTCGGCTGATCGACCTACTGGGATCTGTTCATACTGAT
>CM047580.1:20362594-20372874 GCA_026184515.1 Peronosclerospora sorghi
ACCGCTCGCTTCTCCTCGAGTTAGGAGTCTCGCGCTATGCCCCGCGCCCTTGAACTCATCGGAGCGGCCTTACGCTTTTTAGACTTGGAGGTTTTCGAATTTTCGGGGTGGTCACTTTTGGCCAATGAGTGGCGTCGGGTCCGGTCTTGATGCAGATCGGCCAGAACGGCCGATGCAGACCGGTCGGCACTAGAACATGCAGCCGGACGCCGGTGTAACAAGTCATTCAGCTGTTGATAGCACCGGTTTACGGCCGCCCAGCGACGATCTGATTCCTGGGTCCAGGCGTCCGATCGGGCCTGGAAGGACTCGACCCTACCGATCTGCTCCCGGACCATGGCCTGCAATTCGCTGGTCTGCCTTTCCAGGTCACCACGTTGGGTGTGGAGCAGGAACCGGTCGGACTGGTCTTCTAGCATCTGTCGGCCGACTACCGCGAGCTGTTCTAGGAGATGTGAACGATAAGTTTCCATACGGGACAAGTCATGGCGTGCCGATCAGTCCGTCCAAGATCGGTCGGAGCTGATCGCGGTGATCACGAGACTGCCGATCCGCCGCGAATAAGGCGTCGAACACCTTGGTGATATCGGCAGACAGTTGGTCTATATGCAAAAGGAAGTCAGACCAGACCCAGGATGGAAGCAGACCGGTCGACCTACATCGCGTTGCTTGTTGGACGACCTGGGCCCGGAGACGTGCATTTTCGGTGGTTACCTCTTGCAACTTCGCGGTCAGAGAGACCGAACCATTTACTTCATCCCGCCGTTGCAAGAGCGCATACTCCTTAATGGCCAACTGGGGCCGGAGTTCTTCGACTGTTTTTCGAAGTTGATCGGCCTCGATCTGATGCCGATCCGGTGTATCGGACCCCGGAGTGTTGGGTAGAGAGCTGTCAGATCGGGCCTATCTGGTCGTCGAGTCAACATGAGGCAATGAAGGACGCAGGGAGCCTGCTACAAGAAGGTCAAGAGAGGTCACAAGGCGATCGGGTATGCAGAACAAGTACCTGGTGGAGTTGAAATTGGAGATCCGTCCATTGGTCAAGTCCGCTCCGACGGAAATCGGGATTTGATGAGATCGGGCCGCTACCGTTGCACGGCTGCGACACGTCTCAGGAGCGGCTGTCGTGAAGCCGACCCAAGAATTTTGGTCGGTTCCGGTCAACAATGGACCTATCGGCCTGTCGGCGATCGGATTGGTGGAAAGTCAAGAGGTTTTTGGGTCAGTCATGTGCAAGGGGTGTCCAGGACACAAATTCGGGTAGGTCACATGAGATTGCGTGTACTACATATTTTCATGTTTGGTACATATTGGGGACTATAGGGGGTAGGTAGTAGTTGGGGATTTTCCAAGTTGGGAATTCGCTTTCTTTTGGGTTTCGCTTCGTAAAGGTTTTTTGGCTATTAGCTTCGCTTAAGTGACCGTTGGACCCCCAGCTCAACCGGGGTCGTTTCACCTTACGCATTAGTTGCCTCTGCACGCCGCAGAGTGTTTCGGGAGCGGAGGGTCGAGTAATCCCCTCCAGCTCATTATACCCGGTCGGGACGCGTTATAGACGCATTTGGCCCGCCGGTAGTCCCTCGACGGGAGAGTACTTTGGTCGACCCGCTACGTTAAGTTTCACACGTTTGGAACGTGTTATTTTACCTATTGGATTATTTCGTGGAGATATCGTTCGTGGATTACGTCACGTTCTTATTGGATCTCCCCATTGGATTGTACTATTGGACCTCATTGGATTACCGGAGTTTATCTCTCATATTGGCTGGGCTTTACGATCGGGTCAGCGATCTGCCCTCGGGAGTATACAAATTTCGAGTATAACCGGTATACCCGTACCCAGGGTGAAGAGTTCCTCCCCGGTTACATCACCCAGCACGGTCTACCGCATTTAGACCACAAGTCAGTCCCAAGCACCGATCCACCGAGTGTGTTACCAGCCCAATCCATCGGGTACACAAGGTGAGATGCGAAAAGAATCGGACCAGGCGTCCAGTGTTGACGATCGGTCGTCTGCCAGCAGCGGATGATCCGATCAGATCGAAGACGAGGGTTCGCGGGGTCCCCCCCCCAGTAAGCTGGAAGGCCGGGAACGATGGTGGTCAGGTTCTCGACACTTCGGTGTTCGATTTCGAACTTGTCTCCACCACAGCTACATCAATGTCTAGCAGAGGCGTGAGGGGGGAGATAATTCTTTGATGCCGCACATAACTTGGACTCATTTGACGAGCCGTTTCCTGGCAGTGGGTACAAGTTTCCAATTTTTCAAGAGTGTTTTTCTATCCACTACGGTGGCCGTGATGGTGTATTATGGTGACGTGTTTTCAGCGAGAGAGACGCATGTGAAGATGTTCTCTTCTTTAACCCTGATAGCCCAACTTGTTTCGAGATGTTGCGCAGAGTCCATAATAACGGACGAATACACGATTTTTCTGGGTATGAGAACGTGTTCACTGATGAGGAGAGAATCACTTGGTACAAGAGCGTGCTCGCCATGGGTCCCCTTCAATCTATCCAGCCGGTTGTCGAAGCGCAGTGACTAACCATCATTTACAATGAATAAGGGGTCGGCACAATTCAGACATCCAAAGGGCCGAGGGAGTTTCATTCTATTTTCTATTAAGGAACTTCTAATCGTCCGGCGCTCGTTATTTTGTGCGGTATGAACCATACATTCGATTTGCAAATTTACTTTGGTTATTCTTTCTTTTACAAAATTTTCCTTGTATAGTCTCTTTATCTTCCCTCGTTTTGTTTCGCTTTGCCAATCATTTATTTTATTTGTTCGACGCACCTTATCTATTTTGCTGTTGTTCCCTGTTTTGTTACCACGATTGAGATCAGAATCAAGGCTGGACCACTGTCTGCGCCATAATTTAGCCTTTTTCGTTAAAGGACCAGTGAGTTTAGACATCCACCCAGATATCGAATCGTCGATATTAAGATTTTACCACTTTTCATCATTTTTAAGGAAGGAAACTTAAAGCATTTGCTCTGGTTCTATGTGTATCAGTGACACCAACGGGAACCGACGGGAACAATATTGACCCACGGCGACGTCCACGTCATCTAAGAGCACCTGAAAGCCTACAAAAAACTCTCAACGCAGGTTCCCGTAGCTATTTGATTACTACATTGGAATAAGATGATGCTGTTACGCTGAAAATCAGTTTCTAAGACCTCCCGTGATATTGGCTACGCCGAACGAGGTACCCCCTTGGATAGTCGGTAGTCTGGGTGCCGTGTGGGATGCATTATCAAGTACAGAATTTTTTGATGAGGTTCACCACACATCTGTGGGAGGTGTCCGATCTGAATAACATAAACCATCAGTTGCGTAAGAATAACCATAAGCTTGGTGACCAACTGATGCGCTCCAGGGCATGTTTGATTTCGAGATAGCGTCTCGCGTCGCTGAGGACAGCGCTTCTGAAGCTTTCCGAGGTGGCCACCTAAGAAACCAATGATGCTGATCAGGCGGGAGGAATCAGTCACGGAAATGGATGTGCAGCAAAATCTGCTGGGCGAACATCCGATGGTGAAAGATACCTTGAAGAGTTCTTGTCGGCCAGAGGTAGCTGATTGGGTGTCATAATCCAAAGCTTCGCCCGATTGATGGGGGCATGATCCAGTCGTACTGGCAAGGCAATGTTGGACGAAGCAATAATCTCTCCTTCACCGAATACGATTTTGCGGAGCGGCTCTCCATTCAATTAAAAGGGAAGATCATGAAAGACTATACAGTTCGCGCTCACGACTTCATCTCGCCTTGGGCTTGGGTGGTCGTAATCAAAATCGGTTGAACCCCACGATTTACAAACCCATCATAATTGATAGGTCAGCTGGGATCGTTAAAATGAACGAATACAGCTTCGTGTAGTGGAATGCTTGAAAAGTGTGACCGCTGTATCGCAAATCTTCAGATGGACACCAGGAAAGCTAGCAGACGAATAAATGAAAAGGCCCTGGAATATCTCCAGACTTCTGACTGTTTATCAAAAGCCATGCTTTCGTGAATTTTGTTGACTTGACATCTAGCCGTAGGGAACCTATTGATATCATTCAAGGCAAATGGAGAAGCGACGACTGCACTTCAGGGGAGGTGGGCTGGGGTGAGTATGCGTGAAGGAATACGCGGCAGGGTCGAGAACGATGTGCACACGACAGGGAAAAATCCAGATGGCAGGCTTTCTAAGAGCTTACTCATCACTCTCGACCAAAAATACAACGATGACAATCGTGGCAGTAGCGCAGTACATTTATTTTACTAAGCTAATTATCCTGAAACGTCGGAGAAGACATCCTTCATAGTTCTTGGGAATGTGCTGAAAAGACATTGACGATTCGGCTTTTGCAATCACCAATCCCGTGAAGAGGTGGACCAAGATCAGTAGTTTTTTATACCGCTTGGATGACTTGAAAAGCTACAGAAAAAAATCCATCGCAATTACTTGAACTAGATGCATTGCTTGAGGGATTCTGCCTTTACAAGTGGGCTCCCTTTTTCGTTTTCAGTCCACAATTTTTGTGCCTGAACGTTTGGTTATAGGATGCGCCAGTGGAAACTCTCTAATAAATTCTCCATATGCTCTTTCATGACTGGAATGGTAGTGATGCATCACATCCTGTCGTAGTCTCTCCGGGGTAAGGGTCGATCTGATCTATTTCTTGGTACTAAAATAAAAGTTATTTTTGTCTACTTAGTAATCAGGTGCGATCGCCGCAAACATTTTGCGTTGTCGCTGATGAAATTAGTCACCTCCTTTAGATATTGCTTCATTTGCACACCCGCTGCTCTTAAACCCGTGCCAGTCGGACTATCAGACTCTCTTCTTTAAGGATCGAACATGAATCCACTTGTTTACAGTGTATTCTTTCAACCGCCATTATACACACCGGATATATACCCTTTTCCATGCGGTTTTGCTTTACTTGGTGGTACACCAAATCTAAGTCCAACAATGAGAACCTTCTTGGCGGAAAACGTCCGGTAAACCTCCGATCTCGGTCTAAGACAAGATACCAAGCAAACGGATACAGTATCATCGTCTATCCACACTGTTTGAGCGGCGGTGATGTTTGCCAATACCTCAGTAAGGTTCACCTCTCACTCCAGACGTCTAGCCAATATGCTGGTCGTTGGCTTTGTCAACCGGAAGGCAAAAACCAAGGTGATTTTCCAGCGCTCTGTTCGAAACCTGTAGTGTTTGAAGCGGTTCCTGCGCCGATTGAGTAGGTATATACACTGAAAAATCTATACATTGCGTACCCACTCATGGTGGCTCCTCTAGTAAAAGTCGCACACGAGAGATTGTTTTTCTTATCTAGACCCTGATTCCCCGATATCGGTGCATCATGATATTCAAACGAAATTTCTGGGAACAACGATTCAACTTTAGTCTCGTCATCTCCATTACATGCTTCTTGTACCTTCAGCACAAGAGAAGAAGAGAGGGTATTTTAATGTGACATTGTAGTCATTGATAATTTCGATTACCGACGTTTTTTATCGTAATTAGGATGTGATAGCACATCAGCTATAACTCTCAGACTTAACGGTTTGTGTTCAACCATTAAGGTATATTCTGCAAAATAAAATATCCATAGATGCCCCTATTTGCAGTAGATTTGGCCGTGCATGAGGAGGCACGATCAGTTTATATCATAAACGATCTATCAGCCAATGGATATATCCCAAACTTCACCGGTTATTACTTCATGGCAAGCATTCCGTAACATAAACTGAGTGGTTGCGCTCAGCTGGACGCAGCATTCAAAAACTACCACCCTGATCTTCTTTGGGATCAAAGTAGATTAGTTCTTTCCGAAAAGCAGAAAAAACTGGTCGGATGCACCGAAGATGAGATTCTTTAAGTTCCCATGTGCTAATTTTTACGCATTAGACAGCGAAGTGATCAGCCACGATCGAGAGCCTGTATTCATGGCGGACTTTTACGCGCATTCAAACGAGTGATTGCCAACGACAGAATAAGAAACTGGACACCCAAGCTAGTAGTGCAGACCATAAGGGAGGTGATAAACAATTGACTTCAGAAGCAACCATAGAAAGGTTGTTAACAATTATTATCAGGTGTCTCCCCACCAGACCAAATTAATTTAAATAATCTGGCTATATCTGTGTCCGGTGAACCTTACTAGTTGATATACTCTTAGGTGCCCTAGTCGAAGTTAAAGCTGGTTAAGGAATTCACTGATCGACCTAACTCTCCCCTGACATCCGATAAGCAAATTGCTTGGATTTTGGTTAAAAAGTCTTACCAGAACACAGCAGGAAAATCCTTTATGTCCGAATGAATATGTTAGATTAGGCTATAGACGGGGTATGATGCATACAGCGATATATCAAGTATACTGGAAAGAACATCATAACCACTTTGGGGTGATGAAGCTGATCTAAACTACAAGGCACTACTTAATGCTTTCGAAGGAACTCTCGTCAATAAGAATCGTTACCACGTCATGCAGAGTCAGAAGGATTCGGAGGATGTTACACCATAACCTAAGCGAAAGTTTGGCGTAATCACTCTGAATATGGCTAATCACCCTTGGGCGTTACACACGTTCGTTTATTATAACGAAAATAATTCGTCTTTCTTGCCCAACCCTGGCATAAAACGAGATAACCTTCACGCAGTTTCTATCTCCAAATGAATTAACCCAAATCCACAAAACAATATAAGTCATCAATTTATCAAATTGTCCAATCTACGGATTCATTCTACCCAGTGACGCCTTGGACATCGTGAATTCGTAACCATGTTAATCATTATCACACAACATCTCAATCATCGCCGTTAAATCACATTTTTTCTTCACGTGTTGTCTGCCAGACAAGCACAGCTCAGCTATAGCAGTTGTCAGGGTGGGCTCCTGCGCCGCCCTTTATGCACATCTATGTCACACTTTTCATGTTTCCTTACCCTAGATTCATAGGTAATCAAAGTATCGCGTGAGACTTGTCGCATCAGACACAATAGACGCATAACACATCTATTGAACATTGCAGTGGTGTTTTTCAACCCAACCCCTCTGGAATTACAAGCCACTCCCAAAACATCCCGCTTGGGATGCTTACTGATGTGAGAGAAAACCATCTCTTAAGTCGAGAGCACTGAAAATGGTGAGTACCATCTATGGTGGCATCCTTTCTCGGTATCAGCGTTCGTACCCGACACGCAGCCGCGTTCTGCTTGTAAGCACGGACGATCCGCCAGTCCTCTGGGCTTCTTTACACAGAAGTTAGGCTGTTGTGTGGTGAGGTTGACTCTGGCACATGGACTTCCTTACATCGAGCTTCAGAGAACTCGTCGATTGCTTTCACTTGTTCACGCGGTAAAAGCCATTGCCACTGACGCAATGCTCCGTGCCTCCATTAGGATTACCTCATGTCGAGTCGCTTTGCCTTTTGAGTGCTCGTGTGGAAATTCTTCAAATACGTCATCATATTATCAAAGCCCATCGTAGTAGGGATGTCGCTTAAAGCGATTTCCACCTCTGTCTCTTTAAGGCTGAACAGGGCTTTTGCATCGGGAACATACTCGTTCACAGTTTTACGTGCTTTCAATGTGGATAATTTAAATAATTTTCATGCTCTCATCGCTTGCAACCATGACACGGATCTTTTGGATGTTGTAATCACGCAAGTTCTTTGTAAACTTCTTTGACCTTTGAGATGAAAAAAAACATATTTCCGAGCCCGCGTTTTGGAGGGGAACGGTTATGCCATCGCTACTATATGGGTTGGTAACTAATAAATTCTCGACAGTGGTTGTCCCAGTTTGTAACAGGGTTACATTGAGTTACGTTGGTGTGCGTGAATACACAACGGTTGAGGTCAAGTATTGTAACAGGGTTACATTTGGTTACGTTGGTGTACGTAGGTACACAACGGTTGAGGTCAATTTTTGACCGGTCCGAAAGGTTTGGACCTATTGGTTGTTTTAACCAATCAGGGCGAGAGCCCTTAGTGAAGGCGTGGCAGCCTGCCACGTGTTGGTATACAGGTGGTGTACATTACATTTCGGCTAGGTACGAATCGAGTAAGTTCTACTTAATATTACATATAGTTTACATTAGTTTAATTAATTTAGGCTAATTACATATTAAATATACATCAGTTTACAAATTACACTAAAGACTGCTAGGCGCACGACATCGACCGGTCGCGCGCAGTGAGTGTTGTAGTGAAAGGGAATACCTTCCCTTAACTACCCCTTTCAAAGGGAAGCCTTATGTCAATGCGTTAGTTTATACTAACTAGTAAACCAAGGGAAATCTTGGCCCCGAGTAAGAGAGCGATCTCTTACTAAGCCCTTTTTAAGAGCGTATCGGCTAAGTAGAGGCGTATCGCCGCTTCAGGAAAGTCTTCCTCTGTGCGCTATCCGCACCATGCGTTTACGCACCTGCTACATCTGGTAGCGCTTGTAGTCAATCCAACACCTGTGTTGGTAGATAACATCCTCTGCAAAGGATGAAACAGGACGATAGGGCTTAGTTAACTCCCTTCCAACAGGAAGCCTTTAAGAGGCTAGTACCCATATTGGGTTCGGTTGGCAAGCGCCACCTAGTGGAGCAGGGCCTCGATGCCGTGAGCGAGAGGGTTAACTACCTCCTCGCCCATGAGGCGAGTTTGTACGGAAGTCATCCTGGGTCTACGGGGTGCGCCCTCCGTTATACTTTAAGATAAAGGAATTCACCGGTGAAAAAGGTGATAACCTTTATGTGTGGTTTCGCGAGGTCGAAACGGCCTTCGCCAAAGCCAAAGTGATTGAGGATCACTTGCAAGTGGGACTGCACTAACCCATATTACGGGTAAAGCCCGTACATGGGCGTTTGCGTGTCCGGATTCGGTCACGGACGTGTTCCCGAACTGGAAAGTCCTTAAGCGAAAGCTTATGGACATGTATGCTACACCTGATCTGGCCTTCCAGAATCAGCTCCGTTTCTGAGGTGCCGTCAGGGCACCAGGGACTTGGAGACATACGTCCAAGAACTAAATACCCTGTTGGAAGGGATGTACGCGAAAGCGTATTCGGACGATTTGTCCATTCCCGTGTTCATGAGAGGCCTGAAAGAAGGGCCAGCACGATCGGAACTCTTCCGATGCCGACCCCAATCCCTGGGGGAGGCGTTCAAGATAGCGTTCAACGCCGAGAGGAACTTTCGTTCCTCTAAGGTGGGTCCTGAACCCATGGACCTGAGTCAGATCGAAGCGGAGGAGAAACCTTTCGCTCAGAGTCATTTGCCTAATAAAGTAGAAGCCTTTTGGTTATAGGATTTTTCTAAGTGGAAATCCTTTGGTCTGGGTTCACACAACAGCTAGGGGTCGGCGTTCTTCCCTTTTCGTACGCTAGTCGCCTCCGCCCGCCGCGCAGTGTTTGGGGGCAGAGGGTCGAATTATCCCCTCTCGCCCATTATACCCTGTCTGGAAGCGCCGCACGCGCACTTTGGCCCACCGGAAGTCTCTCGACGGGAGTACGATTTGGCGATCTCAACACCTCAACTCAAGTACGTTTGGAACGTGCTATTCACTGGATTGGTCTTGGCGTGGAGATATCGTTTGTGGAGTTTCACGAGCATATTGGGTCTTTACGCGGACATATTGGCTTGTTTTAATATTGGTTGGAAACTAGACCGGTTTTGGTCTTATTTCGTATTGGTCAGGGGCTAGACCGGAACGGTCGGTCTACCCTCTATTATTTCGTATTGGTCAGGTCTTGATCGTTTGGACGATCGACCTATTGGAAGTTATCTCTTGGAAGTGTTTTTGGTCTGTTTGTGTCTGGGGTGAAGAGTTCCGCCCCAGAGATACCTACCCAGATCGGTCTTCTATATTCAAGACCGCTTCGATCCAATCTGCGATCCCGATCCACCGAGTGTGTAACTAGCCCATTCCATCGGGTACACAAGGTGAGATGGACACTAAACAATCGGACCAAGTGGGTTCTGATGACGACCGGTCGTCTGCTTGCAGCGGACGATCGGACCAGATCTCGAGTGGTGGTCCGCGGAGTACCCCCTCCGAAAGTTGGAAGGCTGGGCGCGATGGTGGTAGTCAGGTTATCGATGCTAATGTTTTCGATTTCGAACTTGACTCCACCACAATGGTGCGCGTGCCCGGATCACTTGGTGATCGTGGATATCACCGTGCTGATATTCCATCAAAAATTGGATTCGAAGATTTGAATGATTTGAATATGGAGTCGTTCTGGAGAGGACGTAAGGAAAGGCTATCGCCTTACGTTCTCGTTGTTGATAAA
>CM047580.1:20376200-20407403 GCA_026184515.1 Peronosclerospora sorghi
GGGACCAAGACCTCACTATCCCAGTTGGTCGGTCTGCCGATACCCCGTTTGAGAAAGGTTTTCGTTCGAGGAAGTTATGGTTGACCAGGGGCGATCGGTGGACCTTCGTAGAGAGTGCTGGTCGACGTGATTTTGTCCGTGTTACCAATATCGGTGACAAGCCGCTGACACTGGACAATAACACTATTGTCGGTATGTGGTTAGCAGAAGGGAAGGTACCAAGGAAGATGGGGTTCGTCTCGATTGGATCGAGGCGATATGTCGAGTGCAAAACCTGGCGTACCAATCGACCACCGATCTTATCAGCGATGATGGGTCGGTGGAAGAGGATACCTCACCTTTAGTGGAAAGATCAAGTTATGTCACCCCGAAAAAGATGTTGGTCCGAAGAAAGGCGCCGCAGTCACCAGGAACGGTGGACCATCAAGTAGACGAGCCGAGGCTAGTCAACGTGGTGTCAGCACAAGACCATTCGACAGCGGAGCAAGAAAAGGAAGAAGGGGAACATGAAGTTGCTAGGTCGGACCATGACGGTATTCCTAATCAGACCGATGTCAGTGAAGGACAGCCCGTCGATCAAGACCAGGGGCGTTCAGCCGGTCCAGATGGTCTAGGTGATATCACCCCAGAAGATGAACAAGTATATATACATGAAGGCGGGGAACAGTATATTCAGGAGCTGGAAAGCCAAATGGCAGTCCTCCCTGAAGTGTCTGTAGACTCTCCCGAAGTTACAATGGATGATTTACAAGTGGGTGATCAAGACCTTAACAGTCCAGACCAGATCGAGCAGTTAAAGAATATCATATGGAAGAAAAGACATCTTCTGATCGGAAAGGCTACCGCCTTACCACCTGCAGCCCGTGGTGCGATTTGCGATATTGACGTTGGAGATGCCAAGCCGATTGCCCAGCGATGTCGACGCGTGGCGCCACAGTACCGTGAAAAGCTTTCTGATCTCATTAAAGGACTGTTGGGCACCAAGATTAATAGACCGTTGACCTCGCCATGGGCCTCGCCGATCGTAATTGTTATCAAGAAGAACGGCGTCGACATTAGGTTGTGCATCGACTATCGGCTGGTAAATCGGTTGACTAAACTCATGGTTTACCCGATGCCGCTGATTAATGATCTGTTGGAAGACCTCGACAAGACCTTGTGGTATTGTTCGCTGGACATGGCAAGTGGATTTTGGGTGGTCTCGATGACTGATCGAGCCCGTGAGATTTCCGCATTTGTGACACCGTTTGGTCTTTTCGAGTGTAACCGTATGCCGTTCGGTCTGAAGAACGCACCCCAGATCTATCAAAGGTTGATAGACAACGCACTGTACGGACACTTCAAAATCAAGACCGATCGGGACCCTGACGAAAGTTATGATGTGTTTAGAGAGGGTGAACCCGATCGGGAAAGAAGACCGTCCGTTCTAGGGAGGCGGTCGTACATCGACGACATTCTGATACCTGCCTCGTCATGGAACGATCTGTGCGAGAAGGTTGAACGATTGTTGGAGACCTGCGACCGCTGGACCCTATCTATCAGCGCCGTGAAAAGTTTTTGGGGTATGTCCAAGGTCGCCTATTTATGCCATATGGTCTCGAACAATGGTCTAGAGGCTAATCCTAAGGACCTGGATTCGTTAATCAACCTCCCGTTTCCCAAGTCTCTGAAGGCAATGCAGCCCTTCCTAGGAAGTTTAAACTACTACAGCCGCTTCATCGAAGATTTTGCTATCTACGAGGCTGTGTTGTATGAGCTCCGGGAAGTGGACTACCGTATGTTGCGCGAAGAGGACCGGGCAACTTTACATGGGGGCGCCGACTCTGGTCTTGCTGCAGATTGTCCGCAAGTGGTGGCCGAAGACCATATGAAGCGTGCAAAGTTTGCTTTTGGTATGTTGAAGGTGAAGATGGCGACGGCACCGATTTTGAGGCATTTCGATCCCGAAAAGGTCCCGACCATTATTGTATATGCTAGTCAGTGGGCCATTTCGGCCGCTCTAGTACAAGATCATGATGGTGTGTACCACCCGGTCACGTTCACGAGCAGAACGCTGAAGCCAAATGAAGTGAACTATGGAATTGTCGACAAAGAAGTTCTGGCGTTGCTACGAATTCTGGATGTGTGTTACAACCTGCTGGTCGGCCGACCTATAAAGGTCCTGTCAAGACGGTCTACTTTGGCCTGGCTATTATCAGCCAATGGGATGGACGGACGTCTAGGCAGATGGTCGGCGGTCTTGTCGCAGTGGATCCTCGAGGTCGTTAGGTGCACCAGGGGCGAGGAAGATATATTGGGCACATTAGCTGCCAGTATCACCCCTCGGTCTGAAGTGGACGAGGCATTGATAGCGATTGCCCCGAGGAAGCAACCTCGGCAGTCAGTTTCGAGACCGCCACCGACCGTCGATCATGATGAAGAACTCTTGGTCTTAAGTTTTGACGGATCGGCAAGCGTGAAGAAGAAGGTCGGCGCCTATAGTGCCATAGTGTGGAAGTTGCCACAATGGTCTATAGTTGCAGCCGCTGTCGATTTCACGCCGGATATTACGGTTAACGAGGCGGAGTACCGAGGTCTACTTCTATGTCTGGACGTGCTGTCGTCGCAAGAGAAAGGGCGAGTCATCATATGTGGTGACTCGAACCTAGTTATCAGGCAGGTCACCGGAGAGATCGACTGCAAGGCCCCACGACTAAGCACGCTAAATGATCGGGTAATGAAGGCATTGAAAGACCGTCCCAACCACGAGCTGTTGCACGTGAAACGGGACTGGAACAGAAGCGCCGACTACCTCGCGACCAAGGCCATGCGAGACCAGACCGGGGCCACGATCACCGAGGAGGCCGTTCATGATGAATTGATGAATATAAACAGGCTCCCCGAGGTGATAGGACCCAAGAACGCTCCGGACCTGGTGCATGTGATGGTCTCGACTAGACCGAAAGCTCGGAAGTCCCACTAACCGTTCTCGAAGAAAGGGTTGAGTGAATCTGTTGTGCAACGACTAAGGCCAGAACGGATCCTCAAGGCGCAGGACGAAGAAGAATGGATTGTGAATTTGAAGACCTACCTGCGCGGTGAATTGCCTAAGTTGACGAATGGTCAAGCAAAAGAATGTGCCAAGATCGCAGACAGTTACGAAGTGGATGAGGATGGTTTACTATATTACTGCCGCGATGCCGACCAAGACAGTGCAGACCGGGACCGATTGGCGAAATTGGTGATACCTGAGTTGCTGCAGCCGGATGTCCTCCATCACTACCATGTGAGTCTAGAAGGGGGACATCAGGGCATAGGCAGGACCTATCACAAGATCAGGTCCCACTTTCACTGGAGAGGTCTTTTCCGAAGTGTACAGAAATATGTGGGTTGTTGTACGGATTGCGAGACCGGAAAGGGTAGACCGGTAATCAAGGGGCGATCGCCCGGAAATATCGAAGCTACCTACCCTTTCCATGTCATAGCGATGGACCATATACCGTCGCTGCCTAAATCGACATATGGCAATACTGAGTTGTTGATCTGGGTAGACCTGTTCACCGGTCTAGTTATTGCGAAGGCAAGTGCGTCCCGGTCTGCCGGGCAGATCGCCAAAAGTTACGAAGAATGTGTGTTCCGAAGTTTCGGCGCCAGCGAGGTCATCAGACACGACCGAGAACCCGGTTTCATGGCCGAGGTGTTCTGGTCGTTTAAGAATATGCTGGGCCAGAAACCGAGCGCGACGATGGCATATCGTCCGCAAGCGAATGGATCGGCAGAACGTATGGTACAAACTATTACAAGAGCAATCAAGATGTACGTTGCCGATCCAGACCAGCGCGATTGGGACGAATACGCAGAAAGGCTGGTGTTTGTACTCAACTCGTCGACCGATCGGGCTCGAGGAGAAACGCCTTTTTATCTTGAGTATGGATGGGACCCCCGGTCCACTCTTGAAGCCGCGATACCTATTGGCTTCACTCGGACCCGTGATCGTGATGCTCGACGTTGGCGCATGCAGGTCCAGAAACACTACCAGCATGCAAGAGAAATTGTCAACGAAAAGTTACGTCAAGCTACACAATACCGGGCAGACCGGATCAACTACCAGGTCCAACCCCACGGTATAGAACCAGGGGCGAGGGTATGGTTGTACCTAGACCGAGTGAAGGAGGGATATGCGAAGAAGCTGGCTCACATGTGGCACGGTCCTTTCCGTGTTGCCGAGCTGATTGGTGAACACGCTGCCCGTATAGTAACAACCGGCACGGACTACAACGTCTACCCGATCGTTCATGTGTCCAAGTTAAAACTGGTCTGAGAATTTCCTGATCGTCCCAAAATGCCCTGTTTAGTAGACGAGGCAGAATGGTTTGATTTCGATGAAGCATTACTGCCGGAGGACAGTTGGGAACGACCGCTGGAGAAGGACGAATTTGAAGTGGAAAAGATCTTAGATGTCCGATCGGTCAAGAAGACCAGGTTCGGCCGGACCCACCGAGAATATCTGGTCCGATGGAAGGACCATGATGAAACAACTTGGATCGATGAGTCCGACCTGAACTGTGGAGCACTACTACGAGAATTCGAACGTGACCGAGTCAGTCGGAACCTTTTCGCAGTGATGCAGACCCATGAAGACCAAGACCAAGACATGCAGTAGCATCGGTCTTCCCGACCGGTGTGAAGAGGTGGAAGGTCTTGTGTCTTGTGTATTGTGAATATGTGACGAATTGGAATAGTGGAGTGACAAACTTGGATTGTTTTCTCACGATGTAAGTGGAACGGTTGGTGATAACGTGTCTAGTGCAACTCTGGAGAAAGTGGTGGAATTAGCTCAAGTGATTTGATTACCGAACATGTGAAAAAGAACGATGATATATATTAAGTGTTATCTGGTCGACTACTTACGACCTCACTCGCCATCACCCCACAGACGGCCGACGGTCAACGACGGATGCTTTTCAACTTGGTCCTGGTACTGGTTACGCCAAGGTTCTTGTTGGTCTAGTTGGACCAAAGCATCCTTGAGCTCCAAGACCGGTGTAGTGCACCCAAGACCGGGGTACCATGTGCCACCGTCAGCCAGCAGCCGGGTCCTCTCGACGCGACGCCGCGGCATATGAAGTACAACTGGATATAAGAACAAATCAACGTCGCACTCGTGGGCCAGCATCCCGTTCAAAACATATTGGCACAGGGACTTCCAGGCCTCACCCGATCTGATCCGACGCCGCTTGCGCTTGTTCTGGATGGTCGCCAAGCCACGGTCTTGCCGAACTCGTTCCGGGGGAAGCACCAGATAGTGGGATGCCTCCCAGATGGCTTGAGCGTGAGTCTTGTTAAAACATTTCACTCGACTCATGAAAGCACTGGCCCACGGAGTCGAGTGGAAGATGAACCCCAGCTTGGGATGCTCGAAAATCTTCCACGGCTCGTCAGCGTACAATCTGGAGATCTTTGCCGACGTGATCAAGTCCGGCCGCCATTCCGACGCGGCAGGAACTTTCTTCGCTGGCGGGAAAAGCCAATGGTCTGGACGAGAGAAAGACCGGGCCAGGAGCTGCTTGGTCAGGGTGGTCCGGCGTAAACAACCGCTCTGCCCTGGCGACCACGGCAAAGTATCCTCACGCGTTCGTGGCGGAAGGGAAGAACTGTCGATTGCCACGTTGTCCAACAAAGCATCTTTGTAGAGCTTGGACGTCCCAGGCAAGACCGTAGGTGTTGACTTTGTCGACGCATGAGGTGGTGGAACGCCACCATGCGGACCGGTATTCATGGTCTTCTCCGAAGTCGATGCAACTTGAAAAAAAATTAATGTGGACTTGTTCGCTACTTGGTTGGGATGGGGACAGCAAACTCCAAATCACCGGAGTCTTCGCCGGAGTCATCCCAGGACGAGACCTCTGAATACTTGGCACGGTCAGCACCGGCGGTCGAGGGCGCTTTATTTTTGGCGACGTTACTGTCGTCATCCTCGTCCAAGCTTGTGCCCACGAGAAGCGCCTGCGTCTTGTCTCGCTTATGGGGCACCGCACGTTTCCCTTCGAGTTCAGGGTCGCGCGCTATGCCCCTCTCCCTCGAGCTACCCGGCGCGTCCGCGCGCTTCTTTGATTTGTGTGGAATTTCGGGCTGGAGAATTTCGGCCAATGAACGTCCTTGGTCTTGGTCCCGGTGTAGGTCCACCAAGGCGGCCGACGCAGACCGGTCTACGCTGGAGGCAGCAACCGGATGCCGACGAGGACGCAACAGGTCAACCAAGCGCTGATGACATTCTTTCAATACCGCCCGACGACCGTTCGCTGCCTGCGTCCAATCGTTCGACTTGCGTTCACAAGACCGGACCTCCTCGGTCTGGTCTTGAATCGAAATTCGGAGCTCGGTTAGACGCCTCTCGAGATCGTCGCTTTGAACACTCAACAATGTCTGGTCCAGCAGACCTTCCGCTTGCTGCTGTTGGACCAGCACAAGCTGCTCCCGTAGATGAAGCTTCTGAGCTTCCAAGCGGGGTCAGCTTGTTGCGCGCGGTTATGAGCCCAGTCAAAACCTGACGCAGCTGGAGGTCATGCGTGTTCGACAGCCGATCGGAGGCAAGCAGGGCATTGATCGCCTTGTTGATGGCAGGAGGTATACGGGCTGGAGGTATACGGGCTGAAGACAAACGAAGGTTAGAACAGGTCCAAGGTGAAGACCGGACACGCATGCTTACGTTGTGTGGCTGTTGAGCAATCTGCTCCTGGAGACGTGCGATCTTTTCAAGTGCGTCTTGCAACTGCGCGACGGTCCCGGTCTGATGCCCTGCCGATGTCTGAGGTGCAGTAGAACGATGGGAGCTGCCAGACCGGACCGACCGGACGGGCGAAGTTCAATGAGATGACGTGGTATGCGAGGTGCCTACGAGAACGGTCGTTAAGGAAATTCAAGGTCAAGTCCAGCAGTGCAAGTACCTGGAACGGATGAAGAAGATGGTTGATCCATGTCGGAAAAGTTTGAATGACCAAGGTTTAACTGAATTTGATGGACGAGGTCAGACCGTTGTCGTTGTGAGACACGGTCTGACTCGGGGGCGGCTGTGGAGAAGCGTGCCCAAAATTGGCACACTTCTGGTCAAGTTTCGTCAAGGCATTTGGTCTAATTTCGGATTGGCTTAAACAAGGGGGGCTTTTCAGCCTATCAGACTCAAGAAGTGTCAAGAACGCAAGTTTTGGTGAGTCACCCGACTTTGGGTATTTTACATATTTTTGTGTGGGTACATTTAGGGACTATAGGGTAGTAGTATTTTAGTTGTGGATTTTCCGGATAGAGGGCTTTTGGTTGTGGATTTTCCTAATAAAGTAGAAGTCTTTTGGTTACAGGATTTTTCTAAGTGGAAATCCTTTGGTCTGGGTTCACACCACAGCTAGGGGTCGGCGTTCTTCCCTTTTCGTACGCTAGTCGCCTCCGCCCGCCGCGCAGTGTTTGGGGGAAGAGGGTCGAATTATCCCCTCTCGCCCATTATACCCGGTCTGGAAGCGCCGCACGCGCACTTTGGCCCACCGGAAGTCCCTAGACGGGAGTACGATTTGGCGATCTCAACACCTCAACTCAAGTACGTTTGGAACGTGCTATTCACTGGATTGGTCTTGGCATGGAGATATCGTTTGTGGAGTTTCACGAGCATATTGGGTCTTTACGCAGACATATTGGCTTGTTTTAACATTGGTTGGAAACTAGACCGGTTTTGGTCTTATTTCGTATTGGTCAGGGGCTAGACCGGAACGGTCGGTCTACCCTCTATTATTTCGTATTGGTCAGGTATTGATCGTTTGGACGATCGACCTATTGGAATTTATCTCTTGGAAGTGTTTTTGGTCTGTTTGTGTCTGGGGTGAAGAGTTCCGCCCCAGAGATACCTACCCAGATCGGTCTTCTATATTCAAGACCGCTTCGATCCAATCTGCGATCCCGATCCACCGAGTGTGTAACTAGCCCATTCCATCGGGTACACAAGGTGAGATGGACACTAAATAATCGGACCAAGTGGGTTCTCATGACGACCGGTCGTCTGCTTGCAGCGGACGATCGGACCAGATCTCGAGTGGTGGTCCGCGGAGTACCCCCTCCGAAAGTTGGAAGGCTGGGCGCGATGGTGGTAGTCAGGTTATCGATGCTAATGTTTTCGATTTCGAACTTGACTCCACCACAAATGCATTGAAGGACCACCCCAACCACGAGCTATTGCACCTGAAACGGGACTGGAACCGAAGCGCCGACTACCTCGCGACCAAGGCCATGCAAGACCAGACCGGGGCTACGATCACCGAGAAGGCCGTTCTGGATGAATTGGTGAATATAAACAGGCTCCCAGAGGTGATCGGACCCAAGAACGCCCCAGTCCAGGTGCATGTGATGGTCGCGACTAGATCGAAAGCTCAGAAGTCTCGCCGACCGTTCCCGAAGGAAAATTTGAACGAATATGTAGTGCAACAGTTAAGGATGGTACGGATCCTCAAGGCGCAGGACGAAGAAGAATGGATTGTGAATTTGAAGACCTACCTGCGTGGTGAACTGTCCAAGTTGACGAACGATCAAGCGAAATAGTTCATCAAGATCACGGATAGCTACGAAGTGGATGATAATGGATTATTGTATTACTGCCGCGATGCCGACCAAGACAGTGCAGACCTGAACCGACTGGCGAAATTAGTTATCCCCGAGTTGCTGCAGCCGGATGTCCTTCATCACAATCACGTGAGTCTAGAAGGGGGACATCAGGGCATAGGCAGGACCTATCACAAGATCAGGTCCCACTTCCACTGGAGAGGTCTTTTCCGCAGTGTGCAGAAATATGTAGGCTGTTGCACGGATTGCGAGACCGGAAAGGGTAGACCGGTAATCGAGGGGCTATCATCCGGAAATATCGAAGCTACCTACCCTTTCCAGGTCATAGCGATGGACCACATACCGTCACTGCCAAGATAGACGCGCGGCAACACTGAGCTGCTGATCTGGGTAGATCTGTTCACTGGTCTAGTTATCGCGAAGGCAAGTGCATCTCGGTCTGCGGAGCAGATCGCCCAGAGCTACGAAGAATGTGTGTTCCGAAGATTCGGCGCCAGCGAGGTTATCAGGCACGATCGGGAACCCGGTTTTATGGCCGAGGTGTTCCGGTCGTTCAATAACATGCTGGGCCAGAAACAGAGTGCGACGATGGCATATCGTCCGCAAGCAAATGGATCGGCGGAACGCATGGTGCAGACCATAACGAGGGCGATCAAGATGTACGTTGCTGACCCAGACAAGCGAGATCGGGACGATTATGCAGAAAGGCTGGTGTTTGCACTCAACTCGTCGACCGATCGGGTCCGAGGAGAAACGCCTTTTTATCTGACATATGTATGGGACCCTCGGTCGACACTGGAAGCTGCGATACCTATCGGTTGCACCCGGACACGCGATCGCGATGCTCGACGTTGGCGCATGCAGGTCCAGAAACACTACCAGCATGCAAAAGAAGTCGTCAACAAAAAACTGCGTCAGGCCACACAAGACCGGGCAGACCGGACCAATGACCAGGTCCGACTCCACGGTATAGAACCAGGGGCGAGGGTATGGCTATACCTAGACCGAGTGAAAGAGAGCTATGCGAAGAAGCTGGCTCACATGTGGCACGGCCCTTTCCGTGTTGCCGAGATCATCGGTGAGCACGCTGCCCGTCTAGTAACAACTGGTACAGATTACAAGGTCTTCCCGATCGTGCATGTGTCCAAGTTGAAGCTGGTCCGAGAATTTCCTGATCGACCCAAAACTCCCTGTCTGGTAGACGAAGAAAAAAGATTTGATTTCGATGAAGCGTTACTGCCGGAGGACAGTTGGGAACGACCATTAGAGGAAGACGAGTTTGAAGTGGAGAAGGTCTTAGATGTTCGGTCGACCAGAAAGACCAGGTTCGGTCGGACTCACCGAGAGTACCTGGTCCGATGGAAGGACCATGATGAATCAACTTGGGTCGACGAGCTCGACTTGAATTGTGGGGCTCTTCTACGAGAGTTCTATCGAGAACGAGTCAGTCGTAATCGCTTCGCAGTGATGAAGACTAATGAAGACCAAGACCAAGACACGCAGTAGCATCGGTCGGTCTAGACCGATGTGAAGATGTGGAAGGTCCGTAGTTGATGTGAAATTGTGATGAACTGTGACGAATTGGAGTAGCGGAATGACGAATGTGATGACTATTTTTCGTGATAGGGGTGGAACTGTTTACGATAACGTGTTCGGTGCAACTATGGAGAGAGTGGTAAAATTAGTTCAAGTGATTTGACGATCGGACATATGAAAAAGAAATGATGACATGTATTACGAGTTATCTGGTTGACTACCTGCGACTTCACTTGCTATCGCCCCCCAGACGGCCGATGACCATCGACGGATGATTTTCCACTTGATCCTGAAACTGGTTACGCCAGGGGTCCTTCCGGTCAAGCAGGACCAAAGCGTCCTTGAGGTCCGCGACCGGCTCAGCGCAATCAAGACCGGGGTACCATATGCCGTCGTCGGCCAGCAGTATGGTCTTCTCAACGCGACGCCTCGGCATGTGGAGGAACACCGGGTACAAGAATACGTCGACGTCACACTCGCGGGCTCGCATCCCGTCCAAAATGTACTGGCACAGGGACTGCCAAGCCTCGCCCGCCCGAATTCGACGTCGCTTGCGCTTTCTCTGGAACGTCGCCAGGCCCGGATCTTGTCGCACCCGGTCGGGGGGAAGCATCAAGTAGTGGGACGCTTCCCAAATCGCTTGGCCGTGGATCTTGTTGAAATTCTTCACCCGTCCTAGCAAAGTGCCGATCCACGGAGTCAAGTGGAACACAAGTCCTATCTTGGGGTGTTCGAAAATTTTCCATGGTTCATCGCCGTATAGGCGGGAGTTCTGCGCCGACATAATCAAGTCCGCCCTCCATGCAGACGCGGCAGGGGTTTTCTTGGCCGGTAGAAAAAGCCAGGGGTCCGGGCGAGAGAAAGACCGGCCAGAAGCTGCTTGGTCAGGGTAGACCGGCGCAAATAGCCGATTTGCCCCGACGACCACGGCAAAGTGCTTCAAACGTCCGCGGCGGAAGGGAGCTGGTGTCAACTGCCATGTTCTTCAGTAGAGCGTACTTGTGAAGCTCGGATGTCCCGGGGAGAACCGAAGGCGCCGGCTTCGCTGATGTCGATACTGGTGTGGCGTCACTTGGCAAACCGGTCTTCTGTTCTGACCCCAATGTTGACGCCACTTGGATGAAACTTTCACGTAAATTAGTTCGTGACTTGGACTGGATGGCGACCATAAACTCGGAATCGCAGGACCCTTCTCTGGAGTCCTCCTCGGACGAGACCCCTGTGTGCTTGGTGCGATTTGCAGTACGCTCGAGGGTGCTCGACTTTCCGAGGGGCTGTAGATTTCGTCCGTGTCCGAGTCCGAGTCCATAAGAAGCGCCTGTGTCTTGGCTCGCTTATGAGGCACTGCACACTTCCCCCCGGGTCTGGGTCCGCGCGCAGTGCCCCGCTCCCTCGAGCTACCCGGCGCGTCCGCGCGCTTCTTCGATTTTTGTGCAATTTCGGGCTGCTGATATCATCCAATGAACGATGTCGGTCTTGGTCCTGCTGCAAGCGGTCTTGGTCCTGCTGCAAGCGGTCTTGGTCTTGCTCCGAGGCGACTAAGGTTGCCGACGCAGACCAATCTATGCTGGAGGAAGCAGCCGAACACGGATGCAGCAAGTTCATCAAGCGCTGGAGGCACTGGTCTAGTGCCACCTGACGACGACCCGACTCTAGCGTTCAAGCGTCTGACTTGTCTTTGATAAGACCGGACCTTCCCGGTCTGGTCTTGAATTGAAATCTGAAGCTCGGAAATGCGTCGCGCGAAGTCGTCGCCTTGTATGCGCAGTGAGGTCACGTCAAACTGTCCGTTCAGCTGCTGCCGGCGAACAAGTGCAAGTTGATCCCGGAGATGGGACTGATGAGTCTCCAGAAGGGACAGCTCATGACGCGCGCTTACCAGCTCCTCTAAAATTGGTCGAAGCTGGTCAACATGATCGTCGGACTTCCTATCGGCATCAAGCAAGGCACCTATTGCCTTGACGATGCTGGGAGGGATGAGAGCTGAAGACAAACGACGGTCAAGGCAAGTACAAGACGAAGACCAAAGATGCGCACCTCGTGTTGCCTGGTGGGCCACCTGGGTCCTGAGACGCATGTTTTCTGCAAGCATATCCTGCATCTGCGTGTCGGCTGCAGTCTGACTCCCTTCCGATGTTTGAAGTGCACGAGAGTTACGTGGGCTGTCAGACCGAGCCGACCGGACAGGCGAAGCAAGGTGGGGCGACTCGGTGCATAGAGTTTCTGCAAGAACAACAAGAACAAGCGTCAAAGGGAAGCATAATAAGATCAAGTGCAGTAAAGGCAGTACCTGACGCAGGTGTCGAAGATGTTTGATCCATGGGGAAGAAGTGTGAGTGACCAAGGTCCAGTTGGTCGAGTGGTGGGTGAGTCAGACCGTTATCGTTGTGCGACACGGTCGGACTCAGGGGCGGCTGTGGTGAAGTATACCACAAATTTGGTCACTTTTGGTCAAGGCAGTTGGTCGAGTTTCCGATTGGTCTAAACAAGAGGTGCTTTTTAGCCTATCAGATTCAAGGAGTATCAAGAACGCAGGTCTTGGGTGAGTCACCTGACATTGGGTATTTTACATAATTTTGTGTGGGTACATTAGGTACCATAGGGAGGTAGTATTATTGGTTAGTTGCGGATTTTCCAAGTAAAAGTCTTTTGGTCTAGGAATAAGTGGCAAAAACCTCTTCTGGTATTGGTCTACACCGCAGCAAGGGGTCGCCGTTATTCTTTTCACGTACACTAGTCGCCTCCGCCCTCCGCGGAGTGTTTGGGGGAAGAGGGTGGTTTATCCCCTCTCGCCTATTATACCCGGTCTGGACGCGCCGCACGCGCACTTTGGCCACCGGAAGTCCCTCGACGGGAGTACGATTTGGCGATCTCGACACTTTGACTCAAGTAAGTTTGGAACGTGCTATTCACTGGATTGGTCTTTACGTGGAGATATCGTTTGTGGAGTTTCACGGGCATATTGGTTCTTTACGTGGACATATTGGCTTATTCTAACATTGGTTGGAGTTTAGACCGGTTTTGGTCTTCTCTCGTATTGGTCAGGGGCTAGACTGGTTGATTGGTCTACCCTCTATTATTTCGTATTGGTCAGGTCTAGATCGCTTGGACGATCGATCTATTGGAATTTATCTTTTGGAAGTGTTTCTGGTCTGTACGTACCTGGGGTGAAGAGTTCCGCCCTAGGTACACCTAGCCAGCACGGTCTCATATTCAAGACCGAATCAGATCGATCTGCGATCCCGATCCACCGAGTGTGTAACTAGCCCATTCCATCGGGTACACAAGGTGAGATGAACTTAAGTGAATCGGACCAAGTGTCTTTGGATGATGACCGGTCGTCTGCCAGCAGCGGACGATCGGACCAGATTTCGAATGGAGGTCCTCGGGGTACCCCCCCCCCGTAAGTTGGAAGGCTGGGCACGATGGTGGTGGTCAGGTTGTCGATACAAATGTATTCTATTTCGAACTTGACTCCACCACAGTAACCGCAAATGTACCCCCCCTCCCATTTCAGCCTCACGCCATCATGGCTACACGTACGTGCACCACTCCTCCGTTTTTCCCATGCGCCATCGACTTCTGCGTGCGGCCCTCGACACAGTTCCGTCACTCGTTTTCCACGTCCGATGGAAACCACCCCGTCCCACGGCTCGAGACTCCCATTTATTTCAACAGCAAGCACACAAACTTCTCTCCTTTTCTCCATCCAACAAGGAGAAAAACACAAGGCCACGTTCGTGTCTTCAAGTGCTTTTATCCTCCTTGACGACATTCGTGCCCATCTCCGTGGTCCACTCTTCCACGACTTGATCGACAATGACCACCCCAGCGTCTTGCCCAGCCACTCGCGCATTTGAAACACCGCGTCGGACGTTTGGTTTTCCACAGGGTCGCGCCCATGCAGTGGTTCGTCACGGCAGGACCATCGATCGATCTGGACACGTTGCGACGTGCTCACTTTCACACACAGCTCGTTGGTCTCGGCTTCCGTCAAGTCATGGAGCGCTTGGTAGACTTTACCCACGACACGAGGTGTCCACGTGCGCATCTCCTAGCCACACGTGCCGTTCTTCGTGTGGAGAATCGTTGGGAGATCGCTCTCTTCCAAATTGCAGTGCTGTTGTATTCATGGCACCTGCTTCACGCAGCAGGATCAACCGCATGTTTCTTCGAACCAAAGATGGCTGCTTCATTGATCATGAAACCCATCATGATAAGAGCGGACGAGACCGACGACGCCAAGGCAGAGAAATGAAGCATGGGGGGAATCTTGATGCCAAGACACGCACACACAGCTAAGGGAAGGTTGAGACTCGTCCCTTGCACTTGAAAAGCCGCGTGTAGAAAAGTATGGATAACACAGCCTTCACCATGTTCATGGCACAAGTGAACGCATGATCAGTGCCTCGGGAAGCTCCAACGAGCGCACTAAAGACACCCACACTAGCAAAGGTGAGCGCCACAAGTGCTGCAGCGGACACGTTTCCAATACTTGCCATGACCCAATCACCATTTTGAGCACGACACTAGAAGAACACTCGACAGGGAACATGAGGCGACACTGCGCTGGCCAGTCGTCGTCATTGAGATGGTGGTATCCGGATGGGCACTTGCTCTTCTTACTCAACTCAGCGTTCTTTTTGTAGCAAGCAGTGACTGGAGCCGCTTCGAGCGGCACGACGCAGTTTTGAATCGTTGGATTGTATGGTAAATATCGGACATTCTCTTGTCCGTGAGCGTGATGACACCCATGACGAATAGATCCTGCACTCGAGAACGAGTATACATCGCTACTAAACAGTAGAGATACCATGATGGTCCGCACGGTCATAGCATCCACCGATCGTGTAGCCTTGGGGCGGCTTCAACGTAGTAACGGTCGAGGTCGTTTTACCCGCAGCAGACATCTACTTTCCGCTCAAAATGGTCATTTGACGTAAACGTTCCATGTCGTGCCCTTTTGTTCGCCCCAATGCACTTCGACTGTCTTCATTGCCTCACCTATCTGAGGCTCACGGCGCCGGTTCCTCAAAACCCGTGAAAATAGCCTTGGATTCCATGAAAGCATGCAATTGGTCGTACCGAAGCAAATGGGACCACTGCCGCACCGTCTTGTCCGCCACGAGGTGGGCTTTCCCGACCAAGTCGCAAATTTTCTTGTGCTTGCGGAGCTTGTCTGGGCCAGCGGACGCGAGACGACGATCCATTATCATGCCACGTGGTTTCGTTGCGTCGGAAGAAGCATCGCATGGAGACGGCAGCAAGTGTGCGTCCAAGAACGACGTCCACGTGTCAAATGGACACAGATTGTTTGGACGCACGGGCGTCGTCGTTGTGCACATGCGGCGACTGGAGCACCCTAAACGGCAGCTCGTCGTCCCAATTTGTCTCGGCGTGTTCGTACACGCTATGCATGGACAAAAGACTCGACGCGTGCGAGCATCGACGTCCTGCTTTGAGGTCACACGGGGACATCCTTTGTGTTGCGCGGCTCGACGCCATCTCCGTCGCGCGCGGTGCTAACGGAATAACTTCTGGCACGTGGAATACCGAATCGAACTTCTTGGTTTCCTTGTGGCGCAACAGCAGCTGATTTAAGAGAAAATACATCTGCATCATTCGTTCATCTGGTTGATCGATTGGTCCATTCAGCTTTCCGCTGATCGTGACCTTGAGTAAGTTCATGATCGAATCGATCCATAAGAAATTCTTTAGTTCCTTCATATAAAACGTCTTTCCAGATCAGATTCTGATGGCGCCATACTTGATCGACTTTCGTCGCTCTCCGAACCAGGCGCCTTCAGCAACGCCTTCCGTCGGTCCGGGTCGTAGTATTTCACCACCGGCTTCCCATCCGGATCATCATATACATGTGTGATTGGCGGATCACAACGCAAGTTGTGATCCGCATGGGCCTCCGAAGGAGCCTTGGGAGGTGATTGAGGCTTTTCCTCCTTTATCCCATCAAGATACCTCCCCAGGTCCTGATGATCAGCATTTCCTTTCTTGTTCAGACATGAAGACGGCGAACTGCCTTCCATCGTCACAACCACCTCCTCCTTTTCCACTTTTATCTTCAATTCTGCTTTCGCTTCCGTTTTCACTTCCGCATCAGCGCCATCTTGCGTAGAATCGCGGTAATATCCCGCGTCGCCCAAAGATCCGGGCACGCGCAACATTGTGGTGGAGCGGCTGATCAAAGTTTTTGAAGCTTGATTAGGCGTTACCACGGCGCCCGGACTGCCGACTAACGAAGGGGGTCCTCCGGTTGTCCCGTGACTGCTTGTGTTCCTGCTTTCCTTGTGTACCCGGCTTGGGCGTAGGTCTCTCCCCAGGTGGCGGGGATGTCACGTTGTAATTCCTTGATGCAAGATTGAGATGACTTGTGATGAAGCGACTGTTATCGATCAGGCTTGATCAGGCTTAATCGTGCTTGATCGGGCGCAAATAGTCGATGATCAGGGCCGCTGGTCGTTGATCAGGGGTGATCAGGGATGATCAGGGCCAATAGTCGACAATTACAGATCGTGATCGACCCAATCGGTCTGATCGATATGATCGATTTAGTCGATCAGGCACTAGTTGGCGCGAGTTGCGAACATGTGATTGCAGGTCGATAGTTGCATATCGACGATCTGGGTGGTGATCAGCGAAGGGGTACTTGATCAAGCAGCGGAAATCTTCACCACTTGATCACGGAGCCTCTTAAGCTTAATTCGTCGGTAGAATACCCAAAGTACTTGTATTCTAAACTTAAACTTTAGAGTAGGGTCGATCAGCGACGGGCTGATCGACGGTTTCCACTAAAATCCACCTAGAGTTCCCATGAGGCGCTTAGAGCAGCCGAACTCTAGGGGACAAAAAACATGGACCAATGGGGGAAGAGGTGAGAACACTAGGCTCGATCACTTTCCCCAATACCAAAAACCTTTACGAAAGAACCGCTGACACAGCGGGTGGAGTTGAGGGTAAGTTCCCCAGACCTTTACGTCTGCTGGTGGGGCAAAAAGTGCACTACGTGCTCCCGCCCGGGACGTAAAGGGTGCGTATGCAAAAGAGAAGGAGGCGCGAGGATATCACGCCTCCCCCTCGGTGATCTTATCGATCGAACGCAAAAAGAGAACTTCATTATTGCTTATATCCTAAAAATCTACCAAAAAAACTAATATCAGCCAATCAGAACTACCCGTCCCTATGTGCTTCGTCGACCAGTCGACCTGATTTTTCCGCTTACCGTTAGGTTACCGTTAGGTAACTGTATCAGTTGTCGCGTCGTCCCAGATGTCCCGTCCATGCCCCGTCCATGCTCGCCACAGTTGTGTCAACAGTTGTACCAACTGTTGTGCCGACTACCTACTATTGTACCGACTATATACCGACTACGGTACCGACTATGGTACCGACTGTGGTACCAACTAAGGTACCGACTATGGTACCGACTATGGTACCGACTATGGTACCGACTATGGTACTGCAAAAATTTGTGATATGCTTCAACACAGTAGTGCCCACAGTTATGCACCAATTTTATGGTACACTTCACCACACTATCCCCAAGGGACCCCTCCTCCGAGATATCGGAGTCCGGGTAGATGACATCCCCTTCTGGGGGAGAATGATTGCCACCTCTTGAGGTGCTCATTCGAGGCCAGAGTTCTGGCAGTTGGGGGTCTCCAACTATAATCGATTATTGCGTGGCAATAGTCTTGATGGGGGAGGATGTAACGGGGTTACATTTAGTTACGTTGGTGTATGTAATACGCAACGGTTAAGGTCAAGTATTGGCCGGTCCGAAAGGTTCGGACCTATTGGCTGTTTTAGCCAATCAGGTCGGGAGCCCTTGGTGAAGGCGTGGCAGCCTGCCACGTGTTGGTACACAGGTGTTGTACACTACATTTTTGGCTAGGTACGGATTAAGTAAGTTCTACCTAGTATTGCATATAGTTTACATTAGTTTATTAAGTTAGTCTAATTATATATTAAATAATAAATTAGTTTACAATCTACGCTATATCCTGCTAGACGCACGACCCGGAACGGTCGAGCGTGCAGTGAGTGTCGTAGCAGGGGAGCACCTCCCCTAGCTACTCCCTACTAAGGGAATCCTTAATAATAAGGCGTTAGCGTACGCTAACAGTAAACTCAGGGAATCTTGGCCCCGAGTGAGATAGAAATCTCACACTAAGCCCTTAGATCAGGGCGTATCCTCTAAGTAGCGGCGTATCACCGCTTAAGGAAAGTCTTCCTCTGTGCGCTAGCCACACCGTGCGTTTACGCACCGGATACCCCCTCCGTTCTAGCAACCTCATCCTTCAATCTTACTACCCTCCTAGTGTACTGTCTATCTTCCAATCGCATTGCGTTCGTATCTCTCACTAACACCCGCTTGGTCAGGGATTTTGTTGCAAAATCGAGACTAGTTTTTCTTAAGATGATATTCATCCATACCTCCTCAGCGAAATTTGATCTCTTACAAATCATGTGGATTGGTCGGATGCCAATTGTGACTGTCTTGGAATATACGTTGTAGATAGGTCTCTGGAAAATCGGGGGAGCACTTCAATCTGACGGGCACCATATTCCATTCGAAGATACTAAAAAGCGTGACAAAACGCGGATATTTCATGATCCCGATCAGTCGTAGGGACCTCACAAAAATACACTAGCAATGCCATGATAGCAAAACCGCAATGCCCTGATCATAGCTTAAATTAGATCGGTATTCATAGGCATCGAGTAGACCATCAGTTTCTTCAATCGGTTACAATCGGTAGCCGATACACAATCTAATGTCGGCCCCATTCCTTGATCACAACCATGATCGGCGACGCCCAAGGCAACGTCAACGACCGGATGATCTTTGTAACTAAGGAGTCTTTGACGATATCTTGGGGACTTTTGATGACAACGTTGGCCATTGCCCGCACCAATGTTCTACACATCTCCATAGGCGGCCGGGACATGCATACTTGCCGATCATTAAGTGCCGACCATTCTGAATAATTTGCTAGAGTCGATCGGTCTCTTCCGGGTTGATCACATTGGTTGCGATTGTTCACCGTAATATTGAGAATATTCTGGGAAGATTGCCGCCTTCTTTTTTATATCCTCGATGTACTGATAGCCACTATCATGAATCAACTCCTGATTTTCCTCCCGGTCGACTGCATTTAAGTTAAACTATTCCGATCGTATCATGGACAGTAGATATACGTTTTGATCTACATCGCGTTACGTTGATTATCTCGCTAGAGATCATCACTTCTTCACGAAGTGCGGTCCCCATTAAGCCTTAACAACCCCCCCCCCATTTTACAAAATCGAAAGTGCCTTGTATTGTCAGTTTATGATTAAAGCTGACGAGGACGCTGCCTAAACGCGTGAGTTCTTCACGGAAAGTGAAGCCGACAAGGAGCGAAGGCTTCTGTACTAGGGCGTAAAGTCATACATTAATGACAATCTGCTCTTGGAGGGGACTATGCGACAAGGTCGAGTAGCTCTTGACCGCTTGTGAACGATTGAACATCTCTCTCAGTATAGCAAGAGCTGTTGGGGGGAATCCGAACTTGGTTAGCTGGGCGACAAGGGACCTTAGAATTTATAGACGATGAGCGATTGTCCTTTCCTCGCTCATTAAAGTTCATACAGTCGATTATGAGTAGCCTGACTACTACTATAGCCGGTTCATTGATGGCGTTCAACGTCTAAAGGGTAGTGCTATAACATTTGCAGGAAGTGAGAGCAAGATCGGCGAGAAAAGTTGCCGACGGGGGTGTCGTTAAGACGGGTATGTGGCTTCATAGGGCTTAGCTTCCCTCCGAAAAGCTCTACACGGTCCAGATGATTACAGGGCGATGTCGAGGGCAAAAGCTAGCGACTACGCCGATTCTGAAGCATTTTGACCTTGAGAAGATCCAGTAGAGATCATGTATGCAAACAAGTGGGCCATTTGGCTGCTCTAGCGAAAACGCATCCTACCTAGTGACTTTCACTAGCCGGACGTTGAAGTCCAAAGAGAAAAAATTGAAGTCAAAGAGAAAAATTAGAGATGGTCGACAAGAAGTGTTGGTCTTGCTACAGATACTCAACGTGTCCTATAATCAAGGTACCATGCTTTCACTTTATCTTGGCTTCTCGCAACTGATGGAATCGATGGGCGAGTAGAAAGATGGGTCGCCTACTCTCCCAATGGACACTGGAGATCATAAAGTTTACCGCGGTCAAGAAGGAAATCTTGGAGACTCTGGCAGTCAACATAACTCCCCTCGGAGTCCCGGATCGAGATACACCCGATAGCAACTAAGGCAATCCATCACTTTACCACCGCCGACAGTCAACGCAGGATCAAGAACTACTCGTATTGTGTTAAGAAGCGTCATCAAGCGTCAAGAAAGGTATCGGCGCTTGAAGCTAAATATTATGGAAGCTTTTATAGTGAAACGTTATCGACGCACACTCATATTTACACCTAATATCACGGTTGATGAGGCCGAGTATCAAGCGACGCTGCTCCCTTTGACTACATGCAAGTGTATCCTCTAAACGCAAATGGAAAGTGTGGATGGGCAACCTGAAGGCCTACTTTTGCGGTAAAGTACAATCGATGAGTTTTAGCAAGCCGAAGAATGATTCAAGATTGTCCCAGACTACGAAGTCGCTAACAGCGGATTACTATTATACTGCCGGGAAGCTGGCGTGGAAGATACCGAACGAGATCGGGCAGCTAAACAAGTTGTCCCTGAGACTATGTAGCATGACATTAGGATGTCATGCATAACCACATGAGCTGGAACGGGTTCACCAAGGTATACCACAAGGTCAAGGCTTATTTCCATTAGCGACGACTCTACCAAAATGTCCAGAGATATGGGGGTGGATACACGGAATGCAAGACTGGAAAGGTTCTGCCAGAGATCAAACGGCTGTCGCTCGACAAAAAGCGACTTAAGAGTTTTAGATCATCGCGATGGACCATTTCTTGTCTCCGTCCAATTTGTCGCACGTATACGCCGACTTTTAATCCAAACAGATCTGTTCATCAGACTCGTGATTCTCTATCCGTTATGTTTAACAAAATACTCAAAGATAATAATAGTATGTATTCCAAAGTTTTGACGCCGGCGAAGTGATCCGACATGACCAGAAGCTCATTCGGTGACCTCTCCCAGTTATCGTCAGGTTATAAACATTCATCAACATCAAAAACTTGTATGCTCTGCTACCACCCGTGCTGTCTTCGGCCGATCGGTACATTCTTCATCAACATGAGCTTTGAAACGTGCAAGATCAAAATTATGTTACAGTCAGTTCAAGCTGTGATCAGCCGGGAAGCATGATATTCGATCAGATCGGCTACTTTAAATGGACCGCGGCACTTATGATCTTGTTCCTCGAATACCCTTTTTGACCAGAGCCAGACACTTGAGCGCGAATCAATACCATGAGACCCTGCCTGAGCGTTGATCCGATTTTGCTGGATCCCGAAGTTTTTCGTTCAATCGCTCCCAAAGGTACTGGTAATTCCTTTGAATCTGCATCCTCGATCTCCTATCTCCCGATCGAGATCCCTAGCACACCCGATTGGTATTTCCGCCTCAAGGTACGCATTAACACACTAAGTATAATGTAGTATCCTCCACGATCCGATCCGAATACGAAATTAAAGACGAACACCAATATCTGTTGTGTAGCCGGTGCGTATAAGCACGGTGCGGCTAGCGCACAGAGGAAGACCCTTCTTTAAAGCGGTGTCTACCGCTACTTAGCCAATACGCCCTTATAAAGGGCTTAGTAGGAGAGATCTCCTACTCGATGACAAGATTCCCGGGTTGGTTTACTAATTAGCCTTAACGGCTGTGTACCCTTTACGGGATGTAAGTAAATGGAGGGCTCCTTCCTACCTACGACACTCACTGCACCCGCGACCGGTCGAGGTCGCGCGACTGCACTTTAGAGTGAAATGTAGACTGAATATATTTAATATGTAATTAGCCTAAATTAATTTAAACTAATATAAACTATATGTAATACTAAGTAGAATATTCCAAATTCGTACCTAGCTAAAATGTAGTGTACACACCTGTGTACCGACACGTGGATGGCTGACACACCACCACACCAAGGGACCCTGCCCTGATTGGTTAAAATAACCAAATGTTCGAAACCTTTCAAACCGATCAATACTGTCTCAACCGTAGTGTACTCATGTACACCAACATTACATGTAACTCGAATGTAACCCCGTACATCCTCCCCGATCAAGACTATTGCTTAGGCAATAATCAAAATCTTGTTGGAGAAGTCCGACGCCAGTATCTCTGGCCTTCCATATGTACACCTTCAGTGGTTCTATGGCGTCTCCTCTAGAAGAGGTAGACTACTCCGAGAACTCGGAGGTGGATGCCCTTGGGGATAACTCCCCAACGGTTAACCGCTCCGACAGCGCCGAACGGCGTTGTCGGCAGCCTAATCCGTTCCCCACACGTGGGGAAAATGCACTAACCAGTGCGCCACCCCTGCCCATATCGGATGATACATCCGAATCGCCAAAGGCGATCGTCACTAATGATCTGGACGCATCTCAAGACACTCAAATTGCCGCACTGGCACTAAGGGCTGCGTTACGCGCCCCCAAACGCCTGCCAAGGACGGCTTATAATTTTGATGGTCCTCGTGACCTTCCAAGGTGGGCCAGGCGTTTGGTAAGGACCAGTTTAGCGTCCTATACCCCTGGACCCGCGGCTGAACAGCCGTATCAACGCGAGCGCCGTGAGAAACTCCGGCAACAACTGCTTACACAAAAGAAGTTCACTAGCGTCTCATATCTAGAGCGCTTGGACAGGCAGGCACAGGGTGCCCCTGTTGAGAACCTCCGCGAGGTTCCTTTCGTTTTTTCTCCGGGAGAAAGTGCTCATGATACAGAGAAGAAATTCCGCGCTTGGGCGGAAGGGGAGAAGCTTCTCCCCAGCTTCAATGATCTGCACGACAGCTATTCCCGTCGAGACATTTGGGTGGAGAGGGCGTTGCGCCGGGAATTTGCCAAAGCTAAGGCGATGGAGCAACTACGTGCTCCGTATTGCACGCGCTACGCCAGCGCCCCTATCTCCACCCTGGTGTCCGGAGACAGTGTGGTCGCCAGATCTGCCTCCGGCCAACTCCCACTTATTGGGAGTGAAGAGGCTTCTCATTCCCCTCTGGTCGTTGACCTACAGCGGGATTCTCCCGCTCAAAAGCGTCAACGACGTCGCGGCAATCCTGCCGTAGGGGAGTCTCGAACTCCCACGAACTCTGTGAGTGTGGATACCCTTTCCACTTCACCAGATACTGGGTTTGACCCCGATGATGGCGTCGCGCCATCAGCCGCTCCACATGAAAGTGCGGAGTACCCTCGCATCAAGCATTGGAGGAGGAGGTCGCTCAATTGCGACGTGAGATTCGCGAGCGCTGTGATAGACACAGCCATCGCATCCATGATCTCCACGGGGGGCTTCGCGATGAGCGGGATGCCACTGATCGCTTCGAGAGGCGGCTTGCCTCTCTCTAGACGACCGTTGCGGAGCTTCGTGGTCGCATTTTAGCGCTTTCGGGTTTTCTTCGCCCTGCCTTGTCTTACGGCTCTTACGGCTATCCGCCTTTCCACCCTCCTCCAGGAGGGGCCCCGCCTCCGGGTCCTGGTATGGCTTAAGCATACCGACATAAAAGGTTGGATGAGTACGCATCGCCTTCGGGATGTCTAAGGTGTACGACAAGCCCTTTCGGGCTAACACCTTAAAGGGGCCCACAAACCTGGGGCGCAGTTGATTGCACAACACATTTGAAACTGCATGTGTAGGAAGATTTTTAGCGTTTAATAAAACACTTTCTCCTACTTTGTACGCCCTTTTGTTACGCCGACCCTTGCGGTAGGCCTGTTACTTTTGCTTGTCTTGGCTTTCCGCCATGTCATCGCAAACGTGTCGTAAGACACTAAGGCGCGTCGATAGAAAATCTTCGATGTGCTTTCGCACAGATACAGGGCTGACATCGGGGAATCCTCCCCCCTCAAGCCCTGGGCCACACGCACGTGGCGTCAACGGAACCCTCGGATTCACTAATCCGTTCACGTAAAACGGGGTAAACCCCGTAGATGCATGTACCGAATTGTTGATAGCAAATTCAAACATCGGAAGCATCTCACTCTAACTCGTTGGAGAATCCGGACATAAACTCCGAAGAATATCTTCCACAACGCGATTAACGCGTTCCGTTTGTCCGTCCGTCTGCGTATGATCCGCAGTGGACATGAGGAGCTTGGTGCCTAGCACCTTAAACAACGCTCCCCAGAATTGTCCCGTAAAACGGGGATCCCGATCCGACACAACGGAATCGGGTAGACCATGCTGTCGAAAGACACGGTCTAGGAACACTTTCGCTGTTCCTTGTCCATCTATGGACTCTGGAATCGCCGCCAGGGGAGCCATCTTGCTCGAACGGTCTACAAAGACCAATATGCCCGTGTTACCGGCCTTGTCCTTCGGAAAACCGAAGATAAAATCCATACTGATGGATTTCCAACACTCCGTAGGAACGGATAAGCTCTCCAAAGGCGCCGCTGAATCTGCAGCGAGTTTGTCCCTCTGACACGTCTCACAGGTGCGAATATACGCACCGACCCACTTATACATATTGGGCCACCAATACAAAGCGCTTAAAGCGCTGTAGGTCTTATCCCGACCTAAATGACCCCCGGTAGGGGCATCATGTGCCTCAAAGAGGACTCTATACTTCAGTTCCTCATCATGAGGAACTACCACCCGCGGAGTGTCCTCCGCGCTCGTGCTATAAAATAGCAGACCGTCACAGTACCTGTAACGGTGTAAACGAGCTTTAGCTCGACTTGACAGGGTTGGATCAGACGAGCCAAGACCCTTTTCACCTAACGCGCTGATAAGCGCCGTGCATTGTGGGTCTTTCTCATACGCCTGGCGTATGAGATTCACCACAGACGAGGTGACGAATGTCGCGTGAGCGAGCTCGTAATAGGGACGACGAGACAACGCGTATGCAAGCACGTTTTGCTTGCCAGGTTTATACTTAACCTCAAAGTTGTACTACACAAAGAAGGAGAGCCAACGGGCCTTCCGCTGCGAGATATGAGGCGACTTTGTCGCTGTCCGTAAGGACGCGTGGTCAGTATAAACCACGAACGGCTTTGAGCCGAGTAGGTGAACCCAAAATTTGACAAGAGCATACTTCATTGCAAGTAGCTCCTTGTCATGAACGGGATAATTCCGTTCCGCAGCTTTAAGATGCCTCGACTCAAACGCAATTACGCGTTCCCTTCCTGAATCGTCTGCTTGTAACAAAGCACATCCGATTGCGAAATCGGGGGCGTCGCAGACGACACTAAATGGTTTCCCAGAGTCTGGGAGAGCAAGAACGGGAGCTTTTAACAAGCTCCCCTTAACCGCTTCAAAAGCGTTTTGGTGTTCAGTTTCCCAACACCAATCAACATCCTTACTAAGAAAGTCGGTTAATGGCTTCCCCATTTCAGCGTAGTTCTCGCTTCACTTGTGGAGATAGTTGGATAATCCAAGCCACTTCCGTAAATCTCTAAGATTTACAGGCGAAGGCCACTCCACAATGGCTTTCACCTTCGCGGGATCCGCCCGCACTCCATCCTTACCGATGAAGCATCCGAGGAAAGGAATTTCCTCAGCACCAAATATACATTTGGATGCGTTCGCATATAGCTTATACTCTCTCATACATTCGAGCACAGCTCGAAGGTGTATAAGGTGCGTCTGAACATCAGACGAGTCGCCTTCCGCACGACTATGAACGAATATATCTTCGAAGTACGTCTGAGAGTACTTCCTATGAGGGCGGAAGAGTTGAGTCACCAAGCGATTGAAAGTCGATGGTGCATTTGAAAGCCCTTGTGGCATAACAAGCCACTCCCACAGCATGCCGCTAGGCGTGCTGACCGCTGTAAGCGGAATATCGGACATCATAAGCACCTGATAATACCCGTCCACCAGATCTAAGGCACTGTATACAGTACAGCCCGCCATATTGTTCTGGAGGACATCCTTCCTAGGAATCGGAGTCTACATGGGTACAGTAGCTGCATTCAGCTTGTTGTACGCATTCACAATGCTCCACTTTCCGTTCGGTTTACGAACACAAAAAGTGGGAGATGAGTGGGGATACTTGCTCTCTCGCACCATCCCTGCCTCTTCTTTCCCCTTGAAGAATGCGTCGATGACGTCGCATCGCTCCTTGGGTAGAGGCCACTGCCTAGTGACGCAGTATTTGGTTCCAGGAACCAAATCAATTTCATGTCGGACTCCCCGATCCGGTGGTAACCCCATCGGCGGGTTGTCACTAATGACATCTCCAAATTCCTTTAGTAAGGAATAGTAAGGGTCCTCAGGATCCGCGAGGATCTTGAGGCCGCTTCGGGCATTCAATGCCTGTTTGGTTTGCACCAAAACTGACTCGTACATCGTGGATGAGGAGTTCAACTCCTCTTCCGGACGTAATACGACAACCTCGTCGATTTCATCTGCTTTCAAAGCAGTTCCAAACTCGTTGAAGGACATCTCCTCCAACGACAACAGTTCGCCTACCCCAGGCAACCGTTCCAGGCTTACGCCTTCTGTGACAACACCTGTCACACTATTCAGCATCTTGTAGGACTGCTGACTACTGGCTTCGGGACTCATCCCGACACCCAGATGGGGGGAGTCAATTGCCCCATCTATTGGAAGCGCCACGCGCCTATCCACAGAGGAATCCACCTCTGTCAATGGCGACTCGCCAGTCTCGCCTATAACGGCGTAGTCGGAATCATTTCCGACGTGCAGAAGAGACGAACTACGGGTCTCTTTGCTTGGAAGCGCCTCGAGCTTAACCACAGGGGTCTCTACCCCTACCAGTGGAGTTACCTTAGCGGAATCCACCTCTTCCACTGGCAACTCACCAGTATCGCCTTTAACGGCGTGGGGATTAACCTCCGAATCCCCCTTGTTAAGGAACTCTTCCTTAACGCCATTTGGAATGATCGTTTCAGACATCCCAATCTCTGGCATCTCACGCCAGAATCGCTTTTGCGATCGAGCAAAGGTGGGTTCATGACTCGCCAATGCTTCACACGACCGCGGGTGCGTTGAGCCAATGGACTTAGACTTCCAGTCTATCCATGGCTCGTGGCGTTCCAGCCACTTCATGCCCAGAATGAGGTCATACCTCGAGTCCAAATACAGGACTAGGCAACGTTCTAAGCAGTCGAAGTCTGGAAACTTCAGCTTAAGGTCAATACAGACCTTGGGTACAGAAACATGTACGCCCGTCGCAAGACGGACCGTGACAACGTCACGAGAACGTGCCTCTAGGGCCTCGGCATACAGCCGACTCTTCTACACAGAAGCCCGTCTGACATAATTGTCAGACGCACCAGAGTCTATCAAGACTCTCCAAGGCTTATCAAAGCCTTTCACGTCCGCAAGGACTACCAGAAAACCTGGCTGGTACACCACCTCGGTGCTAGAAAGCACCGCTTCCCTCGGGGCTTTGTGCTGTCGTCCCCTACCCTGGGGCTTAACAGCACTGAGGGGTCCCCCAGTAGTGCGCCCCGCACCTACTGGGAGCCGTCGTTTCCCGACGGCTTGGACAAGGGCTTTTTCCCCATCCTTGGTCCCTTGTAGCGAGTGTCTCGCCGGGGATTTTTCGGACATCTGTTCTTCAGATGATCCATGCTCCCACACAGGAAGAATCTCAGCGGCCCAAGCCGCTGCAACATAGCCAAGAGCTCTGTCTCGAAGCTCTGTGAAAAAGAGTCAGAATGACTCTTAGCGGGAGGTTTCTCCTCCGCTTCGACCTGACTCAGGTCCATGGGCTCGGGACCCACCTTAGAGGAACGGAAGTTCCTCTCGGCGTTGAACGCCATCTTGAACGCCTCCTCCAGGGATTCGGGTCGGCATCGGAACAATTGCGAACGTGCTGGCCCTTCTCTCAGGCCTCTATTGGAGACGGGGATGGACACATCGTCCGAATACGCTTTCGCGTACATCCCTGCTAACAGGGTCTTAAGTTCCTGGATATATGTCTCCAGGTCCCTAGTGCCCTGACGGCACCTCAGAAACGCCAGTTGATTGTGGAAAACCAGATCAGGCGTGCGTACATGTCCATAAGCTTATGTTTAAGGACTTCCTAGGATGGGAACACGTCCGTGACTGACTCCGAGCACGTAAACGCCCATGTACGGGCTTCGCCCGTAAGATGGGTCAGTACAAGTCCCACTTGCAAGTGATCAGCGATCTCATTCGCTGTGGCGAAGGCCGTTTCGACCTCTCGCAACCACACGTAAAGGTTGTCACCCTTCTCCCCGGTGAACTCTTTTATTTTGAATGATAATGGGGGACGCACCCCCGTGGAACGACCTCCACTACAACTCGCCTCATGAGCGATGAGGGCATATACCCTTGACTTTACGGCCTCAAGGCCCTGCTCCACTAAGAGCTTCATGCCTTCGTCACCCATTAAGGGTAAAAGCCTTTTAAAGGCTTCCTGTTGGACGAGGGTCAAACTATCCCATCGTCCTGATTCATCCTTTGCAGAGGATGCCTTAGTCTACCAACACAGGTGTTGGATTGACTATAAGTGCTACCAGATGTAGCCGGCGCGTATACGCACGGTGGGGCTAGCGCACAGAGGAAGACTCTTCCTTAAAGCGGTGTCTACCGCTACTTAGCCGATACGCCCTTATAAAGGGCTTAGTAGGATAGATCTCCTACTCGGGGCCAAGTTTCCCGGGTTGGTTTACTAATTAGCCTTAACGGCTGTGTACCCTTTACGGGATGTAAGTAAATGGAGGGCTACTTCCTACCTACGACACTCACTGCACCCGCGACCGGTCGAGGTCGCGCGACTGCACTTTAGAGTGAAATGTAAACTGAATATATTTAATATGTAATTAGCCTAAATTAATTTAAACTAATATAAACTATATGTAATACTAAGTAGAATATTCCAAATTCGTACCTAGCTAAAATGTAGTGTACACACCTGTGTACCGACACGTGGATGGCTGACACACCACCACATCAAGGGGCCCTGCCCTGATTGGTTAAAATAACCAAATGTTCGAAACCTTTCAAACCGATCAATACTGACCTCAACCGTAGTGTACTCATGTACACCAACATTACATGTAACTCGAATGTAACCCCGTTACAGGTACGGACTAACAACATAATTCTGATCTTGCACGTTTCAAAGCTCATGTTGATGAGAAAATGTTCCGATCGGACGAAGACAGCACGAGTGGTAGCAGAGGACACAATTTTTAATTTTGATGAGGACATATCACGTTAAGGTAGCCGGGAGAGGTCACTGGATGATGGAGATTTGACGTTCAGCGTATCTCTGGTACCCTACCGGTCAGGGAGACACGGTATGGTCGAGTCCATCGCGAGTTCCTTAGTGATTTAAAAAAGGACAGTGAACCAACCTGGATAAGCGAGCGATATTTGAGCTGTCTAGCTCCGTTGAGGGCTTTTGATCGTCAATGCGAATGTTGTAACAGTGCGGAGGAACGAAGAATGTGATCGGTCTTCGCAGTAGAAGTTTATCTATCAATGGACAACTACTGGCCAATCAGAGAGCGCATCGGACACCGGTAGATCTGTCGATGTTATCCATCAGGAAGCAGATTGGACATCGAAGTGATTGGGAGTGACCAGGACGTATTAGCGCTGATGGAGAAGTTATTTTTCCGAGTATTCTTTGACTTATGACTGCGTTCGATCGATGATCTAAGGGTGAGAGTGGTCTTGGTTACTTCGACTGAGGTAACTGTATATAAATATTACGTTGGCTCAGATAGGTACGCAGCAAATCGGGTTATATTGAGTTTATAGAGCGTGTATGCCTAAGTTTAAAGCTGTTCAGAAGGCCGATTATCAGTGGAGCCATACCTCAAAGGAGATCTATACGAAGACATAGATGATCATCCGGATCGGGTTGCGCTACGGCTGTTGGTGATCAACTTCGACTAACGTCTGTTGATCGTTGCCGATCGGATACTGACACTCGTGTACCGGATACCAGCACCCGCAAATCCACGCTTCTACTTGACGGCGGGCCATCTATATTGGGATAGAGGAAGATTTCCAAGTCGCATTTATAGGTATGGGTGCTGGACTAAACATATCTACAAATCGAAACCCATGTTCCCGGTGCACCTGCGACAAAGTTTATGGCTCTTGAAGAATTTTACCAAACCCGGATCGGCTTTGGAGTTTCTGTCGATATCGGTAAATAATGTGCTGACTTTTATATCTCCTGGCATGAGATCGGACGAAGTTGTTGAGCTGTTTGCGGAAGCCTTGGAGACGAGGACTTCATCAATGTATTTTTTTTATTTTGAAAAATAATTTCAGCCATTTCTTTCAAACTAATATTAAAACTAGTGGGCATTTCCTTTGCTGGCATGTACGTCTTCAGGACTTGCCATAGTTCGAACTCATGAGATCTGTGATCGCTGGCCGGTGACCACACTTAGCCGGAACCTTAGTCGACGCGGGGAAACCATAAGTGAGGCCTCAACAAGAAACGTGTGAGGTTGGTCGTCTTCACCTTCTGGAGTTGGCTGGATTTCCAAAGAAACAGGGCAATGATCTTTGATTCAGTGAAAGCCAGATCGAGAGGAAAACGCACAGCTTGAGCCGAGGAGGAATGAACATCGGTGGCTGCATCAGATTTGTAATCTTTGGAGTGGTTATCAGCAGTATTCAACCTCAACTTTTCCTCGACCGAATCATTTTTTTTCTCGCCATCGACGTCCGTATCGGAATCATACTAGTAGTGTTTGGATCAGCGATTAGCTGGCCTTGCAGAAAGGTAGTCTGTTCCGTACCAGTAGCCTGATCACTCCAAGATTATCGCCCAAACCGGCAAGCACTCGCACAAGATTGAGCCAAGGCGGCGATAGTTTGTTGTATCAGATACTCGTCGTCATCCCCTTGTCGTTGATAAGATACGCAGGGAAGAAGCGGTTGGAAGAGTGTGTACCCATTTTGGAGTTTACACTCTTCCGTATAG